>JAREIS010000124.1:0-1200000 GCA_030060385.1 Muscicapa striata striata
CCTGGGCAGCCCATTCCAATGCCCAGTTACCCTTCCGGTGAAGAAATTCCCTGGCACAGCTTGAGGCTTTGTCCTGTTGTCCTGCCACTAAATTACCTGGGAGAGGAGGCCGACCCCCACCTGGCTCCATCCTCCTTTCAGGGAATCGCAGAGAGCCATGAGGTTCCCCCCGAGGCTGTGCGTTCCCCTCAACCCTAAACTCCCTCAGACGCTCTTCATAAGACTTTAGTCCAAACCCTTCCTCAGCTCCATTGCCCTTCTCTGGACCCACTGCAGCATCTCAGTGCCCTTCCTGGCCTGATGGCACCTGCCTGTCCCTGCATCCTCAGCTGCCCTGGGGCGGGGAGCAGAGCCCGGCTGAGGCAGGAGCGCTGCAGGCTCTGCTGCAGGCCGGTGCCAGTAAGGCCCGACGGATCCCAGAGACATGGCTAAGGCTCTTCTGACACAGCCACTCAGCAACTTCTCTTCATTCAAAAGTGTTTAGGCAGCCCATAAACCCCTGCCAGACCTTAGCATTGGCACAGTCTTGTCCCTTTACTGTCCTGTTTCAACACCTGTAGATCAAGTAGGGAGGATCCAGGAAAGGGAAGACTGGAAACTGGCCTTCCCAAGAGCAGTCCTTTGTTAACACAAAGTTGTTACCAGGAAATGGCTTCCTCCTTTCTCAAAATTTACTTTTTTTCCTGACAGTGGGTCAGAAGGCAGCTGGGGGGGTGCAGGGAGTGGGGAGCTGATGGATCTGGAACATAAAACAGTAAGGTCAAGGCACTGGAGGTATAAATCTCTTTTTGAAGGTGGTCCATTTAAGAAAAAGCTAAATTCAAAGAAGGAATTGTAATCTTTAAAAAAAAAAAAAATCAATTTCAGTAACCCAGGGATCAAGTGTGGATGGATTGCTCTGAGAGGGAATCAGTGATGCTGAAGAAATCCTGCTCTGTAATATGAGACAAGGAAAGCACAGTTGTAGGTCCAGGGTAAAAAGAGAATTTTCCTGCCAAGTTGCTGCTTACTGCGCTGCCAGCATCAGGAAAGTACTGCTGAATCCATTGTGGGAATTCTGGAGCAACGGAAAGAAAAGGCATAAATAAGATACATGGAAAAGTGTCATCAGTACCTCCATGGGAGGCCCAAAAGAGCCAGAAAAGGAACATGCACAACACTTGTTTTCAGCTTGTGTTTGTGCCTTCGCAAAGGAGTTGTCTGTCAAGAACAGCTGCCTTTCCTGACATTGTTGGGAAATGGTGCAAAGGTAGAGCTGCATAAACAAAACTGTGATTTTAGTTCTGCAGGACAGCCCTGCTTAGTTACCATATGCAGAAAGCCAGTTGTTTTCACAAGCATCAGAACACAAGCTCTAAGTCAGGGGGTTTTTTATTCACATGGGTTTGCTTTTCTTCTTATTAGTTATCACTAGTTAGTTTTCTCATTAATTTTATGGTGCAATAAGTCCTTAAATAGTAGTTGCAGGCAGTTTATATTGTGTCTGAACTTTACAAGCAGCTGAAGCAGCTACAAAAGTGCTCTGTGTGGAGCAGAAATAATTTTATTATCTTGCAAATAACTAGTTTCAGTTCTTTTTCTCTCGGTGGCGCTTTTTGTAAAAGCTAACAATAGCAAAAAGCAACCTTCTTCTAACATTTTTTTCTATGAGGAAAAGGGTTATGAAACCAGATATCCATCTTGGAAAAGTTATGACCGACTGGAAATGTTATGAAAGCATTAAATAGGCCAACCAGGCAAAGCAGTGCTATTCAGAGACAAGTTTTGTAGAACAAAAGGAACTGTTGCTCAAGACAGCACACAGATAATGTGTGTTGCTGGCCTTGGTGGGTCAGCTCCCTCTCTCTTACACCAGCAGCCTCAGTTTATATCTCTTGATAGCAGTAGCAGGTGGCTGTGAAGGGCTTTCCTCAAGTAACCAAAGTGGGAACGCTAGAAATTCAAAATGGAGAATAGCTTGGCATGGAATTATACCCCAAACCCTAATGCAACCTGATTCTGTAATTTCATTTAAAATGGTACATTGTTAAACCCAGAGATCACAGTGGTGTGCATAGTCATATATAAACACATGTTTACAGAAATTTATGATCTTGTTAATTGTGGATTTAAAAGCTTGTTCTGTATCTGCAGCTCTGTAAATGACCACAAACAGTAAAGAGTCATGATGGCAACTGTCAGTGACCTGTTAAAGGTTATTAAAGGAAGAAAATTCTTTGAAGTGTCCTTTGTTTTTCTCCTCACTAAGCATTATTGTTTTCCATCGGTAGGTTAACTGTTTTCAGTCAGACTGTGGAGTCCTAGGATGTGATGCCAGCTACATCTGATGTGAAAACAATCGAGCTGAATGTGACCTGCACAGAGCTGACAACTCAGTCCAGTTCTGTTCTGCTGTGCTCACCATCAGCTTCCTGTGGCACACAAAACAAACCTCTAGCTGTTGTTCAGCAAAACCTGTTTTAAAGTGATCCAGCTGCAAAAGGGTGTCAAAGGCCTCCCCCTAAATCAAAGCAGGAACTCTGACATCTGCTGTTTGGCAGGAGCTGATTCCGCGGGAGGTAGGCTCTCCTCTGTGTGGGAAAACATTGACACTCTGTGGCCAGACAGATAAAATGCAGCCTCTGAAATTTCACGGGTTTTTGTCACTTTCTTTCATTTTACCAAACAGAAATGTAGTAAAGAACAGTTTGCATCTTTTATTCTCATTGAAAATTTCCAAGATCTTTTCAGTAATTTTTGTTTATTGGTATAAAATGTCCTAAAATGGCAAGCTAAGACAAATATTAAAAAAAAAAAAAATGATAAAACTTTGCATCCAAACCTCCTGAATCTGAGGAGCACTGAGATTGAGACTCCACTGTTACTCTGGAGCCTGTCAAGTCACACAAGTACATTTTCAGGTCCATGCTTGTCCTATAATTCTAATCCCATTTTCTTCCTCTGGAACTGGAACAAGGAAGGGCCACCTTAAAGGAGCTGGATTTATGTATTGCAAAGCAGGATTTCCCCCAATCTGGAGAGATGAATTTCATCAGCATACTTCCAAAGCATAATTTTTACTTCCCATAGAAGCAACAAATAAGATATTACCTATATTATCTTTGGTGCAGGTAGGGAGTAGGGTTAAATATTATTAGATAGTCTCTTTAGGGCTTCCTCTCAATAGAAACAAAAGGAATACTAAAGAAGGCCCCCAAAAAGCCATTCCTTTCTTCATGGCTTTTACATTCAACAGACAGAGAAGCAAATACTAGGATACAGGAGCCTTTTTTGGTACATCTAACATCATTGTTTTTTAAGCATATACATTTTTTGCTTTTTTTTTTCTCTTTTTTCTTTAGCTGGAAACATTAATAATAGTGAAGAATTGAGCTTAAGGCCCCTCACAATAGTCAGAGCTGTATTTTAATTGTTTTCTAAGATGAAAATGGCTGGTGTGCAGTATGGGGCATAGATGAGTGTGTGACCTAAGCTGGGATAGAGACCAACTGTAAGAAGAGTTAATGAATAGTATCAGGAAAGGGAATGATGGTGTCAGGATAGGTAGGGACGCCAAAGAAGCTTAGTTTTAAGTTGTCCTGAGGAGACAATCTAAGATGTTAGAGGTCAAGGAGGAAGGGATCTGCAAATTTAAGACATATAAAGAGGGACCTGGAATGAGAGTTTCAGAGACATAGATAGAAGAGTAAAGAGCACTGCCAATTTATGTGGGAAAAACTAAAACAGTTTGGGTAGCACTTGAATAAGTACATCTGGAGAGAGGACTTGCATCCTGATAAAATTCTAAACAGCTTTGGAAATTATAAATTCAGTGACTAGAGTAATTATATTTATGAAAAATATTCTACAGTCATATACCAAAGACATAGTGATTCAAACAGAAATCAAAGCATGGCATATCATTTTCCTTTCCATGTCATCCTGCTGTTGAAGCACCTGCCAACTAATAGATGAAAACATGAGGGGAAAAAAGTCTGTACCATATTTCTTACATTCACCATGTTGTCAGGGTGCAATGCAGGGAGTTGTGGCAGGGTCTGATGGTCAGGACCTGTCCCACTGTCCCCAGCCAGGGAGCAGCAGGCTTGGGGCTCATGCAGGGACACCACCAGCCCTGGCCATCAGGCATCAGTGCTGGGGATCTCACACGCATGGGCAGGTTTGTGTCCTATTGGGATGGGCCCAGCAGGCCAGACAGGTGGGAACTGGGAAGGGACAAGGACCAAGCTTCCTCCCTTGGGAACTGTGACATGGCATCAGCCAGGGTGTAGCAGGTGAGTTTTTGTACTTTCCAGCTGGAGACAGTTAACTTTGGAAAGCACAAAGCTGATATCTGCTGCCAGTTATGCTACTGAAAAACATTTTTTCTTCACCAAATGTTTGTCTCGGGAAATGAGGGGAAAGCAAGGACCACAGGATGAGCTGGGCATGAGAACAACGTCCTATTTCCATCCCCACCGGGAATGCCCTGGAGGTACCAACACCTCAGAGTGCTTGATGGGCACCTGAAGGACAAGTGTTTAACATCTGCTGTGTCTTTTGATGTGTGAGTCTTGTCATTCTGAACTTTAGGGTGCTGGTACAACTTTAAGCAATCATGTCAAGCACTTTGGGCAGGCTTTTCTAGGGCATGTCATAGCCTGTGGCTGTCTTGTGTAACTTTCAGACTATGCTAAGCCATGTTTCAAGCCCCTGGGAATTTGTCTCGGGAGGAAGCAGCTTGCCTTCCAGCTGCCAGCTCTCACAGCTACCCACTGACCCTGATGGAACAGGCAGCTTGCTGGGCACGTGCCAAGTGAACTGGCATGAGTCTATTAGCAGGAGAGAGTTTCCTGCGGGCACGCAGGATCAGGGGCAGAACAAGAGGAATGGAGCAGGATGCAGAAAGGAAAAAGGCCAAACTTCTCCAAGCCTGAACCATTGCATTTGGCTCTGTTGTGGTTAGGTCAAATCCAGTGATCCTGGCAGGTCCACCAGGAACTCTCAGAGGCCAAGCACAGAGAAGTCCCCTTCAAGGTGACTGCCAGCAACAGACAGGTGGGCTCTCCAGGTCAAGACATCCTCCTGTGTCCAGGGCCTCCTTCAGCTCCCAGCAAGCTTTCTCACCAGCTGCTGGTCTGAACATGCCCTCTGGGTTGTCCTTCCACGTGTGATATAGTGAGGAGATCCTGCACTAAACAGCCAGAGCTGGGTGCATGATGGCTTTGGTGGCCTTTCTCAGGGACACAAGCACACCTGGATGGGGAGGCACACTCTGCCTTCACTGGACTGAGATGTACTTGTTCCTAGCAGATGCCGTTTGGATGAATGTTCACAGTAAGGACCAGAATAAATCTGTTATTCTTGGCTCTGTGAAGGGTTGTCTCTCTGGAACTGCCTTCCAAAGAGGGGGCACAGGTTGGAACAAATGTGAGTTAATATAGTGGTCAGGACAAAATCTCTGTAATTGGAATTTTTGGGGCATGGCAAGGAGGGGGGGGATTCTCTCCTATATTACTAGTACTGATTATTGCTTTTTTTGGGATTAATATCTAGGAAGTGGAGAAATGCATGCCTAAAAACCAGCAAACAAATAAATCGATTGAAATTCTATGAAATTATGGAATTAGCATTGTTCCTGAGCATTCAGGGACATGAAACACAAGACAAGAACATTTATTCTGTCCACAGAAGACACAGCTTGAATAGGGGCTATCCTTTGTCTCTGAACACAATGTCTGAATTATTTAGTACCTGGCCTTTCTGTTCCAGCAATAGATGCACTCCAAGCTCATCTTGTCTGCTTTTACTTTTCTTTCTTTCATTCTATCTTAAACAGACTTGTAATTGCTCCTATGTATTATTTATTGGAAATACGATGCTTTTGTAACATAGCTGTGGGCGGAACAGGCTCTGTAGGCACAGTTTGCACCCTGTGTTTGGAATCATTGTCAGGAAGACAGAAAATAGGTTGTGGTTCAATACATAGAGTATAAGCATGTAAAAAAAGAAAAAGAACATAGAGTTTCCTCTATTTGCCCCTGAAATACTGTATTCTGTGCCACAGAAAACCTGATGGGAATAATCAGTAAAATTGTGCTTAGATGCATCTTTTATTCTGGCTTTATTTCTTCTTTTTCCTTTCTCCTTTTTCCTCTTTCCTCTTTCCCTTTCCCCTTTCCCCTTTCCCTTTCCTTTCGCTTTTTTTTTTTTTTTTTTTTTTTGGATGCAGCCTTCTTCTGTAGCATGTGAGGGAGTGATGCAATCAGAGATTCCATTATATTATATTTCAACTGCTCAATTATTCACTGAATGGTAGTCTCCACCCCTGCTTCCTGTACCTATATTTTAAATTACTTGAAATAAATTACAGTACTATGAATGTCTGGTCAGATGAAACAGATGTGTGTCACCAAATCTCAGAGAAGATGAGCAGCAGCAAAGGCAGGAGAAACATGAAAAGATCAAGACACAATTCACTTGACCCAGTGCTATGTCTAGAAAAACCCAACTATACTGATCTTAAAGGACAATGAAATAAGGAAAGGAATGTTATTCCAAAATGGTGAACAAGCAAATCAAGGATTTATTTTAAAAAGTGAAGAACATGGACAAAATTATAACCCTCAGGTAGTAACACACACTTTCAGGGTATGCAACCAGTGCTGTGAAGGGCCAGAATCCACTGCACATTATAGTTCTTTCTTTCTGTCCACATCTAGAGATCTTTCTGCCAATATTGCACTTACAGACTGGTTTTAGAAAAGATCACGTGTGAACACATGCTGCACAATTTTATTGTTGGATCTTGAAAAAAAAAAAAGGCTTATGAAAGTCCTTATCACTGTGTTCCAATATTTAAAAGGTGGTTACAAAGAAGATAGGGAATTCCTTTTTACAAGGAGTCTATGAAAAAAATGAGCAGTAATGGGTACAATTTAGTCCTGGGGAGATTCTGATTGTGTACAAGAGGATAACTTTTCACAATGAGAACAATCCACCATTGGAATAACCTCCCCAGGGAATTGTGTGTTCCGTAGCATCTTGGGACACTTAGGATTTGGCTGAACACTTAGGATTTGGCTGAAAAGGGTGCTTTTGACCATGCTTTTCTTGACAATTGCTAAAATCTGAGGTCCTTTACCCATCCACTAAAATCTGCATAAATCTGCATAAAAGTTTTTGGTGCCAGCCATTCTGTGGGTTAACAATGTGAGAGACTTGTATCACAGAGGTATCTTGCAAAACATGGTCTGTTTTGGACCCCTTGCAATCCCATGCAGCATAAGTGGGCTGGACTCCACGTGTTCTTTTTTTCCTCGTGCATCTTCCTTTCTGCAAAAGATGGAAAACTGAAGTACCTCGCCCCCAGAGGAAGAAATATGCCTCTCAGTGACCAGCTGACCAGACAGCCCCTTCCACGTGCTGTGCTGAACTTCATCCCCAGCAATGCTTGTGACGTGGAGCTGTCATGTGGAGATTATTGCTGAGGAAGCTGCAGCTCCCCCAGATGCGTTAAAAATTCCCCTGTGGTCCCAGGAAAGCAGGGGTGAATCCCGTTTCTTTCTCAAATAAAGGTGGCTAGAGAGCAGCTCTGCCTTACTGCTTTGAGGTGAGCTCTGCACAGCTCTGAGCAGCCTCTTAGGAGCAAAGCCTAACCAATAAAGAAGGGCAATAAATACTGGTTTTGCTGGGACTCTGCTGGCTGTCATGAGCCGATCTTGCACAAGTGAGTCTGGGAGTTGTTGCAGCAGCACATTTTTGCCTCTGGCATGTCAAGTGCTGTCCTGTTGAACAGTTTTCTGTTCTTTTAGGAGATTTTTGTACCCCCTCAGCCACAGAGGACTGACTTTGCTTCACTTAAAAAAAGTTAAAATGCCGTATTTTGCCCCAGGCATGGCATTTTGATTCATTGTATTTCAGTGAGACAGTAAAAAACATGCTTGTGTGCATTTTTTAAAATTGCTGTTGTTACCATTTACACAAAGGGTAGTAAAAGCTAATGATACAGTGATTTGTTTTGTACTTTTTACCGTAAGACTGGCAGAAATATCGTCTTGTTGCTCAAGAGGTTTTAAATCCCCACCCTTGAGCTGTGATTCAGCAAATTCCCAGAGTAACCCTGGTCTGAAACCCGGGTTCCTCCTTGTCCTGTCCTGCCGGGGGTGGATTTCTCCTAGACAAGCCAATGAACAGAAGCTCATTTATTTATGTATGTGGTGAGGAGGAAACTTGCTCCACAATCTCCCCACCTCTTCCTGCAAAATGTTAGCTCTCTTTTGCACCAATCACTTCGGGTCCCGAGTGTAAAGAAGTGAGCGGCAGCGGAGCTGGGCTGTAGCTGAGTTTTGAACATCACTCCCTGGCTCTGCTGCATAAATAATCATAAATAATCGCTCTCACCTCATTTGAGCAACAGGGAGAAGCAGAAGCCGGCTGCCCGAGTCTTTCTTCAGCAAACCTAAGGGGCTCTTTCGGAGAGGCAGGACTGAGCACTCTGTTAATGACTGACCTCAGTGAGGAAATACTCTTGCTCGCTATTTGTTTTTTGGCTGCATCCCCCCCTCCCCCCCATCCAGCCGCGGCAGTATCTTGATGGGGAAGCTGATCTCCAAAGGCTGGCGGAAAAGAGATGCTCGGGTTATCATGCTGGGGCTCGACTTTGCTGGCAAATCCACCCTTCTGTACAAACTGAAGAGCAGCCAGGATGTGGAGACCTGTCCCACGGTGGGATTCAACGTGGAGTCTCTGAAGACACCCTGTGGCATATCCTTTACCCTCTGGGATGTTGGTGGGCAAGACAGCCTGCGGGCCAGCTGGCCCAACTACCTGGAGGACATCAGCACCCTCATCTTCGTGCTGGACAGCACAGACATGGCCCGGCTGGCCGAAGCAATGGCAGCTCTGGAGGAGGCCCTGAGCCACCCTGGCATGGCTGGCATCCCTGTGCTCCTGCTGGCCAACAAGCAGGATGTGCCAGGAGCGCTGGCCCCCGCCGAGCTGGGGGAGATGCTGCGGCTGGGGGGCCTGGCAAGGCACCGCTGGATGCTCCGGGGGTGCAGTGCCCACACTGGCCAGGGCCTGCAGGAAGTGCTGGCCATCCTGGGAATGCTGCTGCGGGGCTCGGAGCAGAGCTCCCTGTCCCAGGAGCAGCTGGCAGAGAGGACGGAAGCTCCAGAGCAAACCTGAACCTCACAGGGACCCTTCCCACCCCCTACGAGGAGCAGAGCTGTGCTGGCACACACTGAGGAACACCCAGCTCCTCACCACCAACACCCACCAGGAGGATCTCTGAGCAAAACTCCCATCATGGAGCAGTTTTGGCTGCATCTCTTGGACTCTCATCTCTGGCTGCAGCTTGCCCCACTGTCACCATGTTCTACTCAGCCACTGCACTTGTGTGTCCAGATGTTCAGCAAGGATTCATGAATTGTAACAGAGGAAAGTGTGCAAGGAACAGAAGTTTTCTTCATTCTGCAGCTCCCAGCCCAGATACATCTATCCAGATGTGACAGTCCCCACACCAGGGGAGCTTGGATGTGCCCCATGCTGCTGCTCTCTCAGCATTAATCACATGTTCATTGGCTGGGAATGCAGGAAGGCACTGAAAGGAATGACTGAATGGGAGCAGCATAAGCTCAGGAGTTCAAATGGCCAAGCATCTAATTAGTTTTAGTGTGGCATCTACAGGTATAATAATCTTCAAGCCATGGAAGAGAGATGGGATTTGATGGTGTAATGCAATTTGAGGATGTGTGTATATTAATTTATGGATTTCTTGTAGTGGTTCTTTCTTTCACCATCATTTTTATCAAATAATTATTTAATGAAAATGGTCCCTCATTTTCCTTGGATTGTGTTTTAAATATAAAGAAATCTGACCTGTCTTTAAGATGCTTGGAAATATGTCTCCATGGCCAGTCAACCTCTAAATATCCTCATTGTGGCCTGAACAGCCAAGATAAAACCCTGTCTCTCAGACTTTTGAAACTGCATGAGACCACTCCACATGCATTGGTTGGTAACCATGGGCACCTATGGGCACAGGCATATGGGTTGGTGACCAACGGTCTCTCCACACTCAGAGATGTCCAGGGCAAATGAAAATGCCCCTGGCAGCTCACAAGAGGACCAGGTCCCATGCCAGTGATGGTCTTTGTCCAATCTTGCTCAATCTATTGTTGGAAAGACCTATGAAATGCATGCCTGGGGGCTCCCTCTATCCAAGATTCTGTTATTCAGAGTTAAAATTAAAATATTTCATAGTAGTCCCTGCTATGAAATTAATGGGGGAAGGGGAGGGATAGAATACAACATTTTTATTTTCCATTTCTGTTTGTGTTCAGAAATCAGCTGCTTTCAAGGAATGGCATACTCAGCCTAGAAACACCAAGAAGAAATTCACAGCAAAATCCTCTTCTGTTCATACCAGAGCATTTTACAGTTGTTAAGGGATTAATTGTCCAGCTGTTACTAGTGCTGTTATTAGCCACAATTCATAGAAAGCAGCAGCTGGAATGGAGAGCCCAGTCACAAAGAAATAGAATCAGACATTTATAGGAAAATCTCAATAAAATAATCCTTCCCAACTGTTTTAGCTGCATTAAGGTAGAACTACTACGTGCTATAAAACAATGCTGCAGCATTGATGTGGCCTATGCAATCACAGTTATGAGTGTATTTAAACAGCACTGAATCATATAATTCATTACATGACCTATGTGCATCGTGAGGAAGGACAATATCACCTCTTCAGATCTTTGTATATGACATAAGCTGGTTGATCTACCTCCAGCTTGTTGCAGGTGGTCATTTTTTGCCTCTCCAACACACCTGTTGGCCATTTTGGACACGAGTTCTAGAGGCACAACATAAAAGGCTCTGTGCTGCGTTGCCATGCCAAAAAAATTTGTCATTGTTGAGTTTGCCGGTGTTTTGGTCTTGTGTCTCACATGGCACAAAACAGAGAATTGTGCATTAAGATAAATTCAAGAGAGACTGAAAGGCTGTTGTGGTGATGTCTTACTCCTAAGTGTCCCTTGATGCCTGCATTTAACTCTACAGCATTGTCTGCTGGTAGTTAAAAGAGGCACTGGAGCCTTCCCATTTTCCTCTGAGTGTTTTCTAAGCTCTTTGAAAAGATAAAAAATAGGCTCCTCTGACAGAAAATAGAGGTAACCACCAGCCTTTGGTAGACATCAGCAATTAAAAATGAAAACAGCAAGGTGGGAGGTGGGGAAGGAAGGGCAATGGGAATCCTGAGTGTTTGAAACTGATGAAGCAACATTCCAGTTACTGAAATTGTTCTCACTTCCCCTGAAGCAGTAATTTGGCAAAACACCCCATCTCATGGGGCATCATGTGATTTACCATCCTTGTTTTCTGGAATAAAGCTTTTCTGGACACTTGGTCACATTACTCATTTATACCCTTGTTCAGAGACTGTCAAAACAATGCCGGGTCATAATATTTGAAATAGCAACACACAGTTTACTTCTAATGATTTCTCTTTTCTCCTGTGTTGGACAGCTGCTAAAACAAGTCAGTCTAATGAGCCCTGCACTGCTCTAATCACAGGCCTTGCAGGACACTCACCCAACAGCACTTAAATGTTTCCATGTCAAAACTCCTGCTTGGTTCAAAGGGAGCAGCAGGGCAGTCTGCAGGAAGCAGCCAGCTCTAGAGAGGGAAGTTTGTTACCTCTTTCCTGACAATTCTGCAGGAGAGCCCCTGCCACATGGAGTGATATTAATCCCTAAAACATGTCTCCTTAGGGACTTCAGCCAGGACAGCACCCTCAAACTTAGTTTGGGCATGTGATAGATGTCACAGTCTCGGCACTGATTTCTAAAAATAACAGAGCTTGTCTGAATAGCAGGTAAAAGAAAAATCCTTAGAACTTTGTTTCAGGTTCACAAAATTGAAACATCCTTCAGGTTGTTTTTCTAGTTGCTCAAGATCCTTTTCTGGATGCACTCTGGTGTGTGTTAACTTTTGCAATGGCATAACCAGAATCCATAATTGTGCATTAATCTTCCCAGCCACCCCTCCACTGAGATAAGCCATACAGGTAATTATCTAGCCTTGCTTGGAACTGTCACAGCAGCCTCCCAGCCCAGGCCTATTAGCAAGTCTTGCTGTTTTTTCAAGGACACCAAGACACTTCATCGCTCTTTCACACTGTTTAGGAAAGGACATCGCTTATTCCTCAGTTAGCTGATTTACTAACTTTTCTGTGGGACTGGTTTTTAAAGCAGCTTCCTGAGTATGAACCCAGCACAGATTTATTTTTCAATTCTTGTCAAGAAGTTTTCCATCCACCTCCAGAGAGTAGGAAAGCAGCAAGCCGGGGAAAAAAAAAAATCCCCAAACAACCAACATTAAAACCAGGAAGGACAATTCATCTTTCCCTCTTCACCAGCACAGGAAGAGTGACTCACCTTTTCCCTGCTCTCTTCACAACTTCCATTTTTCAGCCAGTCCATGACACAAAACAGTTTCTATTTTCACAGTAGCTCATTTCTACTGTTGGCATTGTTGCTTTGTTTTCAGATGGAGCTACGTGCCATTTGTCCTGTAGTTTCTGGTGAAGCTTCCCTGATGTGTTTCAGTATTACTGAAGGGCCTGAGATCAGAGGAGAATCATGAGATCCCAGGGCTTCGGGGTGAGGGCATGGGCAGCTGCCAAAAGTATTTAAAGAGGGAACAGGCAGGCACAGGGTGCATGGGAGGGATCTGTGACCAGATGTAACAGCAGGAGGAGAGTGTTAGGGCAGCAGCCAGAGACCTGGAAAGTGCTCGGGTTCAGCCAAACCAGCACAGGAAGAAAGGTCAATAAGAATTTTTTAAAAGGCTAAGAAGAGCTTTCTTTTCAAATACAATATGAAAAAAAAAGATCCCTATTCCCATTTTTTTGTTAGGAGACAGGCTGTATAATGCAGTGAAATGCCTGAATTTTTGCTTAATACACCTAACAGCTGTAAAGTAATTTCTTCCTCTTAAAGAAACCCTGGAATACCACCTATAAAGATTCTCCACAGGTAACTCACCAACAAAAATCAAGGAGCAAAACCACATGTGATGACATATCTTAAAAAAATCAAAACTGGTGCCAAATGGTATTAAAAGCCAGTCATGCAACAATGATTAAGACAAATGAAAACTACTGTTCAATATATCACAGGCTTCAAAGGGTTAATTATCTGGCCTTCATATAAGCTTTCCCACACTTGATTTTTTTCATGATGCATTTGCTGAAGTCAAAGCCCTGAGCCTACCATCTGAATATTGTTAAAAATGCCAGGTGAAGGCTGGGATTTGGGTTAGGAACTCAGTGATGCATCTGTGGCCAGGAGTGCATCATCCCCACATCTCACACTTCACAGTGACTTGCATTAAATTCCTGCCAAATGAGGGAAAAAAATTAAAGGCAACCAACTGCTATGACCCAGACCTGACAAATGTGTCCCCATGTGCCTGTGCTCCACCTGCCTCTCTGTGGTCAGACCAGAAGCACAAACCTCTGCTCCAGCCCAACCTGGACACTTCTCCCCTCCAAAGTTCTAATGCTTTAAAGCAGACCAGCACCATCAATGTCTTGTCTGCTGATTGCTGTGAGAAACAATCTGCCTGGAGCTCCTAGAGCTGACAAGCTGTTCTTTAATTCTTACACCTCAGATTTTTATTAGGATTTTTTGGCCTGTGCTAGCTGAACGCATTTGGATGTGGCAATGAGGGGTTTTTCCAACAGGCCACAACCACTTGCACAAAAAACCCCGCTTGGTGATCAGTGGCTCTGCAGCAACGCTTTGCCTTGGGCATAGGAGAAATATTTCCCTTTTAACCAAACAGTGGTGGGGTTACAAAGCCACTGGTTTCTGCAGAGGGAGAACAAAGTCACATGAGCCCATGTGAGGTTTGATAATGGTGGGAAAGGACTTTGGAAAGACTAAACTGGGGGTTTCCTGGGGAATAACAATACCAGCTGAGAGCTGGGGCCCTCATTTCTTGGGGGATCAGGGAAGAGTCTGTTCTGCTCAGAAAGACACAAAATTTACACCTCATAATTTTCTGGCTTTTGTCAGCACTTAACAGTAGTCCTTTTGTTTAATAATGGTGTAAATGAGGACCAATGCTACAAGTCCACCCTTCAACAAATGCAATATTTTCAGACACATGAGGTTTAGGTCAGTAAAGAGCTGGAGCAGGGGTAAACACTGCACCAGCTGCAAGGTGTCTGCACAACATGCCTCAGGGTGGAGCTTGCACAAGGATGGAGAAGTAGCTTCTACCTGTTCCTTGGGGAAGGACAATACAGAGATAGATAAAAATGACAGATCATTCCTGAGGATGCCTCATTTCTGCATAAAGGAGTGGACTCATCACTAGCAAAGCAAGGGAAGCTCAGCCAGGAAGAGCAGGTTTTGGCCTGCAAACATGGGAAAAGAATCCTGAGTCTTCCCGGCTGCCCTGGGAAGAATGGGCATGATGTCTGTGAGCTTCCGAGAAAAAGCAGCTCTGCAAAGCCAGTGCCTGGGAATGACTGGGAGGGTGAGGACATGTCCTGCTGGAGATGGCTGCAGGCAACCCCAGGCCTTTGGGTGATACAGGTACCTTAGCCTGGCAGGAAGGTGCTGATTTGACCCCTTGGTTCTCCCAGGCTTTCTCCCTTGGAAAGACCTTTATTGTCCTGTATTTTCTCCCTGGGAAGAAGCAGATTTATTTCAGTGAGATGCAACTCTATCTTAAATAAAAAAATCCAGACTCAGAATTTTTGTTGTTCTTTTCTGCACCCTACCGCACGTTATACCCGTGATAGAACAGCAATATAAATAATACAGCTGTTAAAAAAACCCAAACAAACCAAAAAAACCCCACCAAAACAAACACCCAAACCCTAAACAACAGGGACAGTGCAGGAAATTTCATCTGCAAAACAAAACCTGGGCAGCTTCAAGTCAGTTGTTCAGTTCCAGCCATCTCCTTTATAACCCTGAGCAACTCCAGTCTGAGTAAGCAGCCAGTTATGTGCACACCAAGTTTCTCTGGTGTTATGGAGGGAGAGAGCCTGACTTGGGAAGCCAGTCCCCAGGCATGGAGCCTGCAGCTGGCACTGACCCACCTAGCAAGAAGCTTTTCCTTCTCTGCCATTGATTTTAGCTCCTGCACAGTCTTAGGTTGGAAGGAACATGGGTGAAGTTCAGCAGCCTGATGATTTAGCTGATTTATCTGATTATCAGATTATTATTTGATGATTTCCAAGGAGGGGAGAAGAGGGGAGAAGAGATCCCCCAAGTTCTCAGTGTTAACACTTTAGTGCTTGCAGTGCTTCTCTTTGAGTAAGTGACTGGGACTGGGATAAGAGCAAACAAAGGCCCTGGGATACAATATACTAAAGTACTTGTATTCTTGCAACTGGAAGCATGAGAAGCAGTCCCCAGGTTACATCAGGAAAAAATCATGGACCTTAGTAAACTTCCATTTCTAAACATGCAGGACCCACATTTGCAAATTTTCTTCCCCATCTTTAGGGGCTAAGTATTTTTTCTATTAAATTTAAACTAATACTCAACTAAGTTGAGTAAAACTCCTGGAAAAATTCAAGAGTTTAGATGCTGACTAAAATATCAAATACAGAGAAAACTGTGACCTTTACAAGAAGTGATTTCTTCCCTTTCCATCAGTTTTTAATATTTCAAGACCAGACCTCTGGTTGAGTTCACAGAAAAAAACCTCCCTGGATACCAACAGCCACACAAAGCTCAGTGCAAACACTTGGCTCTGTGCTGCTGACAATAAGGGTGCATTTAAAACCCCAGCAGTTTGATAGCAAGGAGAAAGGAACGTGCTGCTGCTGCAGGAGCAAGGTGCCACCTTGTTAATTACTCCCATTGGACTGGGCCCTTTTCTCACCACAGGGCTAAATATTTTAGCCCTGAAATTTGAGAATTTGAGACTGAGATTATGGAGCTGGAAATACTATCACTAAGTATCCAGCACATCCAGCTCCCTGTAAGTGTTCACAAATGAGTCCTTTGGACAGACATTTTTCCATGAGAGATGTCACATTTTAGCAGCAATTGAAACAAACACGCATTAAAAAGGTGGGGGGTTTAGCCTCTTTTTTTTTTTTTTTTTAAATAATGTTTGTTCTAAACTGGTAAAGGAAGTGACTGAGAGATCTGAAACAACTGAAAGAGCACTTTTCTTCTGACAAAGCAACACATTTTCTGACATTTTCTACATATTTGATTTAAACAAGAGAATCTGACAAGTCCAAATGCTCCCTCTACACCTATCACCACATCCTGAGATTTATGTGCTGCCATGCTTAACATGACAAAACCTAAGGCCAGGCAAACCACACTCCTAGAGAACCAATGTCAAATAAATAGTCTTAGGATTACCGGGCCAGACCCCATGCAAGCTGGGATCATCATGGCAGGAACAGAAGGAATTTATCCCTTATTTTCAATGTTATAACATGCAGGCAGTATGCAGATTTGAGGGAGCTCTACTGAGATATAAAAGTATGAAATGCAGGGGAAACCAGCTGCACACTGCATCAGAGAGGAATGGTGATGGGTCTAATCTCAGAGCTGCAGCTTCCCTTCAGCATTTCTCTGCACAAACCTAGAACTGAACTTGCTGAAGCCCACTAGCAAAATATTTCAATTTCATCCTCCATCTTCATGTATAAACAATTTTGTATGAGTGATCATCTGGCTCCATCAATTAAGGTTAAAAACAAATTAAGCCACTAAAGATGATCAGCCTGCAAATAGCAGATGCAAACACGAGCTTCCTTACACTTCTTTTAGCATATTAAAAAAAAACCAACCACCTGTTTTCTACAGGACCCTGCTTAGGAAAGAGGATGGTTAATTCATGTTCCACATCTTTGTGTGTCCCGAAGCCTACTTAATGTACTGAGCAAATGGAAAACTAACCTCCTCCTGCAGTTCCCTCACTATGTCCAGGGAAGAAGTCTTCCTGCAGGGTATCTAAATCCTTCACAGAACTTCCATTTTTCCTCTGAGGTTGTGTGGTGTCATTCACCTGTTCTACTGCTATAGATGAAGGCAGAGAGCAGCCTTAAGGCCCCACTATCATCTGAAAATGAAAGAATGATCTTATTGACATTCTTAGGTATGATACACAAGGTTGCGGTCTCTCCAACATTAAAACCTTATACCTAAGGTTGGAAAAAACCCATCTTTTTAGGTTCCTTTACAAACTGGGATGCTGCTCAAGAAAGCTGCAGCAGCAGCTGGAGAGCTCCGAGGCCATGCCAGAAGCACGGAGCAGACCGGCCCATTACCATTTTGTGGCAGGATGATGCACACACAAACCAGAGAAGCAGAAAGCTGCTCCAGCTCCAAACTCTGCCTCTTGACACGAGCAGTTTTCCTGAGCAGTCCCAAGTAATGTCCCAGCCTGAAGACCTGTGCAGCTCAGGCAGCTCCAGCTCACGCTGCTGTCAAGGTGACAGTGACAATCATAACAAACCCCTGCAGCAAAATCTCCCAAGGTTTTGCCTGTTGGAGCCCACAGTTTTCTACTGATTGGGTTTTTTCCTTTTCTTCCTGAAAAGGGCTTCCTAATGGCTTGGCATAATTTGTTGTCCTACATATGTTTGAATAGAAGCATAATTATGCCACAAAAAGGAGTACTTTTTATGCAACAAAATAGAAGGAACACAACACACTGCATTTGGTGGAAAGGACTAATTTGAAAGACATTCAGAATCTAGAGGGCATCAGAGAAGAGCAGAATAACAAAGTGGGCCTCAACTATCACTGAGCCCACTGAGATTTAAAAAAAATCAATTAAACATCTGCCTATCAGTGGCTCTTCTTACTAATTTTAATTTCTCTGTTTAGCAGACCAAGCAAACAAAATGGAAGTGTCCATACTCTTACAAGTATGGGGAACATTAAGATATCATGTAAGTTTTGCTCTAAGTAATACATCTTAAAATAATGCATTATTTATTCCAATGTAGTGTCTTTCAAGTCCTCCAGTTAGGGTCTAGAGGATGATTAACATGTTGCAAAAACTCTACAGAGTTCAGTTTGTAACTGAAAGCTACAAGGAACCAAAGGGATTAAACAGCTTTTGGAAATGGGAATTAGGTTCTTATGAAATCCTTGTCCTTTATATCCCCATGGATAAGCATTTGTAAAGATTTAAATATAGCGCTGGAAGCTCATCTCCATCTCCCACCCACAGGGACAGAGGTTTCTCCAGGTGGCTCAGCCAACTGACACAAAGAAATGGTGGCGAAGCCACAGCTGCAGTCACAGGCACCTTTCAAACAGGTCAAGTGGTCCTTCCACTGGTGCTACCGTGTAATTAAAGCAGGACTGTACTAATTAGGAGGCTACTGGACAATGTGTGTCTCTGACAGTTCCAAGCTGTTCCCAAGCAGCACCTCCATGGGGTCACTTGTGCCAGGGGAGGGATACTGGCCATGAAAGGCTGTCCGGCCCAAGGCCAGTTCTGGTGCACACTCCCCCCCAACCCACACTGGGCAGGAGTTGGGCCCGCCTTGTGCAGCATCCTGAACCTGAATTAATGCTGAATCAGCACTCAGCCTTGCACCAGGAGCCTGAAAGGGTGTTTCTGGAGGTAGAAGACAACGGTGGAAGTTCCTCGACACTCTTGGTCCACCTTCAAGCCTTTGAACTGAAGTCACAATTTCAATAATTACAGGGAAGAGATGCAGCCTACTTACCACAGCCCCCTGTACACACCCAGGAAACATCTCCATACAAAGGATAAAACTCCGTATCCAAAGTTTCAGAGATGACTGCATTAGCTTACTTTATTCATACTTGTAACATACTTCAAACTTTGATGCGGAGTTCTGCTAACTAATATCTAGTCAAAGACAAAAACCCCTAAGTCAATCCATGAAGACTAAAGCAGTTCCATAACCTTCAAAATAAGTTCTTGAATGTTTTATAGTATTTGATAGCAGCTTTTTATTGGTTACAAAACCTAAGCCCATATACAAAATTAGGAACACATTTAGATGCCTCTTTGAAAGAACGTTTTAGTCTATTTTAACTGATAGTTTAAAAAAATAATAAAAACAATGCAATTTTAAACACTGTTCTGAAAACGTAAAAGTGCAGCAATATACTTTGTTTCCTTTATTAACTATGAAATGGTGCAATCCCAATCAAAAGCTGATAAGGTCACAGCAGAAAGAACTGAGCAAGCACTTTGTTCTGCCTTACCCAGTTCTCCGATGTTCACTTTTATTGTAATGCATTGAGTGCAAGAAAAGGATCGAATCTTTACAGTAGAGGAAAACTGTTGTTTCTGTATCAATTTGTATGTAATCTCTAGAATAACAGCGAGTGTAGGCTGAACTGGGTATGCATCAGTCTATGGATCAGGAGACTAGACTGAATTAGGAGGGAAATATTTGTTCACAATAACATCTGCTGGAACTCTAATTTCACAAAACCTTTGTGACCTTACCTAACTTTGACTTTTTATTGTTTAGTTTTTTAGCGAACACCACACAGTTTCAAGATTTTAGACTATAGTGTGTGAATAGGATGCAGTTACCATATGAAGCTTCAACTCAACTTCTGGGAAAAGAAAAAAGGCACAATGAACTTCAACTCAATTTTATGTGCACAAGAGTTGAAAAATCTGAGCCACCTTAAAGAGAAATTGATTCTAAAATTTATAAAACCTATAAATAATCAGAGGCCAAACCACTATATTAAAACAGATTATCTAGCAAGTAAAAATCTTGCAGTTTAAACATACGCTTGTATCCAGCTGAGATACAAGACAACTCACTCTTTAAAGTGGCTCCACCTTGGCAGATATATATTTAATGAATGCACACCTGCTATGTGTTGTTCATCAGTGGAAAAACAGCTGATCCACAAAGCTCTGATGGCATCTGTCCTTATCTTCATCACAGTAAATACAACCCACATCCAATAACTAAATTAGTTTAGATTTTTCTATCCCTTCACATCAATGCATTGGGAAATTACACCCAGTAAACAACAGCAACAAAACCAGTTTGTGTGATAGCTTACAGAATTTCAGAATTACCGATCTTCGCCCCAGCAATACCAATATCCCTTTGAAAGTGACTGGGTCAGGCGATTTTCCAAAAGCAATGACTTCACATACCTCATATAAAGTTATTTAATGTGCGCTGCACATCAGGTTTACGCTGAGTAACGGCAGCTTCGATACAGCCTCACACATCAACCAGTTTTTTTTATGTTTTTAATCACATGAATAAGATTTTAGACTAACTTGTGATTTATTCTTCCAATACTCCAAGAATGAAGCTTTTATGACGCTTCTAAGTAGTTGCTGGTTTGTTGCCAACCACATCATCATAAGCACTGGTTACTAGTAAAAAATAGTTTAAGACTAAATTACAGTAAACATGAAAGCTCCACAGTTTAAACCCAATATAAATCAACCATATCCAATTATCAATTTAAAACAGAAGATATTGACTACTGAAAGTTGAAAGCAAGATTCTTTTTAACTAATACATTTTTTGGACAGAATTTTTTTTCTACAGTCTGGGACTCTTGCTTTCAGCTTAAACAGAAGTTCAAGTCCATAACAGGTTGTAGCTCAGGTAAAATACCATGCACAGCATTTGATTACTTCAAAACAGCAGGAACACACAGGCTGAAGTGAGTGGTCAAATAGGGCTCGCTGTTCTCAAAAATTAGGTATAATGGCAAAAGCTTTACCAGTCCAAATCTACAGTTCATTCTCCAACCCTGGTTTCTGAGGCAGTTAATGAACACACATCAATTACTGATAGCTGAAGTAGTTTTTTTGTTTCTTTTAAACTTAAGTGTTTAATCAATTGCCAAGTGTTGTGTTTTTATAAGTTACTTTTATTTCAGTTTCACCAATGAAATTCATTTGGCTTGCATTTTTGAATCTATTCTTCCACATAAAGTTTATGAAAATATGTTTGTGGAGGACGATGATGGAGGCTCAGAGCAAACTGGGCCCCTGTAAAGTCTTCCAAAATGTATGCATCATACCAAAGTGTCTTGATCCACAGCGCACCATTTTCCAAAGAAGCTACTTTTCCGTGGAAAGCCAATGTGCCACCACTATGGAATATTCTTAACAAAACTGCAGATTGCGGTTGTCAGCATGTGGCACCAGGAAAAAGGCAAAAAAAGGTAGTTGGGACTGTTAAAAAGAATTCTGAAACAGTTTAAGAGATCATGCATATGCATTTACAGTCCATGTGATAGTGATGTTTGGCAACTGCAAAGTGACCAATACATGGCTTGCTTTAGAAGCATCAAAACGAAGAGGCATGTGTGTCTTGGAGCCTTTTGTTTCCTCACTTGGTAGCCATCTGGTGGTGCTTCGTACTGGTGTGGGACAAGAGAAGCTGCACTTTTTTTGAACTTAAAAGTTAAATTCTTTTGTTTGAAGGTTGGCTGTTGGGTCGAAGTTGTAAGTACCTCCTTGAGTGGCTTCAGGAATAAGACTGGGGTCTTCATCAATCTACAAAACACAACAGCAGAAACACATGAGAGGCCAATTTCCTGCATGGTTGGGTACACAGAGAAGATATTAATAAACATTCATGGTTTTTTGTTTGGTTTTTTTTTAAATATAATTGCAGTAAAATTAGATCCATTTTTCCAATTCAATTCCCCAAATATGTTTCAAAAGAACAACACATCAACTCTGTTCTAATACCATCAGGGAAACCAAAAATTATAACAATTATGGACATGCTCCTGTTTGGTCAAAGCAGTTGCTATTTTAGCTGTGCAATTTAATTTTCAGTGCCAATTTTTAGTACTTCTGGAGTTGGCTAATCACTAGTTGTGGATTCCAAAATTAGTTTTGTACTTTTTCCCATTTTCCTTCAACATGAAAACATATTTTTATCAGCAGCTGATAGAAATACTTACATAAAGCTTATAAGAGTTCTTAGTATCTCCTACCAGAATTTGAAGGATTGAGAACTACTCATTTCAGAGCAGTTTTATATAAGCACAATCTGAATTTGGTTTTAAACCAGAAGTACTTCATTGCTCTATGGATACAGAGTGAAAGTAATCAGCAGCCAACTTCACCCAGCTTCCTCAGAGCTGTTAGAATTTAGGTATTTACAGCCTCAAGGAATAGCAAATAACATGGTCAATAGCAACAAAATACAGAGCTTTAAACCCTCCCCATCCTCCAGGAAATCACCAGCTGCATTGCTCTCTGAGCCTCATTTGACATCCTGTGTCATTCTGAAGCAGGAAAGAGCCCTTTTGTGGCGGGGTCTGAGCAGCTTTCTGAGACCTGGCCCTGCAGAAGTGCACACATCAGAACTGACTCAACTAAAATCTTTCTCTTTACTTGGATAAAACTGTTTAAACTGGGGGGGAAGAGATTGAGGCCTTTCGTGACAGCAGTCTGCATGTCATGCCCACATGAAGACTGAGTCTGGTTTCAGAATGTTTCGCAAAATGTTTTTGTTATGAGAAATAAGCACTTTTGCCTTCTGCAGGGGTACTACAAAGTAACCCCACCTAAGCTCACCTGCCTTTAACACAAGAAACTGAAGTCAGGAAGGTGCTAGCGCTGGTCCTAAAGTACAAGCTGTACACTTGACAGGGCTCAACAAATGAACAGATGGGATTAGCAATAAAGGGACATCAAGCAGCCAGCAGTATCTCATGAGAATACAGAAGATCCTGAAGTGACAGAAGGCAACCGAGAACACTCCTGGACAATCAACACTACCATAACCAACCTCTTGTCTCCCTGAAGCAACTATGGAATTTCTAAAATTCCGAGTTTCAGAAGCTCCAGGAAACATAGTAACAATATAACAATCTGAAGGTAAATCCTGCTCTTTAGTAAAGGAGGCATATTCAGCCCATCAAGCATAGATTAAACTGTGTTAATGTAAAAAGTAAATGCCCAAAAGGGAGTACTAACCTCAACTGGGATATTTTTGCACTCACATCAACCAGACTGTGCTCTTCAGTTAGACACAGTTGTTTTAGGGTCTCCATGGAGACTCTAAGACACTGCTCACAGAATCACTACAGACAGGCATAGGGAACTTTTCACATATCTTAACCTCCGGTGACTAACTTCCCAATTACATTATGGGCCCATGAATTGATAATTACTAGGTCCTGAAGTTAGAGCTGGCATTTCGAAAGTTCAATTTAGGAGAAGAACTGGAAACATAATTCTGCTAGGCTGTAGAACTACAGACACCCTGGACAGCCTAGAAAAGATAATTTGTCTTCGAACTGCATGTTAAAGTGCTCCTCAGGAACTCACAGGCAGACAGTAGCAGGAGGAGCTAGAACCAGAGAGTCAAAATACGTGATCTGGGTGCAACAAAATACTGGATGGTCCAGATCAAACAGTTGCAAAAAGTAGGTAATAGTTTTGATGAATCTCTTCACTACTGATTCCAGACCAAGCAAATACAGAGTTGAAATACAAACATTTATCTGAAAGTAAGGATCTATTGCCCCTTTCAAAGACTGATGTGTAAGAAAATAAAAAGGAGAAAAAATAAAAAGGAGAGTCTGAGAACTGCTTGGATTCTAATCACAAGTAATGACACGTCAATCTGACAAAATTAAGTGAGCATCAATCAATTCATTAGGCAAAACTAGAGTAGTCCTCTTGATTTTGCTGAAGGAAAGTCCTGGTATTGAGAAACTCTTCAAAGACTTTAAATTGAGGAAACTCTACTGAACAAGGACCAGGAAAACTGACTTTGGAGATAATGTATGTTTGTGATCACTGGAGCTGAGGAACAGTGACAATGTACTTACTAAGCTAAGAGCATTTTTCCATCTTTAGCATACTTACATCATCACCAGAGAAATATTGATCTATAATTTCAAATGCTAGTTTATAAATGTCTTCATTCTCATGCTGTTGCAAGGCTTCAATTTTCTCTAGCCCTGAATAAAAGAAAATGGGGGAGAGTTTTGTAAGATTAAACCAGAGGTACTGACTACTTTAAAAAATAAGAAAAATTATTCAACATTACTACTGAAACACACTAGAAAAGATGCAGCTCAGTTTGAAAATATGATCTACAAAAGCTATCTTGTCTCTAAGAGGAAAGAAGTAGTTTACAAACTTTACATGCCAGGGAATATTCCATTTTATGAACAATGGATAATGGAATCTTCTCTTTGTTTAGATAAAACTTATTTTTTAAAACTTCTGTCTACTACATAACTTTGGGGTTAGTCATTGTGCTTTCTATGTACCCCCCAAAAGAAGTGGCTACATTTGTGTGTTGCCTTTCAGTTTAAAACAGCAAGGTGACAAAGCAGCTAAAACACTAGTCCCATTTTGAAACTGGATGTGGAATTACACAAGGGAAAAGCTTCCAGTGCATTAAGTTCTTCAAGATCTCTTTATTATAATACATTAATTAGCATACATTACAACTTGGATTGCGATACTGAAAAGACTCCTCATACTGCTTTGGTCTGTAATGAAATTATGATCCTAAAACTGCTTCCAAGGCAATGAAACCAGAGCAAGAATTGTGTGTTTTACCACAGGACAAAGTATGTGCAATTATCAAATGAAAAGAATTATAATTCTCATTGAAATCTAAAAAATACCTAAGCTACAGAAAGCTCCTTCAACAATTGCCTCTACACAGCCATCTCCAAACTGAAATAAACAGAAAAAAAAGTAATGTCCCTCATTAAAAAAGTCTCCCTTGTTTACTCAAATAGCCCATGTTAAATAACACTGCAGTAAACATCAACAGCAGCAAGGGGAAGAGAGAATAACATCCAGCCAATTAAATTTTTTAAAAGCCTACTAAGCTCTTACCTCCACACTCCTCTATAATTTCAGCTATTGTGCTAGCCTCATCACCAGCCATTATCAGGATGTTTTTCAGGCCATCCAGCACAACCTGTACCACTTGAGAATCCTTTACTGAGAGTAGATTGCAGAACGGTGGGATTACATTTTGTTGTACAAGGTATTCAACCTAAATAATTAAAATTAAAAAAATGCTTTCAACATTGTGCTTCTACACAAATGGCTGCATGTGCAACATTTTAGTGACAACTTGAAATCCCACTACACATACCTGATCTTTTCTCCCACTTATTGTCAAATTGCTAATTGCCCAAGCAGCTTCCTTTTGTGTCCCAAAGTCTCCCTGAAAAATAAAATTAATAGCTCATTAAAATCAGCATGGAAACATCTGTCAAACTTATTAAAAATCACAAACTCCTCATGTTGGATTTATAAAAAGAGGATGACAACTTGCATAGTTGATAGCTTGACTGACCTTAGCCAGCTGGTGTATGATCATGGGGATTAGCCCAGCATCTATTACAGCCTGAACTTGTTGCTGGTTTCCTGCTGTGATATTGGAAAGGAACCAAACTGCTTCCTACAATGGGATAAAGCAAAAAAGCAAAGGACTTTTAAGAACTAGTCAGCAGATGAAAAAAAGAACTCAACCAAACCTGACCACCTCAAAACCTAAAATCACACCATGACCAATCACTAAACAGGTCTCCTTCTCAGTAGCACTTCTAGCACACTTTTCAGACTTTTACTGCACTGTGAAAGACAACAGGAAATCAATGTAAAATTAATATGATTGATTCACAGATTCTCTCTCACAAGGAGTGTCTCCATATATCAGGAGTAATACTGATGTAAACCTTATATCCACTTTGTGCTGCTGGAGTGACAGGCTTTAAACTTTCAACCAGTTTTAGAAGGAACATAGGAAAACTGGGAAAGTATCATAATAAAAGGCCTTGTCCTGTAATCCTACTACTGACAGCTCAGTAGTACCTTTCTGCTATGAAAAAAGGAAGACTCCACCTCCCATTTTCTTTATGTAACATAGTGTCCGTAAATCTCACTGAAGTACCACACATGACACTCCATCCTGTGACTTTGCTCAGCAGCTACTCCTTCAGGAGGTTCATCCACATAGCTACGATCTATCTCATGGCAGTTATAAATTCCCAGTTACAAAGGGGGATACTTGCCATGACAATACAGAATATCTTCAAAAGGCTCCAGTCTTAAGTAAAATATATGGCAAGTGGGCAATTATGAAGCACTGAGGGAAAAACACGAGTTCCCGCTTTTTTAGGAATGTGTATCTTGTTTTGATTTCTATTTGCACTCACAATATAGAGTTAAACAAAATTCAAAGCATTTCTGGACTTTTTTTTGGTACAAAAAGAATTCCTTGGCATTCTTGGCAAAAGAGTTCTTCATCATTCTTTTGTGAGAGTTAAGAGGGCCGGCAAACATAAATCATATTAGTTGGACTGTCAAAGATAACTTCTTCAGAGATCTTCACAGTTGACAGCGCCTGAAGAAATGGAGATCGCTCACGTAGATTTCTCTTCAATGATACAGTATATGGGGAATCACATAATCTAAACAAAAAAGCCTTCTCCTCAGCCAGACCATCTTTGCAATGGAAAATGGCACGACTAAAAAACCCCAAATATCATGAAATACAGCTCTGGAAAAGGAGGCACTGATCACTTTCATCAAACTCTCCCTATTCCACTCAATCCTCACAGCAGTGAAGTTATTTCTGCCAAAAGGAAGGAGATGAAATGCAGAGACAATTTTCAGGAAAGGACAGTGATACACCCACCTTCCCTGAAGGTGAAGATGAACAAATGAACAAACTTCACTATGAAAAGGTGGAGTGGGAAAACTGGATCAGTCTTATGCAACTCACTGGACTCAACTAAAATCATGAAAAACTCTAACTGAAGTTAGCCAATTACTTTGCAAATAGTAAGTATCTCACTCCAAAGCAAAACCCTTCAGTCCTCCCAGAAAGCATGAGGCATCACACCAAAGCACAGATACTCCGTATGGCTGGTTTTAGTCCTAATGAAGCACCAGCCTCAAAGGCGGCATCTTTATACAAAATTGCTGAAATGCCCAAAATAACAGCTGTAGGAAATTCTTCAGTAACATTCCACAGGTTACTGTTTTATTTTTTAAAAGAAATTACTAAGTCAGGAAGAAGCAAATCATACCTTGTTTATCTTCTCTTTTGGATGCGTCAGGAGATGTGGGAAATAAGACAAAACATCACAATTGAGAACAACTTGTGTCTGCTCATCAGTACCAGTTACTATGTTGCCTACTGCTCTCAGTGCTGCTGTCTGAATATCCAAAGTGGGAAGGAAAAAAAATTGCATGTTAAAGACATTGCTATTACTTACACTATAACAAAGATAATTTTAAGATGTCTCTTTATAAAAACACTTTGCAAAATACAATTTAGCACTTCATCCTCTAAGCTACATCAGAAAAATGGATACTCTTTCATCAAAAGACACAGTACATCACAGAATAAATGCATTGCAGCTCAACTCAAAAAGTGCAAAGATTAGAAATTGAAGGAATATTAAAACCTTAGAAGATTAATTCATCATGATGAACCATCATCAACCTGATCTGTGTTAAAATTCCAACAACAGCTTCTAGGCTCTATGTGTGCTGAGGTTGCTCACTTCTCCATTCAGCTCCCCACTATGGCATTCAACACCTCACAACTACTTAACTGAGTCTCAGGTGATTACAGAAAAGGATTTTACATCTTTATGTATTGGTCAGTAAATGCTTTACAAGTGACAGAATACTGGAGAGACTTCTTTCATCAAGTGAACTAGTCTGACAAATCTGAAGACAGCCAAATTTCATCCAAAGCACAAACTAAACAAACATGCCAAATGCACAGATACACAGAAGAGCTCTGTATTACAGCGGATGGTTCATAAAAAACCCAGTACACATTAACTAAATTGTCTTTAAAATTAATCAAGTAAGCTCAGTTAACCATTCACAGCTAATTGCAAATTTACTTTACTAAAAGGATGCAGCATTTCCAAATATTTCCATACTCTAAATTTCCAAAATATCGATTTCCATGAGCTATTCAGATAGAATATGCACAAATCCATGTATGCAGCACCAGAAAGAGTGCATATTGCTTGAATACTGGAAAATGTAAAATCCATTGTCATTAAATATTTTAGGACTACAAAAGGAAGGCACTCTGGTAATAACATAATGGAAATTAATGTTTAACCTGTCACATTCCTTACAACTGTGTTAGCACTGTTTTGCTTGAGTTTTCTTTCCTTACAACTGTGTTAGCACAGTTTTGCTTGAGTTTTCTTTCCTTTTAATACTTTTTTTCCTCGGTGTAGGTAACATTTTTTCTTCAATTTTACCTGCACAAAATGTAGCTATAAATGTTCATCGCACTAACTCCAGTAATAAATACCCTAAGGCACATTTTTTTAGCAAACAGCATACAAAGGACTATTCAAACAACTGAATCAGACTTACTTGAACTTTAACCTCCTGATGACTAAGAAGGGGAACTAGAAAAGGTACAACTCCTGAATCAATCACCATTTGTATCTGTTCATTTCCACCATCTGTTAAGTAGGACAAAGCCCAAACAGTGTCCACAAGAATCTACAAATTGGAGAGAACATGGTTTACATATTGAACAGAAAAATCAATATAATAAAGGCTTAATTTAGTGAACAACATTCCACTTATCTGGGGGTGGACAGGAAAACCATGCGATTTAGTTACAGGAAAAAGTTAAACATGATTGTGATGAGACCTAATCAGTAACATGTTAGATTATTACGTACAACTATGAAAAGCAGGGCCATTTGTTCCATCAGAGTAATTTCTGTATGTCCTCTCAAATTCCTTTTAAATTAAATATCACATTTTGGTGCATAAAGTGACAGCATACATAATCTCACAAAAGTAAACTGTTGGGCTTGATTTGCATTTCCAAGATAGACAACCAGCTTCGGTAAACAGTTGTGCTAGTAACTTTCTGAAGAAAATACCAATAGAGCTTCCTCAGCATGGCTGTAATTTGTTAGCTGTGCTATTTTATGATTATGGAATACATAAATTCCCTTGAGTCTCTAGTCCATCCGACACCTTGGCATTTCTGATCAATAGTGCAGCTCTGAAGTGAAACTGCAAATAAGTCTGGGTGTATGCCTTCTCCTGCCTTTATATTAAAAATAAACACAGCAAAGGAAAGGAGTTTTTATACCAGCTAAAGGACTAGCAACTATTGTAATGTGGCAACTGTTGAAGTGTTCAAGCAAAGCAAAACCCACAGAGAAACATCTATCATGCAGGGCCATCTGAGAATCTTAAAAAAAAAAAGTCACTGATGACTTGATAACAATCATTAGAAAGCCCTCAAAAATAGACAGGTACAAAAGTTAGTCATTGAAAGGTAGTACCTGAAGCAGAAACAAAGCCAGCAGAGAGGGATATCACATTACATAGAGATGATGTTAGGAACTGCAGGAAAAGAAATCTGGATCCCACTCACGACAGAATCTGTTAAAGTACCTAGATCTAGCCTACTTTTAAAATAGATACCCATTTAAAATTTCCAGCTATGAGAACAGCTGAATAGTGCAGCACTAGAACATAGGAAGGACTTCACAGTCCTGACCCACAGGCTGCTGCTGCCGCCCAGCTCAGGATGCCAGCCAGCACAGCCCAAAAGCTTTCCTGCCACAGCCTGCTGCTGCCCTCACCTCCTGTGCCGCAGGGACAGCAGAACGTGCTGCAGTGGAGCCACTATGGCAGCAGAAGCAGTGAGAGTTGGTGCCTCACCAGTTTGCTGCCCCACAGCCCTGCTGGTGACGAGAGCAGCAGCCGCCAGAAGCGCTCACAGGACTGTGGGCTGACCTACCTGCATCACTGACTCATCTCCAAAGATAGGTTTGCTGCTCCAGTACGGAGAGGCTGGGACCAGACTGGTACCTCCAAACTAGCACCTGACTCTCAGGACCAAAATGACGGACACCCTAATTGAGATCAGTCAAAACCTGGCATCACAGTCTCATACCTACATAAGTAAGCTCTCATACAATCATTGCTTGCAAAAAGCTTTAAAATTTGGCAGGGAAAAAGAGCCTACAGGTTAGAAGCATATTTGGTTTTGCAATTAATTCCCTTCAGTTTTGTCCAAATTACTCATTGAAAAGCCACCATGTGCTGTCTCCCACTCACGTTACTCTGCGAAAACCCTGGCAAAATCCCAGCTTAACTGTACAAATATTTTGTGGAGACAAGCCCACTTTACCATTAAAAAAGCAGCAGAAACACTGCTACTACAGTGTTGAACTAACAAATGATAGTCCTACCGATCTTATGCTTTATTTTATCCCCAAATCCAACACAAGGGTTCAATTCCTTCCTTCCTAAAATAAAGGATCACTATAGGGATTACAAAGTCGTGATAGAAGGAGAAAAGCAGCTCAATATCCTTCAGTTACACAGATCTTTGTTCTGAAGTCCCAATATACAAGGCTTCATGATGAAAATCCACTCCCTAGGACATTACTTGGAAAAATACAGGTAAACTCATGAATCAGGAAAGTGGGAAGTACTGAAGGTTTAGTATTAAAAACACAAAGGTTGTCAAAGGTGCCACAAAACAATAGTTTATAGTTTATTGCTGTTTATTTAAATACATGTTCATTTGTGACTTCTTTAATTAAATGTTGCTAAGTCAGGCACCCAACAAGTTACAGAAATTAGGTTTACCCTTATGATCACAATATTTGACTGGACTGATATACAAAATTACATGTACTTTTTTTTACACATACTACATATCACCTATGCAAAATTATTAATTGGGCAGAATTAAAGTGCAGCTGATGGTAAAGCTGGCTATTTAATTTTCTAGTGCTCAAGATAGGATTTTTTAAAAGCTATTTCAAATGTACAGAATAAAAAATGCCATCTTTTACAAAAGGTATTTCAGAAATGGTATTTGAACATTTTTTCATGCTCTCAATGACTACAATCACATTAGTCTTCATATTTGACTAGGTATTTATGACAATTACACATAAATTAACACACAAACCCAAGTTTACCACTTTAAAACAATCCTGCAGCATTATCTTTCTAGAGAAAACAAGGAATCTTAATATTTAAAACTTTAGAAATTACTTACGTTTATATCTGTATGGTAAATGAGAACACACAATGCTGGCAAAATCTGGAAAGAAGTTCATCAATCATTACAGTAGAACAAAATTGGTGGTAAAATTATGAATCTAGGTATTACAATCACAAAGCTTAGCTTGAGTCTGCTTTAGTGTATTGTAATCATACACTTTCCAGCAGCTGGTCATTCCCTCAAAGTATGTATAAAAATATCTGTATTATCTGTATTTCAAATTTGTGAAAATATGAGACAGTACTATATTCCAAACACAGAACGTAGACTGTATTTTGAGGGACAACAAGCAAATAACAGATAAGACAACCTGCTATTTTAAAAGCTTTGTTATCATACACAATAACAATTATTAGCTTAGTAACAGTATATAAACCACTTGGATTAAACTTTAAATTTTATAATCACATATGGAAAAAATATAAAACCGGGCTGTGATAAAACTGCTTTGAACAGAGTGTTTTGTTTAGTAAAGCATTACGTGTAAATTTTCCCTATTTCTCTGCTTATTTTTTAAAATTTCATTAATAGCTATTAACAGTAACATACTTCACATGGCTTCAAAAACTGTATCTACAATTTTGAATTTATCTTTAAGTCAAGAACTTTACCTACAATTACAGTTCAAGTCAAATAGCTCCATTTCATTAACTGTGCTGACCCTATCAACCAAGCATTTGCTCTATTCACCAGTTTAAAAAGATTTTCAAGATTTCTGCTCAGGTTGGGACTTGCCAATGACTGCATATGCATAATGAATTGAAACACAAACCACGCTACACATCACAGTTTACTTACACTTCCTCTTGCTGAAAATAATTACGTTTTCATTCTTCTATGTACAGAATCAAATTCCAGCCTTTTTTTTAGCGAAAACATGTAATGCTGAGTATTTTAATGCTTTCTAGTGAGTTAATTTTTTGTAGTATAGCTCATTACTTTAGTCTTACTTGGTTTTACTTAATTACAGCTGTTTTAAGAAACATCAAATTGGTCAAATTATTTAATCTAACAAATGGTAGAATAGCACAACACATGTGCAGTGACAAAAAACAAGCAAAAATTCATAGTATGACAATGTAAAACATTCGGCCTCCAGCCCAGAGTATAAAACATTATCTGTCTCATAATTCTTTATTTACCTCCTGAACTGTCTCCATAGGCGGTGGGGGGTCCTTATTCCTGCAGAGATTTACAATGACCCATGTGACGTTCCGAAGGAAGGTGATGGGAATGGAGGGATTGATGAAGGACAGAAGAGGTTTGACAACTCCCAGTGATATGACATAATCTCTACACTGAGGACCATCACCTACAGAAATGAAAATTGTTGCAAAAGAAATTACATTAAAAATGGAAAATCTTGGAATGTATGCAATGACATGTTGGGATACTGAAATTCTATGTTTCCTCACTAATAATCTACTACTAAAAGGTCATATTTAATTAAATATACATACGTAAAGTTACGTATGTATATTTTAGGAAACACAAAATTTATCTTGTTATAGTTTTGCATAGCAAGTAATACTATTATTTAGAAAAAAACCACAGGAGGTACATATGTAATTCTGGCCATATTAAATACTTTAAAAAATTTTATCAAGACACAGAATTCAGAGGAAACATAGTCTCTTATGATAATGCCAATGTTCAAAAAGTCAAGTTCTAAAGTGGAATGCTCCCTGAATTCAAATAATTAAAACAAGAAGTTACCTATAATATTTCCGAGAGCCCAGACAGCTTGCTCACAAACATTCTGGTGTGGTGAATGAAGTAGTCTCAAAAACAGGGGTACTGCATCTGCAGAATGCAAAGATTGGATCTGTTTAATACTGGATCTTGGTACATGAGCAACATTTTCACTGATACACACAAATCAAATTCTCTACCACGCCTTACACGTGTTTCTATTATGAAGGGTGCACAAAACCAAGGCTGAACATTTCTATACATATCCAGAGAAGGGAAAAATAGACTTGATAACAGAATTATTACTCAATAATGCTCCCCACATTTAAACATTTCCCCATAGTTCTCAAAGTGATAGGCAGACCCTCAAGTATGCAGGCATGAGGTGTCACATCCTGGTAATTCAGATTTTCCAGCTATCACAACACATACCAAGCAGAATGACATGCCTACTTGTGCAAACGTGCTTCATATCTTGACTTTAAGAAAACAGCTTCCTCCCAAGAGGTGGCTATAGTTAGTTTCCATATGCAGTGAAGATTTACATCCATCTGCCAGTCCCAAGACACGTTTTGATTTGTTCTTATATAATGCCAGCAACATACCAAATTAAGGAAGTGGTACTGATTTTAGTATCATTCTCTGTGGGATTAAATATATTTGATAGAGCTAAGAAACCACCCCACTACTATTCCTATACACTGTTTTCCTTCAGACAACCCATACTGTTTGAAAGACAGTAATTCTTGCAGCAATTCAAAAAAATCTATATATGATCATACTCATCTTAGAGTCTGAATAAACTAGATCAATTTATATACTGTTAAAGAGTATTTCTTCTTGCAGAAATAGCTTCACGAATTTTTAAAAAGTGCAACCGTTTGTGATCAACTCTGAAATGTAAAGTGATAATAAGATAAAAAAACCAGATGTATTCTCCTGAAAACTACAGAACAGTGAAAAATAAAGACAACCTAAAATTCATTCCCCACCCAGATGAGTGATTCAGCCATTGCCTATAACTGACAAGCAGGGACAGCAACACACTTGCTTAAGAACACTCACTCTTATTATAATCATCCCACTTCCATTAGCTCAAGTGGAATATTTTAGCTTCCTTCTCAGCAATTACTGAGATTACAATTCAGTCATATATGCTTTCAACATTTTTCAGAGAAGAGGGTCAACTATGTAGTTTCTTTTACACTGCAATCCTGGTATGCTTTCAAAACCAGGAATGAAGTTATTTCAAAATAGCACTCAGGCAGGAGGACAACCTGAGAGAGAATGAGTTGAGGTTATCTGACCTACCACTCTAAAAAAATTAATTACTCCTGCTCCAAACTGGCTCCTGCCAAGAGCTATTCTGTGCATATAGTACTTTCTCCTCTTTTGCTGGGCCTTCCAAGTACCATCTGTCCCTCCTGATTGCAGGAGGTTGCCTTCTTTTGTATTAAGGCTGCATCAGCCTCTTCTGTAGCTGCAAGGGTCTATTGCTTTGTTTCCTCAAACCTTTGCTTATTTAAAGGGAGAAGAGCTGGGAGACTGTTATCCCTTGGTCATCTCCCAGTCAAAGCAAGAAGACTTTTAGACTAAACTTTACCCGTTTTCTCTTCATAAGTAAAATGGTTTTTTTATTCTCTGAATAATTTAGCACATTTTCTTCTTTTCAAGTATTAACTAAACAGATTTTGGGAGAAACATGTTCCAGTTTGAACTTCTAGTAATTGCTCAGGTAACAACAATGCTTTTGGTTGTGCTGCACATACTTTTATTCTACTTTTAATTTTTATTTTGAGATTTTTTTTCCTGCCCAGCTAATACTATAAATATCCTTTCTGTTACCTTCATTCAAACAGGACAACATTGTGTGACATGAAAAGAAAGAAAACAATGACTAACCAATGAACAAGTTGAGAAGGAAGAAAAAACTTGGGAGTAGATTTTCAAAGGTACTTAGACACCAGAAAAGCAATCTAAAAACAGAGGTGCCCAAATCACATCAGGAATTTTTGAAACAAATTCAAGATATTGATTTTTTTTTTTTTTAAGCCTTTGGATTTTTATCCAAAGCTCGTTTTGGTAAGATCATTTTATCAAAATCTTATTTTGGTTGTTTATTATTATTATTACTACTATTATTATTACTACTATTATTATTATTGTTGTTCTATTGTTTCAGTATCTTAACTATACAGAATCTAATAATTATTCAGTTACTTTATTAGCCATGAAAACATACAAACCAGCATTTTCATTTGAAAGGAAGATTCATACACTTAAAAAAAAAAAAAAAAATCAAATAACCAAGTCACCATTTTCCCATATAAAAATGAGAATAAGTCAAGACAGTTTATTATATATTTGCTTATCTATAATCTACAGTTTAATGACAACATATTGTATTTAGCATGATTGTTTTAAGATAAGTATGCCAGTCTATAAAAGCTCTAGATATAATCCTGAAAAAATTATTTTATTAATTTAACTTCAGTTGACTTCAGAGTTTCTCTTTTCTCACTGTCTAGTTAAACAAGAAATGAAAGAAGCACAACAAACTTGTGTGTACAGGAGATACTAATCATACAGACAAGGAAAGGATATTTTCTTGATGTATTTAAATGTGCAATCTTACATAACTGTATGTATTTAACAACTTTAGTAAGATTTATAAACACACCTTTGAAGCAGAAAGAATTAATTCCTACCAAAGTTAGCCACAGAGGAATTAATGGTACATGATTTCAGAAATCAAACCAAGAATGAGAAAAGACTTAAATTTTTGTCCTAGTTATTGCATCATCTGTCATTCTCTATCTTCTTTATGAGAAAATCCTGTCTGGGATCCTTAACATTAATTGTTAGTGACAAGCAGATTAATGTTTAAGAGCAAATGTAGAAATCTTTCAGAAATCTTAGATAAATCTTTAGGACAAACATGTATTTATTATTTTAATGGTATTGATAAGAAATGGCATTCGTTATCCACATACGTTTTTTCCCCACAATATCCACCCCCACTGCCTCCTTCCCAAGAACCCGAAGGCGTAATACTTACTCGACTGTACAACAGCTTGAGTCTGTGCGGAAGTGCCTGACGCAATGTTAGTCAATGCCCATGCAGCTTCAAATTGTAATGAAGGACTGGAATGAAAGAATTTTATACCAGTACGTTGAAACATATCTGAAGACTATTTCATGGTTAATTTTAGTATTACTAGCTGTATCCATCTAAAATACTCTACATTTAGGCAGTACCACTGGGCTGAATTTTAAAAATACCCAATATCTAAGCCTGGACTTTTCAGCAGAAAAGCTGAAACAAAAAGAGACCTTGCATTCTGTGACCTTTTGTAAAGCATCCATCACTCTGAATTAATATTAGTAACAACAATAACAAAAAAAAAAACAAAACAAAAAAATCCAAACAACCAATTAAACTTGATTCTTCCAACATTCCAGACCAAGTGCAAGCTGGTATACTTGGATACACATGTTTTTCTGCACCATCACAGACCGGGGAATGATCTAGTATCAGTATGAAAAGACAGCACCACACCTGACTTATTAAATACGGATAAAATTAGTTACAAATGTCCTGAAAGCTTTTCCCTTTTTCAAGGGAGAAATCTCTTCCAAGATGTCTGCAAACTGTTGTCTATGCCAACAGCAGTTTAGTAAAACAGTTTGCAAGAAAACTGCTGTCTAAGAAAATACTTTAAGTTAAGAGTTCTACAAGCTACAAAAGTGTTTACAGCCCATTAGCACAACTCTAAGTGTCTGGATTTAGGAAGAATAGAGAATATTTACTGTTAGGTGACTGTTTCATTTCCCTGTGTTTTTTGTCTTTATTGGTCATGTTTTATATATAGTAATAAGTACCTGCTTCTTTTAAACTTTTTTGTGTATTAATTTTCAAAGCAATTTGAGGTTTTATTGGGGATGGGATTGCAAAAGAATTAAGTAAAAACAAATTGTACCTGTCAGCAGCTACCTACAAACCTTTAAATTTTAGGATCAAGTGCATTAAAACTCTAGTTTTAGGTCAGTCTCTTTTTTCTTTCTCTTATGATAAGCTTTCAAGTATAACATGAACAACAGCTTTAATGATTTGTTATGCAAAGTCTTTTCAGAGTTTAACTCTGCTAAATATTATATAGCAATCATGATTAAAAGAACTGCCTAAAAAAATGTTGAGTTCAATTTTGGAAGACTTATTAAACATTTACAAGGGTAAATCATACAAAAACCAGCAGAAGACTTGAATTAAAAGAATTTTCAAAGCACTAAACCAGTTATTTTCAGAGTAGACAAGTGTTCATGACCCATTTTAAAAAGCTTTCCTGATTTGAATGTTATTGTCAGCTGCCTTCTAAGCAACTGTTTTGTTAAACAAGCTAGGAAAAAACAAACCAACAGCCTACTAGCAGTTCATAGTTTTGCAGCCATCAAAATATACCAAACCATATTTTTGAACCTCCTAGCCCTCACAGCTGCAGAAATAACATTGAAAATGGAAATACTATAAATACATTCATGTCTGCCTGAGATCAAAGGCTAAAATATTTACCTCAATTGTGTTAATTCCTATTTATCTGAATCAGGGGCTCAAGATTTGTTGAATATGGCATGTTTTGTTTCTTATATGTCATTAAATGCTTGCAGCTATATGCTCAGGGTTCTCTACGTTCTTTACTGAAGCCCTTTGTTTTCCAATAAAGACTCAGAGCATGTTCACCATGATCTACCATCACATAAGAGAGCAGCAGAGAGCCAAAAGGAAACACACCTTGCACGAGAAGAAAGCAGAAATTTAAGCTAATAATCTTAAACCGAAAAGACAAATGTATTCTGGAAAAGACGCTGGTTCACAATCAGGCATTTTCTCTGCCTTCACACAAATACACACAGTAAGTCTGTGGCAGCTTTCTTAAGAACAGCTGGTAAAAGGCTGAAATATTCAAAACCAATGGGAAATGTAGTAAGATTTTCTCCATTAGCTGGATATGCTCAAACAAGCTTGAAAAAATAAAATGACATTTCAGTGCCAGAATAAATATCCCCAGAGAACTTGTGATTTATCATCATGGAATGTTATACACTGTGTCAGATAATATGGTGCTGGAATCCTCAATTTCATTTCAAATAATGATTTCTTTTTTTTTTTAAATGCAAATTTCCAGTAACAGTGAAGATTTTTAAAAGAATACTTACTTATCATCCCTTTCTAGGCATTTTACCAGAATTGGTAAAATTCCAGATTTTATTAAGTCATCAATAGGTGGATTTCTGTCACTGGATAGGAGTTTTCTGTGAAATCAAAAGTAAAAGTAAGTAACTTTCATAACAAAAAATATGTATAAGTTATGTTTCTGTATCTTTATTTATTATTACCTTGCAGCTTGGACAGCACTCAGTTGGATCACTGGGTTGTCACTTGTGGCATTCTGAAAAAATAATTTAAAAACCCAGTAAAAATTAAAAATGCACAGAACACACCCTTCTGGTTTAAAAAAAAAAAAAAAGTTAAATGTAACATACCTGCAGTATAGCTTCTAGTGTTACATTTTGCTTGGGGGGAAAAGAAAAAGTTTTAGTAATTTTGCTGATAGATTATAGCCTTCTTAAACATCTAATACAAGCAAACTTATTTTATCAGTGTATCAGTTATGCTTTCAAGTAACTGCAAGATAACAGAATACATTGTTTAAAGACACCACCAAAGTTTTAAAAATAATTCCAGAATCAAGGAACTTACTGCTTTGAAGTCAGCATCAACATCAGAATCTTCTAAGCTTTCCTCTTGAGGAACATTTCTTTTTTTCAAAAGATGTTCATCTCTTTTGTTCTGTAAAGAAATGACAAAAAATAAAGCTACTTTTAATGCTTATTAGTACAGGGTGGTGATACACAATGGACCCTTTCAACACATAAGTATAGATAAGGTTGCCTTTTTTTAAAGGCATTTGCAACTGCAAATAGAATTTGCAGTATTTTAGCTGTAATAATCTGGCATCTTACTAATCAGACAGATCTATGACAATCCATTACATTTGAATTAATTAAAACTTACAGTGGGGATCAGTTTTCTAACAGGCATTCACAATACTCATACTCTGCATGACATTAACATTTAGCCACACATAACAGAAATTCTTTTTCAGTGTAAGATTATTTTTCAGCTAGACCTGTTTTGAAGCTCCCTGTCACATCTATTTGCATTTTTCTGTGTAAACTAGCATGCTCCAAGCACACTGGCACTTGCAGCATTTCCCACTCATGCTGTTAGCCTAATTTCTGACTCAAAACAAGACACCCTTCAGTCTTAGCTCCTTTAAGGAATTACAAAAAAATAAAATTATTTTTTCAGTGGTAAAATACTCATTTAACATTTCATTTTAACATTCCTAATTTAATGAATTTGAAGACATAAAACAGTAATTTAAAAAGAAAGAAAACATATCATCAGTTGTTTACACATTTGTACAAATTTAAAATGTATTATAAGTATTGTACCAAAAATATGAAATGGTCTCTTCTAAATTTTAGACTTTATATTTGGTTTGGTATGCCTAGAAATACCAAGAAGGGGCAATGGAAGAGGATGATGCAGTATATATATCTGAACAATTATTTATGTTTGGTTTTGATTTTTTTTTATAAGCTAATTAAGATTCAAGTATTTAATGATGCAAAATGTTGAAAAACAGTAAGAGCTAGCTCTAACATCTAGAAGAAATCTAGTATACTAGCAAGGAAAGGCAGGCTTTTCAGTTTCCAATTATCTGACAACAACAACACTCATTAAAGAGATTTTATTATACCACACCTTGTTTGTAATACATAAAAAAGCCTCTAAATAGAATGATCTGTTGAAGGGCCCCCAATATGTTATGTTATAAAAACCAGCAATTCCAGGTCCAAAATTCCTGGGACTTGCTTACCTTTCGGACATCTCAGAAAGAACTTTAAACAAGTTTGAAATCCTCCCAATCAATATATACTTTTTTTTTTTTCAGATAAGACAAAGCTAGAACAACAAACAAGCACGAGATGCAGAACCCTTTGATGCAGAAGACAACATTCCACTGGCTTAGCATAGTTTAATTTTAGTCAAGTTTTAAGTACAGAAACTAGATCCTTGAAGAGTGCACAAGGCCACCTAGACTGGCTGTGGCAGCCTCTCCAGAGCTGTGCAGCAATGGCTGCATTCATATAGACAAGCATCACAGGCAGTTTGCTGGCAAGTGGATCTGGAGGGAAGGAAGATGGAAAGGAGCAGGCAGTTAGAGAAAGTAGTGTTATGCAGATCAACTGCATCAGGTAGGAATGCATTAACTGAGAGATTGACCATGAAACCTTTCAGTCCTAAACAGTATCTCTAAGGCTATCTGAAATAGCTCTGTCCATCTGCAAAAGTGTCCAATCCCAGGACAGTTAAACTGCTCTCTCCAGTAAATTTGACAGGCCAGTCACTCTCCTACATAAGGTAAAGGAGGATGATTTGCAGCCCACCATGGCTTTAGAATGCTTGTATTTTGACATATTGTAGCAAACTCAAAAAGGTTTTGCCTAAATCAAAGCAGAGACCTCTTCTGCAGGCTCCTGTGGTAAAAAGAGAAAGACAAATGAACATACCTGGATACAGCTGTCCTGTTCAAAGTGTCGCAAGGGAGCCCTTTCAAAAGTAGAGGCATTCAGAGTGCAATGTCTGATGAAGGATAAAACCTTGTTACAAATGAAATTCAGCAGGTCTCCTGCTAAAGGGGAGATCCTCAACACTGCCTGCACCATGTGTGCTATGTACAGTAAGCATGGAAGTTCATAAACAGGTGCTGACTGTTGGTTATAAGCACTGCCAACATCCTGGTAGAGATCTCACTACAGCAGCCTCCAAAGGTTTCTGTACAAACAAAAGGCATTGGTAAACATGCCAAATGAATAGATAACAGTAATGATACCAGGAGGGCACTTTCTTGTCCAGTTTTTATGACAGATGCCCATTATTTGCTTCACTGACAGTGGGATGGTCAAGTTACATGAACAGTAAGTATTCAAATCCTGCAGATCCTGGTACTTCTTTTGTTTATCTTCTTGGAAGATGGACACAGGATTAAAAAAATATATAGAAAAATATATAAAGCAAGTTCCAAATGTTCTAAAACATGATTAACAGAAGACTCCTTGTGGGTAAAGGGAACATCCAAGCTCTATGCTGCACTGCACTTAGTGCTAGGGGACATGGCCAATGGGATGCTCCAATGGAACCGTGAAAGGTCTTAAATATTAATTTCTACATATTTTTCAGCACTGGACACGTAGGAAAGCTCTGTAAGAGTGTCAGCTGTTGTGAGGCTTCAAGATTAAAAGGGAAAATAAATAAGCAAGAAAATATTTGCCTACAAGTAACAAATACCATTACAAAATGTTTCTTCAGGTCAGGGAAAGTTTAGGAGCTCAGCAGCCAGCAGAAGTTCTCATGGCATGAAAGTATGATAATTACATTTGAGTCTTCTGAGGACAAAAAGCAGAACTTCAAGAACATCTCAACATTAGAAACTGGACTTCCTAATGCTAGTTGGTATTAGATATACTCACAGATGACAACAAGCAGCTCTTGCCCCTGCAATTACATCCAAGGAAAGACTAAGGGTTCAAGTCAGTAACGGAGCTAGATTCAGGTTTTCTGGATGTCTCTTTTAAGCTACCACTGATTCCAAATCAGATTCCAAGATTCTTCTTCAGATAAAGCACATAGCTACAGATACACAGTTCGAAGACATAGGCAACTTTTCCTACATTTGAGTTCTGCTAATTCACCTTTGTGACAAAAGAGAGCAATCATAATGTTCCTGTTCAATTACTGCTCATCTTTCTCAGAAGAGGAAAAGATTGACTAAAAATAAGTAGACATACACAGTACAGCCTAAGCTCTAAGCATGGACTGCAAAGACTGAAACCTCTTAAGTCAGGGAACAGCATGATCTCACCAAAATGGATGCGAGCAAGCCTCCAAAGAATTTCTTCATAGCCCTTTTCAACTAAGCCTCTAAAAGAATCCATTAGGAATGCAATTTTAGTCTTAGGGAAATTTTGTTTAAGATGAATCAGTTGAGGCAGGGTAAATGCAAATTCTTTTCCAAGAATCTGTGCTACAAACACTTGATAGGGAAGCCTCCAAAAGAACATACTAATAGTGCTTCAGTGTCCCTCTTATTGTAGTCATCCTTCAAACTGGTAGACTTATCCACTGAAGTATGCTCTTTACAGCAAATGAAAAACTATACATACACATTGAACTGGAAAAGACACTTAACTGATATGTTTTACTATCCTGAAACTAAGTATTCTCTTTTTCTTTTGAATTTTCAGACTTATTGAGAATCAGAAAAATATTTTTTCCAATACAATGTTTCCAGCAACATGAAAGACAGATTTCTTTCTTCAAGCAGTCTTCTACTATATTTAGGGGCTATCATGGACATAAGCAATCTTGTTTAAGAAAGATCAGAGTAGAAACAAGGACAGTATGTCAGGGAAAGAGGTAAAAAAGACATATGCCCATGACTCTTTAATCCACCACTTATTTAGCAAATAATTGCTTTGCCTTACACCAAACTTAATTGGCAATTAGAGTTTTCATGAGCTTATGTCTATGAGCTCTCAGGGGCAGCTTAGTTTGCCAAGAAAGCCAAAAATAAACCTTGCAAGAGATCATGGAAGTTCTTTGGATTCCAGTTAGCGGCACAGTATCCTGTGTTTCTGCTGAGGTTAGGAGTGCTAAGGCTTCATTTGAAGGGTGACATCTAACTCAATGACAATATCATTGACCTGGCTAAGGACTACCTTTCTTTAGGCACACAGATTGCCCAAATCAAACTTCATCCTCAGAGAAAGCCAAGCACGCACAACCAATGGATGTCTCAGAGCAATGGAGTTACAGGATTCATTTAGATACAGAACCTTAAACTGAATCCTAATCATTGCTCATCCACCTCATACGCTCCTTTAAATTGAAACTAACAGATTAAGCCAATTAATTTCAGAGTCCCTGTTACTAACAGAGCAGCCTTCAGGTTTCTGGGATGCTGAAACCAAGTGATGAACACTCTAAATCAGACTTCAGCAAGACTGCACTGAAAAGTTTTATATTCTAAATCCTGATTCAGTCTCTATCACCTGACACTGACAGTGTCAAAACTGACACTGTTACCTGTCAGGAAAGGGATATGGCTATTATTTAAGCTCTCAGACCTGTTGCTGTACAAACAATATAATCAGAGACCAAGAGCATCTTTCCAGAAATGTAATAGATCCATTCTCAAAATGCATAGAACACAAAGCCAATATGGAAGCAGAAAAAGGGCACCTGACCATGAGGAGCGTCATCTGACTGGCTCATGATGCTGACGCATGCCTCAACCTGGAATCTGCCAGACTACTGCTACCTTTTCATGTCAGATAGCTTTGTTAATCTTTGCTAATTAAATTCCTAAACAAATGATAAGTGATTGAGAAATAAAAAACAGGGAAAAAATAGAGTTTCTTCCTGTATAAGAGCTGTGGTGTGAAGATAGTGAATAGAGATCATATATTCTTGAAACACAGAATGTGTTGCAAATGCACCTTGATATCTGTCATCTCAAGAAAATAAACACCTCACACTGATGGCATGCAGAAATTGTTTACTACTGTTCAAAGCCCTGATTTTTTATTTATTCCATCTTACTAAACAGAGATGTGAGCAATTTCTTCAGATCCATTCATATAATATTTATATCCACATTGATTCAAAAGATAAACCCATGACTACGTACGTAGTGCTTCAACCGCACAGATTAAGAATACACTCAATTTGTCTCTCTTCTTCAAAGCCAGGTGCGCATGCAGCATCTGGGTAGCTGGGATGAAGAGAAGACATCTCTTTTCTTTGAAGAAGCACCAGTGGATTACTAAGGTTATGCCAAAAATTCCCTGATTTTGGCATACTCATGCTAGAGCAGCAGTGTTAACTGTAAAGACTGAAGCAATGATATTACAGCTTATCCTTTTCACTGCTGGAGCTTGATAAAACATATCCCTTTCCATTTCAGTCTCAATTTTGTACCAGAAGCAGTGGTACAGAATCTCATCTGCCACAGAGTTCCCACAGCAAACCAGTTGTCCACCAGCACCAGCTGTGTTGACACACGCTGAATTTATTACTAAAGCAGATTTTTTCTGGTCTCTGCAGTGAAGATGTTTAATCAACACTCCAGGAGAACACCAATTCCTGCATTTAAGAGTGTTGCAGTTGCTGTTCATTCTTGATTTACAGTCTGACCTACATCAAGTGCTCAGGCTTCTCCTCTAAATGTGTAACTGATCTTTGCACATGCAGTTTTCAGTGAGAAGTCACTGGCAGCTCATAAGCTTACTCCTCATTTTCACTCGCATATTACTGCCACATGTTGGATTTCTTCCACACAGGACAATCCCTTGCCTTAAGTGTCTGACTTGCTTGCTCCCTGCTATGCTTCTGTAATAAACTGGCCTTGAAAGTGTGACCTGTTGCAAAAACCAATTATAATAATTAATTTAAAATTAAAAGTCTCACTTTGCACTGCAAAGTTCTCTCCAAAGACTACTGGAATGCTCACATTCCATCTCAACTTAATGAGATGTATAATGCTGCATTAGTTAAGCCATCTTTACAGGTTTGCTCTGCTAGCAGGCACAGGCTGCCCAAGTGCTAGAAATGACTCTTCCCAGTACAGATCTCACAGTTATACGGCGAGTTTTACAGCAGTTCTAAACAAAGAGGGCCTCTAACATGTCAGCATAAACTTCCACTGCTGATCATCTGCCAGTCATCTGGGTCAAATCAGATTTCTTTGACTAATTATTATAGTCTCAGGATGAATCTTAGAAATATTGAGTATTTTTATTGTAATAAGATAGAGAAGCTTTTCTGTAAGACCTGAAAAAACCAAGTCCCTTTTCCCAAGAGGAACAGAAGGATCCCAGGAAAATACTAGCACAAGACTTTTTGGTTGCTCCTACACAATCAGGTGATAAGTGCAGACAAAATTTCTCAAAAACAAGTCAGGCTGATTTCTATCAACATAGTTTCTATTTACAATCCGTTCTCTCTGATTTTAGCAAGGATTTTGTCTCCTCAGTCTGCAAATAATGAAAAAAAAAAGATGGAATTTGGTGGGTGTGCACTCCTAAGCAAGCACGACTCAAACTGTCAAGGATTCAACTGGCAAACTGAAGATAAGTATCAAATCAGAGACCAAAAGGAGCTTGGGCTATACTGAGAATATTCAAACCAAACACTTATCACAGGTCATTAATGAAAATAATACAAAATACAGGTTATACCAAGCTGGAGAGGCCTTAAAACACACAGGGAAACAGAACAGGAAAGCTGGAAAAAGCAGATGTAATTCAGAAGACAGAAGTCAAATGTAAAAAAAAACCCAAAAAAACCCAAAAAAACCAAAACACAAAAAAACAACCAAAAAACAAACAAACAAAAAAACACCAAACAAAAAAAACCCATCCCCCAAAAAAATCTGCATTTATTTGACTATGAAAACAAAACAAACAACTACACTTGCTTTGTGGTACTCTAAGAAGTGTACAAAGCATACACAGACTATGTGTCTATCAAAAACATACTTAATATAAAGAGGAATACTGTGTTAAGATCTGTTTTTCACTATCCCATTTAAAACTCAACTGCAGCCTCCATCCTTTCAGATTTCCACACCTTCAAAAAAATACAGGCAATTTGGATGTGAGAAGCAGCAACAAGTCAAATCTAGGAAAGAGAACGTTCAAGAAAAGGATGAAGAACTGAAGGTGTCTCAACAGGATAAAGCTAAAGGGGCCAGTATGAAGTCCTCAAATACACTGAAGGTACCCCAAAAGCAAATAAAAGTTTACCCTTTCTCTTAGCTTGTAAAACATCCTTCAGGAGCAAGTCTTTGAGATGCCTAGAAAGGCTGTTGGAAGAATGAGGGTGTAACTAATGCTCTAATTAGGCAGAGCAGTAAACTAGATCAGCTCTCATACTCATGATCTGCCCAGTCATACTGACAGTTACCCAATATTGCCAAAATCTGACCCCTAAATTAACTCCCTTTACAGCACAGAAACAATAATTTTCAGGAAACAAAATAAATTAACAACCTCACTTTCTAAAGGCTAAAACTCACCCTTTTCCCATTCAGAGATTTTAAACATTTGAACAGCTGACAGCTCCACTGTAATAACTGGTACAGAAACTGAATATTATTTCCAAATGATACAGTGGAGTAAAGCAGTACTGTTCTGTTGTACTGAGCTTCACAAATTAGAGAAGAAAAAAAATTAGAATCAACAGCTAGTATTTAACAAATTTACACCTTTTCCATGTAAGTATGGGGCTATAAAGCAAAGCTTATGGAAAAATACTTAGTTAAGACACCAGTCCACTGTTAGCAAAGTAACACAGTTGATAAACAAAATCAGACTCACCTTCCGCAATTCAATTGTAACTTCATTTCTATGTCTTCTCATAGTCTGCAAATAAAAAAAAAGTATGTCAAGAAAGTAGTATTCTGTTTTGTAATCAGCTGTTTCTAGGAAAAAAGTGGTTATTTATCTAAAGACATGAAAAATTGTGCATAATTTATAACTCAATCTTTCCTAGGAGGATGCACATGTGTTTTGTTATGTTTCTCTTGGGTTGGGTTTTTTTTTTTTGGTTGGTTGGTTTGTTCCCTTTTTCTTTTAATTATACACCTTACAGAAAGCTTTGTCATAAACCACAAGAAGTATCCCAAAGGTACAAAATATCGACTTCCCCACGGAGTTTTACTAGAATGATTGTCCAGATGTTTTCACTAAAATGACTCTCCAGGTGTTTATATGTGCAGACTAAAGTCAGCAGTAAATCCAGGTTAGACAATCTCATATTCCCATATAATCACATTCACAACCTAAACACATAAGCTGTACCAGCTCTCTGGCCAAAATCAATCATGACTGACAGAAGATGACTGAACTCAATACAACAAGACCAATCAGGCTTGCAGAAAAAGTAGTATGGTAGTACTGAGTCTCCTTAGAATCTATAGCCTAAACACTGTGAAGGAAAACCAGCATGTAAGCATCTCGGCTCCTTAAAGATACTGAGCACTCAGAACACATTCCTGACAATGCTGCTGCACCTCTTAGATAAGACTTGAGACCAGAAGACTGAAAAAGAATTTTAGTCTGCTGAAGTTGAGTGAACCTTCCTAGGTTCACTCAACTATCAGTGGAAAAGACATGTACCATCAGAATAAGATTCAAAGGAGATCAGAACTGGATGACTGCTGGCAGTCCAGCAAGATCACCCACACCAACTAAAATTAGCCTTTTAAAATACTTTCTATGTTCTATCCTTGCAACTGACCTTCACTGCCACTATCATGTTCCTTTTGAGTTAGGGCAAATAACTCCCTGAGCAAAACCAGTGAAGACCAGCAGTATACAGTAAACACCAGCACTGCCCATCAGCCGTCTAAGAAAATACCAAACATGCTAAAGATGAAACAGGTAGAAAAAACGAGCAGATTTCACACCATGAATATATACAGGAAGTAACTACAATAGCTTCACTGTTCTCAGCCAGCTTGCACAGCAGCGCCATGGGCAGGGGTGCCACTCACTACACCAGATTGCTCAGAGCCCCATCCAGCCTGGCCTTGAACAGTGCTGGGGATGGGGCATCAAGCAACTTTTCTGGACAGCCTGTGCCTATGCCTTACCACTCCCTCAGTAAAGAATTTCTTCCTGACATCTAATCTAAACCTACTCTCTTTCAGTTTAAAAACATTGTCCCTTGTCCTGTCACTATCTGCCCATACTAAAAATCCTCCCTCCCTCCTTTTTATAAGCCCCCTTAAGGTACTGGAAGGCTGCAATGAGGTCTCCCTGAAGTAGTCTCGTCTCCATCCTGAAATTCATTACCTTGGGTTCACCTGAGAGTAAGGAAGACTTGTCTTCCTGCCCACTGCTCGATTAACCAGCTCACTCGAGTAAACACAGACAAAATTTTCCTTCTACATCTACAGGGTTGAACTCTACTACTTTAAAGAAATCAAGTCCTCGTTATGGTAAGAGGACACCAGCACTACAGCATCTACCAGAACTGCACGTATTTCCCTCTCTTATTATTTTGGTAAACCATTTGATGCTTGTGACCCTCTGAGCCTGCTGCAACAGCTCAGTATGGTAAGGACTGGATAGCTGAGGAATGGGAGGGCATTTGTTCTCTGAACAAATGAAGAACTCAAGAATTCATCACATGCAATTAGCAAGACCAGTCATTCAAATTTCTTGTTCTATTAGAACTTTATATTTCAATAATCTAAATAATGGTGTCAAATTTAAGGACACCACATAGCCTGAAGTTTTTCAACATTTCTTCCCCATGACAGCTGCCTTCCAATACTAAAGGGGGATACAAGAGAGTTGGAAAGGGACTTTTTACCCGAGCATGGAGTGATATGACAAGGGAGAATGGCTTTCAACTGAAAGAGGGCAGATTTAGACTAGATATTAAGAGAAATTCCTTGCTGTGAGGATGGTAAGGCACTGGCTTCCCAGAAAAGTTGTGAATGTTCCAACCCTAGAACTATTCAGGACCAAATTGGATGAGGCTTTGAGCAGCCTAGCCTTGCGGAAGGTATCCTTGCAAATGGCAGGAGGGTTGGAACTAGATCTCCAAGGCTCCTTTCCACTCACATAATTCTATGATTCTGTAACTCTGCCTTTCAATTAAAAAAAAAAAGTAATTAAAAAACGTAAACTCTCCTTTTCTTGATCATTCTGTGTTCTAAACACCCAAACTCTACTGAACTTCTCACTAGCAACACCATCCCACCTTCCCTTAAAAGCTCATCTTTTATTCCTACTTAAATTTTAAGGCATATCCTATCATAACCAGTCAACTTGAGTGTCCACTAGAATTTTCCTCTCCAAAATCCAATACTGTACATGCCAAATTTGAAGTCTCAGTGATTTTACTGACGCAAGGCACAATCTACATTTAGATGTGCTCCCTACCTACAATTTACTCATTCTTATATGCAAGAATACTCTAGAACACTTATACTAAACAGAAAAAAAAATCAGACTAAATCTGAAGTTCTTTAGAAGGCAATGATAACATTTATCACCTACCACTCCTTCTGGAAGCAGATAAGATTTAAGGAAAACTATATGCTATGCTCAACAGTTCAGCAGCTTGATATTTTTGGCTTAGAAGAAACCAAAATACAGTGCAGTCCCAGGCAAGGCATTACTACTAGTTTCATCAATTTACTCTAAAACCTTCTCTAACAATACTTTGACTAAAAACAGTTACTCAGAGTCAGCCATCCATAAAGTCGCTACTGGGAAGGCTCCAATCTTCTTTCTAAGGGCAAATAATTCACTCAGATTTTCCATAAGGATTTTTTCATTGTTTCATACTTCCATTATTTCAGCCTCTCTGATTCTGTCTCAATATTTTTTTACTCTTTTTCTTCTTGCTTTTTATCAAGCTGATCTTCAAAATTTTTCACTACTCCATAATGGTTTTCACACTTAATGTGCAAAAATGTCCCATCTTTTCCTCATTTAGAGTGCTACCACTCTTTAGAAAGATCCATAAAAAAGGTTATCACCTCTGCAGACATTTTTGCTGAGCAGTACCATAGATTCTCGGAGCTCTAATACTCTTAAGGCAATCTCCATATTATGGGTTTTACTCTTTCAGCTGTTCTTTTGTATTTCATTTTAAACTTACTGAGTGCTTTATCTTTTAAAGCAGCTCTGGTACATTTCTTTTTACCCTCCTCCTCTAAAAGGCAGAACAGGCAGTACTCATCACCAAGTCCAGTGCTGCCTCTCCATTCACAGAGCAAGCAGGTTGATAACTGGGGTATCTTTTAAGTCCATGGACCAATGAGTGTTATTTGCCCCCCACTAAACTAAGGGATCACAGTCTTACAGAGTCTCTTGCTAGCACAGCATCTTTAAAAAATATCTGTTTGTCAGGGTCATCAGGGTCACCAAGAATCAGTGATACAACGTTGGGGTTAGAGTCTTCCTACAAGCATATGGGACTGAAGCTCCCAAAGAGCTTGTGGTGCATTCTGGCAGTTAAACTTGGTTGCCATGGCTGGATCATGATCAGTGCTCCTTGCTTGAAGTCTGCTGACATTATTTCTAATCCAACACTTTGTGTCCCTGACACATGAGATGACCACTGCATACCAATGTGTTTAAGACCACGGATTCCACTTAATTAATACTCGTCAATTGTGGCAATTATAGACTGCACAAGAAAAACACACAAATGCACTTTACATTGGCTTGATTACCTAATTTTATTCATGCTGCTTACTGAGGATTTCTCCAGACCGTTGCCCAGCTTGTTTCTCCTCTTTATTATTCGAGCTGACACACTAGTGACAGACTGCTCTACAGTAAGACTCTGAATGTCCACAATTCAGTCATTCCTGCCTTGAAAGACCTAAAACATGTTTCAACTTCATCCTGCATATCTTGCTGGACTTTTGGAAGCTTTATTTTAAAACTTGCAGACCAAAAGGTACAATTTCCAATCTTATCTGGTGGGGTGAGGTGGGAAGAATAGGACGGAATAGGACAGGAAGACTGACAAAGTCCAGATTTTATTCCCCCAAAAACAGACCAAAAATATTCAGATAATTCTTTGTCCTGATTTGGCATTTCTAGAGAGGAAAGTATTTAAAGCTTGTGTTTCAGATGAACCATTTTAGAAATACAGCAGGTCATCAGCACCTTCCTACAGACTCAGAAGAGACACACATATTATAATGCAATAGCATATAAAAGAAGCAGTCTTAAGTATCACTGCTAGCTTCCCTTCAAGGAATCATTACCACTGTAAGCAGAATAACACACTTTTACACAATCTGCAAGACCCAGCATGTAGGTAACTGATAGGCTTTTACAATGGATTTATACACTAGTAGAAAGGCTAAACATTTTCCCCAGCTAACAGAGGTCAGATAAAACAGAAGGGACAAAATTATTCTGCAACTTAACTCAGGATTCATTCCCAGCTTCCAGGCTGGGAGGACATCTGCTGAAGTCTATAGATACCACACCAGCTGAAGAGCAAGAGGTTACCAGTGGATCTAATACAGGGTTTAACATCCACAGCTTCTGACTATGATCACATCTCAGCATAACGTGCTCAAACAAGTAACTTCATGGAACACTGAAACAGCACATCTCAACACTAACCCCCCAAGCCAAGGCTGAACTGTTTTACTGAATAAAATATACAGTCTCCAAATCTCAGACAGCGAAAACATGGCACATGCAAAATCCTACAAATCCTGCAGCCTCTGAACCATGAGGACACTCCTAAACACAAGGTATTAATGCACCATGCATTAAGCACAAACAGTAAAAATGAGTAACTACCAGTCAGCATTAAGAAATAAGAACACAACACTCATCAAGCTGCACTACAACATTACATCTCAATTGTTATACATGACTCAAGGCACACAAGTTCATAAGGCTTTTGTAACGTGAGATTTCTTCTCCCCAGTACACCATATGTAAGGAACAATTATTTACCAGTATGTTTGACAGGCTGACATAACCACAGTAATGTGCCAAGTACTGTAAGTCTTGTTACAAGTCAAAAGTAGATGCTGAGCAGTATTTCTAATTTCAAGTTCCTCAGCATTTTGTTATTTTACAAAATAAAGCATAAAAATCCCCAAAAGATCTGCTAGGTCTTGTTAGATAAATCAGTGTTTCACTTCTACCCTGAATTTCTGAATATTCTTCCAAAGTCAGATACAAACAGTTACCTATGAAGAATCTCTCCTTATCACCTTCCACTTGAAGGAAAAATAATTCCTAGTTCCCTCAAATCTGAAATTAATTTCATATGCCAAAGAAGAAAAATCACTGCACACATTAGGGCTGCAAGGGAACTTTGTTTCACTGCGATACAGAACACAAAAATGCTAAGCTGACAAAAGACAAGAGATCTAAGAGACATTAGACCTCAGGGGGAAAAAAAAAATGAGGAAAAGAATGCCACAGTCCCTGTAAAACCGCCTTTGACACACTCAATGGGCACAGAAGGAACACTATATCTATAGTGATAGAATAGCTATCCTCATCAGATCAGTGTTTCAGATCCCTCAATGAGGGCGGTATCTCTCTCAACAAGATGACAAGAAACTCAAAAGTTCAGTTTCAGCCACCTGAGGTGAAGGGAAATGTCTTCCTTATTTTTCAGTTGATTCTTGTTTTATGACAGAACATAAAACTGCATCAAACTCCTGATATCAAAAAGCAAGAGCCTCTGAAATTCTGAACTATCAGTGTAAGCTGTACTGCCAGCACATTCGAAGAATTATTTTTCAGTGACCAAATATTTGAGAAGCTTTCACAGAACGACACATGCCACACAAGTGCCATTTGTGAAACTGCATATGAGGGTGCACTGGATGCCCATTATGTGTTAAAGAGCCAATACAACTCCTGTCACACTGCCAGTTGGTGCCTCACCACAAGCCACGGAGACCTTTCTGGAATAAAAAAGGATTACTTTGAAGTGTTGAATAACATTGAGATTCTGTGGAGGTAAGTCTAACAAGCTTTCTGAGTATTTTTTTAACATAAAATAAATTAACTACGTAACATCTTAAAACTACTTGAAAAGGCAACCCATATAGCTTCTGTAGACTAAAAAAAACAAATAATAATTAAAAAAATTCAAGGAACCCCAAAACCAATCAGCTGTACTTGTACATGAGAACAAGATGATATTTTTCAAAATCCTCTGTAGCAAATACATAAAGTGTTGTACCAGAGTGTGGGGGAACAAAAACTCAAATCCTACTATTTAGTTATACAAGGCCGGAAAAAAAAAAAAAATAAAAAAAATTCAATCTAATCCAAAAGGATTAAAAAAAAAAAATAAAAATCACACCTTAGACAAAGCAGTCAGAACAGTCCTCTGTTTTAAAACAATATTACTACTTTGAGCAAGCTTAATCTCATCCACAATTATGTATCAGAACTAGTCTTACGTTTCTGTTAATTTTAAATTACTACTTCATATCTAAAAATCAGTCTTAATTGATTATAAACACTTTGAAGTCCCTTAAGTATATCACTTTTGGAGTCACAGAATTCTGGACACTTGGTTAGATTACTTCATCCCCAGTTACTGAACAAATCAACAAACCAAAACTATTTAAATGTGTGGGTGACACTAGTCAGAAGGTCAGGTCATTACATTTCATTTTATATGCTGGGATACAGAACCCTTAAACAAAATTAAAAACTAAGTTTCATGTACAGGGTGCTTAATAACGTACATTCTCTGCACAGAAAAAATAATCAAATGCTGCAGCAGTAAGTGGTATGAATTTTAATAATTTTAACTACTTATAACTATATCAATTGTGTCAGAAGGAAAGTTAAACATAACCAGCATTTAATAACTAAAAATCTACCTACCATTGTAACAACAAGACAGGGAGCTCAGCGTGGTGCTCATCCTGAGCGTCCACCTCATTAAGTGGGATACTTCAAGCAGTGTGTATTTTTAATCAACACATTTAGACCACTTCCATTACAACGTGAGCAAGCAAGTCCACAAACCATCAGAAATGAAGACACAGGAAACTGATATTTTCATCCAGGCAATACTGCCAAGCTGCCCCACAACCTACCCCCCCACTCTCCTGCAGGCCAGCCAGCACATATCAGCCTCAAGCTAGCCCATGGAAGTGGGTAAGCCAGGATCATCTTGACAAGATGAACACCACAGTCCAATGTCAGCTTTTGCTATTCTGTGGATACAAAAGTTGTGTCTCCAGGAACTTTAGTAAGATGTGTGTTTAATTCCTTTGAAAATTCAGCTATTAAATGGAGAGAACAAATTCACTGACCAATTCTAATTCCTCTGAATCAACAAACATTATTGAATTTTTTATTTCTGCCTTTGCCTCTCAACATTACAGAAATAGGTCTCAGAAAATCAGAAGTTATATGCTTAGAGGAAAGAGCTACCCTGAACACATAGCTGGGTTAGTAAAGCAGCTTGATTAAACACACAGGGTGCCCGAACAGCTTAGCATTTGTAAGTCAATTCTAGACTACTTCCACCTGCCTAACTGAAAGAAAAAAAAATCTGGCCCAGTTCCAACAGCTGGATTGGACTTAACTACTGCCTTCCCTCTTGCATATGAGCATATCCCTGAGTAGAATTTATATACTTCACAACATAGATGTGGGTGCAAGACAGTAAAAGGTGATGTTTGTATTGATGAAGTAAACACTGTTCTTTCCTAGAAACTGCTTTACTGGCCCCTTTTCCCTATTCCTTCCCTGACACCTCTTAACAAGTATGAAATACTGCAATGTATATGAAAATTCAGAAGCCTCAGGAGCCAGGCTGGTTTGGGGCAGAAAAAATCCCCATCAAAATGCTTGCTTGTACACAATTGATGAGATGATTGTCAGCTGCCTATCTTCCATTAACATCAAAAGCTAAATATTCCTAATTTGCATAGGCATATAATTAGTATGTGTAAAGTTGAGGCTTTAACTGATGATATTGCTCCGCTTGTTCTGATAACAGCTGGCTTCAGATAAAAACAAAGACAAAGAAGACTGACAGGAGGTGACACTACTGTTCTACCTGTTCACACTTTCAAAGTGCACATGCCTTACTCCAAGAATTGCAAGTATATCACAATACAGGAGGAAAGGTTTCTGGGACTGCATCATGATGATCTGAATGCAACTACTTTAGCACAACTGAAGGAATCAAAAACAATGATGCTCTGGATACCAACTCCATCTAGTTATTTTGGACATACAAAGATTAGACATCCATGCCAAGGTAAACCAAATGCTTAGTCCAAATTAACCCTTCTAGCTAGGTTTATTCCCTTATTTACAAGCATCATGGATTATTACCCATCTTTTTTTCCACTGTGTATGTTCTAGGCAGACTCCTCTTCCCTAAGCCCAATTTTGAGACTTACCTAATTACCAAGTGGTCCTATATAAAGCTCCAAATGGTCCTTCTAAGAAAATAAGGGATTTTTTTCCCCAGTTGTATAGACTACAAAGTCAGAACAACTTCACTTCTGGCTTTGTTATCACAGCCTCACATTAAATTATGCTGACCCAGTTAAAAATGCAGGCAGGGGGCATGGATTCCACAGTACAAGCAAGAGATTTACCAAAGCAGCCAAACAAACTTAAAATGTGTCTGTACCTAGATCTGATACTCCAAGACAGTTTTATTTAATTTGATTACTATTTGACTCAAAAGGTATTTGCTCCTCTTTTAGGTAAACATTCTATTATTTTGCAGAAGGTATTAAAACTTACTTGAGATTCCCTGTGTGCTGCATGATCATAATATTTTAAAGCTTCTGGCTTGTAACATTTAACACAGTACTAGGTACATTAGGAGCAGAGTGCAGTATTTATGCTACTGTATTTTATGCCATGATCTGTCTGGGACCTACGTTCCTCAGGGTTAATAAAGGCTACTAAAAGAAAACTAGTTCTTTTGCAGTTGGAGCTGCCACACTTCTTTTAAATTCCCAGTTTGGGGCCCCTGAAATTAAGCCCAGCTGCCTCTTGTTAACTAGTCTGTGGCAAGATAATTCAAGTATCTGAACCTGGCTAGCCCCAGCAAACTGGATGAATGAGAGATCTACCATAACTCTTTTACTTAGTGGTGGGTAATGACTCACTGAAGTCAGACTCTCATGCCAATATGGAAAGCCACAAACCCCCAATTACTACCGTTCATGATGCTGACTCACCTGAAAGCCCTGTGGAAGCAGACAGAGCAGCCCATCCACACTGTCTGCTTCTAGTGCTCCAAAAGATCTTGGAAGAAAAGCAATTGGTATGTTTATTTCTTACCAGCTCTTTTGTAAGGATATTCTTTGAGGTCCTGATACCCTCTCTGCAACTGTTCAACCACCATACTGAGTTACTACCAGCAAAGAAGCGGGAAGTGAGCACTCATGTTTCCATTCCCAATTACCAATTACCCAGTTTACAAGCACAAACCTATCAAACAACCCTCAGGAGACTGGACTTGAAGCAACTTTGTTGGCTGCATTCACCATAAACTAAACCAATACTGAAGGACATAAAGCAGTCAGGAATACAATGAACATGTTATCTGCTGGTTTGATATAGAATAAAAGAGCTGGAATTCTCTATTCAACATCAAAACTCAAGGAAGGAATACAAAACCTAGTCTATTTCCAGTTACTACTGTTGTGTGAATCAAGAAGATTACATTCCTGTCAGAAGTTGTACAGCACTTCCATTCAGATGTAGATCTTAACACCCTTAATCACACCTTCACTGACATCAGACCAAAGACCACAACACACCCATGTGGGCTTCACCTGAAGGCAAAATCAAGTTTCCAGGTAATACAACAGCATCCCAAGAAAAACTCATCACTGCACAACAGCTGGTCTGCACAAACCAACAGGCAGGCAGCAAGGATCACCAACTAATTCCAAGTACTACTTTTGACTAGTCCTAACAAGGCAAGGAACCTCTCCACAGAATGTCACAAAAAGCAGTGACAATAAAGTCACTTGCCATCTCCATTTTGACAAGGTCTACCCTGAAAAACTTAACTGTGGTATTTGGTCATTTATGCTGCAGCCCAAAAGAAACTGATGGATACCTGCATCAAGTTTTTCTTCTCCTCCTGTATCTTTTGGAAAGAGAAGGGCATACTGAATTTCACGAAGATGCCAGCTCTGCCTTATCTGAATATTGTAATACACCAAATAAACACCAAGAATAGTGGAAACTAAGATAGTCTAATTACAAGTGATTCCTTTTCATACTTCTTTTGTAAGTTAGAAGATTAAGGCTTCTTGACACATTAAATAGGTACAAGGACTTGAGATTTGGTACTTTCATGTTACAGGAATCTGCTTTTGCCAGTACACAAACTTCTAAAAAAGTAATTAGTTATTTTCCTATATTGCATGTAGAGCAATGTAGTGTAGTGTAGTAAATGCTTTAGAGTTTCCTGGAAAGAGAAGCTTAACCTCTCCTTGAGGGAGAACAAATGAAGTACCTACACAGCTCCTTGGTCTTGCCCAAGACATGACACACCCTCTGTCCTCTCCTAAAGTTTCTAAGCAAGCATCCCTCCCATTCCTTTATGAGCAGGGAAAGCAGCATATCTCTCTAGTCAAGCAGAAAACCTGACTGCCTCCACAGAAGACAGGAAGGCCCTTTTCCCTTCCACACTCCAGAAGACTGGAAGAACCTGAAGAAGAGTCTAGAAGACTAACTCAGGTACAATTTCATTTTTTTACTAATATGTGTTAGCAGAAACCAAACCCACCACCTAATACCATATTTCACAGACAAAATACCACATCTGCTTGGGTACATGACATCAAAGCAAAATTAGAGCAAAATTAGGACCTTTCATGGTAACTAGGTACAAACAACTGACTAAAATTTTGACCTACAGATCAACATAAAGATTTAAATACTTTAAAATGTAAAAATTTAGATGAAATTGTAGATAACCACTTTCAAGAAATTCATTACAAAATTAAGTGTTTGGCCAGAAAGGCTTCACAGATTTATGAGGCAAACGCCACAAGACCAGAAATTCTAAAGCTTGCCAAATATTTATACTAGTTTCCCTTAGGAAGAAAAAAAAAGAAAACATACAAGGCTAAATACGAGCCAGATACTTTATTGTGCAATTTGTGTTTGAATAAAGACACTCCCTTTTCAGATATTTAAACAGTCTTCAACTGTAATATCAAAGTACCTCAGACGATCATTCTATGAATCCATGATATATTTACAAGCACCTCCCTGTGAAGTGGAGAAAGAAGTTTAGTTATTCCATCTATAAAATGAGAGAATAATTGCAACTTGCATACGTTCACAGGGTGCCATAAAAAAAACCCAAAACAACAAATCAAGTCCCTAGAGAGCTAGGCTATATTCAACCGCAGCAAACTTTTTTGGAATAATATTATATGGCTCAAATGAAATCAGATTTTCTTTGCTGTTTTTTTTGAAAGATATAATCAAAAGGCAAAAAAAAGATTAAACATGTGCTAGCTGCCTAATTAAATCTATGAAGAGATCATTCTGCTCAAGATGCAAGAGAAAACAACAAACCCAGCTGACAACGCAGGAAGAAGATGGAGCACTAGGAATTAGAAAATACACTCTAGCAACATCCCACAATCTTATGAACCTTGTCAGCTGCCCTTTTGATTTAATCATTTCAGTATACTGAATTCTAGATGCTTCTACCTCATTTTTTAATGTGACAGAAACATAGAATCAGTGCGCTTACATTACTTGAACATTTTGGGTATCATTCTTCTCTCCTTGAGATTTCCTTCAGTTTTTCAGAATTCCAATTTATACATACTACCATTAAAAAAAAGGTGCTGTCACATTGATTGCACATGTCAGTGCTCCTTTAATGCCTCTTCTGGTCTGGAAGGTTGCTCCTCAGTGCTGTTTGATCACCACTATGAACACTGCAGATTCTTCTTGCACACCTGGTGAACAGTGGTTAATGGGACCCTGATGAATCGCAGCAGGGCTCTCATTTCAGGACCCTCTCCTGATGTGAAAAGCCTTCTGTATTTGGCTGAAAGTCCGATTTTTATTGCAGAGAAATCACTGTCACTGACTTTGCATCTAACATTACACGTGCATGAAAAGAAGTGAGAGGCCCTGATGCCAGAAAGCTGCACGCAAAGAGTACCTGCTGGTTAGGGTGACTTCAGTTACCTCAGCAAGACACAACATCTCTCAGCAGAATTTCATCAGCCTTCTGACTTACACTGAAGTTGACTAAGGAAAGGCAAGGACGAGGACTCCAAGAACTGCAAACATGAAATCTGACACTGCATCTGGTCAGGAATCCCCTACTGCACCTCTGAAAACCTGAGCACAAGCCACCCTAGCATCCTGTGAGACTGACAACCTTCTCCCCATACAGATGAGCTCTGACCATGTTCCACACCAGCAAGTTTATAGTGGGGCTTGAACACTCAATAAAACATATCTCCATCAAGGCTTACAAGTCTTGAAAGGAAGCTCTTTCTCCAAACTGATTTTGCAAATCACTCTATCACCACCTTCAAAGTCCACCTGTTACTGAGTCTGACAACAACAGAGGTTAAAAATGCCCATGAAGTCCTCAGCTGATGAGACATGACAGAGTATGAGGGAAATGAGTAATTCAATAACAGGTGTTTGAATGAAGAAGATACAAATTTGTCTCCTGTTCTACAGACACTAGCACATTATATATTCCTATTCTGTACTTGCTGTATTTTTTAAATACACACAAAATCAAGTTTAAAGCTGACTGCAACATTTACTTAGCCTGAGAAGGGAGACAAATGTCAGGTGACCCAGAGGAGCCTCCCCAGTAGACTTAATAGTGTTAATCTTATTGTGAAGGGATAACAATCCAACAGTTAAATACCACTAGACAAGATATACCTTCTCCCCTTCACACTGACCTCCTCTTTGAGCCACCACTGGTCTTCTCCAGATGTGAAGGGCTGGCTCAGGAAGCTAAGGGAGCAGAAAATTAAAGAAACATGAAGAGCTTTGCAACTAGTTCACTCCAAGGCACAGACAGTTCTGATGCAGGACTAACTTTTTGGAAAAAAACAGTGCTTTTGACTACCCACATCAAATTTTGTGAAATGGAATACAAAGCCTGGTTTCTGCTATTATATTAGCAATCAGGAATGTCAATTCAGTATCAGAGTTTCTCACAGCAGGTATTTTGGAAACAACTGACAGACTCTATTCTTGGAAAAGATACAGATTTTGCCTTTCTTTTTCAAATCAGGTCAGTTGACAATTTATCTTTAGTACTTGATGACACAACCCATTATCTACTCATTCATTGCCTCCTCTAGCCTGCTATAAATTAGATGCCTCATTCCACTTCTAATCCCACAACAAATACAAACCTGATCAGTTACTTGTAGCTCGTGCATTCTTCTAATTGTTGTCTTTTCATATAGCACAGTTTTAGAGGGCAAAGCATCCTGCTTGGATATGTGCTAGAACTGTACAATTGCAAAAGCCTCAAAGAACTTATGCAAAAAAGAGTTAAAGAGCTCTTTAAAACTCCACTGTTACACTGCTACCAGTTGTGAGCAGACTTCAATATTCCACAAATTAAAAATCAATCCTTTCATAAAAGAAGCTTCAGAGATACCGGTGCCACTGCTGCAGTGTTAGAAATACACAAGAATGAAGAAAAACAAATTCTGTAATTACAGGAAGATTACCAGAGGCTTGGTATATCACAACAGCAAACAGCAATAATTGGGCCTCAATACAGCAAGCACAGATCCCAATCAGCTTATGAAGATTACGTTCATCATGAGATACCATCTCCAAATTGCATTCTCCACAGGTATTTTGGAAATAAACAATGATTTCCTAATGTATCTGTGTATTTAAATATTTTAAAATGCAATGCATTCAATTGATTTTGAACTTCAAGGAAAACACTACACAGTACATCTAAATGGAATTATTAGGTGTTTGCTTTCTGCCAAGAGTCACGAACATTTCACAGTGTTGTGCTATTTACCTGTAGACTAAAGCTTGGAAAATTCTGCAGCAATAGCAACCAAAGAGGCTTCCCACATCTGTACCTTACTTCCTACCCATGTAATTCTTTCCAAGGTACAAACATGAACACTTGTCTTCTCCCAAGAGTATACATACTGGGTTTAAAGGGTAATAAAGAAGCAGGAGTTAAAAACTCTACATGAGAGTACTAGATCTTATATTACATCTAGTTCCCAACAGGAAGTTACCTGACACCTGTGTTTTCACTTTACCTACTGAGACTTAACAAGCCAGTGAACCTTTCAAGACAGCAGGTCCATAGTACCTTAAACCTACCCAAACCAGATGTTAAGGCTCTACTCTCTTCTAACATCCTTTCCTGCGTCAAACTGAAAAGCAGAGAGCTGATCAATCAGTTCTGTGAAATCTCGAAAGAAACTGCATTGGTACAAAGTAGCCAGGAGTAACAGGATTTCTGGGACAGCTACAACGCTTACTTGTTGCATGAAGCCCTAGAGGGGAGTACAGGGAGACAGCAAAAACTCTACTTAGTGCCCAGAACAGCATCCAGAAAGGAGCAGGCAGCAGCACATCTGCTCATTCACTAACATTGTGCAGGTATGGAACCTCCAGTGCCAAAAGCCTTTGACACTCGACAGGAGCATGGCTTTAAGTCAACCTGTACCTTTTCCCAAATGCCCAGAGACTGCACAGATCTGGCCTCCCGAGAACAACATTCCTCTGCTTGCAAAAAAATTCATGGCAGCATGATAGAAAAATGGGACTGAATTCAAGCATCCTCAAAAAACTAAATCCTCACCGTTAGCAACACAGGAACAGTAAATAGACAATCTGCCAGAGCTGGTGATGGAGATCTGGGCTAAGCCCACTTACTTTCTCTGCCTCATTTGGGGTGAGGATGCTGAATGTACAGAATAAAAATGTATCCTTCAAAGTTCCTGATCCCAAAGGTGATACAGACTTAAAGGTGACACAACTGCCTGTAACTGGGAAAAAGACATCAGTAACCAGGACTTCTGAAACTAAAAGTCAAATAGAGCATGAATAGGTGAAAGATGACAGAGTAGTTATACTTTCTTTTGATAAATGGCCCTCAACAAATTTCAGAACAATAACGCTAGAGCCTAACCAACAGAAGATCAAGGACTTGTCTTCTTTTGACTTATGACTAGGGGTATGACAAGTATACAAAAAGGAAATTTTAATTCCAGTCATTGAAGTGTTTTTACATAAAGTTACTCAGTTTATAACACACTAACTTCTTCCTAGGTTTTGGGTTTCTTTCTCTGGTTGGTTTTCTTTTAAATGAGTGTACATAGAGTTTTAATTTAGTATGCACTTTTCTAATTACATGACCGCACAGTCTCGTTTTATCACTCACAAAAAACACCAGCAAGTCATGCAGACAGCCCTACAAATCATAAAACCTCTGCTCACCAAGACTTTTTCCTCAGTTTTAGTCAGGGATGCTGACTAATCCTGACAGAAAGAAATGGACTGATTGTTTGATCCATCATCTTAAACATCAGAATTGTGAGTCAACAAATAGTCTTCTATTGTAATGAAGAATAAGCAACATTTCTAATCCAACACATTGAAGGAGTAAATAAGGCGAAGAAAGATGTTACTAAGCAAATAATGAAACTGCAAAAATCAGAAGGCTCAAATTAGGTTTTCTGAAAGGTAGGCTAGCTTAGATATCAATATAAACAAATAAACACAGTTACAATGGGTGTCACAAATTAAGTGATGGCAACTGTTTAATTTTGTCCTGTAAAGCCTCAGCTGTACTGGAATAATCAGTGCTGGATATTTAGGAAGAAAAAATGGCTGAGACTTAAGACCCATGTCCATAATCAACACAGGAAAGCCTTCTCATTTGATGTGTAACAATTCAAAAACCTCATTCACATCTCAGGAGAACACACATTTCAGAAGGCTGTGAGGAGAGAACTGGCAGTTGTTTGTCCAGATGAAGCCATGATCCTTACTGATCAGTTCTGCAGGTTGAGGTTAACTTTGCCTGTTGCTAATCACGTCAGAACCTATAAAAACAGAAAAAATCTCACTAATAAAAGAAAGAACAGAAACTCATATTAAGTGAAGAGCACTTAATTTCTGGCAGTTGATTTTGCTATTATCCCTTCTGAGGGCTCAATATTTTTTGGAATATTAATACCCCAAATCAGAATTCTAGTTCGATATCAACAACTCTACTTCCCTAAAAGAGGAAGACAACAAAGAGGAATGGAACTTCCACCCAAACCTGAAACTAGAAAAAGGAGAATGAACCTGTGCAGGTTTCTGCTCAACAGATCTGCTCCTTTGCTCTTAGAAAAGCACAGTAAGAAGTTGTACAGGGTACCTAACAAAATTCAGAAGTACTTATTCATCTTATGTGTTGTGTTAAGAAAAAGCAAAGACAATTATATGGCCCAGCAAACCCAGTAATAAAATATGAGTTAACTACAAATTAAAGGAGTAAGTATTTTGGTCTGCCAGAAGAGTCTGTACCCAGAGGGGATCAATAGTAACTCACAAGCAGTCAAAGGAAGATTACTAAAGAATGTATTCAAAGGCAATGACTGTTTCCAGGCAGAAGGTGACTCAAGTGCCACTGTTTTCAAACTGCAGCTGAAACTGTACAGCTTTGAATATTTTAAATTTTCCAGAGGATATAATCCAGATACCAGACCACGACTTATTATGCCATCATTCTAAACCTTTCATTTCGCTTTGGTGGAATTTGACAAAATGAGAAGATGTAGATCAATGCCAATGAAAGCACCGATGTCTCCTGATTTCCAAAGCTGAGTACAGAAAATTGGAGGCAAGATCTCTACGTAGAACTCTTTATTGCAGTACAGGGAGCAAACCAAGTGTATTTAACTGCTGACAGTTGGGAATTAGGTATATTTGATTTAGAAAACAAACACTTTGTCTCTATGTAGTGAAAGTTACTGGCTCTTCACAACCCATGCAATCAGCAGGTCAGTCTGTGTACCAGTTCCTCAAGAGAAGCACAGTAACTAATGGCAATTATATAGCTCTGCTGTGCTCATTCAATCTCTACTCTAAACTCAACTTACACTGTTTTGCTTTTAGAGGCTTAAGTCAGATAAAGTTTACTCCAGAAGGGTACTTCTAACATCAGCTTTTAAATACCCAGATCAGAAAAGAGTCAAAAAGGAGGTTTAGTAGAAAATCTCAGACATTTAATACAAATTAAGTTGTTTTGAAAGACACTGAAACATTCCCAGTCTTTCAAAGTCCTTTAAATGAACCTAAATTTCATTTTAGCATATATCCATGGGTACACAACTTTAAAATACCTCTGCATTTTATCTATTTGTTAGTGCAAAATAAATATGTTACCTAGATTTTAACCCTTTTCAAAAGCAGATATGACAGCTTTAACTACATTACCATTATTGGAGCTCTGCACCAGTCAGGCTCAGCCACAGAAAGGAAATCAGTCAGCATACTGGAAGACAACCCTAGGGATATACTTCTCCATAACAGAAAATACACTACTCCAAAATAATTACTCCCCTTCAGGGGGAAATGAGAGCTAAGCTACCTTAGCTGGTCTGGCAGAAGTAATCTCAGCAAAGCTTAGGCAGTCCATTCCCTCCTTCCTACTCATGGAGACAGATACTCAATTCCCCTAGTCTTAGGCATGCTATAATATAAGCAAGTGTGGATGACAGATCAGTTCACACTAGGCATGAACATACCTAACCTTTCCCTGTTTAGAGCTCTGATGGATTCAGGCCAGTGACTGAGAAAGCAGCAACAAAGCCGGTAACAAATACGGAGAGAGGAGACAAGGGCAAAATGAATGAGGAGCAGCAGGAAGAGCCTCACTGGATGAGAAGGGGAAAGAGAAATGCACCACGCCCCCTCCTTACCCTGAGAAGTAACTGCTAAACAGAAGGATGGGCAATTTTTAGTTACTTTCTAACATCTACTAATGTTAGCCAGAAGTGTTGAAGTTATCATACTCCATACATGCACTATATTCTGTGAGAAAGATTAACTGCTGCAGACTTAAATAAAATTTTAAGATTACTTTACACTGTGAATGTCATCTTAAAGACACTGCTGATGCTAAGCCTGACCTGCATAAAATTGTCTCCACCCAAACAATAGCAGCAGAAGTGTGAATTCCGCTAAAATACAAAATGTGCTTTCAGAGGACTAAAATTCCAGTCTACTGATTAGAAAAGTTATGTGATAAAATCAAGAGAAGCATGGAAAACACCCTCAGGTGAAGTCAAAGTAATCTGACACATATTTAGGCTTTCACTCTAGCGAATCCTAAGCCGATTTCAATCCTAGCCTGATTTCAGAGCTCCCTCCCCCCTCCTTTCCTATTAGAGAAACTTAAACACGAGATTTGGGATTTCCTCTTTCAATTGCAAGTAGAACTGAAGAGGTGCCCAATACTGACACAGATTCGAAGACCTCTGGAACATATCTAGGGAATATGCTCCCAATAACCCTGAAACTCCCAAATTCGGGGGAGTAAACTACTACCTCATTAGCCTTACTGAGCACCGCACTCCTCCCCCATTTAGACGGAGACGCCCAGCAGACCATTACTAATGTGCCTACCAGCATTTGAAAATAAAACATAAAAACTGAAAAGAAGAAATGGGTTGATACACGGGAGAACAGGGAACAAAACGGGCCAGCACAGCACACCGTAACAAGGCTCACCAGAGCGTGGGAGCGGTGCCCGGCACCAGCCCAGGCCCCCGTGTGCGGCGGCGGCACCGCGGGGCGAGGGCAGGGCAGCCCCGAGCCCCGGCGGAAGGGCCGCCACCGCCCCGGGGCGGCACAAAAGGCGGCCGGCACCATTGTCCGAAGCCCCATCCGAGCCCCGGGCGCGGGGAAGGTGCAGGACGGGGAGGCCGCCGGGCTGGGAGCGGGCAGCGCCGCGGGAGGAGAAGGTGCCGCATCCCGCCGGCCGTCCCCGGGCCCCGGCGAGCCGGGCGGGCGGCGGAGGGGCCCGCGGGCGGCCCGGCCGCGCCAACCTTCCCCCCGCCGCCGCCGCCTCCGCCCCCGCCGGCCGCGCCCGCCCGCATGACGGCGAGGAAAACCCCCTCGGGCGGTGGAGCGGCGGCCCGGCCGCGGGGCTGCAGCTTGACGCCCGGCGCTCGGGGGCTCCGGGAGAACGGAGGGCCTAACGGTGCTGTCCATACAGAATAGGTCTGGTTGGAAGGGACTACAGTGGGACATCTGGTGCAATCTCCCTGCTCAAGCAGGGCGAGCCTAATAGCACATGGCACAGGATTGTGTCCAAACAATTCTTGATATTTCTAATAAGAGAAACTCCACAGTCTCTTCTCTGGGAAAACTGTTCCAGTGTGTGGTCACTCACACAGTAAAAAAGTTTTTTCTCATGTTCAGGTGGAACTTCTTGTGTGTCAGTTTATTCCCATTGTCTCTTGTCCTATTGCTCGGGACTGCTCAGAAGAGCCTGACTCCATCCCTTGGCACCCTCCCTTCACTTATTCATAGGCGTTGATGAGATCTCTCAGCTGTGTCTCCTCAAGACTGACCAGGCCCAGCTCCTCAGCCTTTCCTCACAGGACAGATGCTCCAGTCCTTTAATCATATTGGTAGCCCCCCACACCAGACCTGCTGCAGGAGCTCCCTGTCTCTCCTGCTGAGGAGCCCAGAACAGGACACAGCTCTCCAGATGTGGCCTCAGCAGGGCTGAGCAGAGGGGCAGGATCACCTCCCTTGACTTGCTGGCAATGCTTTTCCCAATGTACCCTAGGATACCATTGGTCTTGTTAGCTGTGGGTTTGTCCCCCCCAAATGCACTCTGGGGTGACCCCGCTGGCACGGCTCATGCACAAAGTGGCCTCAGGCAGCTCTGCCAGCCAAGGCTGTGTCCTGGGTCTGCTCTGCACCTCCCTCTGCTCCTCATGGCTGCTCTAAGGTTGCTGTACGCTGCCTGGGAAACACTGAACAGCAAGCACCTGAGAAATCCAGGTGTTTTGGGAAGCCTCGAGCCCCCTTTGGTCAGTGAGTCTGCCATGCAAGCAAGCCCTGCCTGGAAAAAGCAAATCCAGCGCTTTGCCAACATAGTCCTCATAGCACACGTGCACGTGGCAGCTGGAGTCCTGTACCTAATGCAACACAGAGCACAAAGGGGCTCTGCCAGCCCTACAAATTGTCCCCAAACTGTCAAAATTACTGCCCCACAACTCCCCATGTGCAGATCTGGGAGTGTTTGGGCAGACTGCAGACAGACCCAGCACCTCCAGACTGATGACAGCCTGGGAACAGCAGTTTGGGACAAATACAGTTCCCTGAAGTCACACCTGGAATTCTCATGGTAGAAGAGAGGAGGTATGAGAGTGATGTAGTTGCAGACAGTGGTAAGCAGTGATCTAACACACTGCATAAAGCAGAGTATTATCCAAGAAAATTAAACCCCCAAAATAATGAAAACATTTAACATTCAAATTTAGCTCATCTTATACCACATCAGGTTCTGCAACAGATCCTTATAGCTATATATAAATTTTTCACAGACCTCTTTCAGAGTGTCTCCCTCTAATTGACAGCTCAGCTTTTTATTTGCCTTCTCCCAAACCCTCTTTGGATCACTCAAGTGACTGTAACTTGTACCTCACAGCTCTGGCAAAACAAGGCTTGCAGCCTGATGGAGATGAGTAAAAATCTGGAAGACTGATGCTATTCCTCACCCTCATTGAGCTGCGTGCCAAATGTTCTTATCTGACGGATCAATATAGCATTTCCATCTCTCTCATTTCCACGTAGTTTTGACTCCCAATACACTTTCCTCCGTTCCTTTTCCCAACAGCTTTATCCAGGTGTGCTGCACCATTGTTGCTAGGAATGGAAGAGATGGAGTCAGAAGCAAACAAAGCCAAAAAGGCACAACCAATGTGGCCAGCATTTGTCAGAGATGGCTTCTAGGCTCTGTCACTCGCACATTTGAAGGAAAATTGTCTCTAGCTGTCCAGCTGCCTTCAGGAGAGGTCCTAAAGGAGATTCAGCAGCTGAGAACTTTGTTTTACTCCTCCCCATCCTGGGGAAGGTGTCTGTAGCTGCCAGCTGTGGCTGACTCAGGGCTGGTAGAGCAGCAGAGCAATGCTGATATGATCCCTGCTAGGCAGGATCTGCTCTGCTCTGAGGAACTGGTCACCTTTACCATGAACAAAAGATTATTATTCAACAACACTCAGCGTAAACTGAGAGGTAAAAGGAAAACTTGCAACTGAAAAATCAAGTCTCCAGGCTGGGATAACTCAATTTATCAATCCATAAATCTATACCCATTCCACTAGATAGGATTTATAGATTCACTGCTTTTTTCTTTCCCATTTCTTCCTTGATATAGGCCCTTCAGAGTTTCTATTGTGCATTTCATTAGTCCTAGTAGACACTCAGGAGCTGAACACCTCTTAGACAGAACTACATGGAAGTTCACTTGGATTTACTGCCTGAATAAAGCTTTGTGGTGGATCTCTTGTCTTGGTAATTGAAGTTGCATGTACTCAGAGAAAACATTTTGATGTAGTTAAGCAAATCCTACTTTTTTGGCACTGTATTTAACAGTCATTACTAAAATATAAGGAATGAGTACTTTGCTGCTTTGAAAACAGAACAAACCATGTGGATCTGGGTGGCTGTTCTTCATCACCATGAATTTCATATCAATGTGTTCTTGTTGCCAAGACCTGCAAGATATGTGTCAGGGCTGTGAGCACCTTTAAAGGATTCACTGACCCTGAGCAGTCTCCCTGTGCTCCATTTCCACCCTTTGCTGCAGTGATGCTGCAGTGGTGCCAGTCTCAAGCCCCACTGCAGCCCTGGCCCAAATGTGGGTGCTGGGTATCCTGGCTGGGTGGTGGGAAAGTGTAAAAGGGACCAAAAAAGGGGCCACCAAGGGCTGTGGGTGCCTTCAGCACCCTGACAACATAAACTCTGTAGCTTAAAGAGCTATGAAGGGGAAAGATCTTTCATAATTCAAAGATATGGTGCAATAAGAACTTTTCAGGTGTCCCGTTACTGGACAGAGTTGAGTAGTGCTTGTTTCTAGGATCACCTGTTGGCTGCAGCAAAATGGGATCAGCCCAATGAATACTGCTATATTTTGGGAAGAGCACGTGGTCAGCTCAGGAGTCCACCTGCAGAGTCAGAGTCAGAGGCCACTCACCCTGTGGTTGCCAGTCACTTGTTCTTTTGCAGTCAGCGATTTTGTCTGTCAATAGAGCTGCAAGAAAACCAGCATGTAAAAGAAATGTAATGAACCTGAGTCATGTTCTTGCTGGCAATCCCTCTAAGAAGGATTGAGGAGGTTTAGGTGCCCTGCTTTAAGATGCAGCCCCACCCTGCTAATGGATGCTAGAAGGCAAGGCAGGAGAGACAAATAAAACGTGTCAGCTCCTCAGTCTCTGCTCACAGCCATGAGCAGCTGAATCCAAGACCTGAGGTGGAGGAGGTATGGATGCCTCCCCAGCAGAAGAGCAGGATGGCTGGCAAGGTGGGATCATCTTGAAACACTGCTGCTCACTTGGCTACAAACCACATGTCAAGAACAGTATAAAATCCTGCAACTTGTAATCACAGGAAGGTACAAGAATTGCTACTTAAGTTTAAGCTGTTACCTATGGGTAAGCACCCATGGGTCTCCTGCCGTGCTTGCCCACCTCGGAATGGGATAGCCGAGCGCCTGTGACCTGGGATGCAGAAGCTGTAGCCACATTACCACTGCAGGCCCTCTGGGGCTGCCCTGCTGTATGCACAGCTCTCCAGCAACTGGCTGAGCAGCGTCCCCTTGGGTGTTCCTCTCTTCAAAAAGGGATGAGTAACGCATGAAGTAAATTAAAGCAATGCCTCTGACACTCATTTTCCCTTAAGGTACATGTATTGTTTCGGTGAGACCATTAATGCGTGTTTGCAGTTCGCTGCATCACTGAGGTAAAAAATTTGTCTTCATAGGAAAAGAGTTATGTTGTTACCTCATTGCAGCAATGGCTTAGTAATGACAGTGAGCTAAATCCTGGTGAACACTCCAGCTTTGTCAAAGGCTGCCAACAAATGCTGTGTGAGCTAAGAGCTAATGCACACCTGAGATAGATCCACTGAAGAGAAGCCCATGGTAAGTTGCTGTGTAGAAAATCCACAACCCCCAGGTCAGGAAATCCCTAAGCTGAAAACAGTTGAAACACTGGGGAAGTGCTGGGGGGAGCATCACTTTTTTTCCTTGTTCTTTTTCCTTTTCTTTATACATCTGTTTACATCTGGTGACTGTTGGAGATGCAACAGTCTTACTGAATTCTTATTCAGACATGCTTTTAGTCTGACCCACAATAGTCCTTATATTCACAGTAGAAAATTAGGGCTCAGTGAACCACATCAGTGTGAATTTGACACCCAAGTAGTCCCAGAGTACACTGTGGCCCTCCAGTTTCAAAGCAGCAGGTTATGGATGTCACCTGGTTGTCCTGTTGCTGCTTTGTCCCTTCTCCCACCCTGGAGACAGCTTACCTTGTGCCAGACTCCAGTCTGGGGTGAAAACAGCTGCTTTTTTTGGAAGAAAACTCCAGGCGTGGGTTTGGATGATACACACAAGGAAACACTCTCTGGCTGAAGAGGGGCTGTGCATCTAATCAAACTGGCTGGCTGATGTTGTTTCCCAGTCTTTCAACAGTGTCTCAGCAGACCTGGCAGTCTGAAATACTTCTCTGCAGCAGAGCACCTTATCCCACTACCCACAGGCAGCACAGTCAATGGCACCTTGCAAAAAACAAGCAGCTCCAGTGGGCTCTCAGGAGCTGTGCAGGCTGGTAAAGGGCTCAGGGAAATAAGAGCCCTCTTCAGTATCTCTGTGCCAGGACCAGTCCCAGAGAGCTGCCCTTTCTGCTGGAAGAAGTCACTTCTGGGGCAACACAAAGAGCTGGTGAGGGAGCTGGCATGAGGCTGGCTTTGGGAGAACCAGTGAACAGCCCAGGGTCAGGATTTACAAATGCCTCATTATCTGCAGATGAGGAACAGGAGCATTGAAGGAGCAGCTGGATAGTCTGCTAGCATTTTCAGAATCTGGGGGACATTGTTAGCGAAGGAGGAACCGTAAAACCTCTGGTTATTCATAGGTTCTCTGTGCTCTGTCTGAGACAAGCTGCTGTCTCAGCATCTTTGTCTGTGCTTTTTAACTGGGAGAAGTAGGTTCTGCTTCTCCTGGTTGAGAGCACCACTTTCCTTCTCTGCTATTCTCAGAGAAAATCCCAGAGTATGCAGTGTTTCCTCATCTTCTGTTGTTTCCTGTTTTTAGACAGCTCCACACAAGAGCTGGTTGCTGCTGTTGGGGGTGACTGCAAGGTGGGCATGAAATAGGGGCTTCATGGGCAAGGATCTTCTGCTATGCTACCCAAGCAAGAAGAGCTGAGGCAGGTCCCAGGTCCTGTCCAGGTCCAGACCAAGGAGTTATATGGCCAGGTACAGGGATAACTGCAATGTAGTTCAGGAAGAGACCAAGGGCAAAAGCCCTACTTTAAAACAGTGCCTGAGATAAGGAGAGTGAGTCTTTGCCAAGGCTCCTCACAGCTTGTTCTCAAACAACTCTTTGATTCAAGGCCAGGCAGCTGCACTGTCAAAGCTGGCCCTGGGCCCAGGCAGCCCAAGCCCCAGGAGGAGGGGGATGTGCTGAGGGCCAGGGCACCCACCTGGAGCTGAAGACATCCCTTTCTCCTGATGCCTGAGCTCCAGGCAGGCACCAAAATGTCACAGGTCACAGATACTCACACCAGCTTTTCCCAGTTTAAGGTAGATGGTGATCAGGAGCCAGAATGTCATCCTGCCCAGAAGATCCAAGCAGGGCTTCTGAAATACTGTTTGCAGAACCATGGATCCACCACGCTCTTGCCTTTGCCTTGAGATGCAGGTGCTCTTGAAGCTGCACTGGGCTGGGCTGTGCCACAAGCAGCAAAACCTGATGGGCTCACTGTTTTTTCTATAAAAACATTTTGTAGAAATGGCTCTGAGCTGTCTTCCCCATGGCCCAGAGTCTTTGGCACAGGCAGCCCAGAAATGCACTGGTTGAAGCCCAGTTCCAGCGCCAAAGAGAGCCAGGAAATCTCTGGCACAGGTAATGTTGTAGCTGAAGGAGATATTAAAGGAATGCAATTTACAGGAAAGCTCCCTGAGGACCTGGGAGTGACTGTCCGCAGGATGACTCTTAATTTATATCTCAAAGTGGATAATTCAATTGGCATGATTGGGAGTTTTGTTTTATTGTCATGGCCTTGCACCTGCAAGCCCTGCTATGATGTTCTCCCATAAGATATGATAGCCACCAGTGTGAGAATCACTGTCTCTTGCCATCCCTTTTCATATTCCCTGCCTTGCTGCATCTTCTAGGCAGAAGGGCTCCTCAAAGTCTTTGTGCAAGCTGTGGAGACTGTGGCAAGTGGAGAATGTCACAGTGGTCGAGGGAAAGCTTGTTTTGGGAGCCATGGGACTCACATCAGCTACCCAAAGCCCCTGTACAGCATCCTGCAAGAGTCATGGGCCAGATGAAGGTTACTGCTCTCCATCTACGAGGAGGTGGCTGCTGGGATCATGGAGACAACTGCCAGCATCCCTTGCAGCAGGGTGCTGGTGTTGTACATGTCTGTGTGGTCACAATGTGTGCACAAGATGGACAGTTCAGAGCTGGGAGTGCTGCCCAGGCCTGGTGCTGGTGAGGCTCAGCAGGGACAGGCAGCTCTGTTATCACAGCCCACTCCTGACAGCTGGCCATGGCCTGTGCTCCCCAGAACCACTGGAGCTTCTGGAAACCAGCCTGTACACCCACCTCAGGGCTTCAGCTGGACCATGAAACACAGGAGAGTCCTGGCTGGCTCTGGCTGGTCTCTCAAAGAGGATCCAGACAGGACAACCTCATTTTAGTGAACACTCGAAAAGTCTCTGGAGTGCTGGTAGACTGCAAGGTCAGATCTCAACTTGCAAGCTCCCTCATGCTGACAACCCCAAGCAATGAGAAGTTTCATAGAACCATGGAGTATCCTGAGCTGGAACAGACTCACAAGTAGCATCAAGTCCAACTCTTGGCCCTGGGTATCAGACAAGGTCTTGCATTTTGGCAGCATGTGGGAAAAGGATGGGTTTTCTCTTGTAGCCTCTGATTTGGTGGCACTGGAGGATCACTTCTGCAATAACCTAACTGCAGGTTTGGAGCTCTGTGGTTGGGGTGACCTTCATCAGCCCCAGAACCATAATGAGAAGCCATACTGACAGCTTCCTAAACACCATGGTGCTGAGACAGTGATGTTTTGAAGAGGTGATGGGTGATACACTGTAGCTGACACGGGGATAGGAGAGAGTAGTTTGACCAGCCATAGTCAGATGTCAGATGCCAGCCAGCTCCAAGATGGGCCCGACAGACAAGGGCTAAGTGGGGGCAAGGTGTCCAACGATTTGGGTTTATTTCTCATTACTCTGCTCTGATTTGGTTTGCAATAAATTAATTTCTCTGAGTTGAATCTCATTTGCCCATGACAGTAATTGGCGAGTGATCCCTCCCTGTCCTTAATTCAATCCATGATAATTTATCCTGTTTTTCTCCCCATATCCTGCTCAGAAGGGAAAGGAATAAAGTGACTTGGTGGGCACTGGGGGTCCAGCCAGGGTCAACCCACTACACCATCATGAAGCATGATGACCTCTTTCAGATTTTGGTACATGTTAGCAATACACTCTTTCCCCTAAACACAAGTTGCTGAGAGCTGAAGGACTTACATCTGCACTGCAGAAAAAAGGCAGAAATATCTCAAAGTGGAATTGCAGTGACACCAAAGCCTTCACTGGGAATTGATCTGATTTAATTAACTCAGACTCGGATTTTTTTTTTTGTGTGTGTGTGTGTGTAAGCAAAGGCAATTTAATGACAATAATTATGACAAAAAAGGCAAAGATTTACTGAAGTGGATCTGGGGGATTCTGGTTCCATCCCACTCCCAACCCCCCCCGCCTTGATCCCAGCAACACAACATGCATTTGCACACTGTGTGCAAGCTGTGCAACCAGTTCCCCCCTGCACCCACCAGAGCAGGCTGTTTCTGTCCCTGGTTAATGCAGCTCTGATTACAGCATCCTTAGAAAGGCGGATTTTCTTTCACGTTCTCATATCCAAGTATTAACCTGCCCTGACATCACTTCATTTGCCAGAGCCTGATAGCACAGCTTGAGATTGCTTCACTGCAGAGATTACACAGAAGAAGAAGCAGATTCCAGTGACTTCTGCTCTGCAAAACAAGTTCTAGTTTCTACTCCACTATAGATTAATATATATATTTATGCATAGTTTTATATATATTTAATTTATATTTATATTTATATTTATATTTATATTTATATTTATATTTATATTTATTTATATTTATATTTATATTTATTCTCCCTCTCTCTCTGTGTAATAGCTTGTCTTCCTGCAGAGATAAGAAAGTCACAAGTGCAGTTCTATCTGAATCTGGAACAAGAGATACTTGTCTTTGTGTTCCTTGATGGAAGAAAATTCAGCTGGAGTTATGGTTATGGTACACAAACCCTCAATAGCTGGCTCCCACCATGTCCTTCTACTTTGAGGAGACATTCTGTATATTTAAATCCTGAAAATACATTTGGTACCAGGGTGCTGTGAACAATATAGAATATCCTTCTTGTTTCAGTAACTATAATTTGTAAGGAGTCACCAAGGTGGTGAGTCTCTGTGCTTACACATTGAAGCTGGTTTTACATGATTATTGGCAAAAGTGGCAATTTTATTTTAAAACCTCCCGTGATCGGATCTCAGGATCTATTTGGATCTTCAGTCCCCATGGCAATAGCTTCTCAAAGCCTGAAAATAACAATGTGCACAGCTATTTTGACTGAATAAACCAGATGCCACATATCCATAAGGCTAAGCGTAACAGTGTGTACTTGTGGGGTGAGGGCTTTGTTTCAGTCATGAAAGTAAACAGCAATTTTCCAAGTGCACATAAAGATATGCTCTGCTTGGTCAGATGTGTCGAGTGAGGCAGTGACACTTTTATATTGTCACTTTTTAAACCAGATCTGCATTTACCCCTTTGAAAGGCTTTCTAATGATACCTGATGTGGTGCACCAGGAACCCATCACTCTACCCAGAGAAAAACTGCTGGAATGGTGCCATGGAAGAAGAGAGGGAGAAAAATATATTCTAACTTAATTTTGGATAATCATGTGCTCCCCCTTTGAACTGGAGCTGTTAATCAAAATAGGAAGCCTTGTGAGTTGTTTTGGTTAAGAATAGAAATCTGTTTTCATCTTTGGTGCTGCCTTAGGTGTTGGAAGATAATATATGATGAAGGAAGAATCACAGTAAGTTTCTTTACTCACTTTGAGTAAAGAATGACTTTCTGCCATCCTGAGGGACCTTCATTTAGTCCTTTGAGTGTGTTCCAGCAGGACTGTGACTGGATAAATTTCTCCCTGCAGGCCACCAGGTAACACATGGACTTTCTCTCCTTGTTGCCCAACTCTGAATCCCTTCTGGAGCCTGGCAGGCACAGAATTCCTCAGGAAGCTGGGCACCATTTACTATTGGTGCTCACCTGCTGGCTGGTATTCAGCTGCTTGCAGCCTTGCCCAGGCTGTTGTGTGGAGGATATTGGGACAGCTGAACCCACACAAAGCTTTATTCACAGGGTCTGTAGCTGGCAACGTGCATTGTCTTCAGAGGTTACAGCTACTCTTTGGGAAACATAAAATAACGAAAGGAGAGAAGCAGAAGCATGGAAAGAAAGGCATGGCAAGAAAGGAGAGAAGCATGAGCAGCTGGGAGGAGAAGGTACAGAGGGTCTTCAGAGGAGAGTCCTCCCCTAAGCATCCTGTCTGCTGACATCTGTCACCTCTCTGCAGACAAATTTCCCATGGTAAGTCCATAGGGGTTTTAGGTGGTTTTTTTTTGGACCCACTCAAACTTACTGCTAGTTGGACTCAATGATCTTAGTGGTCTTTTCCAATCTAAATGATTTTATGATTCTATAAATGATTATATGATTCTGAGATTTTGTTGTGTTCTATAATGTAAGTTGAGAGCAACAGCTCAGGAATAGGAAAAGAGATGGGAAAGGAAGGTGATTCTCACGCTGGTGGCCATTACTTTTCATATCAGACTGTCATAACAGGGTTTGCAGGTGCAGGGCTGTGGCAATAAGACAAAGCCAGCACAGGTTGCATGGGGGTCCAAGAGATCCCAGCAGCATGGCAGGGAGCAGTGAGAAGCCTGCAGAGCTCCAGACAGGAGCTTTTCATGTCACACAGGCTGAGGCACTTCAACCTCTGCTCAACCCAGAGCAAAGCTGTGGCATAGCTGAGAAGCACACACAGCTGGGAAACACTCCCAGTTGGAGCTGCACAACTCTAAATTGTCTCTTTTTATTATCACAACCAGCAGAGCGGGTGATGACAACTACTCACTACGATGACATCTCGCCAGCTGCAATGAGCTTGCTCACAGGCAAGTGTCCTCAGCCCCTTGCTTGACTCTCCCAGGCCAGCTGGAACAAGGGCATCCCGAGCATCCCATGGGGTTGGATGAGGTGACTGAGGCCCCATGGCTCACGGGCCAGGATGGGGAAATGCCAGCTGCTGCACTGGACTTGCCAGGACCCTGCTGGAGGAGATTGGGGTCCATTAACTCCAAGCTCGGCACGGGGCATTGGCTGCAGTGGGGACACATCACTGCAGATGATTACTTTCCATTCCTGTCTCCAGCATCCACCAATGGATGCTGTCATCCTGGGCAGGGACATCCAGCCCACTGGTAAAACACATTCACCAGCTGCTGTTTTCCAGCAGCGGGGATTGAGCTAAGCCTGTCCTGAGTTTGGCTTTGTCTTCAGGGTGAGCCCAGGAGGGATTTTTAAGCTTTCTTCAGCTATGCAAAGAAAAGGGAGAAGTAAGGGGCAAGCAAGGAATGAAAGTCAAGGCAAAAGAAAAAGCAGGCAGAGGCAAGAAAAGGCAGGAAAATAATAGGCAATAAGAGGAGAGGAGACTCGAGGGGAGGGGGAGGGGAGGGGAGGGAGGGGAGGGGAGGGGAGGGGGGGGAGGGGAGGAAAAAGGGCAAAAGAAAACGAATGAGTGCTGTACTCATGAGTTCCCACTTCACTGCTTGTCTCAAGCAGTGGATTAACCTCAAGTAGTATGAGTGTTGGCAGTGCTCTATTTAAGCTAAAAGATGATGAGGACAACATAGCAGGAGCAAAAAAATGTGAGTGTGGGCTAACTGAGAGGGGAGGGAGCCTTTTGCAAGCAATCGTTTACAGATAGTTTTACAATGATTCAATGCAGTTGATGTAAAATCTGGCTCAGTTGAACTGGATGTCAGCCAGCCTGGTGTGGCTACTAAAATTTAGCTGAAATTGGTATTTTACACCAATTGTTTTAGGTGAGGAGAGGGTGCTGCCCTTTGGGCTGGCATCCCTCCTGCCAGCCCCAGGCACAAGGGCTGGTTCTGCTCCCCAGGGCCCCTGCCATGTGCCAGTAATGGGTGGTTGGCAGGCTTGTCATGAACCAGGTCAGAGAACTGATCCATGGGAAAAAGAGAAAAAGTGAAAGTGGTGTTTGTGGTAGTCCTTTTTCTTTTCCCAGGCTGTTTTTCCTGCCCTCAGCCAGCTACTAAGCGAGAAACCACCAGAGCCTCCCAGAAACCCTCCAGCAAACCTTCAGCCACACAGATCAGTGTTTCCCCAGCTGCCAAGGCCAGTACAAGCAGTGAAGGAAAACAACAGCGGTAAACCCTAAAACCCTGCAAGCCTCCTTCATCCACTTAGAAAAAGGCAGTGACAGGGGACTCTGTTTAGGGGAATGCTGGGTGGGGCCCCCTGAGGGACCCCTTGTCAGACCCAGGTGCTCCCTCCTGCCCCTCGGCTGGAGCGCTGCTCGCTTTGTGAAATGCTGAGCTGCACGTTGCCCTGTCCCTTGTCAGCACTCAGCAAGCTCATATTAAAACAAGAGGGAGGCCAAGTGGATGAGAAACTGAAAGCCTCCCTGCTGGCTAGAGGGAATTCCTTCCCTGGCAGAAAATCAGTGCCAGATCTACCAAAATTCCCCACTAGATTTCTCTTCTTCCACATAATAAATGAGAGTTCAGATAATTATCTCCGTGCCACAGATTTTAATTTTTTTAAAGCATTGCATAGAGCATAGTTGGTGAATCCCTGGCATTGCTCTGTCAGTGTAAAAGGAATAAGGCTTCCTTGTGTTTGAAGAGATAACAGTGCTCCAGGCTACAAAAGATAACTGTGCTTTTTAATTTAATCTTACAGCCGTGACAGCAGTGCAGGGGGTCTCTGCTGCAAATATGCTCAACCTGCATTGACTGATGGCTGTAATATCTGAAACCTGGTAGGTTGCTTTGGGGAAAGTGCCAGAATAAGCATCTTTTGCTTACTACAGAATCTCAGAAGACTGAGATGCAGTCAGATGTAAATACTTGGTTTGGTAGATAATATATTTGGGGTTCTGTTGAGACTCTCACTAGGTGCTGGTGGTGGTTTGCTGATAATTACAGTTACATTTTTGCATGGTATTAAATACTGGGAGAGGCATTTGGGTCCTAAAGCTGGAAGGGAAATCCTTTCAGATTATGAGGAGGAAAGACAACCATTCACTCTTCATCTTCCTTTTACATTTAACTTTTACACTTAACAGTTAAGGTAGAAATTTTAAGATTTCTGTGTAGATCATTAGAAACCTGTATTGGTACGGACCAGGGTAAAACATGATTACATTTTAAAAAATATAGTAGAAATGCAATGCAGGACAACAAATGCAGCTAATAAAACTTCACCTCTTAGACATATTTGACCTATATCCATGTTATTTAGAGCTATAGTTTTTTGGATGCTATTTATAGCACTAAAAAAGTAATAAATCCCTCACAGTGAGCACTATTTAGCATCTGTATTTCAGTTCGCTCTGCAAAAGGCTGCCAAGAAGTGAAACAATGAATTAGAGGGCAGATGCTTTTCATCAAGTGTCCTTGATTGCTACCCAGGTTGCATTTCTGGCAGATTGGCAGGAGACCTCTGCAAAGGTCAGTCATGGTGATGAAAGATGTCACAGTGATGGGCATGTGAAACACCAGCAGCAGCCTGGATAATTGTCACAAGCACAGGTCCAAACCAGTCTATTGCAGCAGTGATTTTTCAAAGTGCCATCCGTATCCATGGCCCAAGGAACAGCTTTTTAACTCACCTGTGAGAAGGTAAAATATGGGGAGGAGAACCACAGTAGATGCCTGCTGCTAATGAAGCAGGGGCCACAAGCTGGACTGCTTCAGACCCAAATCGGCTGCTCCCTTTCTTTTCCTACATGCCCTTCAAAATAATGGGTAATGCTGTGTCAGTCCCTTTCTGAATGCTGCCCCATGGGTTTTAATTACAGTTTGTCTCTGAAGGCACAGTGTCTGCTCTGCTCCTTGATCTGCCATGATCTTGGTGCCACCAGGGACCCTTTTTTGTCACCTTGGCAGATCCCACACACTCACCATTCTCATCTACAGTGGGCTTTTTTGCAGGATTCAGCAAATTGGTCTTACATATTGCTTTTCAAGGAGCAGGGACTTAACACAGGGAAGTGCAAAAACCCCAATTAGGGAGTAAGTAATTAATTTTCCAAACATCTTTAAGTTTCTCAGGCCTTGTAAAGAACATGAGCAACCACTTTAGTTGCACTTGGGTCTCTTCATGGTGAGTTTGGCTGGTGTTTTATGAACCATTGTGATGAGTCCCCACAGCAATTTTCCCCAGGAAATCCAGGGATGGCTTTGTCACTACTGGATTGCTGCTTTTCCCTTGTGTACCTTTCCTTTCTCCAACTTCTCCTTGAAATGATGGGGGCTATATGTAAGAAATCACATGCTTTGATATAAAAACGCCTGATCTCAATTCAGCTTACCCAGACCAGAAGCAGATTTAAGCCAAATCACAAGAGTATCCCCTCTCCTTTTGGTATTGATTTAAACTGGGGAGAAAGTAGGAAGATTAAAGATTAAATGGTCTCTTTTAGCCACTGCCAACCTGCCTGAGCAAAGATATGGGTGTTATGGGTGACACCCATCACCTTCAGCCTCTTAACATGGACACACACACTCTGGAGTCAAAGAGTTTTTAAATATCCTCGACCCAGCAGAGAAGCACACATAAAGTATGAAATTATTGGCATGAATCACAAACCCATTATTTGAAAGACAAGTGTCCTTGGAAATTGCTGAGGGATGCGAGTCATCCTCTTAAAATTCTCCGTGGCTCTTGGTGCAACACAGAATGAAAAGGTGAAAGGAGCACCTGGTGAATTTTGGTGAATTATGCACCAAAGTGGCTTTGCCCCAGCGCCGCTGCCTCGGTGCCTGCGTGTCTCCAGGTGACAGACATGGCAAACTGCTGACCAGGTTTGAGGTGAGCTCACAGAGTTACAGGATCACAGAATATTCTGAGCTGGAAGGGGCCCACAAGGATCATCGAGTCCAGCTCTTAAGAGAGTGACCTGTGTGGGGGTCAAACCCACAGCGTTGGAGTTTTTAGTGCCATGCTTCAACCTGCTGAGCTAATCTCAGGGAAGACACGGGAAAGCAGGTCTTGTTTCTGGTGTACAGCAGACATCAGTGTGTCTGGGATAGAAAGCAGGAAAAGCTACGTTATGTTTGCACCTCTTCTTTGGGTGACAAAACCAATGTTACACAAAAATCACACTGGCTTACCCTAATTTGATAGCTATGTGCTGTCCCTTGTCTTCAATAAGATGAGAAGTTGTGGTTTATCCAAAAATAAAGGATGTCTGGCGTGTTTCCTTGGTGGATCACTATAAAATCACCAAGAGATCCTGAGGCAGCCTGACACCTGTAATTGGCTGGAGGAGCAGATGCTGCTTGGGAAGGAGACTTGGCAGGGGAAGGCAGGGTATTTTTCCCTCACATTTTTTCTCTCTGCCTGGTCACAGCAGGTTATTTGACAGTTGTTTAAACTGGCTAGAAAGTAATTGTTTTTCTTTTGAGTAAACCCAAGCTGAAATGAAATAAAACTGTATGATCTTAAGGCTGTGGGATAGAAAGGAGGAGGAGAGGGCAAGGCTGTGTAAAATTACACTGTCTGAGAAAGTCACAGGGATTTAACTGCTTACAATCCCATTAGGCTTGTGCTGAAGAAGGTGAATCTGGTTTAAGCTGGAGGAGGGTTTCCAAAGCCTCTGCCATCACAGGGAGCCTGGAGCAATTCCTGCCTGGCTGATGTTTACAGCAGACACCCAGTACTTGATGGGGTGGCAACTACTGCCCTGCACTGCCTTGCTTGTTCCCATGGCCAATCCCCCCATCCTAATCACAGTTATTTGGATGTGCTAGAGCAGTGCCTCAGAGCTGGCAATCTCCACCCCAAGGATTTACAGTGCTGTCTTGTCCTCTCCAGTGTACCAGGGAAGAAGACCAACCCTCTGGGGAGGTCAGTTTTGGGCCAACATGGTAGCTGGGCTGTGTCATGTGCCACACAGCTGTCCCTAAAGGGCACTGCTGTGGCCTGCTGCAAAGGGGGATGATGGGCAGAACTCAAGTCTTACGGGAAAACATGGATTCCTGAAATATGATGGGTCATGCCAGGTCCCAAGACGTCAGGTTGGGTGAGCTCTGACAGGTTTGTGCAGGTATGAGGAACATCACTGCTTGTGTGGGGCTGTGGGTTTCATGCTAAGAGCCAGCTCCAAGCAAGATGCTGAGCTGTGGAGTGGCAGGTTAATCCCTTGTGGGAGCTGAGATTGCACAAGTTATTTGGGAAGCTGAAAGTTAAACTCAGATGGAATCAGTAGAGCCAAAGGAACTGCAGCCAGCCCTCATTTCAGCAACACCACACTGCTCATTTCGTCCAAGGAAGAAAAATCTCTTTGAGCATGGATAACCTAACATCAATCAGTACTGGAGTGTTTGATTTAATACCTGTTTACTATTTTACTTTAAATATTTTAAAATAACTAGCTAGGAAGTTATTTGTATCTTTTTCACATCCAAATTGCAGGAACACAATACTTTTGCACTGATGGACTTGTAATTTAAACTGTTAGTTAGTTCTTTCTCAATATTAACATTCCAAGAAACAAAACAAGTTTCAAGACAAAAAAGCAAAAAGTCTGAGTGAAGAATATTTATACTATCATTTCTCATGTGTTAGTCTTCAAATGGCCATCACCATCCTCATTATTGTGCATATTATGATTAATCATTAGCTGTTCAATGTTCATCTTTAGGAATTCCCTGAGCTTATTTCTCAGATTTCCCTTACACAGTTGATACATCCTGAGGAGTTAATTGCTATGAAATTCAGTTGCAGGTGATGCACAGAAATTTCAGAAAATATGGAAAATAACTTCAAAATTAACAAGGGATAAAGATAAGAAAATGTGGAGTGGGCAAATCAACGTTTGGTGATGATAAGACATTTTTGTTAGTGTTTTATAGTGACTTTCCATTCTGGACAGAGTACAGGCTTCAGATGTCCTTTTAGTATGTCTGCATGCTTCAGAAAGCAGAAATTGTGAAACACTTCTGATTTGATTCTTACGTTTTCCTCTCTCACTCTGTTTAGGGGCTTCATCTGCCTGTACTATCTTGAGCAGCCTTAGGACAGGAAGGTTAGTTTGGCACAGCCTGCTGCCCTCTCAAAGCTCAAATGGAAGGTAAAAACCCTTCTTAGATACCTGGGTTTAGTCTTGCTACTTACAGCTCAGCATTTTCGCTGATTTAGCACAGGTAAGCTCATAGAATCACAGAATTGTTTGTCTTGGAAAAGACCTCTAAGATCAACTGTTAATCCAGTTCTACCAAGTACACCCCTAAACCATGTCCCCACTTGCCACATCTGCACATCTTTTAAATAACTCCAGGAACAGGGACTCCACCACTTCCCTAAACAGCCTGTCCCAATGCCTGACAGTTTTCGGGAAAGAAATTTTTCCTAGTATCCAGTGTAAATCTCCCCTGGTGCAACTTGAAGCCATTTCCTCTTTGTCCTTCACTAGTTGCTTGGGAGAAGAGGCTGACCCCCACCTGGCTACACCCTCCTTTCAGGCAGTTGTAGAGAGTGATAGGGTCCCCCTGAGCCTCCTTTTCTCCAGGCACCATGCCACACACAGTCCCAGGTCCCTTCAGGGTCCCATAGCATCCAGTCGTTGTTTTGCAGTGGAAAGGTACTTTTTAGGCTGCACCACACCAAGGTGCAGATCCAGAAGGGGATTTAGTGGCTATGGTTAGCTCAGCCCACAGTTCCTGAGTCTAAATCCAGAAATGTGAACCTCAAAATCCTGTGCAAGCTGCTGCTGAAGCTTGGAGAGGGTTCAGACTTGGGGACTTGGGCTCAATGCACGTCACACCCAGAAAGCAGAGGGAGCCAGTGCCCTGCAGCCCAGCCAAGCCCTCCCTGGGGACCTGCTGCGTGGTGGTTCACCGTGCTGAGCACAGCTTCTCATCCCTCTGAGATCCTCCTGTCATGGCCAAGCCTGGGCTACCAGAGGGCTACCATAAAGGGCAGAGGAACAGCTTCAGACAGCAGCAAGGGGGGTGAGCTGAGGAAGCACCTTCTCCCCTTACATAAAGGCTGCAAATTAAGGCAAAGCCCTGAGCCTGAGTTTGCTAAAGGTCTCGTGGCTCACTGTACTGAAGTTTCTCTGAGACCACCTCTCCATCACCATCTGCAGTACCTGAACCACAGGCATCTGCCTCTGGGCACAGCCTTCTCTTCTTGGATGTATGTGAAAATGTTAGTCTGAAAAATGTCTTATGTGTGCTAAAACCACTGGCTCAAGTATATTGTATAGCCACAATATATCTTTATAAATGTACATGAATGCATCATGTAGAAATATAGATTTGTGTTCATTATGTAGTATTGATATCTGTTTCATATATAAATGCTCTACACGTGTATATATAGGTTTATATAATTTTTATACATTTTGTTTATATGGACACATTATATGCAAAATACGTATTTGTCTATGGTAGCTTTTGCATTTTACGTACCTAGTGTTGCACTTTCCCTTCAGTTGTGGGTGGAGAGGTTTTGACACTGTGCTGGGTGCATCTTTGAAACACAGCATGCAGAAAGGGAAACACAGCCCAGTCCAATTGGATTAATCCACCCCGAGTGATGCTCCAAATTCCTCCCGTAAACATTGCTTTGAGGTTTCAATAGGAGGGAGGCAGAGGTTTGTGGAAGAGGGGGCCACTTTCTAGCAGAAGGGACTGGTGTTTTTGCAATGTGTTCCTGGCAGAAGGAGAGAAGGGAGCGATGGTGAGTCTGCATGACTGTGCAGTGGGGTCCTGGATGCTGGATGTGCTCGACCCACACTGGGAGGCACAGATACTCATTGGGAGGAGAAAGGGTGAGGGAAGATGCCTAGGGAGGTTTGAGCATGCCGAGGCTTGGGCAGGGATGGGTTCCTGGTGCTGCAGCTCATCTCCTCAGGACACTGTGCACGCTGGGGGCTTGGCAGATGTACCATGGGGAAAGTGACTGTGCAAAGTTTGGGGCTCCTTGGAGATGACCAGGCTGCTCCCCCTGGCATCTAGGAAGCAAGATTCCTCCTCAGTCAGGTCAATACTACTAAAGCAACAAAAAGGTGTTGGTTTTGCTCTAGATAAGAACAGAGGGAGGAAAAAAAATTAAAAACCTGGAAATATTTGTGACAAGCCCCCTGCTCTCGCAAGGGAGGTGATTCCCTTCCCAGAGGGAAGCATGCAGTGATGGTGCCTGTGCAAGAGACACAGTAGGCAGCTTCACAGCCCGGATGGGGTCTGCCCCTGGGCACAGCATGGCCAGGAAGGGCCAGATGTGGTCCTGGACAGCCCACCTGAGCTGTGCTGCTGTGAGCAGAGGGAAGCCATCTGGCTGGGATGGAGGGAGAGAGCCTGTGGCTGTTGTGCCACGTGTGAGGTTCCCATCTGCCATCCAGAAGCTTGGCTGTGCAGAGCTGTTCAGGAGAGCTCTGCCATGCTTGGAGGGAAAGAGCAATTATCTGCCCTGCCAGTGAGTTCTCAGGTTTATGTATAGCCCCACGCCTTCCCCTAAACAAGCTTCAATGCAGAAATTGCAAAGCTGAAGAGATCCTCTGCAATTAGGGAAGAAGACATCCCTCTTTCAGCTAACAGGATTTCTCCAAGCCGAATGAAATCCTGCATTGTTAATGTGCTCCAGCTTAGTCAGTGGGGAGGGTAATAAACAAGGCAGACTTGGTTGGGATAAAAAAAGCGTCGAGTATGGCGAGATTATGAAACAATAGGTACTGATAGAGAGGCAGCACAGAGCCAGCCGCAGAGCAGAAGCTTTACTGAATGCCTGGGTTTGAATGAATCCTAATGATAATCACGGGCTACATGGCAATTTGTTTAAATAACGTGCCTCCTGCTTCCTCCCAGCCCAGCAGAATGAGTCCGTACATGTTAATTGCTTCATTTTGAAGAGAAAGCTCCTCTCTGTGTGGCAATACTATATATTTAATTTTTGCTGTTTATTTACTCTGCCCTTCTCCAAGCTTTTTGCTGTCTATGAAGGCATCTGCTGCTGTCATTTTGTATTTCAAACAAAGGTGTTTGCATCGAAGCTCTGAAGCAGTTACAGGGAATCTCTCAAGGAAAAATGGAAAGGATTAATTGGATGAGTGAGATTTTAGGAGGGATGAGGAATTGTTGAGCCAACCTACAGGTCACTGGTAAGCACCTCTGCACCACAAGTCCTCTGAACTTTGTGAGGGGTTGGGACAGGCTGCAGCTTGACCCTCTCTAAAGCACCCAGCTCCTTTCCCAGCCAAATGCTGGTGTGGAGGCTGAAGCACACCCAGGAATGTATCACTTATGATTAACATCAACTTCATTCACTGGACTTGCTCACTGGAGAGCCTGGCATGTTTATGGTTTATCAGACAGCAATAATAATAATAATAATAATAATAATAATAATAATAATAATAATAACAATAATAGTAATAATAATCTGGAATTTTAGCAAGATTCCTCTCTGCTCATTTCCTCAAATGTTCCATTTCATCACTGGAGAAGAATCAGACTCTACCAGCAGCTGCACTACCATAGTACTGGTGGGAGCAGAAGCAGAGGCAGTAGTACCTGTCTCGGCATTTATAGCCAGACTTTTTGGTGGTGCTGCTGAACTTAAACCTGACTTTCCTCTTCACTCCCTGCCCCCGTTCAGTTTCTCAAAGAGCCTTTCTTGAAGGGTGATTAAACCATTATTGTTACAAATTTTTGTCATGTCCAAAGAGGAGCAGGGAATTAATTCAATCCCAACTGCTTTTGTGCATAGTAGTTTATAGGTGTGAATTAGCATCCTCTAAGTTGAATTTCCTCTCATGTGGCCTTTGTTCCTATCTGACTGTAAGTCCATCGTCTCCTGCAGACTGCTATGTTAGCTCATTTAATTTACACAGGTTTTAAAAACGCTTTTCACAAGGGTCATCTAAAAATGTCGTTGTGAAGGTCACCCTGTTCCAAAACAGCCTATTCCCCAGAATACCTCCCACCAAAGGTTGCTGACTAAAATGCAACTACCATGCTGTGGGATACTTATGAAGGGGTTACAATTATTAAAAAATTCACTAGAATATATTGGGGAAAAAAAAGCAGGAATGCCTTTTGCAAATGCAAAGTGTGTTGCTAGTAGCTAATTTTGCAGGTATTACAACCTACCTGAAAGCAGCTGGAAATCTATTTGTTTCCTGCAATTAAAAAAACTAAAGTTTTTTTCTTCATTAATATTATTAAGGGCATTAGAAAATATTTCAACAGTAACATATCCAAATGGTACAAAGTACCCATATGCAATAACATTTATGACTATTGAATGTTGTTTAGAATAATGCCTTTATTATGGGTAAGGCATATTGCTGTGGCCCCACAAGGAGATGCCACAGAGCAAGGTGTGCCTGGGAGGAGCACTGCCTGGAGAACAGATGAACCTTGGGCCTTATGCTATTTGGCTCCTGCAGTCTCATGTAATAGCAAAGTGCTGGAGAAGAGGCAAGTCCCTGCTTGTTGCTGTCACTCACCATCCCCTTGTGAAGCTGGCATGAAGAATTTTACTTTCAGATAACTCCCAAGCTGGCCTCTGCCTGCTCTGCAGGAAAAAGGCCTGGTGTCATTGTACAGGTGACTGTTGGCTCCAGAAAATCTTTACCAAGATCAGCTCCTTCCTAGCTACTGCCCAGACCTCTGATTTGTCAAGGTCTCTCTGCCGGGCGTCTAAATCCTCAAGGGAGTCAACAGTTCCTCCCAATTTAGTGTTGTCAGCAAACTTAGTATCCCTTCCAGTCCTGTATCTGAGTAATTAATGAAGGTGATGAAGAGCACAGGGTGAAGGATGGAGCCCTGTGGAACCCCACTAGTGACAGGTTCTCACTCTGATGTCACCCCATTCACGATAACCCTGTGTACCTGACCATGAGCTAGCTGCTCACCCACTGCATGGTGTGTTTATCCAGATACGTGCCAGATATTGTATCCTGAAGGATACTGTGAGACACAGTATTGAAAGCTTTGCTGAAGTCCAAGATTACATCCACTGGCTTTTCAAGACCAGCTGGGTGGGTTACCCTGTTGTGGAAGGACATTAGGTTTGATAAGCAGGACTTGCCCCTCATGAAGCCATGCTGGCTATGACCAATGTCTGTGTCATCCAGATGTTTTTCAAAACCTCCCAGAATAATAATTTCCATTATTTTACTGGGACTGGTCTGGTTGTCTTTGTAGGTGGCCAAAGCAGTTTGGTGAGAGATCAAGATTTGTGCTTACTTCTGTCCTCAGAGGATAAAGTAAACAGAGCCAGGTGAAAGCAAGCACTGGGCCTAGGTAGGGCATCCAGCTAACTAAGGGAATGTGTTTTCTGGAGCACATGGACACTAAGAAGTGCAGTCTGGCTGCAGGCCAGCACAACACCATACGGGACAAGATTGTGCAGCCCAAGAGAGGAGCTGGGCAGCGATCACTGAAGCTTAACTTAGTCGACTTGCAGAATGACTCCAGGCTCTAGGAGGAGTCCAAGCCACTGAGCAATTCACCTGTCAAGCTAACACCAGCAGCTGCAGATCCTTCCACATCAATGCAACAGGGTTTGCACTGGTATAAATCATGTGTGTTGCTAGATCCAGACACAGGAAAACAAGAAAGGAAAAGAAACAAAGGGCAGGAACAGAGATGGCTCTAAGTGGGAACTTTCTTACAGACCAATCCTGAAAGCAACAAGCAGGCATTGACAATCAGGCACAGCTATGCAGTTCATTGCTGCACAAGGTCACAGTTTACCTTCCCCCACAACCGCCCGCAGTGGGAGGCTCATTGTGGAGCGATGGATGCAGAGCTGAATTGACAGCCAAACCTGGGGGATCTGGCTGTTTCCCCAGGATGGATCTGACATCCCTGGCTCTTAGGAGGAAGACAAAGAGTGAAATACTATGACTGCCATTCCACGGAGGAGAACGAATAGCAGCATTGTCAAGGCTATCTGCACGACAGGGTGGCCTCATCAGCTCCGGAATAGCAGTGTGCTATCCTGAAAAGCACGTCTAGCGAGGACAGAGCTATTTCAGTAAAACTGGGGTTGTATTTTTTTTTTTTTTTAGCAGTGTAACACCCTCCTGAATGCAGTGAGCAGTGATGCAGTGACAAGCTACTGTTTTTGACAGTTTAACACTCACTAGCTCAGAAGCTCCTTCCCACTTGCAGGGCTGTGTTAGCTGAGGATATCAGCCCTTTCTTCTCACTGACAGAGCTGGACTGCTTCACCCGATTGAGAGTTCCTGTGTGACCTGGGACAAAATACTTAGGGTAGAGTTTTACTAGAGCCTTGCTGGCATGGGCAAGGTGTGCTTTCACACCAGCTACAGTCACCACCTCCTTTTTTCCCACCCCACCGTGATAGCAGCAGTAGCAAACACAGAAAATGCAGAGGATTTTGGTTTTGTCCTCACCATTTGGTCCAGATCTGGATCCTCTCCCTAGAGCCCCAACTTTCAATGTGCTTATGCTGTTGAGAAGCCTCAAGGCAGCTCTGTTTTCCTCCTTATCCCAACCAGCATGGCTCTGCAAGGCAAAACTCCAGCAATACATGGAGAATAGGAAAAAAAGGCCATCTGTCACTACTGCTCACTCTGTCTAAGGAAATAATTGAAGCAGCATCAGCAGAGATCTGCTGCATGACATGCATCTCCCACAGGGACTTTAGCTGACAGGATTATGTTGACCATTGCTTTTTTAATATAGACAAAGTTTCCCAGAATTTGGGAACAGTCAGCCTGCAACAAATAAATGGCTGGTGTATCACTTATTTTAACATTAGTGGGAAAATGGGCTTTTAGAGCAGATGAAAAAAAGATTATGAATTGAGAGAGAACTGAAGAAATGGACTCCAAGCAACCCAATCCTTTCCTAAAGAAATCTCTGGGAAAGTATGGACTCTTAAGGTAATTAGATGGCTCTCCTTTTACTGTAACATCTGAAGGTGTGTTCACACTCCCTACTCAGGGAGCCTAATTTAGGAGTTATAACTACTACATTCAAATTAGTCATGAGTGACTCAGACTGCTCAGACTTGATTCCTCAGACAATTGAGAGATGGAGTTGTGACAGGCATTAGGGTACAAGCAGTCTGAACATGGCCTTGGCTGCCTTGCCTGCCTTCAATGTGTTCTCCTGACATCCCTCCGAAGAGGGAAGCACTATTTCCATCCTACACACAGGAAAAGATTACTTTGTCTGGAGCAAGCTACCAACTTGCATGAAAAATGCCTCTTCCACCAGCTTATCTCGATTTTGCCAGCATTTACTTTGGCCAAGAGCAGCACTTTCTCCACACAAAATCCTCACTGAACTACTGCAACCATTATTCAGTATAATACTTGTTCACTTATGAAAAGGTCATAAGCCCTCCTATACTGAGTACAGATATTTTAAGGGAAAAGGGAATTTAGATTTCTCAACAATGGGGATTTTAACATGTACTGCTTGCCAATATAATGAGCACATTCAAGAAAAATTACTCAAGTTTTCACATTTGAAGCTAGGAAGTGTCTTGTCTACTAAACATGCCAGAGTTTTCTATGGATGTGACTTGGCTTCAATTTTTGCACTCCCTATATTATCTTGAATTAAATTGCAGGCACAACGCAACCTAAATACATATACACAAGATATAAACTCTTTTCTTGGCAAGCTCTGGAATTAAGGAATAGTGACCTTAGTTTTATTTACGCACTTCACACTAAATTTCTGGCATTTTAGCAGTTGATTTCCCATGAGAATGTTCTTTCAATCTCATTTAATCCCCAGCCCACCTCTCTTGACTGCAGCTAAGGAAATTCCAGTGTCTAAGAAATTATTCTTTTTCCCAGGAAGTGTCAGATTTAGGACTGTGTGGAGGGACAAAGAGCTCTTCTGCTGACTCATCATGGCAGCCAGATCAGGTCAGCTTTCTTAGCTCCAACACAGAGCTAGAAAATGAGCCAGGAAAAGCTGAAATGTCTGGATGGGGAAACTAGAATAAAGAAAATATTAAAGGTATCTTGCACAAGCCAGGTGAGGTGGGAAATGGTACTTCCAACTCTTTATTCTTAAAAATATCCAACAAACAAAAATTCAACATTCAAGCCACCAAGATTTGCCTCAACAGAGAGCCTACACATGAAGCACTCAAGGAAAGCAAAGGAACAAAGCACTCTTCACCTGAGAGCTCTCCCTAATCTTTTGCACTTTTGTCTAGAAATCTGTATAATTGAAGTGCTGGAGTGTATCCAAAGAAGGGCAACATAGCTGTTGAAGGGTCTCCAGCACAAGTCTTTTGAGCAATGTCTGAGGGAGCTGGGGTGCTCAGCCTGGAGAGAAAGAGGCTCAGTGGGGACCTTATCACTTTCTACAACTGCCTGAAAGGAGGGTGGGGCCAGGTGGGGATCAGTCTCTTCTCCCAGGTAACAAGTGATAGGAGAAGAGGAAACGTCCTCCAGGTGTACCAGGAGAGGTTTAGATTGGACACTAGGAAAAATTTCTTCCCTGAAAAGGCTGTCAACCTTTGGAACGGATTGCCTAAGGAAGTGGTGGAGTCTCCATTCCTGCAGGTAGAACATGTAGATGTGGCACACAGGGACAGGGTTTAGAGGTGGACTTGGGAGTGCTGGGTTAATGGTAGGGCTTGAGTATCTTAGAAGTCTCTTCCAACATAAGTGATTCTATAATTCCATGAACTCCAAGATATTTATACTAAAAACTATTTTATTGCAGAACTGGGCAAGGGAAGAACAGTGAAGAGGAGTGAAGAGGCACTTAAATTTGTTCCAAATCTTCTGTCACAGGCTTCCTGTAAGTACCTTAGTGGCTTAGTTTTGGACAAATTTATGCAAGCAGTTCTTCACTAAAGCAAGAGGTATACCATTTACAGAAGCAACAGTGGTTTTGAACACCTTAGGTTACTTGGGGGGTTGGATCCCTTGGCCTTAAAGCCTGGATTCAGAGAGAAAGGTATGAAACAATGTTTTACTGATTTACTTGTGGACCTTTGTGGAACCTTATCTCAGCCATGAGCTCAACTGGTTGCCAGTATGCAAGGCAACATCAACACATACTGAGAAGAAAGACGAGTGAGTATGCAAAAATAATCTCAGAACTTAGAAGAAGCAAAGAAATTCCCACTATAGAACCTGGTTCCTTCTGCTGTTTTTGCACACAGCTGTAGGAACGGCAGTGCAGTCCCAAGACAGCCTGAGGAAAGGAAAAACAGCCTGAATATTCATGGAGGTCTGCATTCTCAAGAGCATTTGCACCTGAATACCATGTCCTGCCATCTCTGAATGCTCTTTTAGAGCATGGGATTAGAACCCTGCTGAATGGCATTTAAGAGACCCAACGCCCAGCATGAAGTTTCTCTTTGCAGAGAATCCATGGTACTGGATCCTGATTTTTTGTGGAAGAGCACTTTTCAGGAAATCTTTGACAGGTGTTTCTAACCTTCTAGTATCTAATTAGGATTTCAATCTCGTTGGAATAGTACTACTTAATTTCATCTACCCCTGAAGCACCACAGGCAGTTACAGTACTATAAAAATAATGACTCTTCTGATCTATATGTAACCTGTATTATACGTCCTGTCACTTCTATTGATTTGTGGATGTGAAAATAAAGTCGTCTTCAGACTTTGTATATTGCTGCCACAGTATAATATCCAAGGGACTCAGGAAACATTCATTAATACAAAGTTTTGTACCCAAAGAGACAGGGTGTCAAAATTGTAACATTCAAAGATTACGAAAACATTTTGGGTATAAACAATTAGTGGAAATACCTCAACCATTTCACTGGGAAGTATGATTCATTCTTGTTAAAATAAATTTTCTGCTAGCAAAAATATACTGCTAAATCTTAACTGAAATTTACTTTACACTGAAATGCAACTTTTAGAAATAGATATTGCATCCTATTTCCTTGGGCAAAGCTGGGACTGGGAACAATTCTGGGAAGACATCTGGATTCACGGTCAGGTGCTGAAATGACAGGCTGAGACACAGGTTAACTCACATTCTATTTCTGTGGCCAATGGAGTTAAATCTAGTCTTGCTTCTTTTAAGAACTCTCATCACAAAACTTATTTTCAGGTGAAAATTAGTCTATTTTGATGAATAGATTATAATAGGATTTTATTCACTTTTTTTTTGGCGGACTTTTCCTGTGTCACCCATTATAAAACAAGTTTTCTGACTTTCATAAAAGAGATGCAGTTACAATGTGCAGTATTACAAATGCATCTTATTCTGTTTAATATGAGAAATGAGCAAATTTAAGCCACAAAAGCAGGCTCTTTCATATTTTTGGTGAATGTAGCAGCTATTTTGATTATTTTATATTTACCAAAACATTTTCCATTTCAAACACCAGCTTTAATGAAGACAGCCTCCTCTCTACTTTAAAGCAAGTCTACATTCAGTTCAAGGTAGCAGCTTCTACTGTTAAATATTCGTAACCACAGCAGTCTTGAGAGAGAGTTGTTTGCTGGATGCAGTTAGATACAGTGATTAAAATTCTTTTAAGTACTTCCTCCTTTCCCAATGAACATGAGAAATATAATTCCAGGTGAAGCATTTGAATGAACACAGAATGAGCTGGGAAGGGATCTCCAGATGTCATCTGATCCAGCCCTCCTGCTCACACAGGACCACCTAGACCCAGGTACGCAGGATCATTTCCAGTTGGCTTTTGAGTGTCTCCAAGGTTGATGATTCCACAACAGTCTGGCCTAGCTATGCCAGTTCTCAGTCATCTTGACAGTAAAAAATGTTTCCTGATGTTCAGAGGGAGCTCCTGCATATGTTTCTGCCTATTGCCTTCAGTCCTGTCACTGTGATCCACTGCAAAGAGCCTGGCTCCGCATTCCTTTCACCCTCCCTGCAGGGAGGTGTCTTATATTTGTCTTATGCGCACTGATAAAATTCCCCTGAGCCTTCTCTTCTCCGGGCTGAGCAGCCTGAGCTTTCCTAGCCTTGCCTCACAGGGAAGATGTTTCACCCCTAATCATCTCTGTGGCCTTTCTTCAGTCTCTCTCCAGTGTGTCTCTGTCTCTTTTGCACCAAGGAGTCCAGGACTGGATACAGCAGTCCAAGTGTGGCCCGACCAGGGCTGAATAAAGGAAAAGGACCATTAACCCGCTGGCAATATTTCGGCTTATGCAGCCATGGACACCATTCACTTTCTTTGCTGCAAGAGAACATTGTTGGCTCAGTTCACCTTGCTGTCCGCCAGCACCCACAGGCTCCTTTCTGCCAAGCTGCTTCCTATATGGATAGCCCTCAGTCTGTTCAGATAGTTGGGGTTGTTTCTTCCCAACTGCAGCATTTCTCCTCGTTGAATTTCACAAGTCACCCATCACCCTATTTTTCCAACTCATTGTGGTCCCTCTGGATGGCAGCACAACCCTCTGGCATATCAGCCAATCCTTTCAAGTCTGTGTCAGCTGCAAACTCACTAAAGGTGCACTCTGCACCATCATCCAGAACAGTAATGAAGTTAAAGAGGATCAGAGTACTGACCCTGGAGTACAGTGCTGGTTACTGGCCTCCAACTAAACTTTCTGTCACTGACTTCCCTCTGGGCCTGGCCATTCATCCAGTTTTCAGTTTGCCTCACTGTCTGCTCTTACCACAACGTATTAGGAGCTTATGGGACATTCCCAACACTAGATCTACAGTTAATTACTGACTTGTCCTATTAATGCCTTCTCACTCCCTTTCCTCTCACCAGCAAAGTATTGTCCACCACCTGAGCCCCCATGCTTGTCTAGCTCCTCTTAACTAAGAGGGCTATGAACCTGTTTTGCACCTGTAAACCCATAGGTGTGGCAAGAACATTCCTCTTGGTGCCAGAAGTGAGCAGCTTCCATCCATCCTTTTCTACAGAGGTTTTGCTTACCTTGATAGTGCAAGGCAGACACTGCCACCTTTCCTGTTAGAGATGGGGTCTGAGGCTCTTCAAGCTGTTAAGACTCAGAGAAGATCCTGTCTGTCTCCCTTTCATGTTCTCTGACCTTCTCACTGCCTCCTCAACTCATCCAGTTGCCAGCACAGTTCTGGAAGGACAGAGGGCTATTTTTCTTGGCCTCAGACAAAGGCCTCACAGGCAATCCTTGCAACCTGGGACTTGGAGGGTTGCGTCAGACATCTGAAGCCCAGGCTGTGTGGAAGCTGTAATTTGGTTTGCATGGCAAGGTTCTGGTAGCAGGGGGCTACAGGATTGGTTTCCATGGGAAGATGCCAGAAGCTTCCTCCATTTCTGACAGATCCAATGCCAGCTGGGTCCAAGAAGGACTCACTGCTGGCCAAGAAAGATCAAGCCCAGAGAGACAGCGGTAAAGCCCGAGATAACAGATTAAGAAGGGGTGGGGGGAAAAACTGCATTTCAGCCAGAGGGAGGGATGAGAACATGAGAGAAACAGCCCCATAGACACTGAGGTCAGTGGAGGGGCAGGAGGCTCCTGGCACCAGAGCAGAGATTCCCCTGCAGCCCATGGTGAGGCAGCTTTGCCCCTGCAGCCCATGGAGGATCCATGGGGGAGCAGAGATGCACCTGCAGCCTGTGAAGGACCCCACCCAGAGCAGGTGGATGCCTGAAGGAGGCTGTGACCCAGAACAGGTCCCATGGGGACCCATAGTCTGTTCCTGAAGGACTGCACCCAGTGAAAGGGATCCATGCTGGAGCAGGTCATGAAGAACTGCAGCCTATGGAAAGGACTCACAGTGCAGCAGTTCTGGAGAACTGTCTCCCATGGGAAGGACCCATGCTGGAGCAGGGAAAGAATGAGAAAGTCCTTCCCCTGAGGAAAAAGGAGCAGCAGAGACAACGTGTGAGGAACTGACCACAGCCCCCACTTCTTGTCCCTCTGTGCTACTGGAGGAATGAGGTAGAGCAATTTGGGAAAAAATTTAAGCCCAGAAAGAAGGGAGGGGTGGGGGGAAGGTATTTTAGGATTTAGGGGTTATTTCTCATTACCCTACTCTGATTTGAACAGATTTCAAATGAAAATGATGAAATTGCACTCTAATGTCCTGAAGTTTACCCCATAATGCTGACAAGGTTGAAAAGTTCTACCCAATACTGTCCCATGACAGCAAGGCTAAAAGGAAGGAAATCATGGGCCACAGAATTAAGACAGATGCAGTAAATCCTAAGCTGAAAGGTTTTGAGAAAGCTGTTTGTATTTGAAAATTTCAGAATAAGGTAATTTCTAAAAATATTTAAATAAAATCATTTATGCAAGCACATTAACCCAGGAAAAGCCAAAACCAAAACACAAACATTTGGTATGAAGATTTTTTTTTTTTTACAATAAAAATTCTTCTAGGAAGTATATTAAATATGACAAGAGGGGAAAAATAGCATCTCACAATGTATATTCAAGGGCATCATCTTTTAGAACAATGTCTAGCCATTTATAAATGATTCATGAAGAAATTAAATATGCTATTCCAGAAGAGAATAATCTAATTTACAGTTGTGATGTAAGGCTTCACCGTAACATCTCAAACCCTTCACCTGGATCTTTGCTTACCCAACCTGAGTGATCTGTACTTACTCTCTTACGGTAGTAACAGAGCATGGTGGTCCTCAAACACACAGGTAGTGTTCAGGTTTACTTTTTAAGGTTAAACAAAAAAGTATTATTAGAAAATATTTTCTTTTTGGTCACAATAAAAGCAAATTAAAAGCTAGAAGAAACAGATAAGTTGTATTTGCTGGTCTTAAGATTGAGGGAATGGATTAACCGACACCTTGCCAAGAAAGAGTAGCTGCTAGTTATGCCATTAGTCATTGTGCACAACTGGGACACTACAACTCCAAATCACAGATTAGAAACACAGTGCATCCTTTAAAGAAATTACATAATTTCTGAGAGGAAAAGGCTGGGGGGAAAAATCATGAGAACTACCCATCTCCATAGCTATCATATGCGTAAGAACTATTGCCTTATAGAGCTCCAGTTTATTCAAAATACTGAATGTAATACTGACAACAGCAATATCTCTTAGACTCCTTATGCATTAAGTACAAATCCTAGAAAAACTCTGCCCCAAAACACTAATTTTCAACCACAAAACAATGCCAGAAAACTCTTATTTGCAACACATTTACCTGGTGTTGCAATTAATATATTTATTCTGCAGACAACAGTCACAAATAGTTACTAAAAATACAGATATGTTTCCTAAAAGTAAAGTAGGGCTTGCAGATGACAAAGCTTTTGTAACAGTGCAGGGTGCAAATTCTCAGTATGAAGATATTCAGAAGATTTGCTGCTCAAAGAGGATCTTTTCAAACCCGGGTGGAGGTGTATGATAAAATTCACTGAACTGACAATCCAGAATGGCACTGTCATCAACTGCAGAAGAGAACCAAAAAGAAGGAATTAGAGAAGGAACACTTACAGTTTGATCCTCTTTTACACCATTTTAATAGACTGTAGACTGTGCTCACACCACAAAGAATTTCTTCAATACATCCATTACAGATACACAATTAAAAGAAATCTCTTCAATGAATTTGGCAAGACCTTATGCCAGGAAAGCAAACCACCTCTCTTTTCTGCTGTTTACTCAGTAATGGATCCTTGGTGAATTCAATGAGAACGTCTAATTTCACTGGGAGTGTTAGCAGAGCTTCAGGCTATTGATTCCAAATTTTCTACTCCATTTCTCCAGAAATCTACAGATTAACGATGCTACCAGATAAACCTTGCTGGAGGGATGTCACCTCTTCATATGCATATTTTTCTGTTCCTAATTCTGCTGGAGTTTCAGCTGTCTACAGTGGATTTTTGGAAGTTTACAAGGTTTCACATGTCTGCAGTGGTTGGTATGAAACCATCAGTTTTAGCAAAGAAGCAAAGAGCTTCTTTGACTGTTTCTTGAAGTTGGAAGTCAATGTGATTTTCTTTACAGAACTTTTCCCGGTTTTTGACCCCTGCAAAATCTACCCACTTGCAACAGTACTTTCAAAGTAGAACATAAAAAAGAAACTGCTGGGTATTTTCAGAGCAATGCTTTTGTGTACTTCACTAGCAAACTGAAAAACCCACCTAGTCAAAAAAGCAAGGTCTCTTTCAAAGACAACTTCTGAGATGAACCTGGCAGACTATCAACATTAGTTCAAGCAAGAAAAGCTTCATCTCCATACTTTGGAATTTAGCAATCTCAGAGACAAGGTCAGAATCTTCCCCTCCTAGGCTTTGTGAAAACTCCTATCAGTGTGTTTGTACAGTTCTCTAGTACTTACGCAGTGTTTATGTCTGGCTTCCATTAAAGTGCTTGAGGTACAGCTACTGTAGGGAATAATCTTTAAGTCCATTTTTATGTTTTATCTTCTCAAGCTTGACACTGTGTTTGCCTGATCTATCATGTTCCTTTTAAAAAGATATTTATAGTTCTAGTCTGAATAGAGTAAATGTTTGAGAAACTCTCTTCTGTACAGCCAAACCTTCCACAGGACTAGAAGTTCACATTAAATTAAGGACACTTATAGTTGAAGTTTATACCAAGTAAGTAGTGTACAAAATCAACCTGCAGGCTTCAAGTTATAGTTACATGTAGTAGACATGATAATTATGATGAAATTATGCCCACTTGTGGAAGAAGACAAAAAGACTGGCAATAAGAGGTCACTGCATTCCCCAGGCATGGAACTTCTTCAGTCAGAGAAAAAAGATTAACAGTAGGCTAACATGCCACCAAATATTTTCTGAAAGCAACCTTCATTCTTCATGCTGTGTAAGACCCCTTCCAAAATCTAGGCAAGATGCATTTACCACACAGTAACTCTTCTGCAGCTGCTCGTGAAGATTTTGCACGAGGAGATCCCGCGGAGCTGCCACCGCATTTTAGCGGCGCCATCATGTGGCTGAAGGACACATCACAACTCGGCCATATAAAACCACCCTTAGGGCTTGGAAGCAAGTAATTCACCAGCTACATGTATAGACTTCAAAGACTCTACAACACACTTTGAGTATTTTCTTCCTGCTCACAAAATTCTGTATCAATCAAAATGTATCAAGATATAATCTGGAATATGCCAAAAGTTCATTAGGAACCCACTAAGAAATTAAAAATTATCCCCATCACGCAGCGAAGGGTTATCATTAAGACCAAAATGATTTTGGCTACTACTTAGATGAGGTTCAGATAAACTGAAGATGGACCTCCTGGAGCAGGTCCAGAGGATAGTGACAAATATGATGAGGGGACTGGAGCACCTTTCCTATGAGAAAAGACTGACTGTTCAATCTTGAGAAGAGATGACTGAGAAGGGACCTCTTCAACATCTACGATTATCTGAAGGGAGGGTGCCAAGAGGGTGGATCCAGGCACTGCTTGGTGGTGCTGAGCAATAGTACAAGTGGCAATGGGCAGAAACTGCACATGAAGTTCAAGAAAATACAAACAATTCTATTGCTATGCCACAATGAAGGCATTTATGAAGCATGTGAAATTAAAAGGCACAAATATCAAGTTCCATAGATAAACCAGATTAACCCACAAGTCTGCCATCTGCTTCATATTTTGTTTACCTGGCAACTTTTAGACTGAGTGTAGCAACCGCCCATCTTGCTGGAGGTGGACACTGTAAGCAGTGCTTTTTTTCCTATTAAGCAGGATTAAAAAAGAGGCAAAAATATTCTCTTGCAATTTCCTAGGTTTGCTTTTTCATGTAATTAATTGTTGTAGTTGCCAAGAATAGATGATTGATGTGTGTTCCATTTAAGTGAGAAGAATACACAGCTCACAAAACAGAACTAGAATGAAAATATTTTCCATAATGTGAAACAGTCTGAAAATCTCTGACTTACCATAGACCACTGGATAGACAGTCCCCCTGATTCCTGAAGCTGGACAATGCATGTTCTTGCCATTTAAATACACATTTAACTCTACATGGTCATATGTAATGCCCTACAAAGCACAGAAAATTAACAAAAAAAAAAAAAAAGCATTAACAAGTTTATAGGCATAAGACTGCTACTTAGCTTTCTTAGCCACAGGCAGATTTTAACACCATGATGCAAACCACATCATCCTAGAAGATCTCACTTGACATACTCCTGCCAAGGGCTAGAAGTTAGTAAATGACCAGTAACATCTGTAACATCAAATACCCAGGTCTCCTTAACGCCCATTCAGCTGGGATGCAGCTCAGTACTGCACGATACACTTTGCATCTTACTGAGTTTACAGAACAGATTTCCAAACTTCACAACCTTAAAGAAACACAAGATGTTCAACAATTTTGAGTTTGAGGTGGTTTGCCATCTTCTTGTTTGTATCTTCTCATGGAAATAACTTAAATAAATAATGATGCTATGAACCAAGTTCACTCTTCCATACCTCCATATGGAAACCTCTCTCAGTCCATTTACTCTGCTGGCAGCAACAGACCATGGTTTCACACACAATACTATAAATATGCTGACCACAGAGCAGAAAGCAAACACTAACAAGACAGCAACTTACTTACCTGTTAGCTAAAGGACTTCTCTCACTGCTTTGGTATGTCTTGAGTGTGACAATTTGTGTGCTCATGCAGGACTTCAAAAATTTGTTTCCATGACAGAACAAAGTAACTTGATATTTATGGAAATGGGGGAGTTACCAGTAACAAATCAGGCTTTTTTGTGATTAATCAAAGCTGTTTAGACCACACTACTTCACCAAAACCCTGAAACAGTCTGCAACCCTTCAAAAAACAATTTCAGAAGGGGATTAAAAGAACAGTATTGTATCTGAGGGTAAAGGGTGGAGATGTCACCCTTAGCTGTTTGGGATTTCTAAAGATGGCATTTCTAACCACAGCTATAGAGAGGCAAGTTACCCAGCATGAAAAAGTAGGGGTGATAAATGGTCTTGATTTCATTGCATTGCTCTCATAAATTTTTGAAAGGACATTGAGAAAGTGACAGTAACCAAAAAACAACATTTTGAACAAACTCCATTAAGGATGTTTTGAGAAACCTGAAATAGTAAGGTACAAAAAAATAAAATTTTCCCTCAATCGTTTTTCCAGTGAACACTACCGCCTTCCCCACTTAATATCCCCACAAACTACAAAATACAATCAATTTATCACTCAGGAGCCATATCTGCTCCCCCCGTCCTTCTAATCATTAATCAGTTAGCTAAGGGATGTTGAGTTCAGCTGGGCATGGTGCATAGCCATGTAATGCATTCCAGCACATTATTTGCTCAGGCAGGCCCCAGTTCAAACAATGTAAGATCCTTGTGATGGGAGTTACCAGCCAGGTAGATACTGCAGTAGAGTATCAGAAACTATTTCTCAAACTCTAGTCAAGTCCATCCCTCATTAGGAACCTATCAATACCAAGAATGAAGTCCACCCATATCCACCCTGCTGTTCCATTCAAAGACAACAGGAATTTATATCCCAGCACTTTCCAAACTGGGAGATGCAAACTGAACCATCTGACTTAGAACAGTCAGTTTGACCACAGAGCTGTAAACGAGAGGCATTTTGAGGAAGTAAAAAGCCTTAAGAAACTCACCACCACATCGCCCTCCTGAGGAAGGTTGTTTGCTGGTAGCCTATTTTTCTCCTCATTGTTATAGTAGAGAGCTCCATCATTTCTCATCACCAGGCTGTGGACATCTCGACCAAGTGGAATTTGATTTAAGTTTGCTTTCTGGGTTGCAACTCCAATTCCCCAAATCCCTAAAATGTGACATTAACACAGTAAGGAAAAAAAACCCAAACATGTTATTTTGAAGACTGGTTGAAGCCGGACAGCATGAAGAATTTGTTTTTTAACTAATGCCATGATGGCACTACAAGTAAGCATCTGCTGGAAATACCAGAACTCTTGTAGGTTAACTTTGGCAGCTAAGCACCATCCAGCCAGTCATTCCCTTCCCCCCCACCCCACCTTCCCCAGCCCCTGTGGAATAGAGGAAGTGGAAAGGAAGAGTAAAACCAAGAAAACTTGTGGCTAAAGATAAAAATTGTTTAGTAAGTAAAGCAGAAGTGAAAGAGACAACAAAACAAAGTGATGTAATGGCTATCACTCACCGCCTCCCACGGGCAAACTGATGCCAAACAAATTCCCAAGCAAAAGATGGCTAATCTCCCTACATCCCCTTCTCTCCCATTTATTCCTGAACAAGACAGGTGGTATGGGTATGGAATATCTCTTTGGCTAGTTTGGGTCATCTGCCTGGTTATGTCCCCTCACAAGCTCTTATGCAATCCTAATCATATTCACTGGAGGGGCAGAGTGAGAAATAGAGGAGGTTTGGATGCTGTGCAAGCCCTCCTCAGCAATACCTAAAAATTAGTGTGTTATCAGTATTGTTTTGTTATGAGTACTGTTTTGGTCACAAATCTAAAACACAGAACCACAGCAGCTGCTATGAAGATAATTAACTTCATCCTGATCAGACCTAGCACGAGGAGCCACAGGAGACTGAAGACAAACAGCATCTATTTTGAAAAAGAAGGCTCTCTGAAAAAGAGAATTGCAACCACGCAACTTAACTTTTATTCCCAGAAAAATACTGAAAACAAACTCTGAGACTGTAGAAGGATCCAAAAACTAAATCCAACTAGCATGGACTTGTAAAAAAACAGATTTCCCTTTTTCAGCAAGTTAGACTAGTCTTATGGAAAAAAAGAAAGTGTTAATATCATAGACCTTGATTTGGTAATATTTTTGAAACTCATACAACACTGAAATAGTCAAATGATGAAAACATGGTCTAGACAGTTACAGCAATACAAAGACACAAGTGGTTAGAAAACTATTCCAGGATTACTCATCAGTAAGCACCCTGTCAAATAAAAAAAGATGACTCAAGGGGGTTTGAGGTTTTGCATTGAATGCACAAGGTCAGATACTGTTCTGCATTTCCATCAATTACTTGAATAACATGATGATGTGTTGATTAAACGTGCTGCCAATCCCAACCTGACAGGACTGCAAGATCTTGAGAGACCCCTCAACTTTAAGGTGATCCTGACTAGCTGGTTAGAAATAAAGAAAGTGTATCTGTTTTCACTAAATTATGAAGAAGAGCAGGTAAGTAGGAACAGTAAGTGGTACAAATACAGTAGTGGCTCGATAACCAGTTTGCAGACCACTTGCTGAGTGTGAGTGTGCCCTCTTGCTGTGGAAAACTTCTAGATGTGTGGCATGTATAAAACAGATGAGGTCATCTACTGTTGCTGCAGCTGAAGCAGAGCATCCATTTTAAACACTGTACCTCGACACATTAGGCTGACTAGAGATATTGTAGAAGAAACAACAAAACCAATCAAAGTGAAAAAGTTTCATCTATAAGGAGATAATGAAAAAAACCCAACAAACCAGGACTGTTTAGTCTAGAAAAGACTAAAATGAGGCAAAAATGTAAGAGATTTATTTTCAAAAGATGAAACTGTAGAATAATTTTTTCTAACACCAAGAATTAAAAGGACAGGAGTGTGATTCTACTTCAGAAAACTTTACAATAGTCAGGGTGACCCCATAGATAACCTCTAATTGACTGTGCAGGGACACTTCTGGAAATCAAAGACTTACTTTAAGCCTTCTACAGTTCTCCTGCACAGAAGGGCACAGGAATAGAGGAAAAAACGCTCACAGGGACCAGGAGAGTTTATTTCCCTGTTTCTCAAGTGCAAGAACATGGATACACTATCTGTGTGAATAATGACCATGTATGAAGAACACCTGCAATGGATTCTTCCCAACATAAAGGATAATAAAATTGCCAAGATGGATATGGGCTTACATATAGCTTAAAACTAACCAACTAGTTGGATGGCAAGGTGCTGTGGGCAGATCTGTGCCCATGCTGACTGCACTCTGAGCCACCTGAAGGCAAGCAACTCTTACCCAAAAAGTTTCAGCATCAAGCTCCAGCTGGTACATAAGGCCTGCCTCTGGACTAACACTTCCCTTCTACTTCCCTCCCCACAGACACTTAGGGAAAACACAGCTTCATTTTCAGAGTGTCTGCTAGCAGCTTTTAAAAAATTTTTATGCCAGAATACAGGCAAGCCTGGAGTGCTCTCTGTATAGTGAAGCTGACCATATTTGTTGGAGCAAATAAAGGAACAAGGTGCTGAAAGGCTCCTGTGGATAAGGCAGTGTCAGAATAAGTGCTACACACTTGACCTGAAGAGCAAAGGGTAGCACAAGGAGTGTTACCCTTGCTTGGGCAGTGCCTGGTTAGAGCAAATAAGGGTAGACAAATAGATACAAATATCACTGGATAAACTGCACTCCTTAAAAAATACTTCACAGCTACAGTGTTTTATGTGGTCATAAGCATTTACTGAGCAAAAAATAATTTCTAAAACATGCCACCTGAAAAACACGCCTATAACAGCATACAAAACAATGTGGAGGCTTAGTATTTGCACTCTTCTAGTAATACACTTACTATTATTTTTAATATTTAAGAGTCAAAATTTAAAAAAGAGAAAAAACATTTCCTTTCACACAGTAACTTATAAATCTCTCTAATGTTTGCAAGTTCAATGATGCAATTAGAAAGATGTGTATGCTGAGCATTTGAGATATTGCCACCAGAAGGCAATGTAACATACCTCCCAAGTTTAAAGTTATACATTTTTTTTTGCTGACTAACCTGTGGACTGGATTTTAAACTCAAAATAGCTCTTGTTCTGATGCAAAGGTGCATTGGCTAAGCAGCCTCCTGTGCCACATATTCTTCTGCCATTTTTAACAATGACAACATCTGTTCCTGCAAGAAGAAAAAAAAAAACCACACAGAACTTCAAAACATTTTTAGAAATCTGAAAGCAGCCCTTGAAAGCCCTAAACACTGAGACCCGTTTTTGTTTCTTCTGCCCCAAGTAAAAGCATCATTAGTCTGTGAGAAATATCATGATGAGCCATGCTTTGAAGCAAGAGAAGGAAGATTGTTTACAGGCTAGTTCATCTTTCCACTAGGGTTTATTTATTTAAAATCTGTAAGTTGATCTAATTTTCACCTCTTGGGCTTTATGGCACCATGCTGATTACAACCTTTGCTTAGCCACATCAGAAGCATAACTTACAATTTAGTCAGAAAGGGTTCACTGTGAGACCAAAGCCCTGTACTCTGTTCTCTAACATCGAAGAAAAAGCAGTCTGCAACAAGAAGGAAAAGCATATCGGGTAGAAATGATTGATGGAACTGCAAGGTGTTTAGCTAGTCTGTGAAACAGTCCTTCTATTAGAAATGTGCCTGCCAATACAGAGAGAAAAAAAAATCCTCTGCTAAGTTCTCCTTCTCCCTTGGACGACTTCATCTTAGGCACTGCTGCCATGGCCAAGCACATGGGAGGCTGTGGCTAACAATTGTGCCCGAGCACTGGACCGTACCTATTCCTCCCCAGCTCTCTCTCCTGCTCTGTGCTGCTGGCCCAGATCCCTTCTCTCCTCATCAAAGCCGGGCATGGTTCTGTGGATAGCTCATGCTAAGGATGATCCTCGAAAGGGAGCAGGGACCAGACTGCACGGCCTGGCTCCTTCATCTGCACTGCCCTAACTGGAGGTGGAGTCTCCGTCGCCCCTGGAGATGTTGAAGGAAAGGCTGGACGTGGCATTAAGTGCCTGATCTGGCTGACACGGTGGTGCTGGGTCACAGGTTAGACTCGATGAGCTCAGAAGTCTTTTCCAACCTCAGAGATTCCGTGGTTCCGCGAACTCAGCCCCTCGGCTCCGAACCACCCGCGCCCACCCTGAGCACGACAGCCCCCGCCGGGCAGCCTGCGCCCCTCGGCACCTCACACCCTCACTGTGCCCATCAACTTCAGTTCAACCCAAACTGCTTTAGACCACTTCTTAAACCAAACTTCCTGATTTCCCCCCAACCTGAAAACTGCCAATTCCTGCTAAAGAACAGCCCCAAATCCTGCTAAAGTAGCCCCAAAGCGACTTTCCCAGCGGTTACCCCGTACCGCGCCCCGGGGCTGCAGCCCTGCCCGCCGGGAGCCGCCCGCCGGCGGCAGCGGCCCCGGCCCGCTCACCCATGCGCTGCGTGTCCAGGTGCACGGCCGGCATCTCCTTGAGCGGGATGTGCCCGGCGCCGCCATCCCGGCACCAGGAGAAGCAGCAGAACACGGAGGCGGCCATGGCCGGCCGCACCCCCGCACCGCGCAGGCGCAACGGCCGCGGCCGCACGGCCCCGCCCCGCCGCGACATGGCGGGCGGGGAGCTGCGTGCTGGGCGCGGGCTGGAGCCAAATAAAGTTAGATTTAAAAAAAAAAATCAAGATTAACTCCCCGTCTTTATTCTGGAAATTAAAATCTAATGGACGCCGAGTGCAGTCTCTGATGCTCTTTTTCCGCAGTTGTGGCCGTGGCGTGAAGCGACCGGCGCAGCCTCGTAAAGGACGTGTTGTACGTATCTACATGCATACAAAGGATAATTCATGTATATATGCATATATACCAGATGTAAAAAAGAGGACACGGATTATGATGGGCAGGTGGTAGGTATGGCATCAACGAACTTCACACGTGGGAAGGGACTCCATGGAAATTTACAAATTTACTGCTCAGTTATTCCTGGTGCCAAGTAGCAAGAACCGAGTCTTTTTTTTTTTTTTTTTTTTTCTTCCCGGTTGACCTTTCTCTTTTTTAATTTTTGGAAAACTCAGACATGGCTCACTGAAATGAAAGGTTCACACAGCTGGGCCAGCAGCCAGGTGCACCTGTGAGTTGTTTTTTCTTCTTGTTTTCCAGACCTGTCCATCTCCGAGTCTTAACCCTGAGTGTTTGAAGAAATACTCTTTGCTTTTAGAGTACTTCTTCATGTGTTCAAAACCTCTTCTAAATTTAACTCAGTTAAATTCAACTGCAAAGACTGCTACAGTGTGCTGTTATTGAACTTATCATTTTGTTTTGCAAAGCATAGTTTGGGGCCACCTTTATGTCCCTTTCACAGAGGCAGAATACACGTAATTAAAAAAGCTGTGGCATGACTTGCGGTCTTTGAGTTACACAAGCATTTCTGTGTCTATCTCTGCATTCCTACAGCACACACAGCATCCAGAGCAGGACCCACAAACTGAGCTCCAGCAAACACAGTAAATATTGATGACACAACTATAGAAGCCTATCTGTGCCCACTTCACATTATTATTTATCTACAAAAAAATATCAAAAGAATGTTGTGCCATGAGCTGCTGATGCAGAATGTTTTGTAGACAGCAGGTAATTTGATTACTTGCATCTGAATGCTTGTTTATCTCCAAACCAGCTTGGGATGAAACTTGTTTCTCGTTATTTCAGTTGGTGTATTATTTTGTGGCATTTCACCTAGAAGACTCCCTTAACATTTTATTACAGTATGAAGTATGATGTAAGTAATGTAATCCATGTGGTACTGTATTATCTGTCTTATGGGGGCCAGGGGGTTAATACAGATATTCAGAAATCCTTGTTAAAGGAAACTTTCATAGCCACAAATATCGTACTGGTCTGGATGGGCTGTATCAGTCACACTTACCCCTTTTACTTGAAACATGAGGTGAAGTGCTGTCTTTCTCAAAATTGTGCCTAAAACCAATCTGATTTTAAGAGCAGCTTTTAAATGTGCTTCCTTTTTTTATTGGACTTACTGTTATAGCCCATAAACATTTGGGGTCAAGAGCTCACTTCCTTAAAATATGCCAAATGGGATTAATCTTGAACTTCCAAGAAGTAAATATTAGGTGGAAACTGATGTTTATTTATTTCATATGGAGGGCATTGGGATTCTTACTCGTAGCTTGTTGTTCACAAATTTAGTCTCATTTAATTCACTGTGGGATTTTTATTGCTTGTGGGTTTGTTACAGTAAATGCTAAAACATAAATGTTAATATAGTTAAAAAAAAAAAAAAAAAAGAAGAAAAAAAGAAAAAACTTAGATAGAGACTTAAGCTCTAAATTACTCCCTGTCCCGTTTTCTCTGCCCCACTGTGTCCTTTCTTCAAAATGAGCACTGGGAACACAAACACATCTCACCACATGAAGTCAGCATTGCCAAATGTGTGGAACTCAAGGGGATGAAGCTTTGGGGAGCAGTGTCTGGCTGTGCCTCCCTGCCAGTTTCCTGCTCCACCACTTTCTTAACTGGAGAGGCTGGTTTTACAGGCCAGCAGGCTGCAGCCCTCGCACAGCAAAGCACACGCACAGCTTGGAAAGGTTGCCAGTGCTGCTTTGGAGCAAGCACTCTGATTCCAGCCCGTGTGTGCTGGCAGGCAGGCAGGAAGCCTGGGGGACCAGCTCATCCTTGTGCTCATCCTGTCTCCCTGCAGATGCAGAGCCCAGCTCCTGAGCACCCTGGCAGCGGCTGGTGGTAAGAAACGTGGCTTACTCAATGCCTTTTTTGAAGGATGAGGTGAACAACTGCGGCAGGATAGCACTGTGTTTGTAGATGTGCTTGTCAGCCTGTTTAGAGAGTGTGTGAACACCAAAAGCTTTACAGTGTACAAACAGCTGCCCCAAAGAAATGAAGATCTTGTCTTCAATATTTAGAAGCACAATTGTACTTAGTAATCAAGGGTTAATTCAGCTTCTGCCTTACTTGAATGTTCATTTCTTTCACTTGGGGAGGCCAAGTATTTTGGACCCTCCCACACTGAATGTGAAATTATGCTTAGCATGCCTAGACATGTTTGCTGCTTGCAGCATTTTAACTTTATTTCCTTGAACAGTAGCAGCAGAGACATTTTGTCTGGGAGCCATGCTAGTAGAACATGACCACTCCCCTCCATTTCACAAATGCAGACTTATTTGGAGGACCTGCTGAAGGAAAATGATGGTCATTGACTTGTTTCATTCTCTGTCTTAGAGCTTCATTCACAAAATACAACTGTCTCTCATTAGCCCTGCAAAGTACATATACTGGCATCAGACAAATATGTTTCAGAAAGGTTCCTTGATATGCCAAATTTGCAGGAGAGGGCAGCTCTCTCCCGTTGTGGCAGCACACATTACAACAATGTAATACATGAGTAATCCATTCTCAGAAAAATAATTCCTCATTGTCCTGCAAATCAAAACCAATTGGACTTGCTTCTCCGCTGCCACATGCTTTGTGGAGGCATTTACACCTGTGAAAACCAATGAAAAAAGTAGTTATTATGTATCTTGGAATGGATTTAGTAATGTCTCTATGCAGCTTGCACAGAAGTAAATGATGGTGCAGGACTGGAAAATCAAGGTTTGTTTATTGAAAGCAGTCCTTCCACTCCCAGGGTCGGGCCTGTGGTTTGGAAGATGATACAGACAAGGTCTCAGATGAAAAACAGGTTGTGCTTGTACTTTTGAAATCTTGAGCATAATGTAGTTCTTGTGAGGACTAACATTCTGTAGGAAGTCCTGTGTTTTACGCAGTTAATCTGGCACTTGCCAAATCATAGAAGAAATTACATATGGAAATTAATTTTGTTCCTTGTTGTTCTCTTTGCTTTGGAGTCACTTCTCCTTTCCTCTTTATGCAATACAAGCAAAACCCACTGGAGCAGAACTTTGATCTATAGGCAATTCCAAACCTCATTAAAACTGACATGCACACTGGCCATGCTTTGTTCAGGAAGGAGCAATTAAGTTCTTTTATGACATAAGATAGCTAAAAACGAGAAACTGCTGCCGATGGCGCAGGGGTGCATGGCCAAGTGCTAAGATGAGCTAACTTGTATGAACAAGCACTAATTTGGGGAAAGTCAGGGAGACTTTTCTAGGGACTGCTTGTGAACGCAGCAGCAAGAACGCAGATTGGTTGCAGCTGTGTTTGCCTGTGTGCATGTCCGGGACCGGAAACACCACGCAAGAGCCAGCAGACAGTGGGAGAAGCAGTGGTGTACGGCCCTGAGGAAAAGCCAAGGGACAGCTTCTTCTGGGCAAGCATCCTGGCTGGAGCAGCAAACTTGGACTGCTGCACAGTTCTCCCTCCCATTTGCTTCCTCTGCGTGCAAGGAAATGGGACGTGGCTGTACATTCTTTGTAAATAAATAGGATTTCGCTAAGGAGCTGACTGAATTCATCATCGATTCCCCCCCACGTCCCGCCACAGAAAATCTGGCAAAGTGCTGAATATTAGTTAACTCTGTGGGTCAAAGTTCTGTATGCAAAACTACAGAGCTTTTCAGTATTGCTAAAATAGTCACCAGAGACCCTGCAGATATCAAGGCAGTCTCTGAAATTCAGACCTCAAAACAGGAGTTGATAATTTCAATCGCTGATGATACTTCATGGATTTTTAATGCCTGGTATTTCTACAATCCATATTAAAAGTAGCTTTTATGGAACAATAACAAGAAACTGCTTTCTCTGATCCCTTGTTTGGAATGTTTAATATAGTCCAGATGTATCTGTTGAAAAGAAACGTAATCAGATACAATATAGTTGTGAAACATTTATGCATCAGTAAGATGTTTGATATATGGAGCTGTTTTGAATTTATTTATTTATTTGTGTTATCTTATGGTGTCTTCTTATCAAGCTGCTCTAAGCTCTTGCAGATTTATGTCTGTATTTAGGTCCCCACAGCAACCACATCATCCACCTCAGATTGAGAGTGTGCTCACCCCAGCACAGCTGGATAAAGCAGAATCCTTCAAGAAGTCTCTGTCCTGAGGCTGGAGTGTACTCTGTGTGTGCTCTGACACCTCTGTAACGGGACAGGAAGCCTTAGCCTTAGTGGGAAGGCAGGTTTGCAGCCAAGGATAAGACTGTAAAATGCCCTCAACTCACCTCTTTTCCTTGGAGCTTCACTCCAGGAGACAATTGCAATCCAACAGGTCTTTGGTTCAGAGGTGCTTTACTGATATGGAATACAAATTTGGAAGGAAAGAAATGCTGCTTTTAACTCCAGCTATATTTATCAATCAGTTCTTCTCCAGCAAAGCACAGCGGGTGCCTGGAGCCTGGAATGAGCAGCTGGTGTGGCCGAGGGCAAGGCTGTGTTACTTTTGGCAGCAGTGCTGGCAATAGCTGGCTGGAAGCATTTGTGAAATTATGGCCTGTGGGGGCACTTCTGGTTTATGCTGACGTGTGTGCAGGCTGCCACCAAAACAGGCTCATCCTGGCACTGGTGTTTGTTCGGCTGCAGGATCAGCTGGCTGCCAAAATTGATCCTGCTGGAAACTTTTTTTTTTTTTAAATAAACTGGATTAGCTTTCAGCTCTGTTGGCAAGCTGATCTGGCTTACCGTGTGGCTGCACGAAGTGTTGAGCCAGCAGAGAGGAGGCATCAGGAAAGCATGACTAAGGAAAGGGGAAAGGATGGAATGATGACTTTTGCCAGTAGCACAGTTTCATCTTGGCTTAACCCCCTGAGAATCTGCCTGTCAGGGTAGAGTTACCTGTTACAGCTTGAGTCACGTTAATGGCTTGCTTCCACTGAATGAGAAAAATCTTGTTCCTCTTTTCCTTGCTCTTCTGATGTTAGACGTGGTGATTGTCTAATCTTGCATTGGACTGATTTAACTTGTGGAATCAGCACAAAACTCACCTCGACAAAGAAAAGGGAATAGCATTCTGCTGGCTGAGTGGGTGGAATCAGCTTGGAAAGGCATATGCAGAGGCAGGCAGAGCCGGGACAGTCAAGGAGAGTAGTAGCTGTCAGCTCTGAGGTTGCTAACTGAACCACAACACAAAGCTTCGGTCTCAGAAATCTCCTGGCATAGTGCTTATTAGAAGAGCCATGATCTGGGTTCTCTCTGTAGTTTAAAGATGACAGCAAATGATTGCCCTTTGTCTTACAACAGATAAGGTGCTTGTCTTGAAAATCTGGAAATTGCTACTATTGTATAATTCCTTCCAAATTTTTACCCTTGTATTTTCAACCTTCCCATAACTAAGTGGCATTGATCCTAACACTTCCTTTCAAGCTGGGCCTCTCCTTTGAGCCTAGATTTCCCTTGGCTTTGTTCCTCTATTACTACACAGATCTACAAATGTTCATTTCCATCAGCCTGAGCTTCTCTCTGAAGCCTTCCACAACTGGCCTTTGATGCTGCCTTGGGAAGACACTGTGCCCTCAGATGCAGGAATGCAAGCTCATAAACAAACTGCTACTGAAAGTGCTGCTATTGAACCAGAGTTAAAAATGTTATATGAGAAATGTAAAATGCCATGTTGTTGTTAATCTTTAACCATAAAATTACAGAGAAGATCAATAGGACACAGAAATTCTTGATATAAAAGTGGCTGTTGCGAAAGTGTAGACAAGGAGTACGCAGCAAATGTAAATGCACAAGCATTGGGTATCACTTGAAAGCAGTTTAGGTGGCTGAGGGAAACTACCTGGAGTTACTTGTTTTTAATAAACAGCAAACAAGATGCTGGACAATTAAGACGAAACAAGCAGGGTGTTGAAATACATCTGAAGGTCTCAGTTGCTTTTCTGCAGCAACTCTACCTTCTGGGGCTGTTCTCCAGTGGATAGTGGAAGAAATGCCTCAGTGTGTAGGCACTCTGAAAGGGATTTTCAAAAATGCTTGTCCTTGGTTGTGAAAAACACGGTTCACTTCCTTGAGAGAATTAAAAGGTTTAATAAAGAGACAATGGAGACAAACATAAAGCAAAGGGTTAAAACGGCCGGGTGCTTGGCATGCTGCCAGGAGCACACCTCTGCTTCGGGAACACCCCTTTAAATACAGTTCACAATCCATCCATTTGTTACATATTCATAGACCTTCATGCATAGTCAATCACTTCTGGGAGCTATTTAGCATGGCCACGCCTCGGGTCCGCCTTTTTAGAGCATGCGTGTTTTCTTGGCTTGTGGTTTTATCTTTCCTTATCCTTTTTAATTTGGGTGGTGGTCTAGGCCTTTTGCAGTCGGTTGAGTGTTGATAATTGTCATGTCAGCTCCCGGGGGCCCCATCACCTGTTCACGGGCTGTTATCTTGACTAGGCAGGTAGTTTAAGCACACTATCTCTAAAAAAAAAACTTATGTCTAACTTTTACTATTAACAAAGACTATATCCATATAGAAACTTATGTCTAACTTTTACTATTAACAAAGACTATATCCATATAGAAATGCTATTTTAACATTATACATATAGCATTTATCCCAATACTTGCAAAGAGCCAACAACATGTCATACATTTATAACATTGGTGAAACTGTTCCTGTTGAGTTCAGCTAAGCAGGCAGGCCAACTTGGGTGGGGCTGCAAGGCGAGAAGGTGAGGAGTAACTGACTGCAGTAAATTGGGGAAGGATAACTTTGGCATGTTATTGGTTGGCTTTTAAGATCCAGATTCCTAAATAATAATAGGAAATATGTCAGATGTGGGAGAAAGCTTTGATTGATAGATATATGGTCTGATTTGTGATATTCCTTGTGTAGGTAGTCCTGGAGGTGTAGAATCTCCCCTGTGCTGATGAGTGACGTGACTGCAGTGGGTGCAGAATAGGGGAGTGAAGGGATGCAAGGGATGCAAATATACAGAGTATGTACATTTGGGAACCACTTTTGATGCAGTATTTCACAAAGTTGAAAATAAGTTCAGTTTGATGTGAGACCTGTTCTGTTGACTGAGAACTAACAACTGCAAAAGAGATACCCAACACAAAGGTCCTCTGACATTTCAGCACTTCCATTTTCATAAACCTGTAACTAGAATGTTCTTTCAAGTGGACATTGGATCTCTTCTGCTCCATCTCCCTGGGACTAGTCAGTGTTATTGTGGAAAACCTGCACAGGTTTTACAGGCCACGTTAACTCTCCAAGTCATTCACCAGCTGGAAAGGGTATAACCAGTGTGTTCAAGCAAATAAGAATGGGTCGCTAGCCTTTTATGAAGCACACAAGGCTATCTGTCTCAAATTATGTTTTCTTTTAAATTAGTGCTTTCGGAAGGTGGCAGATGCCCAGCAGGATTGCCAGCCAGCAGCGCCCCTCCTTAGGCTGTGCAACGTGCGCCTGTGAACTGCAGGCTCGAGTGTAATTTAACAGAGTTAACAAACAACAGAAACGCGTCTGTATCTCGGCGGAGGCACAGGCTGCAGCCTCGGCCACCGCCTTAAGCAAGCAGCATCCACCGCCCGCGCTCTCTGTCGGCAGCTCCGGGAGCTCTCCTGGCCGCTCCCAGGCAGGCGGAGGAAAGGAAGGGCCGCAGCAGCTCGTGCCCTGGGGCCGGATCGGGGGCCGCGGGCCAAGGTGGGTGGGACGGCGGGGCAGCAGCTCCGGGCCGCTCGCTCGGGCGGGCCGGGGCCGGGCGGCAGGCCCGGAAGGCGGGCGGCGGCCGGCGCGGGAGCGGAGGGGCGGCGAGCCGTGCGAGTGACCGAGACGGCGGGTTCCCGGCGGCCCCGGGCTCCCCGCGGCCTCGGCCCGCCATGGTGAGTAGCGGGGCCCGGGGCGGCAGGGCGGGCGGGCGCGGCCGGGCGAGCGCAAGGCCGCGGCTTTGTGAGAGGCGGCGGCAGCGCCCGGCCAGGGGACGGCGCGGGCGGAGGCGCCGGCTCCGCGGGCAGCCGCCATCCGCCCTGGGCCCCGCCGTGCTTCCCGGGGCGCGGGCGGACCAGCAGGGCTCCCCGCCCCGGCTGCGGTGCCCGGCGGAGCCAGGGCCGGCGGCTGCCTGCGGTGCCATCGTTTCGGGGCGGCTCCCGGCTGGAATTGGAGAGGGGGGTTGTAACCGGGAGCAGCCAGGGAGCCACTGCCAGGTGAAGGGACAATGGGGGTGAGCGCGGGGCCAGCGTTAGGGAAGCCCCTGCGCTCGACAGACCGCCCGGCCCTGGGGGTGGAACGGTGTTCCTGGGGCTGTGACGGCCCTGAGCACGAATTGCTTCTTTCTACAGGCCTTCCTGCCTTTCTAGAGTCTGAGCGGGTTGGATCTGCCTGGTGCTCCTGGAAAAACTTCTGCCCATGAATTACCAGGTTTAAAGCATGGGCAATTTACCCAGGTCTTTTTGGTTGTCTGGATCACAACCTTCCAGAGCTGAAAGGGGCCTACAGGGAAGACAGAGAGGCACTCTTCATGAGGAGCCATAGTGACAGGACAAGGTTTAATGGGTACAATCTGATAGAAGGGAAATTTTGTTTAGCCGTTGGGAAGAAATTCTTTACTGTGAGGCTGGTGAGGTGGCCCAGGGAGGTTGTGGATACCCAAATCCTGGTAGTGTTCAAGACCAGGTTAGGTAAGGCCTTGGGCAGCCTGGTCTAGTGGTTGGTGTCCCTGCCCATGGCAGGGGGAGTTGGGACAAGATAATCTTCTAAGTCCTTTTCAACCCCTTAAAATTCTATGATCCTATGTTACCTACTGCTCACAGAGGTCAGTTGTTCCACATTAAAATGTATACAATGACCCTCCATTAGATTAGAATTTCTCTCAGTGGGGTGAACAGGGTTAAGATCATTGCTGCTGGAAGGAGGGTCTTCCATCTCGCTTCTCCTCTGTGTAGGACTTGTTTTGGGGCTGATTCAACACACCAGTCCAACAGAAGGCTGGTGAAATTGCTCACAGGGGGTCCTGACACAGACTGGGGTCCTTGCCAAGGAAGGGAGATGAGACCTCTCCTGACTAGTTCAACTACTTATAGAAATGTAGCTTGACTTGGTCAAGTCCCATTTAGAACAGTTACACAACATTGCAGGAAACTTGCAATTCAGGAGTTACCTTTTTGTTTTGTTTGAAGCCTGGGAAATTCTGGTTTTGCTTTCAGCATGCTGCTGGCTGATAAAACCCAACTTCTGTGCCGAGAAACATGCTAAATGAATTTCTCTCTGGAGTGTGGGAAAAAGCTACTGTGGTTGTTTTTGCTTTTATGGTTTGATGTTGTTTGCCATTCTTCTTCCTAATGATAAAACTGTGCAAGTTGCTATTGCTGATGAGTGACATCTGTTGGATTTGTACCCAGAGATGCTTTTGCTCCATGTGCTACAAGTAGGGAATTCCAGAGCCACCCAAACATGGGTCAGAAGTTACGCAGAGAAATTCCCAGTGGAAAAGCTGAAATGTCACTGTAGTTCATCACATCAGGTTGCTAGGGAGTGTTTCAATCCACAGATGATTTACTGTCTGAAATTAATATCCTAAAGAAGATAGAAATTAATCTGTCCAACCAGTCATACAAGTCTGCAGTATTTTTGGTTTGGCATTTCTGGTGTTGTAAGAGGGGGAGGGAGGAAGTTTGTAGACCTGCCCATTTTTTAATTATTTTTTTTTTAATCCAGTGTTTTTAATGGCGTTGTACAAAGGTTTTGAAATTCAGTTATATTTATAAAGCATTATGTAATTCAGTAAGTGGGGTTGAAAAGCAACAGGACAGTTTTAGTTGGATCATGAAGCCTTTTTGTGTATGTTTTTTGTATTTTTAGGAGTGTGAAAATCTTCAGTGTTTGTCCTGCAATTTTGATGGAAAGTGTTATAGTAAGCATTTTCTGCATTGGCTTGCAGTTCTTGCTGTCAGGCATGCAAAGCTGTTTTTCCAGCTCCCTAACTGGGAAGTAAAATCCTCCCTGGTAAAGGAGATGGACCAGAGCAAATATTTTCTGCCCTGTGCATTTCCATTTACTAAGAGATGGAAAACTGTCATTTTAGTTTGCTAGTTACTATCCTCTTAAAACATGAGCAAAACTGATCTTTGTGCTGCTGCTGTGGCTAAAAGCTATGAGTACAAGTTGGAAAGAGAGAGCTGCTTACAAAAAGGAAGACTCAAGTGGAGGGATGGAATTATCATCTTCCTGTCATCCCATTATTTTTAGCACTAGGAAAAAGATGGAAGAGAAACATTGCTCTGAAAGCATAAGAGGTGCTTCACAACTACATTCTCCTTGCAGAAAATGAGGTTTCTGAATGGCATCTGTGGGCATATGGGAAACCCGTTAGAGTTATTAGGCCTTTTCTCTGAGACTTTGTCCCCAGTTGTAGTGGTGGCTTCTTCTGCCTCCTGACTTTGTTTCTGAGTAAAAAAGCTGGCAACTTTTCCGAAGTCTCTTTTTTCCGACAAGCACAGAGTATATGTGGAGGAGCATAAGCATGTGAGCATGATTGTCTCAAACATTCTGCTGTGACAGAGGGTGGTCCTGCTGGGGCAGGGCAGCACTGTTGTGAGCCAGATTCCCTTTCATTGCTGGGCTTGTAAGTCAGCCTGGAGGCTCACGTTTAGCTTGCCTGTGGCAAGAGAAGGGTCAAGTCCTGGGCACCTCACTGAAGGGGGCTCCCAGCCCACCCGCATTTCCTGGAGGGCTCTAAGGGCACACTGCATGTGCGCCAGCAGCAGCAAAGGGCGTGAAAAATGAGGGGACGTGCACTAGGGAAACTAAGAGGGAGAGGATCGGGCCTGGCTTCTGTTGATCCCTGATATCAACTGTATGCAGTGGCAGGACTGGCAGGATCTAAGGACTGGTGGTTTTTTTCCTTCTCTTTCTCTATTTTCCATCTTTACTCTCTCCTCTTGTTCTATCCTAGCAAGAGCAGCAATCGGATTTTACCCCTTGCTCTGTGCTGAAGTTTTCTGGGAGAGTTGGGAGCTTGGTAAAGTTCACTGTAAAAGTTAAGAGCTTGTTAGCCAACACTTCTACAACTAAATAGTGGGATAGCTGTCAGAGTTAGGGTGGATATATAATAAAGGATAAGAGTTCCCTGACACTGGGCTGCTGTTTTTGTTCAGCCCACTGACAATTTCTGCTGAATTTCCAGGATGTGACAGCCCGTTCTTCTCACTTAAAAAGCATGGGAGGTTTGCTTACACTTCCCAAGAATGGCTTTTACTGTGAAGTCGCACTGGAACTATTGGTTCTTTTGTGAAGGAAAATCAGGACTGACCTCACCTTTCTTCCTGATAGTGAACTTTGCTTTCCTTGAATCAGTGGTATTGATTTTGTTGCTCTTCTTGTCCTGTGCAATGTGGATCTTACCTTGCAGCTCTCTTCTTGGCTCCCAAGTTTTCCACTTCATATTTCTTTCAGGGGACAGAAACCCTAGAAATTACATCAAAACTAATTAAGAGCTCATTCACATGCCTTGATGTCACAGCAGTGACATCCCTTTGATGCACTTTCCTGTGATGTCTTTCAATTTATAAAAGGAATTTTATTACATATATATGAATATATATTGTATAATTTGGAAACAATTTATGCAAGAGAAGCATCCTTCTAATTATAGCTCAAAACTAAGTGTTTGAGAGCTTTGGATGATACAGACTGTCACCTGTTTTGGTTCTCAGAGCATGCTGTAAGTTACAAGGTGTCTGCATCTGGGAACTTGGCTTTAGTTAGAGGCAGGGGGAGGGTAGTGCACTGGGTCCCTTCACTGAGACTTTCCAGTAGGAAGAATTACACAACAAATATTCTTCCTGCAGGTTCTCTCCACAGAAAGAAATTACTGGGGCACGAATGCTGTGAGAATGGAATTGGAAATAGAGACTACAGATGAGTAAAAATGTTTAACAGTTTTGTTTCATGATGAATTATCGAGGATTATGGGTAGCTGTTATTTGAAGTATTTTATCTTTGTGCTGAATAGCTCAATAGTAACACATTCAGTCGGTTATTTAAAAACGTTGCAGGAGCAAGAGAAAAGCTAATTCTTAAAGTGAGTGGTGACTCTCCTTTGGCCTTGCAAGTAGAGCAAAAAGACACATCATGTATTCTGTTGCAGCAGAAATACTGCAGCTGGGCTTTTTCAGTCATTTTTAGTACTGTCTACAGTACCAGTGCGTGGGGTTTGAAACTGGAAGCTTTGATGAGTGGAGCAAGTAGAAAGTAATCAAATCTTAGCAGGGTGTATTGGCTGGGTATCTTCTGTGCAAATCCTATTTCTTTGTATTGCATCAGCAAGGAAAGATGTAAGTCTTGCACTGTTACTATGAGTACACAAGTTATTTTCTTTCAGAATCCTTGCTGGGATTGGCAAGCATTCTTTTCCAGCATTTCTAGTTGAGAGTCCAAAAAAATGGTTCTGCCTAAGTGTTGCACCATTCTTGTGCCTGCCATTTGCTGGCCAGATACCACAGCCAAGGGGGACTGGCTGCAAAAACCCAGCTGAGGCTCTGTCTCAAGGATGCTGGAGGAAAAAATACATCCTTTTCTCACTGAGACGTGACTCAGATGGAGATTGGCGTTTGTATGGTCTCCTTGAAGGAGAAATAAGATTTGTAAGTTCTGTTACCATATTTTTTCTCTTTCCTAGGATATGATGGAACTCCTAGAGGAGGATCTGACCTGCCCCATTTGCTGTAGCCTGTTTGATGATCCTCGTGTCCTGCCTTGTTCACACAATTTCTGCAGAAAGTGTCTGGAAGGAATTCTTGAGGGAAATGTGCGGAATGTGCTTTGGAGGCCATCCCCTTTCAAGTGCCCCACATGCAGGAAGGAGACTCCTGTCACTGGAGTCAACAGCTTGCAGGTCAACTATTCCCTGAAAGGTATCGTGGAGAAGTACAACAAAATCAAAGTAACTCCAAAAATGCCTGTGTGCAAAGTGCACAGCGGGCAACCCCTTAACATTTTTTGCCGGACAGACATGCAGCTGATCTGTGGGGTTTGTGCCACCCGTGGTGACCACACAAAGCATGTTTTCTGTTCCATTGAAGAAGCTTATTCCCAGGAGAAGAGGGCTTTTGAAACCTTGTTTCAGGGCTTTGAAACTTGGCGTTGTGGAGATGCCCTCTCACGGCTGGATACCTTAGAGACCAGTAAGAGGAAAGCTCTGCAGATGCTGACAAAAGATTCTGACAAAGTGAAGGAGTTCTTTGAGAAGCTGCAGCACACGCTAGAGCAGAAGCGAAATGAGATTCTGTCTGACTTTGAGACCATGAAGCTTGCAGTGATGCAGGCCTACGATCCAGAAATCAATAAACTGAACACGATTCTGCAAGAGCAGCGGATGGCTTTTAACATTGCAGAGGCCTTCAAAGATGTGTCTGAACCCATTATATTTCTGCAACAGATGCAGGAGTTCAGGGAAAAAATCAAGGTGCTCAAAGAAACCCCTTTACCTTGTTCCACAGTGGACATCAGTCCTACAATGAAGAGCTTTGATACCAGCCAGTGGAATGGAATAAAACTTGTTGATGTGGACAAACTTTCCCTGCCTCAGGAAAGCAACACTTTCAAATTCAAGATACCCTCAGTCTTTTCGCGCAGATTTATAGTGAACTCTCTTATTTTCTTGCTCATTCTTGCTGTCACCAGAATGTCCTTTGTGGAGTCAGTCATTGACAATCTCCAGTGCTGGAAATCTCAGTTCCTTACAATTAGCTTGTCCTATCTGGCAGATACCGTGGAGATAGCAGATCATGCAGTCTTTTACTGGGAACAGATGACAGATGGAGCTTCACTTTTAAGAGAAAAGTGTAAAAACTATACGTTGGTTGTACTGGATAACGTCGCACAGTTTGTGTGCAAATATAAACTGTTGTGAAGTGTCTGCTGGAATATAAGAGAGATCTGCGGAAGAAAACATGGAACTTCTTAAATTAATTGGTCTTTTCAGACTTCCAGTGAAAACATTCAAAGATTCAAAATGATTCCAAAAAATTCATAATGTTCACATAGTTTGAGCACTGCTAAAACAGAAAATGAATCGAAGATTTGAAAAACACTTTGTGGATTCTTCTTTCAGTGATTATGGGAATATTACTCACTGTAAATCATTTTTCTTACCAAAATATAGGGGAAAACTATATCTTTAATTTGATGTTAATGTTGCTGTAGAATAAGATAAAAGATTGTAGTTAAAAAAAAATTCTAGCTGGGACATCGTTTGGAAAGAGGAAGAAGTGTTGTGATTGAGGTGAGCACTGTGCTGACAAGTTTGCTGAGGGCTGCCCTTCCACAGCAAAATGCAGTGTGCATCATTCACATTCTGGAACCTGCTTCTATCTAATGATGTTGCTTCTCTCTGAAATAGCTGTATTTTTTGGTCTGATTTTGTGTTTGTTTGTTTTTTTGGTCTTTTTTTTTTTTTTGGTGGTTTTTTTTGGTTTTTTTTTTTGTTTTTGTATAACCAAATGTTATAATTACCCTGTGCATTCAGATTATGTGTTCTATAAAAATGTATCTTCAGGGCAAGCATAAATTCTAGAGGTAATGATAAGAACAAGCTGCAAGATGATATCTGCTTTGCAGATAGTTCATACTTTGCAGTTTACTTTTCCAACATCAAATTGTTGGGGTAGCTTGGCTGTTTTGTAAGATCCATGTTTCTCTCAAGCCATACTTAAAAACTGGCTTTAACATAACTTAGTGCAGTGAAAGGCAGGCAGGGGTCTGCCACAGGAAGACAGCCTGGGCTCTAGCCCTGCAGAGGTAGCAGGTACAACAGCTGCTCTCCTGTCTCTCTCTGCCTCTCCAGATTGCAATTCCAAAACCAGGAAAAATGATTGGATGATTCCTGGAACAGGTTGTGTGATGCAGCAGGTATATGGATGTTGGTAGAAGAACCTTGTATAGATTCTTCTGTTACTGTATTTTTGTATCTCATTTCAGGAGCTAGTTGAATTTTCTGTTTGTATTGACTTGGCCTTAGATAACAGTGATTTAAAGGGAACCTTAAGCTTGATTTCTCTGAAGTGCCCTTCTTTTGGAGCATATGATACTGAAATGTCTTGCCTGAAGCACATCTAACCTCTTTTGCAGTGGTCCTGTGAGCAGCCGTGTATGGAATGAAAATGTTGAACTGACATTTCTAGAAAACAAACATAACATGTGCCGTACTTTGGGAATATTTGTTGGCCTCTTTCAAGGTTTCACAGGTTGTGACAGTCAATTCACTGTATTCCAGTAGTCCTTGCAAGCTGTTCATTTCAAAAATAAAACATTAAATTCCAAGAATCAAAGTTTCCAAGCAACCCAACACAGCAAACAAAACTATTGTACATGATATTTACATCTTTGTTGCCTGGGAATCCTGTTGCTGCTCCACACCTCGCTCCAAACACTTGCTAAAAGCATGCAATGGTCCTTGCAGCTGCCTTGCAGTTTAGGAAAGATCAAGTCACAGACATGTAGATCAGAGAGCTACGATTCCTAAGTGGCTGAGGTAGCCATGAGTAGTCGGGAGTTGGTCGTTCTGAGTGTGGGAGGTGTGAGATTTGTAACACAGGCTTCTACCTTGCAGCAGTTCCCTGAGTCCAGGCTGGCACGGATGGTGAATGATGATGACCGGGAATTTAAACTGGTGAATGGAGAGTTTTTTGTGGACAGAGATGGAGCTTTGTTTGGTTACATCATGGACTTCTTGAGGACTCTCCAGGTGTCCTTACCAACTGATTTCTCAGACTATCAGAGGCTGCAGAGAGAAGCAGAATACTATGGACTTTACCCACTGGCCAACCTCCTGAGCCAAGAACATTTGCTGAAGCCGAGGCTGGAGATCTTGGAAGTGCGTTTTTCTCTCCAAGAAATGCAGGCCTTTTTCCGGATCTTTGGTTCCTGCAGTAGCACCATTGAGGCACTAGCTGAGCAGATCACTGTGTTTACAGGACAGCACTCAGGACAGGGCTGGAACAGTCCCTTTTCTTCTCAGAAACTACTCGTTCCACTTCCTTTGGAAAGACCCTCTCATCACGATATGGTTTTTCTGTGTGGTACTGAGTATTCTGCTGGTGACCAGGTCGTGGCCAGGTACTGTCCATAAAGTGACTTCTCATCTCACATGTCTTTGTGACTTCCAGTTCATGAAGTGCATGCTACGTGCTAGAAAAGCTCATTTTAAAGAAACTGAAAGAAATATGTTTCCTTCTTTCTGTTCAATGTTATATTTTTCTAGTTCTGAAACACACAGTTTAATTTGTTACATTGATTTGCCTGTTCTTCAGCTTTCTAAAATACTGTTCTTGATGTTTGTTTATGAGCTCTCTTGGGTTTTTCCCTCTCTCTCTCATTTTTTCCTCACTCACTTTAGAATTTGACACCTCACCTTCTAGAGAATGTGAAAAACACAGTAAATTGAAGCAAAGGAAACAAAGTAAAGAAGTAAAGTACTGGGGGGAAACCTAAAAGCTCCACTAGCTTTTGGTGAAAAGGCTTTCATATGGAAAACAGGAAACAGAGAATGGCAAGAAGTGTTTAAAACTCCAGAGGAACTGAGTATTTCAGGGACTGGAAATATTTTATAGAGCTTTTTATTAGGGGGAGGGAGAAGAGACATATTATTGACTACATGCTTCACAGTGGGTTTTCTTTGAATTCAGAGCCAGGTTCTGTTTTTATTAAGATAACTGTGTATCAGTAATCTTTGTGATACCAGTATCATATTCTAATGACTACTTAGGGTTTTTAAACTATCTTTTGTTGGATGTCTCTATTGTGTGGAGACATGTTCTTACTGTATAAGAAACTGTTAACCTAATTTGTCCTTTGTGTCTGTTAGAACATCTGGAATTTTATGGAAATTTCACTGAAATATTTCCAAAAGGGTTATTATGCTTGGATATAAGAAACAACACAGCAGTCTTTTGGTTATTTTTTAGAGAAAATAAAGTTTATCTTTCTTCCAGCTTGCTTTGGCTAGGCAAGTAGAACAAAGACTACTTTGCATTTGTGAAGCAATATGTATGTTTGTGTGCCAAACCTTAACCTTGTAACTTATCACTGATTTTAATGGACGAGCAATTTGTTGAGTAGGTTATGGCAACTTAAATAGTGAGGAAAATATTTCTGATTTTTTCATTTATTTCTTCAGACTTGGTAAAAATTTCCCTCTGCAGGTCAATAGAAAACCTTGAGTAATTAAGTCAATTTTGATTATGTTGCCTTGCTGAATTTCTATCTCTTTAATCTTTGTGTTGACATGGACTTTTTTGCCTTTCTTGTGCTTTCCATGAATGTTTGATGTACTTGCCTGTGAACTGTGGAACAGTTTCACCCATCAGTTTATATATTTTGTAATAGTATTTTTACCTGACTTCTGCTTCTGAGAATGTCTGGTATAGACATCTGAATAGATTCTTACACTGTACTTTATATAAAATCTTTTGAGGCCATGTGAAAATGATTTTCATATTTGTTACCACACGACCTGCTGTACAAGGTAACTTTGTAATAAATGTCACTATTTGGAGAGAGAGAGAGAGATTCTGTGTGTTGGAGAGTGATGTTCTTGGGTGAATGTGACTCTGCTGTCCATCATTTACTCCCACTTGAAAGATTGTTGCAGCACTGCAGAGCCTGCCGCTCCCTTCTCCTCTGTTAAGTGAGACAAAGTGGGGGTTGTTACAGATATTTCTTAAGAAAGTAAGTTTTGTGGCAGGGGAGGGTGTGAAAGAGAAGCGCTTCTTCCCCAGCACATAACTGGAAGAACTGAGAATTACTCTTAATGAAGAAAAGTTCTCCTTAAAGGAGAGAAAAAATATCCAGAGCCTTGGTTGCTGTAAACACAGAGCAGCTGTGCTGATCTACGCTGTCAAGAAGTGTGTTATAACTGCCTTTTTTTTTCTGATTTTAGGTATGTTTCCATAAAGCCTGATAATAGAAAGCTGATTAATGGTACTAATGTGCTAGGCCTGCTGCTTGACAATTTGCTCAAAGATGGATTTCGCCTCATAAGCACCAGGACAGTGGCCAGTGAAGAGAAGGTTGAATGCTACACTTTTGAAAGGATGAAGAGGGCAGCAGGCCTTGCCATCATGGTGAACCAAACTGCAGGGAGCTCTGGGGTAGCACAAGCAAGGAGAAGCCAAGTGCAGAAAGGGAAATAAAGGCTTTTCCTTCCATCTTTTGAATGTAGAAGAGGGATGTGTCAGCACTAATGGCCTTTTTTTTTTTTTTTTTTTTTTTTTGGCTTGTTTGAAACTGCAGCGACTGAGGGAAATAACAAGCACATTTTCTTTCAAGTATTTAGGGGAAAAAATGCTTTCTTGCCTTTTACCGCTCTGCCCTATTTAAGTAAAAGAAGCCCACCAGATTTCAGCATTTTCAAGAGTTGTTTTTATTCTGTGGCTAAAATTTAGATGAGGAATTGCAATGCATCAGCCATCCCTTCTAGAAAATTGTTTTTATGCTCTGTGCTAATCTGCAAGTATATTTTAAAAACATGGTAATACATGAAGAAATAACATCTTGATGCAACTGTCATCCAAACAGTTTGGAGAAATGGCTGGAGGAGGAATGCAAACCCCAAGGATTGATCAGTGCTTCCACTCCCTGACTCTCTTGCAGTTGGCTGAGAGCAGTGTAAGGGGAACATCCCGAGCTGTGCTGCCGTGTGCTTTGTGAAAGCTGTCGCTGAGGTCTGTGAAATAGCATGTGACTGTCTCTTGCAGAACACTCCTCTGTCCTCTCCTCCCACTCTGGTGGCATTAAGATGCTCTTCAGTTCTGAGAATTAAATGATAAAGATCTTTGTGAACAGAAGGTCAGTTAATTTTTAGTGCTTTCACCATAAAAAGGGTGAAAATATGATAAACAGCCCTTCAGATGAAAGAGTTTGTACAGTGTCAAACAAAATAGTGCAAAGGATTTTTTAGCACTTGTTAAGTACAACACAGTTGGAAGGCTTAGCAGAAGTGGCTTTAAGAGCCTTGGGAATGTTAGTCCTGTACAAAGCTTTGTAAAGATGCCAAAATTAGTTCAGGTACTGAGAGAGGTACGTTAATGAAGCTTTATAAATTAAGGATCTTTTGTCTTTCCATCAAGCCAGGGAAAGAAGATAGCAATAACTTCAGGGGTTCATTAGTTGCATCTCTCTTTTGTTGCTGGTACAACACCATTTTCCAAAAGCTTCAAACAGCCCAGGAGAACCACTTTGGGCTTTCTTGGCTGACCAATTAGATCTGGCTTTTCATTAGTTTTAAAATGTGAATACATTACTTTATTTGCAGCACTTGATAATGGGGCTGGAACTCAGCCATCTGTTTCTTGGCCTGAGTTTCAGTGAAATGGATCTTCGCAGACTGGTGATGCCACTATCGGACACCTCTTTCCTTTGGCTACTGCTCTGGGGCATTTCAGCTTGATCCATGTTTGGAAGCTCAGCAGAAACAGTGAGGTCAGGTCCTCTTTGCTTGTTCTAGAGGTGTTCAGGTTGAGAATAATGTGATTATGGGACTACATCTCCTAAGCTGTTTACAGGTTATGTAATGTAATAAATGGGAATGTAAAAGTGAATGCTTTCACTTCAAATGGGATTTTTTGGGTCAATAATGTCAATATGTTCATATTTGTCAAGAAGTACTATATTTCTTACAGTGAGAACCATCATTACCTGATCAACCTCCCCACAGATGTGGTAGAGTCTCCATTGTTAGAAGTTTTGAACAGGATGCTAAATAATTTCATGGAGGCTCTGTTTCACATGAAAGGCTGGCCCAGATGATCTTTTGAGTTCCCTTCCAGCCTGGCCTGTTCCATGATTCTGTGGAGACCTTCTGTGAAGGTCTGTGCCAGAAAGCCTATCATGGTGGGCTTTGAGGTCAGACCACTGTTGGGTGACAGAGCAGACAAGCTGTGTGGCATGACTGTCCCCACATGTTGTTGTGCTGCAGACAACGCTCCTTGTTTGCAAACTATAATGTTGATTATTGGGTGAGTCATTGACTGTGGATATTGTAGATGGAAGGACTAGCCAATAATAATGTGAAGCACAAGACCAAAAAAATAAAAAAAAGGCAACTTCTTACACAGGGAAAGTTAAGAAAATAGACTTGAGGATGTATGGATGTATTTAGACATGATGCCCTAAATGATCACCAATAGCAATGATGTAAGCTGAGACAAGTTTCAGAACCCCTCATTGTAATGATTACATTGTTTAACCTACCACAAAGGTAGGGACTTGGTTTTCCTTGCTGCAGCAGTGACTTTGAAAATTGAAGTTTGGATTCCAGTTTGTTTTTTTTTTTTTATTAATAAAGTGGAAAAAAAGACAAAATACTTCAATTTTTAAAGAGCCCTGAAGTTTTAACCTATGCCATCATCCATGTTCCATGTCTTTGGCAAAATGAATGTTTGATACAACCATTCCAGTAACACTTTATTATGGGCTGCACACTTTATGATGGGCTGAACACTTTCTGGTTCCCCTCATGGATTAATTTTTATTTAGCACCAGCATAATTTTATGAATGCAATATTTGGCTCTGGATAATATACCTGTGCAGGTTGCTGTCATGTAAAGAGCCATGTGTGCTTTGCCTTGCCCTTGGGTAACAGTGTGCTGTGACTCTGTGCTTCTTTTGGAAGCAAAGCACATGACCATTAACAAGCTTGGGTTCTTCTAGCATTTATTCTTACTTAGCTCTGAACTGAGAAGTCTCACCTTCTGTCATTTTGTGTTCCTGCAGAGAACATGACTAGGCTCTTACACAATGCTTTCACTTTGTTGTTTTGTTGTGGTTGTTGTTTTTACTGCTAGTTCCCTAAAGAAGTTTGACAGCATATGTGTGAACAACCTGATAGAAATCTGTTAAAAGTGTCTGACTGATACCTGTAAGATACCCATGACTTTAATGAAAGATTGATTGAATAAATTAATTTAATTTAAGCTGGTTCTTCAAGGAAAACCTTACTGGATTTCTTTATACATAAAAAAGAAGCAGTGATGGTAGAGCTACAGGTGTTGTGTAGCTCCAAGCTACAACTAAATAGCAGTAATTATGGAGGAACAGGTGAAATTATGTTCATTTGCAGACTAATTAATATAAAAATAGCACTGATTTACTAGGAGAATCTTCAGCTGGCCTCTACCTTGCAAGGTTATTTATACTACTGTAAAGTGTTACTGACCAGGATGGCAATTTTAATGTGCCCTCTTTGAAGTGGTATGCAGTGTAACCTGCTGGCACCAAGGCAGGAATTTAGAAGTAGTGGCAAGTGTTTTCACTGCACCTTCCCTTCTGAAACCCCAAATAAGCAGGGATGCAGCAGAGAGCAGACTGTGTGGTGTGTGCTCAGCAGTGTTGTTCACACAGAAAAACAGCTGTACAAGTGAATTTGGCTGATAGGAACTATGAGTCTGAGTGATTTTAAAAGCTGCTTCATCAAAACCTGATTATGTGCTAAACCAAGTACTTTCACCCAAACCTTGGCAGGCAATTCAACTCTAGTATCTCACAACACAATCTCTGCTAGACTAGCGGTGTGTTGTAGGTGACTTGGTTGTGCTTTGACATGTGACAGAACCAAAAGCTCTGATTGCTCACATCTATCTCTAATTTTGATTAAATGGGAATGGAATTTTGAAACATTTAGACTTTTATTTTCCAATAAAGTAATTTGTTATCCCTGACATAATCCACTTCTTCAAGTCATTGCTAGCTTTCTCAAGAGAATTCCTATTTTTCCTGTGAAGATGCAAAACTTGCTGATTTCAGTAAACTTCACTGCTGTATTTGCCTTTTTATTCTGGATTCAGCAGAAATGTGCAAACTGTTCCCCTGCCTGAGATGCTAGAAAGGGACTGCCACAGTGCTGGGGCAGCCCCAGCCCCCTCACACACTCACAGTGAGCTCTCTATGGCTTTGTAACAGGCAAGCAGACAGAGCCCTAGAGGAAAAAGAAACTGAGTGTGAGGGCAGCACTATCATCCTATCTCACTCATGGGGACTGCAGTTTACATGGCAAAAGGAGATAATCCAAAACGAGGTGATAGCTTGCAGGATTTGCAAAAGGCAGGTAATTCAGAAAAAACTCATTTGCCTTACGCTTTCTAATTTTAATCCCTTTCCCCTCCTTCACAGTTGGGTTTTGTCCTGTGTTTCTATATTCAAGACTGTTGAGGGCTTTGCTGGTAGAATTGTGTGGTGCCTGTTGGATGTCCCAACAGGATAGAGGTCCCACACACTTTTTCCATCCCCCTGTTCTTGCACTGTGTTGACTTCCTTTTCTAGTGATTGGTGACATTTTTTGTGCTTTCAAGTAATTTTTGCCTGCTTCTACACACACTGGGAAGTCTCTCTTGATCGCATTCCTTTCAGGGACATCATTTACCACTTGAATTGTTCCGTATTCTGCTGATACCAGGAAGGACAGAATCTATTGTGAAACACCTTCTTGTTCTTTGGGTGTTGATTTCAGTGACAGTTCATGAGGGTTTTTGTTTCTCTGGGAAGTGTTATCACTGCATTCTTATAGGTTCTGCAGTCAGCACTCATGTGATTGTATAAATGATTAAGAATAGATGTTTAAATAAAGCTCTAGAAATTGATAAAATAGACTAAGATACTATTTAGACTAAGACTGATCTCAGTGCATTGGCCATACTACTGGGAAGTTTTTCCCTTTTACTAAATAATTCCAAACCATTTTTCGTTTACCTTCATAATTGGATTTCATGGAAGTAGTAGAAGATCCTCCCTACAATGCTGTATATGAGGAATTAATAGCCATAGGGCAAAACAGTGATGCTGGAGTAACTGCATCATGCCCAGTGATAATAACTTCTGTTAACTTTGGAAAAACTTTTCTGCCTAGTGGACTCTTTCAAGTTTCTACTTATTTTGGTTGATTTCCAGCTTTACAATACTCAAAAATAACTCCCTCAATCTGACCCGAACAAGGCTGATGTGCTTTTGTCAGTCTCTTGCGTGGGTAAGCCTCAGGTACATCCAACACAACCTGGGTGATATTTTGTTTTGATCCATAGCTTAATTCAGCACCAGAAAGCCACCAGAGTGATCAAAAGTCCTGTTTGAGTTCAGAAGTGTTTGTAACTTTGAATACTTTTTTTTAGGAAAAGTTGTTCTTAGATTGCTGGAAAGTGTTACTAAATATTCATTGAGAAACAAGCTGGAATTATCCAAGAAGAGGAGGGAGGCTCTTCGCCTCTTACTCCTTCGGTCTGATTTATGCTGAACCATTGCCAAGCTTTAACTTTACAAGGTTTATTTTTATTGATTTTCAACAATAAACAGTGCAAGTATCTTCAATAAAAGATTTACAGTACATCATGAAGAAATACAACTCCCTACCAAATATTATATTGATCTATTCCCAAATGCTACTGAAACAGCCTATAAAACCCCAAATGAAGTCCAGTGATGGAGAACTTCCTCTCTCTAGTGACAGATGCATATGACTGTTATGTCTTCAGAAGACAATAAAAGGGAAGGGAGTGACTCTGCTTCTTTGACCATATCTTCAACAGCCCAGTTAAATCTGTCAGCTCAATGTAATCCACATAAATAACAAATTTGGGAACCAAGGGAACTGCTAGTGTGTCTGAAGATTCCCATTCTTTGAAGCTTTCCTGCTGCAGTTAGACCATAATTAGTCACAGAAGACCTTGTTGTAACTAGTAAATGGATGGACCAACAATGATTTGAATAGTCTGGTTCTGGCTGGAGATATGCCTGGAGCCCTGAATATTCTCAAATGGGTGGGTGAGATGTAAATCACTAATCATTATATAACATACAAATAAATCTGACTTCTATTAAAAAAAAAAAAAGAAAAAAAAAGAAAAAAAGAAGCATGTCAGTTTTTTAGACCATCATGTAGTTTCTGCTGAAATAACCTCCTGAAGTGTGATCTGATGTGTAAATTTTTCCAAGAATCCTTCCTCCATTTCTACTCTGTTTTCATACTAATGGAACGGTTCAATAATTGGTGTCTTCTTTCTGGTCAGAAGGATGATGAATGTAGCCCTAAAGGTTGGAAACAGTAATGTGTACAAGTCTGCTGTAGAGTGTTAATTTAGGGCTTTGCTTTCTAAGCAAGTTACTGTTACAGCAGTCAGCTGAGTGCTTGCTGAAACTGTGAGGAATTAAATATTGCAACATTGTTCCATCCTGATTCTCCATAGGAAAAAAAAAGGCAATAGATTGGAAACATTAAGTCTGGGGTTTTACTAGTACTTTTGGAGTCAGGAACTGAGTTTTCTTTGAATTTCAAAGGCAGTTTGCAGCTTTCATTGAGGGCCTTCTGAAAAGGCTGGTTTATGGTTTTTGTTTTTGTTCCCCAGTGATATCTAAACTGAGTAATAAAATAATTGCTGACATACTGGTTTATTTACAATATTGTATTCAACAATAAACAGAAGGCATGCTGATCTTTCCATCCTTTAATCTTTGTATTTTTACTATGTCTTCAGCCTGATCCTCAGCCAGGTCCTGGTGGAACAGAGGAAGGGGCTACATGGTAAGGGCAGGCAGAGATCCACAAAAGGCAGCAAACTCACTTCTTTTCCATTGCAGAGAGGAAGTAAAGGAATAAAATTAGGCTGGAAAGAGTCATGGCCTCTGTGGGACCAAAGGGACACAACTTACTGTATTGAGGAGAGGACAGAGCTGCCAGAAATATCAATGCCACTGGACAAGGAAAAGCAGATCTCAGGGGTGAATAAACGGATGGGTAATAATTGCTATACAAACTTGGAAATGGCACAGAATAACATGGACAGGAGACTTAAATATTCATGAGACTATAGGGATGTTTTATTTTTTCCAATGTGTTAGGTTAATGCATCTATAGAATATCTCCATTAATAGTTTGCATACCCGAAGAAGAAAATTTCTCTTTAAGAGGTAATTTCTGCGTATGTGCTGTGAAGTGAAACACTGCAGGATCCAGACAGCAGATGGATTAGTCATGTTGATACCTCACATCTGGAAACAGAAGCTAAGCTTTTGGAAGTCAAATAGATAAACTTTGAAGATCAAAATAACATCACTGTTTTGGTAGTGTTGGGTTGATAAGCCTCCTGGACACTTACTGGATATGTCCTCTTTGTTTCAATGCCAGTTGCACTATGGTGAGCACTAACCCTGTTGGTAAGTTCCTAATTTTCCATAAACTGGAGAGGTATCTCCTGGAACAGACTAGTTTATTTTTTGTTTTCTCTATTTGCAATTCTATCCTTAAGTCATATAATGTTCATTTGCTACCTATAGTTGTTCAAAACATTATCTTCTGAAGATGGCTCAGTAAACCGTGGATCCCCATAATACATTAATAGCTTAAATATGGCCATGTGAAGGCTGTAAATGAAAAATTGTATCTGCACGGCCCCTGATGTAACAGAAACGTCTATCATTGGTTAGGCTAAAACTGCTTTCTGCTCCTAATTTATAAGATTTCTTTGGCAATCGAAGTGTGATAGTACAACATAGACTTCACTGATGTCCATATACAGCCCAAAAATCTCTACAAATACATGTTGGAACAATGATGGGCAAACGATCATCACTTTGTAAGACTCATCTTTTGGAGACTCCCTGCTGGAAAACACTAGCAGGTACAGGAACACTTGAGCAACTCCTCTGTTGGCTATGGTTTGCCCTCATAAGCTGTGCTGTAACAGTGTCTTGTGTTAAGCTATTGAAAGACTGGCCTCTAGAATCACAGAATTGTTTGGGTTGTGGAAGGAACCTTAAAGATGTGGTTCCAACCCCTCTGCCATGGGCAGGGACACCTTCCACTACAACAGATTGCTTCAAGTGCTGCTCAACCTGCTCTTAAACAATTCCAGGGATGGGGTTTCCACAGCTTCTGTGGGCAACCTGTGCCAGTGCTTCACCACCCTCTGTCTCATGATCCATGCCCCCAATGAGCTTTGGAGGTTGGCTCTGAGATTGAATAGAAAAGCTGAATGTTGTGTGAAGTCACAGAAAGCTAATGGAACATCACACTGCTATGGTTTGGATCATTTCTGTTCTGTGGAGGGATCTATGCTGACTTCTTGCCTACCCTCAGGACCAAGACAAAGCCATGAGTGAAGAATGTAATGACAGTTCTTAGATCACTTACTAATGCTCAGGACATGCATGCATATGTGGGTTTTTGTTCTTCTGAAACAGGCAGTGACAAGCATGCAGGTCGTATACTGGAGGCAATGATGCCTGCTAGAAAGACCACACAGTTCCTTCAAGCAGGGTCAGCAACAGTGTGGAAATAATTTTTTCGAAAGCTCAGAGCCCTCAGGGCTTTCTAACTTGGTAGTGATAAACTGCTGGCTGAAAACATTTCTCTGTATCTGATGTTTCAGCAGTATGTATTTACATTTCTTGAGGTCTGGGACAGCCAAAGTGAATACTGTACTGGAATTGGCTCATTACCACCTTTCCCCTTCCCTTTTTAAGAGATAAAAAGGGGATCTCTTTTTCATAGAAAAAGTAGTCTTACTAATGATCTAACATGCTCTCATAAAACACCTCACGACCAAAAGGAGTCAATGAGTGACTAAAATAGAATACACAAATCTCTGTGACAGTTGGTAGGCTTTAACACATTATAAAACCATTTCAGTGCTTGAAAGAAAGAGGTACAACTTTAAAAACATTCCAAATGTTCTGGTGCACATGTGTAGTGGCACCATAACATTGGATGCCATACGCTCATGGCATCCACTGCCATGTGTATGAAAGAAGCAGGTGAATTGCTACATACAAGGAAGTTGTCTTTTTTTTTCCTCTTTAAGTCTTGTGCTGCTTTGCTGGAGGGCATGTAGGCCTGCAGGGTTGGAAAGCCTATGCTCCTGTGATGCCTGTACTTGGCAACTGGTGTTTACTTGTCTTGGGAATCTAAGAAGAGTGTGTACAACCCTCCCTATACAAAGAAAATGCAAAACATTGAATACGTCCTTGTGAAAACCCATAAAGAAATACTTTTTATCAAGATGTCTGTCTCTGGAAATGTCACTACTGCCATAAAGGCTCTCTACTGCACAATATCTAAATTCCTTTCTAGATGTCTGTGGCAATGCTTACCATTTCAAATTAGCATTTGCAATATTACATAACAATACTCTATTTGAGACCCTCATTTTCAGAAGGTAATTCTTTCTGCAGTAGAGATAAAACTTCAGCATCTTTTTGCTCTAGGTGTCAATATTTGCTGTCATTTGAGGCAGCTTTCACAGAATCAATTAGCTTGGGAAAGACCTCTGAGATCAAGTCCAACTGAACACCTGGTCATCTGGACCATGGCACCAAGTGCCACATCTAATCTTTTCTTAAATACCTCCAGGGATGGTGACTCCACCACTGCCCTGGGCAGCCCATTCCAATATCTAATTACCCCTTCTGAGAAGAAATTCCTCCTAATGTCCAACCTAAACCTCCCCAGTACAGTTTGAGGCTATTTCTTCTCATCCTGTCACTTATTACCGGGAACAACAAACAAGCTCTCTGCATTTCCCTAAAAGGATGCTGTAGCAAGGCAGGCATTAGTCTTTTGTCCCAGATAACAAGTGACAAGATGAGAGGAAATGGCCTCAAGTTGTGCTAATGTAGGTTTAGATTGGATAGTAGTAAAACTTTCTTCACTGAAAGAGGTGATTAGGCATTGGAACAGGCTGCCCAGGAAAGCTCAAAAGGCATGTGGGTGTGGCACTTAAGAGATATGGTTTAGTGGTGAGCATGGTGGTGCTGGATTAATGGTTGGACTAGAGATCTTGGAGGTCTTTTCCAACCTTAATGCTTCTGAAACTGAGATGCTGAAAAATACAGGACGTTCCCATCTCTATAAGCTGCCCTAGTGTGAACCATACCTACCTCTGTACTGGTGTGGGATGTCCAGCTAAACAGAACTGTACAGAACTTTTCAGCCTTCTGGTTCTGTCTAAGCACCAGAGTATTTTATATGGAACTAGTCCTACGGGTTGCTGGAAGCTCATAAAAAATGATCTCTGAGTACCAGCAGAGTAGAGAATGTTTGAATAAATACTGACACCCATTGAAGTTTATGGAGGGGTGATTCTGAGCCTGATTTGACAGTAAGGACCTGGATTTCTCTGACAAAGGTCAAGGATTCAAAAGTAATTCAACCTTGCTATAATTAACATTGGTGCCACATTGTTACTGATTGTTTCTCTAGAATTACGGCTGCCAAGGAATCCAAGAACTGCAGACCACTGTGTCATGAAAATTCCAGCTCTGCATCATTGGATTGCCTGGTGTTCCAAGCTCTGAGCTGTGCTTAACTTCTTCAGAAGAATTTATGTAGGATAAAATCAGGATCTGTTTTGCAAATGTTCTGTTCCTTGTCTCCATCTAATCAAGGTTTAGCCACGTTAGGAGACTTGATGACAGCCTAGGACAAGAAGTTAGAAAAGCAAAAGAACTCTGGTCTTTCTCAAGTGTTTCTGCTCAGGCAAACTAGAACCAGAGGCCAGGTGCCTGTATCACTTGTGACATCTTGAGGCAAGATGTTTTGCTTGCTCAGCCTTCTTAGAAGATTCATGTGATGCTCATCAACTCACATAAAGTTTATCTTATGTAGACAGTCTTTAATGACACCACTACATTACACAGCAAATGTCTGAATGCTAGGGAGGTCGTGCTCATTCATGGGGTATGCGCAGACATGGAATTCTTCCTAGGCTGAAGCAATTTCTCCAATTAAAGAGAAAAAACCCAAACCCAACAAACCAGAAATGCTACAATTTTGTCCACATCTTAACAGTTATTTAAGTGTTAATATAAACAAATAAGAAAGTAAAGTAAGAAAAAGCTAATAAGATTAGTGAAAAATAAAATTACTGCTATCATTGGCTAATGAAAAGCTCTCTGTACCCACTGGTAGTCTGAAGATTGAGGGGGATGGATTAACACTACTCTTGCACAAAGAAATGCAGTTATTGCTTTCACAGGTGCTGCTGAAAAATGTTCTGCTCAATTGGTATTCATGGGTACCAATGGCTGCATGCAGTGCCACTTATCAATGCACAACACACACACGCGCACACACACACACACACACAGAAGAATTGCAAGTGTTCTTAAAAATGTTAGAATTCAGGAGGATATTTTTCTAGTTTTGTCTATGTAATATCTAGAGGCAGATGAAAGAAAGTGTCACAGGTAAAGTTCAATATAAATTATTTGGTTTTAACATAAAGGGTGACAGAGAAATTCCTATCTCAAGGATGTGCCTTATGGGGATTCACAGTAGTTTCTCCAGCCTAGATGTCTCAAAAGAGGAGCCTATTGAAAGCCTGAGAAACTCGAAACACTATAAATCACCAGGACCAGGTGCTCTTTTTAAAAGAATCCTGCAGTAAACATAAAAAAACTAGAGATAAAGTCAATTCTGTCCATTACGATTGAAAATGTCCACTGCTCTGGACAATTGTTCACAGCTAAAGAGAAAAACCTGAAATTTTAGAGGAAACTGAGATACATTCATAGCAAAAGGTAGCTGCTTTTCTCTTTTTGTGCGTATCCTTGATTTAACAAGATGGGGAACATATGTGGGCAACTTCCACCGGGTATTTTTTCAGAAGCAGGAGATGTGAACTTGAATCTCCTCAGGCTTCTGATACCCAGGTTTTCTTTTTCATGGAAGAGTCCCCTTGCATTGAGATTGTTTCAGCTAGTTTCTTAAAACTCTTCTGAGGGATTTAAGCAAGTTGTGACAATTCTAAACCAGCTTTGTTCTGTCCCCATCTTTCCCATTTCCCATTTTCAATCACAGCACGTAGCCTTACCCTCTTGTTTCTGCCAGCTGTTCCAAGATATCTGATCACTGATTTTTTTAATGTGTTCTAAGAGTGAGAAAAAGTCCTCCAGCACTCTGGCTTTCTTGGTATCATGCAGGTCTTCTATGCTGTAGTAGAAAACTAATTGTCACATCAGTTTCTCTAGCACTGTTGCAGCTATGGATTTTCAGCCACAAATCCAATTCTTTAATGAAGATGAGGTGTTGTAACATTGGCAAAAGAGAGGTAATTCCTGTATTGTTTATCCCAGAGCAGATCTTGTACCTCGTGACAATGTTCTTTCTGGAATCCTTGGGTCATTCAATACTACATTTCATACAGTATCTACAGCATCCCATCACTTTATAGATATACAGTGACCATTACAAGGGAGATTTTAGGTTCTCTTTACAAACTCTTCGGAAAAAAAAAAACCCAAACAACCAATAACAAAATGCCTAATAAGTATCCTGCAATTGTCAGCATGAGACATTAATTTCATTTTGAATAAGAACTTTTTCCATTCCTCAACATATGAGGAAACCCAAACTGGAAGTGTGCAGCTAGTTGCATTGGTAGCAACTTAGAACACATGCAAATCACATCTTAAAGCAAAGCAAATGTGATTAAAAAACACCCAAGACTTTTGGTAAAGCTGTACCTTGTTAAATAGCAGAAGCTTGTATAGATGTGCCTGCAAGAGAGCCTCAGTCATTAAATAAATCTGTACCTGGGTAGTTCACTGCCAGCTTACAAACTTTAATGTTTTAAAACCCTGCATTCTTGATAAAACTTTATCTAAATACTTTGCCTTAGGCTGTAAATGTGATATTAAAGCATGATAATCTTATGTTTTATCACAAGGACAAAATACTGCCCTACATTTTTACTACAGCAATTTAAAAATAAGTTTCTATAAAGGCATTAAGAAACTGTGTGCAGGCACTCTATTTAACCAAGCTTTAACATTTCTTATACACAAGAGATAAAAACTTGATTCAAAGGTAGTTTTTACAAGCACACACATTTTTCTTCTCCCTCCACTTTCTCTATTTGTGGATATGGGATTGCAAAAAATTGCTTGCTGAATGCAATGAACAGCTGAATTCAATCACAATTCCTTTCTAGAACCTCCACAGCAATTCAACCAACAGGGGGCTGTCTGGCTACACGATGTTATCAAATCTGCAGTGAAACCCTCTTCCTGACTGTACAACCTACCATTCACGCATACTTCCTAAAATTGGTTGAAGAACAAGTCATTTAACAGATTTCATAATTCTAAAACATTTGTGTTCTTGTCCATCGTTGTCTCATGCTACTGGAAACCTCAAATTTTTGATCTGAAAGTTCCATTATAGACAGATAATACAGCTTTAATGTATTTATTGATGTGTCTGAAAAGAACAGATATTGTTTGTTAGAAAAGGGGGTGACTTTCATATTGCCTTGATAATAGGAAATGCATATCACAGCTGCTTCCAGATGCTAAGAAGCTATATCTGTATGAGCCTTTTTGTGCTGGTTTCCTATGTTGATACTAATCTTTGTACAAGAAGAGATAGACCAAGATGTTTCTAGACCCTTTGATATTGATTTAGAGAGCAGATATGCAGAATCTGTCTGTAGTAGTATCAAGAAAGGAAGAATAAGACCCTGAATATTCCTTATAGTGATTTAAGCAATGTAAATGGACTTTAAAACTCGAGTGCCAGTCTCAGAAGTGAAGGGTATTTTCTCAGTGCTGGCACTGTTGCTTACAGCAAGCAGATTCAGCAGGCTGAGCTTACCAAATACTAACCTAAAGTCATTTAGTGAAACCACCAAAGACATATGAAAGCTGGGGTAATAGTGAAGGAAATGAGAAGATTCATTCCCAACTTGTCTGGCTCAAGAATCACAAGGCTGTAGAACCATAGTCTTACATTATTGTTGACAATTCTAACTGGTCATAACCCCTGAAGCTCTTTCTTTGCCTTTTTTCACAATAAAACATTAACAATTTATACATTCGAGACTTTCTATGCTATAATTTATGCCTTATATACTTCAAATTTTATAATACTGAAGGGTTTTTTGAGTATTTGTTGAGAGATCCCAAAATGTTTTACTTTTAAAACCACTTAAAAGTGCAAAAGCTGCTGACAGAAGTTTCTTTTATGGGCAATAAAGCCACATACTTGCCCTGCAGAAGCGTAGGGAAATGTGAAGCTTTCTATCCATGTCTGACTCCTGTGGAACAGGAGTAGAAACAGTAGAAGAAAACACAGTGGATATATTATTCCTATCTCTCAAGGGAAACTAAGCTTTCAACTACTATGCACTGTATACTTTAGACTAAAGATCCAACTAGATAAATGCTGCTATAATTAATATGTTAATTTCAGAACTTTTGAACATAAGGTTCAAATTTTACATTAACAGGCAGAAGCAGTATAAATAATTTTATTTATTAACAAATACAGAGCTATTATAAGGGAAAAAATGTGGAAAAAATGAGTTACACCTGACAGTTATTAAATAACTTCTAGTAGAAAGTATTTAGAGTGAAAAAGAAGTGCTCCAATGATTATTATCCCCCTCACAGAAAGACAAGTGATGTCACTCATACCATTGCATTTTTCCATCACTTTTTCTTATTTCTCTTGATAGTTAAATATTTTATTGTGATACACACAACTCCCACCTTAGACAGGAGATTCGCATATATCTATGTTTTCCTTCAAATACATTTAAAATGTTTTGTTTTTTCCATGAAGAATTGCTGCTGCTGTTAAACTGGTATAATAGCAGTTCACCACTTTGGATGTATTTCTATCATTTCTTGTGACTTCTGTGACAGTAGGTTGCAATGAAGATAAATGGAGTCAAAACATTTCAAGTTCAACCATTACTGCTAATGTGACTGATTAGAAGAGACTTCTCTCAATACATAACAAGATACCATGACTAAGGGAAAAGCTGAAATGTTTTCAGATCACTGTATCCAAATTGCTAGTACAGATCACTCTTTTAGCAGAGTGTGCCATAGGCAGTACCAAGAAAACTGCCTCTGAAATTTGAAGGAAATGGCTGTATAAGTCCTAAATTCTTAGGTATGTCACTTTACATTTTTAGAGATGCAGTGCTTACCACTGTACATTAAGAAATTGTTACAATTTAACTGGTTCAGTTTTTTTGGAAAATAGATCTTCACAGGTAAATTTATTGTCAAATATGCTGAAGCTCAAACATGTACATTACCTTTAGTATATAGGAGATTTTACAGAATGTTGACAATATTACTTACAAAGATGACAAGCAAAAAACCGCACACGCAAGTGTTTAATAATGAGTTATATTTGCAAAATGAATCAGTGACAAGACAGGACACAAATCAGAGTATTTTGGTGTTCACAGAACTGCAGAAATAGACCATGAACAAACTGCACGGAAACTCTGCTTCCCAGTCTGAGGTGGTAACAAGGAAAGTTGATTTGCAGATCTGGTCTCTAAAGATGCACAGTACTCACCTCTTCCTCCAAAATCAGAATTAATAAATGCCATAGAAAATTCCATGAGGAAATGCATTACTGTAGTACAGCTACTAAACAAAAGTAGCCAACAGCCCTTCAAGGTATGTGCCCATTAACCCTTTTGTAAATGTGACACAAGTGTAGAAACTATCACAGTATGCAACAGTTTGAAGTTCCCTTTAAGAAGACAGGAGACTGTCAGCAGACATAATTTTACTGAGTATTTTAATTCAAATGACTACCCCTATGAAGCTCAGCTACTAATGTGAACCACCAGTGTTTCTTTCAGACATGAGTCTTAAATCGGACACCTCCAAAGTAAAGCACAATATACACACTACAGAAACAGCAGCCTGGTTACTTGTCCAGCATCACATGAGAATAAAGGCAGAAAAATAAACATCACATTCAATTTTTCAGAATTCTCACTTGGCATAACCATGAAGACATGGTTTTCTCTACTTGCAGGCATCTGTTCCACTGCCTACAGAATTTTTTACTGATTTCTGCAGCACCTATAGCAACACCAGGTTTCTTCTTGCACAGCCCACAAAAATCTTCCCTGGCCCAGCACCACAACAGGCTGAACCTATCAATAGATTAAACGTTCTGTGTGATCACAAAGACTGCTTCATAGCATACTGACACAAGGGGGCAAATGAAGATTGCAGAATCTTAAAGCAGGAGTTATCTAACTCCTAAATATTTCATCTTGTGATCTTCTTGTTCTTTTTACAGTTATTAGCTTATGCTTTGTTCCCCCTCTCTCAAAAAACCATTTCCTCCTTTGAATTCTAATTTCCCTTATTAGATCAAGGATTTTATTTACTTCCACAAAGACAATGATGGAACTGAAGAATCTTTCATATGAATAAAGGCTGAGTGATCTGAGAATCCAGCCTGGAGAAGAAAAGGCTTGTGTTTGTGTGATCTCAGAAATGTTTCTAAATGCCTGCTGGTGGGGGTATAGGAGAGTAAAGAAGACATAGCCAGCTGTGTCCAGACAGGAAGAGAGGCAACAGGTAAGAAATGAAATGCATTAAATTCTACCTGAACAGGATAGGTTGCAGAGTCTCCACCCTTGAATTTATTCAAAATTGACTGGACATAGTCTTAAAGAAACTACAATGTTTGAACTAGGGATCTCCCTTACAACCTCACATACTTTTAGTTTGGGATTTCTTTTCAGGACCAAAATCCATTAAATAGCTCAGGGTGCTAATAGGCTTGTCCTCTTCTCTGTGGAATATGAGGAAGGGGATGAAATTGACAGTGATTTCCCATATGACAGCAAAAGCTACTACTTAACTGTCTGCATTCCCTTCCGGATCTGAAGTGCAGAGCACCCCAGTAAATATTAGGAATCATCTGAGGAGTGCAATCCCCTTTCCCTAAGCCTGACTCATTCTCTTTGCCTAAAGCCATTTCCCCTCTTGTCAGGCTGCTGCTTCTTCCAATTTCAGTAAACAAACACCCAAATCTTTGCCCAACTTATTTCAACCCTTCTCATTTTCCAGTTAATCAGGTCTGTCCTTCCTGTATTTGTTCTCAGCTCCAACCTTTTAACATCACATTTTTAGACATGCTCCTAATACTAGTTGTCTTCACTCATATAAAGCTATTAGTTTATTTTCAAGCAGGCCTATCTTTTCTTGCCTTTTTATATGAATTAAGCATCTTTTCCCCACACAATTCCTAAGCCTAGCAGAAAATAAACATCTGAACTGAAAACAGTGAGCCTTCCTTTCTTACATCAGGCACAGTCCTTAGGACCCCAGAGGTGCAACATAAATCGAGTTCTATCTAGCCATAGTCTCCAGCACCACCCATACAAGCAAACCTCTGGAAAATATAACTGCTAATATTTAGCCACCTGTGAACCATGAAGAAATGTAACATCCTTTTCAAAGGCTTAGGAACTGAATCATTTGAGTAGGCCTTCATGAGCACTTAAAGTAGTTTCCTTAATCCAGACAGAACTTTGGTTCCTCAGTTGAACTCTGGTTCTGCAAATGCTCAAACTGTTTTTTCACCATGTCACTAAACTATTCTAAGACGCTAGGGCCACAAAACAAGGCTCTCCAACCTTTGCCCTTCTGCTTCTTCCTGCTCCCTGCTATTTCCTGCCCTTGTGCCAGTGATAGGAGTTTGCATGGTGAACCAGAAGGAAGCACAGTCTGTTTCACTCTTCACACAAAGACCAACAGGAGCACAATGAAGTAGTCAGGAACAGTACTGGCCACCGGACTTTGACAAAGCCATGCAAATAGACTTACTTGTTGTATGCTCTCAAGTCTCTGATGAGCTCTTTAGATTCCCATCTACTCATAGAAGTCCCTGGGAAAAATTCTGGGTACATTAAAATACTAAATCTACAAGAGCAACTGGATGGATGGCCTGCTGCAAGAACCAGTCTGCAGCATGCTGAAAGAAATCAGTGACCTTTAAGGTCTTTCCAAGCATTTCTACGTCTTCAAATGGCTGAAGTGTATGTGTAGGTCTTTAATATTTAGCAGTTACATAGTGCTATTTGAAGAAACTCAATGAGAAAGCTATCCAATTTTGAGCTAGATAGGGTATTTTTCCTAAGTAGTCAACCTCGTTTTGGTCATGTATCTTAAGAGAAACGTAGTAGGTAAATGTGCACACAAGTGCTCTTTATGAAAAGCTCTAGGCTATCTAATTCTGCATAGCTGTGCTATTGAGAACTTCTCAGGTCTGAACTAAATAAAATTTTAACCATTAGTAATTTTGCCAGTTCAAATCCATAGCAGCAGTAGTCAAAGAGTGTGATTTTTACCAGTCTGAAGTTCCGAAATATGGTCAAATAATGCAAACTTCTGAATTATAACAACTTGCATTCATATTCATCTGCATTGGGTTGTACCTGTGCAACTGCACCAGCAGCAGGCCTGTGAAGGCTAAAATCAAAATAAACCTTGAGTGCAGATAAGTTTTTTTTCCTCCTTTTAAAACATCTATATGATACATTAACTTGTCTCTGTGAACACCTATTTGAATAAGGTATGTGTATTTTAAATGGTAAAATACAACAGGGCTAATAAAATTAGATTAGCAAGTGATACTGAGTCATGATAGTGAAGAAAATAAATTCTTAAAAGGAAACACACTTTCAGATCTGTAACTAAAATTAGTGACATTTACATAACCATTAGTCTACATTTGACTCACCACACAGTTCTTGCATGCAGCTTTTAAAAGGAAAGGAGCCCAAGTAATTTCCATTCTCATTGCAGCAATTTCAATCATCTCAATGAAAAATTATCCTGCAAGAGAAAAATCTTAGTGGAAGATGAGAAAGAAAATTAGTAAATTCACAGTCAGATATACAGTTTAAACTTCTAACCATAAAACTGTTACCTGTCTATAGCCCAGTGGTTTAAGAAATGAAGTGGTTAATAAGTTTTGTTTAAAAAATTGGAAGGCACTTTTTCTTTGAGAGTTCTTTGCTAAAAGCATGACCAAAATCTTCTCAGTTCCACTAATTTAAAAAAGGTTGTAAAAATGAACAGTTTTAAGAGTTTTAATAAAGAAACACACTGACAATAAAAGTAACATAATTTTTATAGTTTTTAAATATATAAACAAACACACTTACCAAAGCACTGTTAGACAGCTGTGGCTTGAGATGGCTCCTTTAAAAAGTTCAGTTTTCAAATAAACCAAAGCAAAATCATATTTATATCTATTCTATATTTACCATCAGATACTATGAAGCTCTAATTATAGTTTCTGAATAAATGAAAATACAAAAAAAGCTAAGAAAGCGTTCATATACAAACAAAATACAAATTTATAGCAACTAAAAGGCAAAGGAAATACATGCAATGTCCTGTTCCATGACTCGTGTGCAGAAGTGACCAGCCTTACTTCAGCAGCACAGTTAATACTGGAGATATTTACAGTCTAAACACCAATATTTACGTGCTGCTAAAGTATGACAGACATCAGCATCACAAGATTGACTAATTCATAAGTAGTATGTCTCTTCAAGGTGATGAAATCCTTGTATTTTTGAGGCAGCACAATATGGCCTGCACCTTTTCAAAACCCACAAACCATTATGTGCTGCTACGTTATGCCAAGGTGTCTACCATGCTTCAAGAAACAGAAAAATCCTCTCAGTACTGAACGAAGAATTTTTTATTGAACTTTAGCTTCCATGTAATAACATCAGTTGTATTAATGAACTACAAAATGTTTGGAAAACATCTGTCCATTGCCAAGCTGTTTATTTACAGTAAAGCTCTAGACTTTATTGTCACATGTGCATAATACCTTAATGGGACGTGAACCACAAACTGGACAATTGTGTGTCTGATTAGAGGAACTAAATGTTTATTTCAAAAGAAAGCAAAAAATCTGGGTTATTTTCTAATCTAACTTTTTGTTATCTAGAAACCTGGATGCTGAAAGAAAACCCTATCAACTTTCAAATGTAAAAGAATAAGAATCTAATTTAAAAGTAAGCTTCTGTCAACTACTCTATCAGTCCTCAAGCCATTAGTTCTGCAGCTTACCCTTACTGCAATTTTTGAGCAGACATACTCAAAAAAGTCTTAATTTCAAAGGGAAAAAAAAATTAAAACCCCACAACAGTTGTAAGCAAGAATAGTATCTTATAGTATCTTTCTGTTATAATGAGCAGGAGTTCGTCTGCCCTCAGCCTAGAATGACCATGCTGCTTTACTTGAAGTAGGCAAGATGTGGAGTTCACATCCCTGCTAGGTATCATTTTCTTAGACTAAAGAATGCCAGAGTTTTAAGTGTGTGCAGTCCTTTTACTAGATATCTAAGTTCCCTAGATAACATGAATTACACTTTCTTTAATGTTTATATATTAAACTGTTAAGACAAAAGCTACTTACACAGCATGGACCCAAGCATGCCACTCCACTGAATATGACTTCTAGTCAGGTCATGACAGACAACTTCTGGAAATTAACAGGGCTATCTGGAAGCACAAAAAGAGATTTGGCAGGCCATGTGGGGGAAAGATTGTGGAGGTAATCCTTTTCTCCCTTCCCATTTTTGTTCCTACAGTAACACAGCAGGGCAATATTGGCTAAAAGAGTCCATTGCCACAAATGTACCAATATAAGTGAGATTGCTAGTGTAAATTTACAGGTAACAGCAACAGGTAAATAAACAGGTAAATTTACGCTTTTTATATGGTTTATTCAGGTAGGAATGCTAATTTCAGGAATTGCAAATAGCCATTTCCAGTATATTTTATACATGCACAGCTCTATTTACACTTATCTCCACCCCACCTCTTACTACCTATGTTTGTTTTTTAAATCAGACAGCTAAAATAGGCAAACTAAATCAAATAGGCACGACTTACCCAACTTACCATGGTGAATTAAAGCAGGAGTGCAAAGTCAAAATAAACCTACACTGTAAACGTATGTTCTGACAGTTGGTCTCTCCCCTGAAGAAACTGTACTAGGCACAAACCAAGGGAAGAAAAGACAAAATCTCTACCATATATATATATATATATATATGTGTGTGTGTGTGTGTGTGTATATATATACACACACATACACATATATATATGTAATGTGGAAAGCATAGATAAAGACAGATGTGAGCAAAAACACTAGCCAGCAGTAAAGGATTTACTTCAACTTTTCTGGAAAAAAAGAGTATGAAAAATGTTCTCTAGCAAGAAAAAAATACTGCTTTGTTCTTGTAGATATACCTTAAAAGATTGAAAGAAAATTATTTAAATAAGACAGCTGCAACATTTAATACCATTGGAAGTGCATTTCTCATTTTTACATTCAGGCCAAATTCTTAACTTGAACTCCATTTGTTTAAATGATACTATTCTTTCAATTGCCTGGTTGATTTCAGGTTTTAGCTCGAGTAAGAAGGTTTGTTTTTTTTTTTTCCTGTTGCATAACTAAATCCCTCTAAAATTAACATATACACACCATGAAATGAAGACTTAGCAGAACTATTATGCTATTTTCTACTGTAGCTACATTAGTAAGAAAACTTGCAGGTAATTCCATGCACCCATACAGAACATGAACACAAAACTTTGCATGAATTACAGGATTCTGAGCTCTTTGAGGAGGTTTTGTTGTTGTTGTTGGTTTTGTTGGTTTTTTTTTTTATTATTTTGGAAGGTGTTCTGTTGCTGTTTTGTTGGGATTTTTTAACTTTACTACAAAATGCCCCAAAAGAAACCAACCCAAAATTCAACACAATGTGACTGTACCTTTTCTACACTGCTTTTAAAATAGATATAATCTACAAGGAGAATAAGCAAATAATCACATAAAATTGAAGGCAGTGTATGTGAGAGAAGGGGTTGTGGAACAGGAAGAGGATGAAAGGAGGAAGTTTAAGATGTGTACTCAGAGCTGAGCCAGGAATGTACTGAAATTCAGGAGTGTCTGCAAAAAGTTGTGTATCATTATGTTTTGGTCATAAAGTCAATATAGTTGTTACCAAGAGTGCTTCACCTACCTCCATCCTTGTGTCTTAAATCTGTGGATTAGAGACAGAGAGACAGACAAAGGAGACCTTGACAAAAGCCCAGAGTCATGTATGCAAGCAGCTCCATTACATTTCTCAAGTCCCTAAAAGCAAGAGCCCTGCTGAGGAAGAAGGATTCTAAAGATGTAAAACAGAAATTCCACAGAAGCAGCTCACATACACAAGTCAGGAAAAAAAATACTGGGACTGTTAAAAAAAAGAAAGATAAAGGGAAAAAGAGAGAGTGTGTGTGTACATGTATTTGTGCTTGTTTTAGCAATTGTGTTTGGGAGTGTTCCCAAGCAATGAAGGAGCCTTTCCTTGATTTCAGTATTTCTTAGTTGATTTATCAAAGACCAAGCCCAATACATAATATAACATAATTTTCATTTTTTTATTGTTTATAGTTAGGAGTCTATGACAACACTAAGCCAAACTCAATCTTTTCTGACCCTATGAAAACCAGTGACAAGTCAATTTCTGACTATTATTACAAACTAATAAGCTCTTTAAATGCTACTATAACTACTACTAATAATATAACTACTATAACTACCATAAATACTAATAACTCCTTAAACCTCTATGTAACATATTATATCCAAAAGATACCACAAGGCCTGCAATCTGACTGACAGTCAGTGACTTGGAGTAAAACACACCGAGGCCTTTGTATTAAACACTGTATGCTGTCTCTAATACCCAAGAACATGATGCAAAATTAAACATTTACCTCATGCCTTCTGATCACACAAAAAAAAGCACTCTCTTGATATTTCTTGGCCAAAACCTCTTCCTCATCAACAGTCTTATGCACCAATGCTCACAACTATATTCCATTGCTTTTATTCTTTACTCATTAAAGAAAATTGCAAATCCTATATGAAAGCAAGTATTGCTTCACTGTTCATTGTGACCCTTTCTCAACTTTATTTCAGACTAAAATTAGAAAACCGAATCTGAACCTGACTTAAGTGTTCCACAGTCTAAATGCATTACATTTGTCCACCAGTGCTACTCTCCTCTACAGCTCTGACATCAACAATTACATGTCCATATCTCTGTTTTCCTAGGTTAGCTTAGTTTAACCAGAAATGAGACAGGGTTTGCACTGAGATGGCACAGCATGAAGTGGGGCATCTTCAACAAATGTCTCCTGCTCTGTGCATTCCATTAATGGAGTAAGTTACTTCTATGTTAGACAGGACATTTTGCAGTGTAGCTTTTTGGACAACTGCTGGTGAATTTGCCAAGCTCTCCTCTCACAGTTCAGTGCCACTAACACACCACTAAATATGAATAAACACAATGGCAGTTCAACATTGGAAAATATTTTTAGGGTTTTATTGAATTAATCTGGGAAAAGAATTAGAGATAATCTTACTGTTCACTACCAGGAAAACACTTCCATTCTTCAAGATTTTAAGATCTAAAAGTGTATGTAGCTGTATCTTTCTCATACACTGTTTACACCCCTCCCTCCAAGTTAAAACAATAGTTTCATTTTATTTTTGTCCTATGCTTACTCAACACCGCAGTATTTATACTGCAAACACACTAGAATTTATAACTCTTGTTCATTCTTAAATCTAAAATCTAGAAGTACATTATTTTACTCCTGCCTTCTTGTTTGTTTCTTAAGCAACCATCTTTCCATCTAATTTGTGGTGTCAACAGCCTTTAAAGTGATATGCATTTATTTTTTAAAAGAAGATTCCACTGAAATATTTCAGAACATTAACTTTAAAGCTATCAGTGTAGCTTTCAGCTACTATTTCATTATTATTTGGTTCAGGCATAACCTACACTCAGTTAATTCATTCAACTTAATTGAGGTTACTTTCTGGCCAGAGGAAGAAGAATTAAGAGAATAACATATATACCTTGATTACTCTTCTCCTAAAGTAACAGTGAGATTTTAAATTACTGTTTAAGACTGCAGTTCTAAAAAGAAAAAATAGATTAAAAAAAAATTTTAAAAATCTGTCTCTAAACTAGCAATTTCATTGCATGTGCAGTTTTTTTATTAAATTACTCTAACACTGCAATAAACTTGTCTCACTTTATCTCAAAAAGGTGCAGTAACCCAGGACCAAGCTTATACACACTTCTCCATGTATAATAGGTCCTTCCATACCTTCAGCAAGCAGCTGAATATTTCTAAGACTATTATGAAGTTGTGTAAAAAAAAAAAAAAAAAAAATCACAAATAATGCTTTAAACAATTCTCTGAACAAAAAGATGAATATTTGAACAGAGATAACTAGCGCTAATTTAGAGTTTTGGTAGCACAATATTTGACATTAAAAAAGAAAAAAATTGAGTGTCCACTATTTCCTGATTATGCTAACAATACTCACCATATAAGCAAAAGGCTGGGAAAACTGCATTTTTTGTAATGTGAAGTATTAATGACTAAAGTAAAGCAGATGACTGCTGATTACTGAAATTTACTGCTTCTAAATTTGGAGAATCTATATCATGTGTCCAGCCATCTCTCTAATGATCATGAACAAACAGATTTAGACTAGCTGGAGAACTACTGCATAAGATAAACATGAAATAACAAAGCCAGCTAAAAATAAAACCAGGAAGTAAAACCATTGAGAAATTAAGAAGTATAAAAATACCTGGAAATTTAGAAGTGCAGTTAAGGACTCCCAGCATAAATTATTTTTTACACCCTTTTTATTTAATCCAAGACTCTAACTACTGCTTATACTAACTAGACTTGTGTATTAATTTGTATGAGGTGCACCCCCCATCTGATTGCACTCAGGAAGACAAACCAAAGTGAAGACTGTTACTTGGTTCTGCAATTTGATGCTACTATTGGGGTGATGAATAGCAAACAGAAGGCAGTGGATTTCTGTGAAAGGCAAGAAACTAAAGGTAGTCAGTTCTGACTTGAACAAGTACAGTATGTCAGTTTTTATAGCTTGCTAGCTAAAAAAAGCATAACTACAGGAAGCTGATACAGCACACAAAAAAATTATTATCATTGTATAGTTTGGTATATTATCACTCTATTTTAGAATCAACTGTAACTTAAAAATAAAACTGATAAGACCAACCCCTCCCACCTCTTTTCCCAGCTTCTAAGAAGTGTTTTGTCAGAAGCTGATGCATTAACTAGATTGCTATATGAAACACTTTACAGGGAACTTGTAAAGCGTAACAAGCTCCAAGTTCTAGCAGAGTTTGTAAAAGTTGCATTTCAGAAAAACTTTCCAGATCCCTTTTGACTGCACTGGTGTAGCCTGCACACAACTTTTAAAAAAATCTTTCTTTTCTGCACCTTTGGCAAGAACACGGGAAGAAAAACTGTGTGAACACTTTCAATCTGTACCAGCATTCTTTCTGCTTGAAAGGACACATACAAAATTAAGAAAAACGAAGAAGCTATTTTCTAAGTTCTACCAAGTAAGATGTTGTATTTCATTATAGTAGTAATTAAAATGTTCTTTCTCTATCAATTTTATAACAAAAAATATTAAAACTAAATATGGTGGATCCATCAAAAGAGAGTCAGATCTGTCTTAAAATAGAATCTTCAGTTTCTATATGAGTATTAAAATTTTTTTCTAACACGTTTGCAGATTAAAAAAAAAAAATCATTAAAAGAAAGAAAAATATTTTCAAGTTCTTCAATAAACATAGACTTAGGTTATTACACTATTACATTCAGAAAAGATTATCCTATTATTATAGCTAAAATTTCCAAACCCTGAAGTATATAGAATCATTGGTGATAAAAGAAAATGTGACAATCCCACTCCAAACAACAATAATTGTACAATATTAACAAGCTATATAATGTCAAGTTATTAAGACAAGGAAACAGGTTCTCCTTTTAAACAAATTAAATAAAAAAAAACCTTCTAAAATCTATCAACTATTGGTTCTCTATTGTATTCATTACTTTTTATTTTTCTACAAAAAAAGACTTGCTCATGTAACAGTCACAGGCCTCAGGTAAAATTTTGTGTTCCTCTAAGCTGGCACAGTCTTTTATGAAAGAAGGCCATGCAAGTATTGCTGTTTACATCTTCTAACTATAGAATACACAGCAAAGCATTTCTTCTCCTCAACAGAATATTCCAGCCACTTTTGCAGAAACCCTGGTGGTCTGTGCACAGGATCAATTTCCAAAGTACTTCTAGGAAAGTGAAAAATATATTGGTCAGTATTAGCCAGACTGCCTTCCTAGCTGCTGTCTTATCTCAAATTGGTAAATAATTACAAATCACAGGCCAGTAACAGGGCAACATATTTTTTTTAAAATTGCCTTATATATAAATAATAATTTACACTATGCCAAACCACAAATCTTAAAATTGACATTTTGTTACATCTCAGTATTGTATGGGACTATAATGCCTAGAGATAAAAACCAGGCCCATAGCTCAGAACGAAACCCCACTTGTAAAGGGCTAAATTTGCTGCTTGTCTGCTTTCAAAGATTTAAGGTCAGAGTGACAATGCTATAAAATAAGGGTCAAAGCACAAAAAGACCAAGGCCACAGAACAAAGAGCTTTTCGTGTCCTGAAAGAAGTTGCTTTTTGTAAGCTTGCCTTCTGGCTCAAGCAGTAAATTTGTCTTTTTCTTAACATCATCACTACATGACTTCTATAAAATGCCAGACAACAGCATGACTTCTGAAAGGTGAGACTGACCTGTTTGAAAAAATCAACTCAACTGTTAAGGGAATCCACTAGTTAACAGCAGAGGAACAGCTCCTAGTAACTGCTACTTTTCCAGTCATTAGCTGTATTTCTACTTCAGTATTTAATTAGTATTTAATTAGTCACTTCCACAGAAGTTTCAGGTGTCCATAACACCTCTGGGGTACAGATTCCAATCTTTCCCCCACCTCTCCATGAAATATTAATAGAATATAATTGAAATAGAAATCTTAAGAGATACCACCTAACACACAGATGTGTGTACTACCTTTCAAAAATATTTCTTGTTTGGTTCCCCCCCACTTTCCATCAGTGAGACCCACTACTCACAGAACTGAGCTAATACAAAATAAAACATTACTTTCTAAGGCTGACACAGATCAATAAGCAGTGAAGCTCATTTTTCCAGCTAAAAAACAAACTTCACTTAGAAGGTGCTTTTCCATAACAGTAACAACGGTTTTGACAAATGAAAACAACTATATCCAGAAAAAAAAAAACAAAAAGGAAAAAAAAAAAAGACAAGAGATAAGGATGCTGGGTGCATCTTATGGCTTTATATTAAGCTAGATTTTCAATATTTCACTAACAAGCTTAAAGTAAAACCATGCTGAATTAACGAGATGCTAATATATTAAGAAAAAAGATTTATAATCCAATACTTAAAGTACACAGATACTTAAGAAAAAAAAATGCACTCTCAAACTAATAAATACTCACAAACTTAAAAGATGTTAAATCTCTGAAAGCTAGCATCTGATTTTTTTTTATAAAAAAGTTACTTTGACAGTATACTCTTTGAGAAATATCAGTATTGCAAGAAGCATCTCTCCATCATAATCCAAACCTATACAAAAGAATCAGAATTATCTGCATTATCTTTCATAGCAAGTCTAAGGCAAGACATTTTGAAAACACAGATCTTCCATATTTCAAGTAATTATTTTCCCCTTCACAATAGATAGCTTCTGTCTTCAAAGTTACTGTTTTTTTTCCCAGTCCTACTAACTTACTTAAAAGCAGGAACTGGAGATTCAGATATGTGGAATTAGGTTAAAAAAAAAATACAAAAAAACCCCTTACCTTTTGACTCTGGAGATCTACAACAGCTGAGTTTCAGTGCCAGCAAAACATAAGTTTCAAGAAACAAATCGCTTTGCATTTGATCTACTTTAAGCTATAATATCTGATTCCTACATTAATTATTCAATATAGCATTTAATACAATTATCCTTTTGTTCTTTCTAAAAATTTAATCTAATCAAAAACTACCTTAATATAGGAAAAGTGTAGTGTAACATACGAAAGGCCTACTCCAAACATCCTACACTTTTTGGAGGAAATAATTACTCCTCATCTTTCAAGAAGCACTGGTGCGAGTATACTGATTTTTCTTGTGGTGAATAGCAGCCCACAAGTTAAGGAACTGATGCAAACTGGCAGATTTCCCCTTCTAATTCTGAGTCATATGCGTCATCTTTTTGTCAAAAGCTGGGAAGAAAAAGAGTCTCTCTTCCAGCTTGCCACATGAAACCACCTGCTTAAAGACAGAACAGACCAATACTGCAATACTGGTCTGCACATTGCTGGTACTTACACATTTGTTCTTGCTTTGTTCAAATAAACAAATCTCTGAAGACAGCTTTAATGTTAATGACAGAACTTATCTCTTTGATTTAGGGCCAAAAATCAAGCTGGTAAAAGGAAAAAAGAAAAAAAAAAAGGATAGTCATATTGGCATGAAAGTGCTTATTCTTAAAATGGTAGTGTCTTACCTGCAAAAGACTAAGGGTTCAGTTCCTTAAAAGCTTACATGCATGCTTGGTTTAATCACCTAGAATCAGACAGATTTCTTAGAAATACATTCCAAAACCAAGAGTTCACGTGTGTGATTAAGACCTCTGTACCACTGTACATGGCTGCCAACTGATTCCTCAAACCCACTCTCCCAGTTAAACCAAAAATTTCCCCTAAACCCCAGAGAACCTAACAACTTCTGTAGGTTAAATTTCACATGCTCCTTTTTCCCCCTCTGTTGGGGATTTTGCAAATTGAGAACCAAGAAAACTATTTTCTTCTTGGACAGACTGATCAAGGCCAGGCATTGTTGGACTATATATACTGTGTTATGACACAATATCTCTCTTTCAAAGGCACCAGCACCAGTTAAGGTTGGGCACATCATTGCCAGCAGATTACATATTTTCAAAATGCACTGGAGTTGCTGATCAGACCTGCAGAAAACAGGGGTAAATGTTTACTGTAACAATGCACCAAAGTATTTCTATTAATCTGTAGCACTGCTAGAGTGATTGCAAGTAAACATTCTTTATTTAAAAAAAAAACAAACAAAACTTAAAAACAGCTAATGTAAATTTTAGCCATTAATAGTAAGTTGTGCAAAAGAATGCAATGAAAATACAACTTGACAAACTGATCCAGAATGTAGAAACAAACATGCCATTTTAATCATAGATCAGCTTTTTCATATACAGGCACACAAAATATAAAGATATTATATATGTATGCACATAAAAAGTTAGATAGAAAGACAGGTATAAACTCACATACACACTCTTATATAAAATGCCCTTTGTTTTTAAATTTGTACTGTGCCACAAGCATTTACACGGCTGGGTGCATACATTTCAATATAATGAGAAAATTTGCATTGCTAAAATAAGAACACTAGAGTGCTTTTCAAGAACCACGACACCATCATTTGCATTACAGGTTATTATTTACAAGTATTTAAGATGTTCTGTAAATCTATAATGAACATTGTAACAATGAAAACTGAAATTTATTATGTAATGCAATGTTATATAAATTGTTTAAATTGTGTACAATATACACAGATGATCTCTTCTGCTCAGTTAAATGTTAAATACAGCACTTTATTGCTCAACTTCAACTATTTTTTTCTGTATTCTATATAATATATTTTGCTTGATAAAATTATAGACACAAAGTACCTATCAAAGTACCTTATTGTGGTTATCATGTGGTTTGGTTGTTATATTTCTTTAATATTAAATTATTTATTCATACTGTCATCTTAATTTGACTAACTTTGCAGTATTTTGTAAGAAAATATTTCACTCACCGTATATTCCATTTTCCTTAGTACTTAACAAAAGACATTTAAGCTTTGCTGCAATGTTACCTTACCCCCTAAAACCCAGTATCTTGCCAAGAGTTTGATGTAGCACACGAGAGCAAGATAAAAACCAAACAAAACCCACCACTGAGAAAGTTATACCTTTTTGACAATGGCAAGAGAGAATGAGGTAAGACACTCTGGAAGATGTTTCTTAACTTGTAATTCAGCAAAGCATAAGAACTGGCTTAACTTCCTTCTCATTCAGTGGAGCACTCCAAGATATGAAAAGTGAGTTAAATAAACCATTTTAGGAGGGTAATCACAAAGAGTAGCTTTTTCCTGGGGGAGACCCTGGGAAAGACTCCATCGGCTCCCTCTTTTTCATCACAGGCACCCATAACTGTTCTGGGGTAGGCTGCTGCTTTGAATTGCCCTCTAGTGTTAGCCTTCATTAATTCCTACCTCAATGACAAACCCTGTTCAGGTTTTTAATAACAGAAAGTGGGTCAGCAACATACGTTATATTAAGCTAAAAAAATTAAACAAAAAAATTTGAACAGTGTCTAAAATTTATTTAGAAGTCAGAAGACTGCAAGGTTGACAAATTCAGTATTACACACCAAAAATACAAGAAGTCTATATACCTCAATGGCAAAAAAAAAAAAAAAAAAAAAATCAGGGACAACAAATTTATGAGAACTTATGAACATTGCATTTTACATTTCAGTCAGTTTCTTGTGCAGCTTCACAAAAATATTAATTTTTGAAGCAAATACTCAATATTCACAGCCAAATTCACTGTCATTATGTTGGGATCAAAACATCAAAAAAACAGAGAAGTTGCTGGTGTCAACAGGACACAGTTTAGCAGTACCAACACCCTGGAAGGTATTACTCTCTCACTACTAATTCAAGAGTCTCCTCATTACACCCTAAACCCAGATGAAAAACAGGTATCATGAAGATCCAGATTTTAAGCCTGGTAATACTAGGAAGAGAAGGCAAGCATTTGCCTCTGATTTTATTTCAAACTATCTTTTATCTGCTCTCGAATTGTTCAGAGAGGTCATGAATCTGGGACTTAAAGAAGTATGGAGAATATATTAGTAACACTTGCATGTCATACAAGCTATGGATTTCCAGATACATAGAATTAAAGATGAGCATATGACTCTTTGTTTAGAAAATACTCTGGTCATACAGAACTACAATCCCTCACTCTGACTGAGAGCTGAAAAAATATTTTTAGAATTAGGTGTTAACACAGATGAAGAAAAGTACAGATCTGAGTGCTGCTTTTATAATTCCTGTGCTTGGCATTAAAAGCAGCATTTTCCCTTCTCCTGAGAACCTGGAAAAAATCTTTTGGTTTTAGGGAGCATAGGGACAGGGTAACCAGTCCATAACCATTCTTTTTGATCAAGAGTTCTTTTTGCCTATGGAAAATGCTAACAATAAGTGTTACCATATCAAAAGGTAACTGTTCCACAACAAACTTTTCAATATATTTTCACTTAGAGAAGGACTTTCTTATAAAAGCCATTACAATGTTTCACAATGGATGGAGCATCTTCTTTAATTTTTAATGTTTAATTTTTGAGCTTGGCTAAAATATGGACTAACTCACAACAAGAAAAAGCAAGGTGTTTTCAGAATAAAGTGATAACATTCATAAGACCACAGTATCTATCCATTCTACCAAGATAAAATTTTGCTCCAAAAGAATACAGAAATTATAAAGCAAATGTTTTAATTTATCAAATACACTGGAAGGCCTGTTAAATCTAGAAGTAACTTATACGAAGTTATATCTATTTTGAAGTAGGAAATGATCAGTTAAATTTGGGAAGATCATAGTCATATTCATAACTACAATATTTTCTAAATGTCTAAGTTAACTTCCATATGAATACTAAATTCCATTTCCTTCTGTGGGAGGAAAGGGCAGTTTTTAAATTAAAAAAAAAAATTAAATTGTTCTTCATGTTGACTAGGAAGTGGAAGCATTAAAAAAAAAATAAATAAAAAAGACAAAAATCTTTGATCAATGGCTTAGAAAAAACCACCAACAAACCAAAACAAACCAAACCATCCACAAAACAAAAAAAACCCCATAGGACACTCACAGGAAGTAAAAAGCAAGCTCTTAAAATTTAGTGGGTTAAAGATTACTAAGATGTTTAAGTACCTCAAAAATTAAAACCAAATATTGCTGACATCTTGCTTTGACTAGATTATCTTGATCATGTGTTTCAATAAAAAGAACTAATTCTCTTATAATACTGGTCTAAAATTTAGAATAACAAAAACAACCTTGTTTTCTGGAAAAAAAAGTAAAAAAAATACCATGAATATCCAAATGTTTGAAAGAAATTCAAAATTAACAAAGCTAGAAACAATGATTTCTTCAAACACACTACCCAATTAACAATTGCATCTCCATACATGCCCTGCTTTTAGTGTGCAAACAGCAGTCTAAACCAAGGTCTATTAACAAGCCATCAATACACTATACGAACATTTAACAACTTTGATTACATTTCTCATTCCTGCACTGAAACTTTCAATGTATGGGTCTACATAAATTCCTCCTTAGACTTCTGTTGAAATGAAACAAAAATAACAATAAAAAGGGGGCAATACCTAACCTCTATATATTTGCATTTGAGTGAGAAGAATAAGCATTTAAATATACCAGTTAGCACATTTTAACTATTTTTCCTAAAGAATTTGCATGCCATTTGCTTTTCTTTTTCTACTGCTAGCAAGATCATTTTATCAACAGACAAGGAAAAATGATGTCTAAGTATGCCAGTCTTAAATCCTTCCTATATACATGCTTCATTGAATGTCTGAAGTAATAAAAAAAAATGTCTATTTAAATCTAATAGTATACAAAACTCCATTTAAAAATAAAGTAGAGCTGGCATTAGTTTAAACTAACAAAGTCCAGAAAATTCAGTTGCTTCAGATTTAAAACTTAAAATAGTCATGCCTAAGATATCAAACAATGGGTGATTTTACATGCATTGTATTAGCTAGGAATGGGTTGCATTTATAGCTACAGATCTCTTTCATGAAAATTATTTCAGCTGCCTTTCTAAAGCAAGGAAAGTCCTTAAAGAAATCATAAATGAATTGTGAAAGTAATCTGCAACAGTTCTTTTTGGATGAGCAATAAGAATGCAATGTCAGCTTTCAAATTATGATTTAGTTAACAAGATTTGTAGAGCCTCAAGTGTTATACCTACAGTCGGAACAGTAAAAGTGGCCATGAAAAGTTCCACATCTGAAACACTTCAGTAGAGGAGTCTGCACATTTTTATCTTTTCAACTTCATTACAATTAGATATTGCAAAACAGTTTACAAAGTCAAGCACACAGCTTGCAATAGCCACACTAGCAATTTTTAAGGGGCAAGCACTGCACTCTCTTAATGCAGGCTGAACAAAATCAGTGGTTGTTTTGCTAAATAAGAAGTACAATAGGAGAGGCTAACATTTGGAAAATAAAACAAAAGCACCCTACCACCTTTCTCACAAGTTACCCCATCACCTTTCTTACAAGTTTCACCTACTCTTTGGGTCAAGAAACATTCATGTTGACTACCAAGCACAAAACAGCTCTAGAAAAAAAAAATTAAAAATTAATATGGGCCAAAATTCAGCACAAAAATGTTCTAGAGCAAATCAACACCTCAAGTGGATTCTAATCATAACTGACAACTGCAGCATTCTTAAAAGATACTAGAGCTTGTAAATGGTAAGACTTAATTACTACATTACTGCAAAACTCTTTGCACTTTCTAAAAACATTTAGACTTGTCTTAAAGTTCTAAATACTTTAATATATACTAAATTTGTAAAAGGAAAGTAAGTGGGTATCTAGCAAGAATACCATTCTGCAAATCCTTACTCATGGTCGTGAGTCATTGGAACTACTTGTGTATATTAAAGTTTGTAGGATTAGGCCCTAAATGTAAAATCCCTTTGATTTACAGTTGTGAACCAGAAACCACCTTTTTTGCTGAATAAGAATCTATGAGAAATACTCTGAACCTGTGTCAGACCAAGGAACACTCCATCAAACTTTCACCTTTTAAATATCTCACCAGGGAGTCTTAGATACCTTTGCCTTGCAATATAATCCTGATTTTCATTAACAAGAATGTAACTGCTTTTGTACAGGAAAAAAAAAAATGAACAAACTCAAACTGTTCAGTGAAATCCTAAAATCCTTATTTTCCTAAGAAAGCTAGTAGGAAAAAAAGTGGGGGGGGGAAAAATAATTTAAAAAAACAAAAAACAAACAAAAAAAACCAACAGCAATGCAGTACCATCAAAGCAGTTTCTGGACTGACCGAAATATTTATTTATTTGGGAGCATATTAGGCATGTTACCCAAACATGGTTACAGCATTAATAGAAGTACTTTCACTGTGTGTTTAATCACATAATGAAAGGATTAAAACTGAAAGAATTACCTACTCACTAATCACAAACTTCAAAGCTTCTATAAAGTTAAGGTTTACTTCCTTTACTTTCTGTACTCAAAGTTTTCTTATACAACTAATAATTTTCTCTAGGAGACCTCAACTACCCTAAAATCATAGTATTGTATCAAAAATATATTCAGAATCCATCTGCCTCTAATACTTCTGGAACAGGAGGTGTATTACTGGTAAATTCCAGTAATTCTTCAGTTCTACCAGCCATTAGTTACAACAATGAGGAAATATGAAATTTACACCTCACTGGATTTGCTTGTAGAAATTAGGAATTACTGGGTTAAACTGAAATTTTGGGTTTTTAAAGCTTCTCATGATTTTATGGTGCAATTACTTCCTATTAAAAAAAGTACTCTTGAAGACAGATTTGATTAAGAATAAAAACTGAATTTTAGCTGAAAGTTGGAATTGTTAAAGTCACAACATGTTCATAAAATCTGTTGTACTGTAATGTATTCTGCTGAAGATAAAGTCTTACAGATTTTACTACTCCATTTAGTATTTAAACAAATTTACTCAATCCAAGACCAGTTTCTATTTTAATTTCAATTGTCTCTGTAAATGGTTAAGACTATTTGTATATGAGTAGATAGGTTATGATTACTCTGAATGGATTTCTCAGTTTCAGCCAAATGAGTACTTTTAGTGCAAAGCAGGACTAGCAATACGAGTGTAGCACAGTCCATATTAATTCCTCTTAATTGTTCAATGTTTTAGTAAATAGTATTTGTTTGCCAACAAATAAGATAAATAAAATCTCTGACTATTCTGGTACAGGTGGAAGGCTCTGAAGACCTGTGGGTTTTTTTTTTTTTTTTTGTTTTGTTTTGTTTTTTCCTTTTTTCTGCTTTTTTGTTTGTCAGGTAGCTAGTTTATTAATGCCTTTAAAAAATCAAATTTTACACACTACATGGAACTACACTCAGCTAGCTCTCTATTCAATTCTATTCTTTAACACACTCTCCCAACAAAAAAAAAAAAAAAGTTATTGAAAAATAATTTTTTTATATTACCCATACTTTGTTTTTGGATTAGCAACATTTCAGTTGGAGTAATTCCCAAGACAGGAATATGAGAAAAATACTATATGGAGAATTTATATAGCTCAGATAGATCAAGGCTGTTGCAAACTCAGCTTTTTATATATATTTTTGGCCACTTCATTTCCTTCTGAGCCTAGCCTGTGTTAATACTTTTACTTAGTGTTTTATAATTTTACAGGAGGAGTGTAAAGAAGAATTATTTTAACAAATAATAAATTCTTGAACAATCCCATCAGAACTGGCCTATTTTGAATAATCTGAATAAGTTATAATACTGTGTGCATTTTTTAAAATAAAGAACATATGTAATAAGAGAAATGTTAATATAATATAATATATACCATGCTCATGCTCCATCAACCTTCCAGAGAGTTTTTCAATCACAGGAGTAAGCCGTTCTCCAAAATCAGCTCTCTATTGAAAGGTCAAAACCTGCAATAAAAATGTCATGTATTATAACATATTTCCAACACCCACAGTTTCATGGTTGATCCCCAAACATAGATGTAGGTCATCAGCTTGACCCTTGCATTGTCTACGTTACAGGAAATCCTAATTTTAAAAATACTTTTTTTTTTAAACCAAACTGACTTGATTAGGAACACCTGTGATATGCCTCTTTATTATCAGAAGCCTCCTGAAACAAATCAGATTAGCATGTTTCTGCTTTCATTCTACCCGCAGCATTTCAAGATGAAAGTAAGAGGAAGAAGGAGGGGGGTGGGAAAAAAAAAAAAAAAAAAAAGAGAGTAAGGGGTGTAGTTCTCCCTTCCTATCCACTACCAATTCCTCCCTCCACCCTCAAATAAGCAAACAGCTAAATTTTTTTCGTAAGTAAACTACTTAATGGATGTGATTGTGTTGCCATATTTCCTAAAATATGCTATTGATGAATATTGGTGAAGTACTTAAATTCTAGTGTTTCACTTTAAGGAGTTCGAATTTTTTTTGCTCTTCTAGGCAGTGCCATTATTGCCTTTATTAAAATTCAGCCTACAAATATTAGCTACTTTAAAACATATAATAGAAAAATTACAGTAATATAAAACATTCTAAGAGATGAAACAAAATTTTAAGAAAAAAAAAAAAGAAAAAAAAGAAAGAAAGAAAACAAAAGCAGCAGCCCTGATGATCAGGTAAGAACAAAGTATAACTTGACAGATGCAGTAACTATAGCCAAATAGCCACTGGAGGAAATATTGCATTCACACAGACAAAATCTTAAATCTGTTTTGACTTTATTTGAATTTTTTCATTGTAGACACCATAACAAGACGCATCCTATGCCTAATAAATGAGTAGCTGATGCCTAGATCAGGTCACCTGCTTACAAATACTTCCATAAATTTGTTCTTTATTCTTTAAGAGTATTCCAGAAAATATTACAACTCCCTCACAGCTATGGACTTACAATAAGCACCCTGCTTTAACAAGAAAAAGGAGTTTGCATTTTCGTGTATTTCACACATCATCTATTTCACCTTTTAAAAATAAGTTTTTGTTCTTAAACCAAACCCACCAAAGTTATGGTTCCCCTCTGTGCTTATATTGAGATTTAACATACTTGAAAATTACATTGAAACTGGACTTAAGTAAAGCTATTTAAAATGAAAATACATGCCTAAGCCCTATACGATGTGTAATTATCTTTTCTCAGACCAAATCTTCAAGTGAATTACAGTTCAGCTAAATAAAATAATTAGTTGCAACTAGATTAAATGTTGAAAAGTTTATTAATAATCTGTTTACTGCAGATACACTCACTGCAGTGTCTGAAAACAAACTAAATATTCACAGGGAGGGGGGGTCCTATTTCTAACAGTGGTTTCCTTTAGACATTAATAACGATCACTGAAAGTTACTCCTATTTTTCAGTTTTGAGCAATATAACAATACTGCCTTCAGTTTTAGAAGGTATCTTGGGAAACCTTTATAAATAAAAGCTAAATATACATAATTTACATTTGCTACTGTTTTGTGCATATGGTAATAAATGTGTGTGATGTCATCCTTATATCCTTATACACTAGCACTGTCCATTATCCAGCTATGGAAAAGTGTTAAGAATTAAATAAAGTTTAAAAATTTAGTGTTCTCTGTAAAAAGAACTTTTTTTTTGTTTTTAATGATATACTAAAAATACTATTACATGCAAATATTAGAATTAAAAATTTATCAACTTTAAGTGTTAGCTGGACTAGAACTCATGTTGTGCTCCCTCCTCTAACACTTATCAAAATCCTCTGAAATTCTCACACAGCATTCAAAGCTAAGATCAGAACTATTCCTCAGTTGTGGTAATATCAACTGTATCCCAAAGTTTCCTTATTGGAATAAGTGTTTTAAAAACTTACAGGAAAGGGTTAAAAAAAAAAAAAAATCAGTACAGACACTGTCTTACACCCTTATGGGCAGAAATTTTTATACCTAGCTTACTCTGAGTGTTTCTGAAATTGTCCAGTATCCACAATGAAGACATTTTTCAATAAAAAGATTCCTTCTGAAATCCAGCTTATGAATTAATACACCAGTAACCTAAAAATTCGACATAACCCCTGCCAATAATGCACAAAAAAATCTGAAATTGGAAATCAACATTTTCACTGACTAAAAGAGGTTACTGGAAATCTGTGGCTACACCTCTCTACCCTGTCTCACGTCCCTTTTCTATTTGAGGGGCATATCAACTTTTTTTCCATCTTTAAAATACATTACTAGTTCTATTAACAAAATTGATGGCTGTGAGAAGAGTCACAGAGGATTGAGTTCAAGAACAATTTGGGCAGCCTGTTCAAACAAAATTTTCCAAGTATTACTGACAATAGAAAACAATTTTTTGAGATCAGGTTCCAGTGTTGGATATTAAGTGTTTAGAACTTACAATAATAAAAAAAAAAAAAATTAAAAATCCGTAGAGAACACTTATTGGTGTACATGAAGTTATTTTTAGCTTTAAAAACATTCTGATAAAAATATTTTTGCTTCTACACAAAAGCCTACTATTTCATTCCCTATTTCTTTCACAGTCAGTCAAAACTAGTCTAAGATGCACTCTACCCTTGACAGTTTGTAATGAATGTGAATTACTCAAATCACTTGCTATGGGCCTTTGGGTGTGGGTGGATGACTGCATCTACCTGCAGCATATTCATAGAATACAGTGATAAGGGTCTTGCTTCTCCCTTACATATTCAGTAGTTAATTGCTCCCCAGAGCAAATCACAAAACCTAGTAACTGATATGTGGCTACTTTTCCTGTAAAGAAAGCTCATGTGCTTTTACATGTGTAAAAGTGTATCAGAAAAGCAGTGATACACCTCTTAGCATGGCTTCTGACACTCAAGATGGGTGAGATGTGTACCTTCACACAGCATGGACAGGGAGGATATACAGAGCCAGGTAGTTTGTATGCAGTTCCAATTGTAATTCACTGCAAAAATTGACTTATTAGTCATAAATATAAATAAGGAATTAAAGACTCCAATTTGTTTTTCCTTTCATGACATTACATTTTGGATGGAATAGTAATAGGTTCAGAATTGCAGAAGTTCAGGATAAAAAACCCTAACAATGAGCTAAACAGAAAAAGAATCCCATGATATCTTGGTATCGTATATGCAGTCTCCCTTTAAAATCTTACTACAATAAGCTTCCTATGATGTACTAACCTAACACATTAAAAAGTTACACAGATACACAGTCACACTTTCAAATTACTGTTATTTCTGAAAATTAAAAATTCTCAAGAGTTACTTCAAGCTTCAGTAGATTTATATCTATAAAATGAGAGGGTACCTCTTGGAAACTTTCACTATAACTTTAGAGGAGAAAAAAAAAAAAAAAACAAGCCCAAACTAAATGAAGCTTATTTGGATGCTTTTCCTAAGAATCAAGATAAAGGATTAGACTCAAAAGAAAAAAAAAGGAAAAAAAAATTAAATTTAATAATAAAAAAAAATACACAACCTATGCTACGTGTTATACCTAAGCAAGGTTTAATTAGGCATAGAACTTTAGCTTTCAGTTATTGACAAAATATAAATATATACATTTAGATATTTAAGTTCAATTGATACTTCCTCCAAATGTAATTTTTCCAGGGCCAAGTAATCCCAGTTAATGTTTGACATTTTAACTGAAGTAAAAAATGCAAGCAGCTCTACAAGGGTCTATTTAAGCTACATGATTTTTCCCCCCTAAGTATCTCAAAATAAGGAGTACATCAAATATAAGAAAGGAAAAGTTACTTAAAATACACTATATATTCATATTAGATAGCTGCTTTCATTTTAGCCACACCCACCTTTATGTAATTGTAAAATATGAGAACAGTGCAGCTGAGAAATAAGAAAGCTTAAAAGAACAGTTGTTTCATGTAGTCAAATATGTGCTAAGCACATATTTTAATTAAAACGAAAAATAGGTATAAATTGCATGCTATTGAACATGACTATCGAACAACAGAGAAGAATGCACACGCACCTGTACAATACTGAATTATAAAGGTTTTTTTTTTAAATTAGCTATGAGTCAAGACAGTTATTTCATTGAAAGTGAAAGTCAGTATTTGTGAGTGCACTTAAACAGCGGAGTAGTGTAAATCTCTTCAAATCCTGATATTTCAAAGTATACACAGCTACAGTGAAACAGCTTTGTGCACATTCCCATACTGACTGTTAGAAACGTTTCTGAAAACACTCTGAAAGTAATGATGCAGAGCTAAACAAATGAGTGCTAAATCTCAATAGGATCTTACTAGTATCTCAATTTCAAGGATTAAGCGGAATTTTCTATCAGGGCACAAAGGTATGAATTGCAGAGACAAACTAAGCAGCTATTCCCAGGAAAAAAAAAAAACAAACTGAAAAAGTGTAATTTACATACTGGATTAAAAGAATCCAGGGAAACTAGGGATTCGAGACAGAAAAATCTCCTTGAACTGTTGGATTTCTGCATTACACAGAAAATACCTTCAATCACAATCCAGTTGCCATGCTGGAAATGCTAAGTTTTGCATTTCACTTTAAGACTACACGCTCTCAGCCATGTACACAGAAATCTTTTGTACAGCACTTCTGCACCCCAACTCTTCTCTACGTCCCTCCTACGTCCCTCGGTTAACTCGTTATTTTCGGTGGCCGAGGTGCTAAAGCGCAAGGCGGCCGCTTCTGGCTTTGAACGCCGCGGAGGGATGCGTGGGGGAGCGGGGGGAGGCAGCTTGGGGGGAGGAAGAGGAGCAGGGAAAGGCTGTGACCCGGTCCAACCTCCCAGCCCCAGCCCCGCGTCCCCGCAGGCAACCAGGGGGGGCAGCAGCCGGTCCAGCCTCCGCTGAACGGGCGCCTTAACGGGGGGCCCGATGCTGCATTCGCTGCGCATCCTGCGCGCCCGCCAGCTCGACGGCAGCCCCGGGCGCCCGCCGCTCACACGGCATCGGGGAAAATATCCATACGCCTTTCTGCCTCCGGAAAAAAAAAAAAAAAAAAGATTAAACAAAAAAAAAAAAAAAAAAAAAAAAAAAAAAAAGGTCGGGAGGCCGAAAGTGAAGAGGGAAGTAGGAAGAGGAATAAAAAGTAACGCTTAGAAATTGTGGCTGGGAAGGAACCGCTGGCCTGGCAGCGCTCGAGCTCCCTTCCCTGCCCCGCCGCACGGTGCTGTCTCCGCCGGCGCTCCCGCCACAAAAAGATGCCTTGTGAGCCTGTGTGCGCAACTCCGAAACGCGAGCGCCCACGCCAGAGCCGGCCCCGAGGGGGTTAAACGGCGTCGTGGAGAAAAAGGCACCGTGTCACATATTATGTGTGTATGTGTGTGTGTGCGCGGAGGGGGAATCGCCCAGCGCTCAGGCTGCGAGAGATCTCGGCGCCTATCACAATAAGCACGATCGCGTTCATACAGCTACGAGAGACCGAGAGCTGCTGGCCACCGAGAAATGACATAGAAACAACCACCAAAAAATAGCTAAGCCAATGACAAATAGCGACCCGGGTGACAGAGACAGAGAATTTTGTAGGCGGAGAAGAGGAGGTGAATGGCCAGCTCTGATCACAGTATTAGGCTGGGCTATCTATGGGGAGGGTATTTACTCGGTTTTGGGGTGTGTGGGAGGAGAGGAAAAACACCTACAAATAGCTGGCACGATTCAAATGGTCTCGGATTATGTTCACCCCCTCCAGTCCAGGAAGGAAACTAGCGTTTTGACGCTGCGAGGGAGAAAAAATAGCTCTGTGCAATAGGGGATGAAGAGCACTTTGGTCATTCGTTAATACCCAAAGGGGCAGAGATGATAAATGTGACAGCATGTGGCAGCACGACCGTCACCCGGGTTCCTGCAAAAGGCGGCTCCGTATCGCGACACGGGAAATTAAGCGATTGTGGGAGGTGGAGAGAGCACTTAAACGGAGAAGTTAATCTGCTAGCATGGAGAGGAAACAAACGGAGGAAAAAAAACCCGAAGGTTGTCCTCTATATATTTTTTTGAGGTGGGGGGATGCGGGGGGAGAAGGGAAAGGGAAGAGAAAGAGCGAAGGGGCATTAATCCAGCTTACGAAAACACTGGGAGAGAGGAGAAGAAGAAGGAGGCGGGGGGTTGGGGGCGGCGGGGGAGAAAGGGAGATGTGCATGTAAGTGTGGAAGTCATCCTGGCTGCTGCTGCAGAGCCGGGAAGCAGGAGCCTCCGTGTCCCGGGCGCTGCCCCGAAATTTCCACGGCGGAGAGCGGGGGGAAGAAGGCGGGCGGGAGGGACCCGCCTGCGGGGGGGCGGTAGGGAGCGGAGGGGAGATGAGGGGAAGCCTGTGCTGTCATGTCCCGGGAGCGCGGGGCACCGGGACCCTCAGGAGCTCCGGCTGCCCCGCGGCTCCCGCCCGCCCCCCCGCCCGCCTCCGCGCCGCTCTTCCCGGGCCGGGTGTAAGCGGCGCTCCCGGGATCCCCGCCTGGGCGCGGTGCCGCCCCGGGGGAGCAAGCGGGGTTACCTGCCGGAGGAGACGGCCGCTCCCGACCGCTGAGGCTGAGGGAAGCGAGTGACAGATCCGCCCAGGACCTGTCGCCGCCTCCCAAAGCCTCCCGCCCGCTGCCCGCCGGGCTCCCGATGTGACTTTTCCCGGCGGCGGGGTGCAGGTTGCCCCCGTTTTCCAAAGACGCTCTTCCCCCGCCCGCCCAGCTCCCTCTGCCCCAGCCGCACCCGCTCCCTCTGGCTCTTACCGCCTGTGCCGGCGGCGGCAGCGGCGGCACCCGCTCCAAAACGCGACGGTGAGGGTGGAAGAGGGGTAGCAGAGGGGAAGGGAGGTGAGTTTGGCGGGGCGGGAGGGCGGGCGGCCCCCGCGCCTCCCCCGCGGCGGCGGCAGCAGCGATGCGATCGGGCATCACTCGAAAATGGCGCCGAAAGAGCGGAGGGCTCTTCATTCAAATTCGTTAGCGCCAGCCCCGCCGCCCCGGGGCATGCCGGGAACGGAGGGGGGCGCGCGGGGGCTGAGGCGGCAGCGCCGCACGGACACGGCGCTCGCTGTCAATGCCGCCCCTCCCCCCCCCCCGCTCCCGCCGCCCGCGCGCGCGCTCCACGCCCTCCCCGCTCTCCCCGCTCACCGCGCGCTCCCGACCCAACCGCCGCTAATGGGGAAAGGGGGAAGAGAGGGAAGGAGGGAGGGAGGGAGAGGGAGAGAGAGAGAGGGAGAGGGAAATGTCACCCGGAGCCCGGGCCCGCGGGGGAGAGGTGGCGCGTTAGAGATGTGTGTGGGAGAGAGGGAGCGAGAGAGAGAGAGAGAGAGAGAGAGAGAGGGGGAGCGAGACCTCCGCTGGCCCCGCGAACTTGTCAAGGTAAAGGCGCCGGTGGAAGGGAGGGGGTGGATAGGGGGGCACGACAGCGGATTTTGGGAAGGTAGGGAAAGGAAGCCCGGCTGGGGGAGGGGGATGTGCGCCAAGAAGACCTGAGGAAAATATGAACAGCGCCTCCCCCCCGCACCCCCCGCGCCTCCAAGGACCCCCGCGGCTCCCGCTGCGCTCAGGTTGCAGCCTGACCCCCCTTGTCCCCCCCACGGCCGCGCGCCCCGCCGCAGCCAGAGGAGGGTTCGGAGCGCTCGGCGCTTGCCCGCAGCGCGCGGGCCCGATCCCGATCCCGATCCCGACTGGCAGCCGCCGCTCCCCATCCTCCTGCCGCCGCACCGGCTCCGGGCGGTAGCGCCCCGGGCGTCCCCGGCCGCCCCCGGCCGGGCCTGCGAGCAGCCCCCGAGCGGCGGAGCGGGGCTGCGCGGGCTCATCCGGGGCACAGCGGGCCCGGAGCGCACTACACTGGTCATTGCAAAAAAACCAAAAAAACCCCAACAAACCAAAAAGCAACACCAACAAAACCCCCCAAACCAACAAAAAGACCCCACGCCAAAAAAAAAAAAAAAAAAAAAAAAACCAAAAAAACCAAAACCCCCCAAAAAAAAAAAAAAAAAGAAAAAGAAAACAAAAAGGCAAAAAGCCCTCTCGGAAGAACTTGACGGAGCGAGGTTCAACTCGGGCAGCGCTCCCGCCTCGGCTGCGCGCAGAGCGCTCGCAGAGAAGGCGAACTTTCATTTTCACGCCGCATCCTCCCCTCCGCCCCAAGCTGTGACTGATCGTAAGGTACCTGATGGCCGAGGCAGTGCTCCCACCCGCGTTTCAGGGATGGGGAAGCCGAGATGGAGGTTAGCGAGCTGCCGAAAGCCGCGGGGGGAAAGCAGGCTGCGGTGCCGCCCGAGCCACTCGCTGCCTGCACTTGACTTGTGCCTCATGAAGGGTCCTTCCCTGGGAGCTCCGCGGACCCTACCTCGGCTGGGAGACCCGGCGCATCCCTGCCAGCGCTCCTCGGGCTTGCTGCCTTCAGAGTCTCGGGCTTTCTCCCTAATCTGATGCACTTTTTAGAAAGGGAAAGGCAAGCAGGGGCCTCGGAGCTGCAAACTGTTGTTCTCATGACTTAGCGGAAGGTTTTTCAAAAGTACATAATGAGAGTCTGGGAGCTCTGTTCCCACTGACTTTCAAAATCTTCCCTTCACGTCTGTGAGCAAGTCCTCTTGAACTCGGTTGGACTGCTGGCAGACGAGTGCTAGCAGGCTCAGGGCCTAATGCTTTTCATGATTCCACTGCTCCCTGCTAGAGCTGCACTGACAAAATATAAGCAGAACAAGTTTTGAAATGGAGAGGTAATTTTTTTTTTTTTAAACCACTGCCACAGTACAAAACAGCAAGCTTTTGGGCTCAAAAACCTAGACCATCATGGCTACGAAAACTACTGCTGCTGAGTGAGAGAGAAATGTAATTCTGGAGCTCCTTAAGGAAAAAAGTAGTGTGATGCAACATGTAAGTAATCACATAGCTAATATTATGCATTTATGTTATTTTATTTTCCTCTGAATTGAAGTTTGGTGCTGCTAAAGAAACTGATTCCTAATTTTTTAAACTAGGTTCTCAGTGAAAATGAGCCAGATGATAAAACTTCAGATCGTAAAGCCATTCTATTAAAAAGGAGGACATATAAATGATTTGCAATATATTTACTTTTTTGCTCTTCTTTTATTAAAATTATTATGAGCAAAATTTTCAAAAAGTGTACTCTTCAACTGAAAAGAATGATAGTACATGTTTTCTAATTTTTTTTCCTGAAGGTTATGTGCCTATGAAAAGAAAACTTTGGAGTAGAAATAGAGTGAAAACAGTAAAAAAAATTATAAAATTATGGTGTGCTGATACCACTTCTCTGTACTTAAATTGTGTATAGTTTTGCCCTAAAATAATTCTAGTTATTATTTTTCACCCATTTTTCCAACCCTAATATAAAAAAAAAAAAGTATCTCAATATTCTATGATACACTGTTTCTATGATACATGGTATTCTCTAATATGAATAGGACACTACTGTCCTTTTGGGTATCATTCCTAAGATTTCATTAAGATTTTTAATGGAAGTGAAATTTTTACATCCCTTAATACCTACTAGTTGCTTCTCATTCTCCATTCTCAATGCATGTAGGCCCCAGTTCTGCACAGACTGGAATGTATATTATTATGTGTAAGCACACTGGGTAGTTCTCTTCATTATTATGCTCTTGTGTTTCAGACTTACAAAGCTAATAGTGACATTACACAATCATTATTCTCAGAATTACTTAGGACTGCATAAAGCTTAAACCTAATGTAATAGTTTACACCTTTTATCCATATCTCTTAAATAATGCACAATTATAATAATTTTTGGATCAGAATAGGTAAATATTTAACTGACAATTAGAACAAGTGAGAAGGGCAATTGCTGTAGTGTAAAAATCTGTTTAAGAGGAGGTGGCTATTGCATTCTTTAGCTGTAGCATCTGGGAGAGGATCATCAGTGTGTTTCCTCAGTGACTAGCCAAGCCAAAAAGTCACAGCAGGAACACAGCTGAGGACAGAAGGAGAAGAAAGGGATTTTGAGCCTCACCAAAAGTAATGTTAGTCCTTTAGATCAAATTTCCATCCCAAACAAATTGGACTCATCAGTGGTGGATGTCTTATCTGCTGTGGTAGCAGATATGAGGTTAAGCTGCAGTTTCTATAATCGACTCCTTTCTTCATGCAGTTCTCATAACAGCACTCTCTGAACACCTCCTCATAGTTCCTGTCCTGTGTTAGAGGTTCTCCTCAGAGAGTGCCATTAAATTGTCAGAGAATCTCCTCATACAGCAATAAGTGACATGGCCAGCATTTGTCATATTAACTGTTCTTTGGTTGCCGAGGGAAGGAGCATGTGCAATTAAATGTTTTCAGTTTATTGTATCTGTTTTTTTCTTCCATACATGTTGCACCTTTATGTTAGTGAGGTAAGGCTGAAGTAATGTGTTTTGTTCTTCAAGAAAGGTGCAGTTAGATTTCTGACGACCCTTAGCTCTTAGGCAGTTTCATTCCTTAGACTTTCATCAGCCCCAAGAACATTCTATTTGTAGAACTTCCAGGTTTTTTTCCCACTTCTTGCATAGGTCCTTCTATGTCAGACAAGGGAAACTGTTGAACACTGGATCCAGTCTAGAGACCTAGAAGCCACTTCTGTAGGAATCTTGGATTTATGCCCTGGAGAATCCTGAGACCCCAAATTTTTAAACTAAAAGTCTTGAGAAAATCAGTATAAAAAAGGGCTTATAATGACCTACGTTGCTGAGATGACATCCCCCAGCTTCCTGTACTTGGAGTTTCCTATATGCAGTAGGCTTTGTGCTTGGATATACTGGATTGCTTAGATCCAGTTGAGAGGTGGCAAAACCAAAGCAAGGCACTTGTCTGCTGAAATGACACAGAAGCTCATAGCTAGGGATGGTTAGAAAGCTGGAGGCTGTCTTCTGGCTCAGGCATGCATTACTTTACAAATTACCTTGCTATGTGTTTTTAAGATTTATTTTACAACTATGAGGATTAGAGGAATTTGTTGTAATGAAAACTGGCTTTGTGTCATTACTGTGTAGCTTTTTAGTTAGATTATTTGACTTGCCTGGGTTCTTGCATGTTATTCCATTTCATCTGGAAAGTTCTTAGGTAAGTTAGACCAGTTGGGGATCACTAAGGTACACCCACATGATTATAATAATTGCACACCTACATACTGTTTTGGTATTCAGTGTTCGTATTGTATATGGACATACAGCCAGTGGAAATTTGCATTTTTTTCCTACTTGTTTTTCTAATTTGAGCCCTGCCTTGCCCCAGTGCTCATCCAGCCTTTGAGATCCTTGTTATAGGTTCATCTAAACCTCCCTTCAGGCCTCCCCTGTAAATTTTGTATCACTTGAAGTTTAAAGTTTCAGTTTAATAACCTAGTAGCTGTAGTTGGGCATCCTCCATCATGTGTGTTTTGCTTTCTGCTGTAGCCTTTCAGTCTCTAATTTACTCTGACAAATACAGGAATACAGGATTTGGAGTTCATTGCTTTTGCAATTTTAGTCTGCTTGCAATGATAGAGGCTGTAATCTAGAAAGGACTAAAGTGGACAGCATTTGCTATTGTCCAATGAAAACAGAGCTTTGAATTTGCCAGAATAAATCTGATCTGAGGATGCTTCTATAGACTGTAAGGACTGCAAGTAGTAGATGCAGGAAAAATAAAACTAGATTTTTTTTCTTTTACCTCTTGATTTTTCAATAGCAAACCTTCCATTTAGGTTTTGTGGTTTTTTTGTTTCGTTTTGTTTTGAGACACTGAAATGCTCAATATAGCATAAAGACTAGTGGTGTGGTCATCAAAAGGTTGGATTTCTATATTTTGTTAGCATCTTATGGTGTTAACTCCAACATATCTATGGGCCTGACTCATAATAACAAACATATTCCTGAGAATTTAAGAAAGGGTTTGGTATTAAATTTAGGTTTTCTGGTAAAGTTTTGCTTAAATTATCTAATTGTAACTTCTAAAAGTTTTAATATTTTTGTGGATTTAATGGTTGTGAAAAGTTCTGGGTTGGTATCTGTGAAAACTGAAGCCCATTCTTTTATTCATGGATTAATTACAGCAGAACAGTGGCCAAGTGATCTTCCACAGCACCCATGAACTTCAGCCTTGAACCAAAGAAGATTCATCAAATGGTGAGAAAAGAGTGTGTGTGGTTGTCATGACTATTAAGTTAGAGATGCTCTATTATTTTTTCCTGTTTAGCACTGATTCTGTTACTTTTTAGGTACTGAATTTGCATTTCTGTAGGGTAATTTCTGGGACCATAACCTAAATTCTCCTCCACACCCCATATTTCATCTGTTAATTTTTCAAGCTCTGATTTATTCCTTGCTGTCTTTAACTTCAAAAATAATTGTGATACACTGAATTAATTAGTTAATTTCTTTATTACTTTCTTTAATCTTAGTTCTGTACTTAATTCTCTTCACATGAATAATTTTATCTGTAGCACTACTTAGAAGAGTGAAGTTCAGTATATATGAAACTGTTTGAAAGACTGAAGTTTAAATTTTGCAGGTGTATATGCCTGCAACTAAATTAAATTCTACCTAAATGAACACAGGAGTGAGGGATCTGAAAGTGCTTTAATTAGTTTGTTTGCTCTTTTGCCGTGCAATTTGTTTCTTTTAAGACTGTTGCAAGAAGTTAATTTGCTTCTCCAGTTCCCCAGTTTCTGGGAAATTTTGAACTCTGAGCTTCACAACATTTATGAAATTTTAGTAGTGCTCATAATTCTTCTGGGAAGAACGAAAATTATTTTGTTTAGCCGTTTTGTGAAAAGGTAACTGAATATAGAGGAACTATTTCTCTCTTTATTTCACTGCCTTAATCAGGTCTTTAATCTTACTCATAAGAATCACTAGGTAATGATTCTTATATGTATGGATTTATTAATCATAGACCTTAAAAACAAGGAGTTTCCTTTCTTTTAGAGATATAAATGAAGGATGGAATATTGGCAGCAGGGGCTTGCTTGGGTAAGAAAACAGTTGTTAAGTGTTGTTGACTTCCTGGTAATTTAGATAGGTGGTAGTTTAAAATAATGGTGCACAGAATGATCCATAGTTCACAAGATGGATCACAGTGACCAGAAATTCAGAGTGTTGAGATTCCCCAGCCCTTTTTTGGTATCTCAACAAATGGGTCAATTTCTGTTTTCCTTTAGTGACTGTATTGTAGAGTAAGGAATAAAAGGGACAGAACCCTATTAGTGACTTAAGATTTCCAAAGTTTATCCTCTTGGAATATGGGATATTAACCTTGTCTCAGCTGTTTACCAAACTGGGTTTGGAAGCACAAATGTGTTTAAATCGCCAAGAGAGATGCTGACTCCTTTATGCCAACATCTGAGCTACACCCTGTGTTAAGAATTACTTTAGTACTGTTATCAACCACTAAACTTAACCTTTGCCAGGGTTCTTTACCATTCCATGTTTTAAAAGCAAGGTTTAATACTTAAACCAGAAAGAAGCAGCAGTTTTCAGCCACAGTGCATTGATATGTAACCCAGAGGTCATTTATTTTTAATACAGATTTAACAATCTGTTTCTTTGTTCTTTCTCAGACATTTTTTCTTTAGTTTTCTTTTTGTGAGCTGATTCTTGAATTAACTTTGAGCATTTAACTATCTGCATTCTCTTCATAAAACAATTAATCTTGCACTTAAATAAAAATGCTTGCATGAGTATGGGAGAGAAGAGCCTGAATCCACATGAGTTCCTTGCATCTTGTATTTGACTTTGTCTATCTGGTAACCAATGGTCTGGATCCCGGCTAGCTCCAGAGTATGAGTCTGTGTGTTATTAGGGTAAGGAGCTGAGGCTCAGTTTCAAGTGTGTTTTTTGATACTACAGACCTAGTGAAAGATAACAATAGGGTGTAAATTGATTTCCAAATTTAAGCACTTCCTTAGTTGCTTAGCTGAGCAGAGTTTAGCTACTCCAAATGCTTAAAGTTAAATGGTTTAAAGGTTTTCTTAAGGCATGTTTTGAATGGATGTAATTCTTTCACTTCAACAGAAGAAGAGGTAGGCCAATGTCAAACTGTTTTGAAAAGCTAGTTTTCATTACTCTGCTTAGAATATAACTTTGTTTCTTTTGTTCCTCCCCTTTTGGTTGAATCACTTTCATTTCCCTAACTCTTCTTAGATCTGTTGTGTCCTGCTAACCTTTCCTCTTATGTCCGGTTTTCTATTAACTTTTCCTCACTGATTATTCTTTGTCTGTCTTCTTTTTTTACTAGAGTTTTAGAGAGGTCATTATACTTTTCAATTTTTTCCTTCCTGGAATCCAGCAACAAATAAACCCCTCTGATTTCAAGTTTGCCTTTTTAGTGAGAAATACACAAGTTGAAAACATAGTGCTATATCAATAGAAAGGGTAAGCAGAGCATTGTGCATGCTCTTTATAGAAAAGGAACCAGGTTTTAGATATTGTTAAAAACTATTCCCTTATTTGGGTTATCGAGATCCAGGCAGTAAGAGCAGGATTTTAAGGTGATGCTTTAAAAATCACTGTGCTTATTCTAAAAAAGAAAAAAAAGCCCAAACAAAAAAACCACCAACCCAACCAAAAAAACCCACAAAAGGACAGGTATACTAAATAGACTGATTAGACTTGATGTGGCTGTTTTATTGAACTGTGTATAATTAAACTTTTTTTAAGCCTTAGGAAAGACAGTATGGAGTTGGGAGAGAAGCAGGGATCTCCATGAAGGGCAGTCAGTTATAGTCGGGGTAAGTTAAAAAAAAAATTGTATTTCACTTAAATTTTCACCTTTATGAAGTAATCTATATTCAGGGCCCTGATCACCTTGCAAAATGAAGCTGGTTTTATTGAAACAGTCTCTACAATCTCTGGATTCATTTATGCTACCACTGTGCAACAATTGTGCTCTGTTGTATCTAACTTAGTGATGTAACTCCTGAATGAAAACAAGTGACATAAAAATAATTTTTTTTTCACAGTGATTATGTTACAGTGTTTTCATGCCTAGGTTCTGAGCAAGAAATATAGAATTGTATTATCTTCTAGTCACTTTCAAATCTACTACTTAATTTCAGCTGCATTTGATATAGAGGTAAAGGTCACAAAGTCAAGTTTCTGCAGTTTGAAAGAAATTTAGCAGCTGTGAGTAGAGAAGGGACTCAAATTAGTGCCCCCGGGGTAGAAAAAGCTGCAGCACGGACTCAGAAATTTTCTGTTCTGTTGAACCTGTTGCCTTGCAGGTCGGCATGCTTGGTTGGTCTGCCAGGCAACACATGCAGCTCAGACCTGGCCACAATGTGAGCTGCCTCCTGTTCTCCTAAACATCAGATGCTGAAATTCAGAGAAATGTCTTTAGAACAGAGTGGGAAAACAGCCAGGCTAGCTTCAGCACACGTGTGTTGGTGGCACCTATAAGCATGCAGGTAGGTAACTAGACTTCATTACTTCTGCTAGTCATGAAAAAAACCTTAGTCTTGCCAGGGCCTTCCAGTCTCCCAAAACACTTGTGAATCATTCCCTGATAGGGTGTTTTCTCTGCCTGGTTTAGTAAAATGTTTTTCTTGTCCATGTCAGAGAAGGGAACTGTTGAGATAGCTTCAGTGTTTCACTTCTTTGGTTGTTTGGGTGTTAGCTCTGAGCTATTCCTTAGGCTGTCAAAATTGTGAAATTGTGTTTTCAGCTCTCTCCAGAAACTGACTGTAATTTAGACTGCAGCTATGTGTCCCTGACCCATCCTGCAACCTACTTTTTGGAACAGTGCAGAAAATATGCATTGTATTCCAATTAACTTCCTTTGTGAAGAAAGATGTGGAGCTAGATACAGGGAGAGAAAACAATATTAAGATCAGGCTTCATCAAGTTACCACACTGCAATGCAACTTGGGAAATGCTAAATCTGTAGCTGCATGATTTTGTCACCGAAATTGTACTGAAAAGTCTTGTCTGCCCGTTCATCTCAGTTAGTGAGAAATGGGCAGATTACCCTTGCTAGAGGTGCTGTGTCACTCAGTGTACAGGCTTAGGTAGGCACACTAATTTGGCATATGTCTGACAGTTTTAGATTTTCTGTGTAATGTTAGACAGGGGTGAAGATACAACAAAGATACAACATTCTTCAAACAGAATTTAGTACTGTAGCATGTTATTTAAAAACAGTTGAATTTCTCAGAATAACAGAAGCCTAACAGAATAGTCATGCATATCAAATGTAAAATTTGAAAGAAATAACATGAGAAAAAACTCTTCGAGTTCAGTATCATAAGGTAACTGTCTTGAAATGTCAAATTTTGTTTGCCCAGATGAAAACCATCAACCTGGCAGCAAGGAACAAAAGCTTCTGATACTATTTTCCATTTTCTGCTAATTTTCATGGTTTTTTTTTTTTTTTGTTCACAAAATCAAGGCCAAGAAGAGAACAATTAGTCATCACAAAAAAAACTCCAAAACCCTCAAACAAACTGCATTCCATTTTATGAAACTTTCGGGTTGTCAGATTCTCAAATCCATTCATTTGGTCCCAGCTTTTTTGTTTATTTGTTTTTAAGTGTTGTTGTTTCTGTAGAGCTATCTGTATTAAAGGAACAAAGAGATGGTTTTTTGCGTGTTTCTAGGATCTATTGGCTCTTAAAACCTTTATCACCAGTCGTCTTGCCTAGTGTCACCAGTTAAATATTACTTAATGAAACCTATGTCTAACCGGCTTTTAAATGGTTATAATATATAAAAATACTGTCATTTATAACATTTTCCTTTTAAAGATCAACATAGATGTGTTTTTAATAAGAAGAGTAAGGTCAAATAATGGATGTTAAGTTTTGTGTGAACAGCAAAGTGGTGGTGTATTCTTGTTTAACAAAGTGTTGTGCACTTCCTGTATTTTAAATGGTGTTTATGAAGTCCTTAAACTTGGCAAAGTTTTTCATAAGGATTTTTTGTTTTAAAAAGCTGCCACTTTTTGGTCTAAAAATGATTAATTCTGCTTTTCATTATGTATTTTTGAAGACGTTGTACTTTTGAAGTCGTGGATGCTACTATATGTGGTCAGATACTTTCACAGTCATAAAGACCTTAATAAGTTCACAGGCCTATGCTGTGTCCCTAAAATGAATGTTATGGGACAGATATTAAGAAGGTTGAAGCATTAAAAAGTGACTTGCACAATAGAACCAAATAAACTAGGATAATTAATTTTTATAAAATGATAATTTAAAAATTACATTTCAAGTAATATCAGTAAAATGTTCCATAATGTACTGTCACTACATGTAAAATTCATAAGCAATTTTATGACAAAATTCTTTAAAGAATGAGCTAAAAACTCCTATAAATAATATGCAACTTACAGATGTATGGAACTCCTTTATTATGTGCTAAATGCTGTAATAAAACAGGCTATCAGTAGGTTTTGCTGCATGTTACTAATTTTATTTTTTTTTAATCTTGGTATTTTTGCAGGTGTGTGGAGGAACAGGTCCTGTTCTTGCTGTTGTTACTCCCACATAGGCAGACTCTGTAATTGATTATGTGTGGGTAGGGCCCTATTGAAATTCAGGAGATTCTGCAGTAATGCGGGGTTCTTTTTGTGAAAGTTGAGTTGCAAGATCAGGACCCTACTGTGCCTCCTTACTGTGCATTCTGTCACTGTCTCATTGATTGTACTGGAACCTGCCTGTTGGGATAATGTAAGTCCTGCTTTTCCCCCACTTGTACTTTAGATGTGAGTTAATCATAAAGCATTTTTTAATTAGAAAATTAGTATAATTTACATGCATTCTTTTAATTATGTTTTTTTGGCAGCACCAAATACTGTATTCCTCAAAACTTCTTAATGGCACTGAGGCTTTGTGGATAGTTGGTCACATGATGAGAAAATTGAGCTGTAAGTACATCAAAGTGATTGACTCTTTCAATAGTTAGTTTTTACTGATGTTGACAAACTAATAGTGATAAAAATGTGAATCAAGAGGTTTGACTTATGTCAGATTACTTCAATACTTTTTAGAAAATATATACAGTATGCCCTTTAAGGATTTTATTATTCTTAGGTAATTCATTCTGGGACCCTGAAGTTCTTCCCTACTGCTATTAGGTAGGGAGTTGTTTTCTTTATTTTCAGAATGGTGTGTCTCTGACTTGCTCTGTGTTTTTGACCGATAAACTTTTTGAAATTTATGGATCTATAAAAACTGTTTATGCCACTAATATTTGTATAGCTATTGCAAACTCATTTACTAACATAATTGTCTTGCTGGGTTGAATACTGAAATGTTAATAAATATACACTTATATTTGTGTCAGTGTACCTTGGTTAAATTAAACTGAGCTGGCATTATGAGTGAATTTCATCATACATGCTGATTAGCTATAGTCTTAGGTAGGAACTACATATTACCCATATCATATGTCAGTGGATTCACCAAAAAATGGCTATAAATATCTATGCTGGGGTTAAGGAGGAAGTTCTTCTCCCGTAGCTATGGGTACAGTCATTGCTTTGACTCCTATTTTTATATACAAATGAGCAAAAACTACAAGTAGGTTTCATTTTGCATAAAAAAATCCTAATCAGCGTATTTTCTTTTTAAAATGTTTAGACCTTTATGTGTGCTGTTTTTATCTTTTAGTCCTATTGGCCATATATATTTTTACTTACAGTAAGTTGGGTGAAGGAAAGAGAAGCAGGAGATTAGGTGATGGCAAAAATCCCCCTAAACACAGCCTTCTAGCTGAGACTCTAGATCAGAAATGCCTCAGAACAGATCTAATTTCAGAGGAGAAAAAGAAGGGAAGTGACATGCCAGTGAGTCGGGTATGAGGAATCCTCTGCATATTTCATCTGTATCTGATTTTTTTCTCTCAGCACCACTGAGAGGCAGATCACCTGGGTGTGACTGCTTCCCCTTCATGTGATTGCTACTTCCCAGTACTTTGAGTGAGATAATGTTGGGGCATAGTTCTGTTCTGCCTGCAGCAGAATGTTTGTCCTCTTCCAAATGTTTGGAAGAGGAGGAGCTCTGAATTGTCTCCTGCTATAACAAGCTCTCCAGTACTTACTGCTTCTTACCCCTGATTGTTTCTTTCAACTCATGCTGTGATGCTATAAATGACTGAAACCAGAACCAAAGCAAGAAAACAGATATCAAGAGAAGGAGATGATGTTTTGGAATGTAGGGAGTGGGCATTTGCTGCACAGCTACACTTTGTCAGTTCTTCAGAATACCTCAAGAGCTGAAATGCCAAACTACAGCAACAGAGTAAGTTTCCTTCTGTGCACTGAGAAGGAAGAGCAAAGGATTGTGCCTGAACATTTAGCATGTTAGTTTTAAGTCTCTGAGATCTCTTCCCCTGCTGCTGTTTGCACTCTGTTTGTATGGTGACTGTCCTGAATGTAGCATGTCTTTGTGTCAAATGAGACACTCCTCACATTGTAATATGAACATTGTTTTTCTTCAGCCCTTGAAAGTCAAAACATGGTAGCATAGATAGCTGTAACAAGTTATTTATAAATATGACACAAAATAATTTTCTCATTTTACAGTATTTATAGGAAAAACAATGTTTTATGTGTTTCATATGCCTCTTCTTTTCCAATCTTAAGCAGATTTAATGCATGAAAATTTTCTTCAGCAATGTCCTCAGTTCTTTATTTCCATTTACAACTGTTGGTCTTTTGTTAGTAGTTTTTTTTTGTATTTAGGTTGATGCCCTCACAAAACTTCTCTGGACTCTTTGTGAATGATACCATCATGCTGTCATTTGTTTTGTCATCAAATCTAGTGTAAACCTGCATTTTGGGAATCTTTTTCCAATCCTTAAAGGATGATCATTCTTCTCTGTAAGCAGGTTTTTCATGGATCAAGTCTTTATTAGAAAGTCTTTTACTTTGCCTTGACAAAATGCAGTCTTGCCTTGCTCATTAGACAGTCAAAGTGTTGCTCTACTGTAAATACCATTTTCCAAACCTACTCCTTTGCTATTTTCAATTTCCTGCTTCATTTTAAAGCAATAAAGATAAGCTATCTGTCTTTATTTTCAAGGCTCATCAGGACTACTTCTACCTGATATTTCTCCTTCAGTATCAAGAGTTTGACTCTGGTTTTGATCAACATATGGTGCCAACTTCCATCATTCGGTCATTAAATTTTTAGACCACACTGAATTTTTCTCCTCAGCTGTCTCTCATGTATTGGTTGACTTCTTCATAAACTGAAGTGTTCACTATCTTCCCTCTATTTTTTTCTTAAAAGTTTTATGTACTGTGAAGCTTCAAACAATCCAACTAGACAACAGTTATGTTGCAGGTATATTAATGCCAGTGCATATGACAGTGGTATTGTGTCATTGCATTTGCTGCCATAATCCCTCTGTTGTCTCTTTATGTAGAATCTAGGCATATCTATATTTTGTTGAGTGTTTCTTCATGGCCCAGCATAATACAAAGTGGACCATGGTGAGGCCATCCAAGATTTATGGTAGTACAGATAAATAATAATGAATATATAATGGATGTTGCAGTGTAGCTGTTGGATTCTGTTGTGCCTAATGCCATGTCATAATTTAATGCAGAAACAAGGTGCTCCAACCAGAGGCCTCACAAAAGGAAATGAAGTGAGTTGTAGCCAACAGAAAAAAATGGTAGCCCCAGGGGCCTTCTCAGCTGTCAAACTCAAGTCCATAGCTACTGGCATTGTGTCCTGAAAGCATCTCTCTCTTCTCCTCTCCACAGCAGAAAGAACAGATTCTCCCTTCTCATGTAAGGAAGTAAATGCAAATATCACAAAGGTCTGTAGTGTATGCAGAAGGACGTTTTCGACTTCTGTAGCATCCTTCATGTATTTCATTCCTGACACAGCATCTCCTGGTACAGAATCTTGAGTAACCACAACTGTGCCATTCATCAGTCCTTTTTTCAAATGCCATTTGATCTCTGTTGGGAAGGAATCTACGCTAGTTTTTATTTGGTATCTTGGCACATTCCTATCTCATAGTGCTCTGCTTCCATTATGCCTCAAAAGTAATGAGTCTTCAGAAAAGTGGTGAGGATTAATTCAATTGGGAATTCCCTAGGTATGTCACCATCTTTCTGTAAGTGGGTCTGCCAGAGATGGTAGACTCTACTGTGCAGACAAATGGTGCAGTGTGTACCAAAGAAAATATAGTCACACAGTTTAATTTTATCAGAATAAACCACAAAATGTAGTTCTATATGGTTCTATGGCTGAATAGGAGAAGTTTAGTAAGAGCTCTGGGCTAGTTGGTGAGATGGAGGCAATTGCTGTGAAACACTGTGGGAGACAGGAGTCTGTACAACCCAAAAGTTTGATCATAGCAACAGTTCTTGGTTATATATATATAGACTGGATAAACGCAGTGTTAGGCCTCATTAGGCCATCATGCACACGCTGTGTATTTAGATATCATTGAGCACTAATTTTTGAGCAAACAAGATAGGGAATCCAGAAGGAGAAAGACAGCCCTTGATTTAGTCTAGACCAACATACAACAAATGACTGTGGAAGAACCATTTAGTAGTGAGATATAATACTCAGGTTTGTCATACTTGTAGGAGAAAAAAAGATTAAAATAAAATTTTTAAAAAGTTCAGTCTTGTTTAACAAAAGAATTGTATACTAATGAAGAAATACTTTAAATAATTATTAAAAATACATTGGGGCTTTGTTTTCTGATTCTAACCTGATTGATTAAATAAGACTTTGCCACACAATTCAGCAGTAAAAGAAGCTACTAGAAATAAATACAGGTTTTTAAAACAGCAAAATCCAAGCAAGCAAAGCAGAAAAGAGCACAATTCTGGCAAGTGTAGACCTAATATGAAGGAGAACAAAAAGATTTTGAGATGCAATGGGCTAAAATTCTGAAAGCCGACCCTCATCATTTTCCAGTGCAAAGTTTACTAGTAGGGAGGTGAGTTTAATAGATAGTTGTGGTTAAGGAGAAAGACAAAGCCATTACAGAAATAAATTGAACTCATTGCACTGGCGAGGTTTATGACAGGATGATTAGGGACATCCCCAAACAGGAGTTGTTTTTAATAGGAATAATTCAGATTTGATATCTCAATAAAAGGTTTTTAAGCAAATTGGTTGAATAAACATTAATAAATTTCCCAGTAGCATGCTTTTCATTCAGTAGTCATAGAAAAATTCAGAAATTAAATTGGTGAGCAAACCAGGAGCTGTGTTGTGTAATCTGGTACTTAAATTAGGCTTGATAGCAGAGGAATGGAAAGTAACAAATGTGACCCTTGTTTTAAAAAGGGTTTTAGGGATGGTTGTGGACTAATGGACTAAAAAGTGAGGCTACCATGACAGACAAAATGGCAGTGATTGTGATAAAGCATATAATTAATAGGAACATGGATAGGTGAAATAGCAACCATCATGGCTTTTGTACAAGTAGTTTTGTCTTAGAGCTTTGCTAGTTATTTGAAGGAGTCATTTCCAGATGTGCAGGAAAACATTACCCAAAAGTTTTTAAAAAGTTCTGGTACTGAAGACTTAGCAGAATGAAGTAGGGAGTCACTTAAAATTCTTAGTGGATTAGTAAAGGGCTAGAAAATAAGGAGCAGTATAATGATTAATGGGCAGTTTTAACACTGCCCCCTCACGGAGGTTCGTACTGGCACCTTTGCTGGTCCACCTGTTCCTAAACAGTCTGAAAAAGTGCAATTGTAAAGATTGCAGATGATAAAAGGAAAATATTCACAGTTGGAGGCAGCCCTAATGTTGACCCCGAAGAGCTGCAGAAGGATCTCACAGCAGGACCTGTGGTGATCCAGGAGCTGTGGCTGTCACAGTGGCCAGATATCACTGACCCCTCTGTTCAGCTGAATCCATCATCAGAGAGAGGCAGTGGCTGTTGGATTACAGCAGCCATCAGCCCGTAAACGGTGAGCTCAGCAGGCTGTCACCAGTCCTGCCACTCAGGAAGGCAGGGACCTGTAGCTGTTCTTTTTAACAGCAGGGGCTGCAAAATGAAGAGAAGAGTCTTTCTCCCTGTTTTCTCAGAGCTTAAAGTACATGTCTTGCACTTGGAGTTCCTGCTTGCTACAGGATTGGAATATCACTGTTAAAGTGATAGGTAATGTCTTGCTGCTGTGAGAAGCCAGGACTCTCAAGCCACCTTACTGGTGTTTGCATGGATTTTTAGCAGCTTCTGTTAATTTCTTAAAATAATTCTGTAAAAAGGAGGTTTTTTTCCACATTGATTAATGATAAATTTTTAAACATGAATCAAGTGTATAATGTTCCCATTTTCTTAAATCTGTAGATTTTTTTTAATTGCTCCTTTTTCTCGCAGTAGCAATATTGTGGATGGGCAGATCAGTTTTATTTCTGTTGTTCACAAACCTGTGGGCAATGGCAAATGCCAGTTTGCTGCTACTTCAGAAGCTAAAAGCAGTCACAGGCCCTAAAATTAATGCCAGGGGAAATCAGATAAAGAAGCAGAAATGTTTCACGCAGCAACCAGAAAGTCTGGAGGGAGGGATGGATGGAGTAGAAGATATCATTGTACCTTTACAACAGCTGGAATGGTTTCCAAGCTGTTGTCTGCAAATCCCTAGTGGACTCCAAGGCTATGGTGAATTGAACATCTGTTTGGCTAAACCATAGCAGTGCTCTAAATAGTGTTTCCAATTAAAAGTTTGATCAGATGGGTGTGTGGTGGCGTTTGAAAATTGCTGAAGGCTGATAATGATCTGTTGCTCGAAACAAAGTGGGAACTGATGTTCTGGAGTGTATGAAAAAGTAGAGAGCACTCCCTACCTTCTCAGTTTTAGGTAAGTTGTGTGCCTCTCTGCAAGAAGCAACAGCAAGAGGTGCCCAGAAAGGAGCCAGGAAAAGTAGTCTGGTGGCATTAATCCTTCTGTCCACATCATGCCTTCCCCAGTAACAGAAATATGGGGTTCTGAATCATTGTGTTGTCCTTGAGTGTCCCCAAAATTCTTCACTTCTCCTACTTTTCATATATACTCAATACTAGTAGATTTAGTTTTCTGATATGTAAATATGATTTTTCAAGTCTTGGGTCCTCATCTGACAAAAATAAACTTGTCAACGCCTCTAGATTACAATATCCTTCTTTGAATTAAATCCTGATTTCTCATTGCCAGAAAAACAAATTTTAGAATTTTCCATTCTGTCATTATTTATAGTCATAAACTTTCCTTACAATTATTAACATGTCTTATTAGCCATTTGTTACTTTTCCAAAAATCCCAGTTGTACTTGATTAACTTCTTTTATTTCCATGAATTATAATTTTACATTGTAAAAAGCTTCTTTGTCCTCATATCATGTCTCTTATTGCTTTTTTCTTATTGAAAATTTTCTAGCATCATAAAATATTTATATTATCAGTGCTTTTAGTTGCCCTTGCCCTTGGGACTTCCCATTGTCCAGAGTACCATACAAGTACATCCATAAGTAATTTGTAGAGGTGTTAGCTTTTCGAACCTTCTGTGCATATTTTTGTTAGAAATTGTGGTGGTGTCAAATTTGAGGTATACCAAACTATAAGCCATATTCAAGTGGTATAAATATGTTTATCTTAAAGAAATATCTTAAAGAAATAATTTGTCTAAAATCACTATAATGTATTTTATGAAATTTAAACAAAATACTAGCAACAAATACTGATAGCAGTTTTTTTTAACAGGATAAAGCAAGTTGACAGGTGCTCTGTTTAACATTTTTGTGTTCCATTTTTCTTACTCATGTCTTTTGATATAAATGTGGAAATGAGGGGGGGTTGTGCTTGTTGTTATATTCTCTAGCTAATTACCTGTTGCTAGCTTACATGATTCTGATGTTGCTTTTGGTAAGGCCTGAGCTACAAGCTGAATATAAGATTAAGGAGTATCTTTGCCTTGTACCAGGAAGCAACTTGTAAGGAGGAAGAGAGTGACTTCTGCTATACAATGGGAAAAAAAAAAGTGGTTTCCTGAGTTTACCTGTGAGTGACAGGAGAGAGGGATTTATGACTCCAGACAAGGCATATGGGTATAGAAGCAGTGATGGGGTATATTGTTAGGTCTGAGGATAAGTGCGCAGGAATTAAGAATTTGGTATAGGTTTCAGAGAGAGGGTTTCAATATGAGTTGGAAAGATCACAGTTGGATAAATACACTGGGGTCAGTTGAAAGTCACTTTACTGGAGAACATGGTTACAGCTCTCTATCTGACTCTAGCTCATGCCACACTTGTCCTAGCTACACCCTTACCTGTTTTCAGGAACCTCAGCTTCTTCTGCAGTTCCTGCACATGACACTTTTAACTGGAAAACCTGCTTTCCTGCTTACCCAGGAATAATTATATGCAAAGGTACAAACGGTCCTATAAATCTTTTACATCTAAAGCTTGTCTTCTGTCCCACTATACTTTCTTCAGCCTCCTTCAGTCTGTGGTGTTCTGCACTGCAGATACAGACAGACAAATGAATTACAGAACAAAATCATTTAGATTGCAAAAGGCCCTTAATATCGTCAAGTTGACTATAAACCTAACAGTAAACTGTGTCCACATGTCTTTTAAATGCCCTGGACAGCCTGATCTAGTGCTTAACAGCCCTCTCAGTGAAGAAATGTTCCCAAATATCCAGTCTAAGCCTTCTCTGGAACAACTTGAGGCCATTTCTTCTAGTCCTGTCACTTGTTACCTGGGAGAAGAGACTGACCCCCACCTGGCTCCACCCTCCTTTGAGGCAGCCGTAGAGAGTGGTAAGGTCCCCCCTAAGCCTCCTTTTCTCCACGCTGAACAACCTCAGCTCCCTCAGCTGCTTATCAGAGGACTTGAGATCCAGACCCTTCCCAGCTCCTTCATCCTTCTCTGTGCTGCAGCACCTCCATGTCCTTGTAGCGAGGAGCCCCAGCCTGAACACAGTGCTGGCAGCATGGCCTCACCAGTGAATACAAAAGGATTCAAATATCTCATCATTCAAAATTTGCTGAGTGTAGATAAATTAATTTATTCCTTTCCCCCCTTCCTGTAGCACCCATAAGAACGTGATGGACTTTTCTCCACGTGATGATTTATGGCATTTAAGTAATGTTTGTCTTACTAAACAGACGAAAAAAGTCTTGAATTTCTAAAGCCTGGTCTCTTTGATTTGCATTTTTCTGTGATCTATGATCTTCCTAAAAATAAATTAATCCAGTAGATTATTACACCGACTGGCATTAAATTGAAGTTTATGGACAGTGGGATTGCTTTTCTTAATTATTATTTTGCAGATCCCTGAAACATTGTTTATGTAGACTAAAGAATCTGCAGAAAGTCTGAAAGCAATGTCATAGAACATGCCCTTAAATGAAAGTGTTTTTTTTAAAATGCAGTGGGGTTTTTTGGGCACAGATCTTTTCATAAGCTTTTATCTAACAGTTTTTCTTCTCATTATTGATTATGATTGTGTACTTATGTCTACAACTAAACATAGCTAATGAGGTACATGACTTCTTCTCAAGTTTGGAATTTAGTAATTAATAATCCTGTTACCACATGACTATACAAATAGATTTTGTACCAAGATCACCGTAACAATAGTAAAAAAAAACCATACTTTTGGGAGGAGGTGTTGGTTGGTTTGGGTTTTTTTCTAAGAGGTTGTGTTAGTTTAAAAAGAAACTATTTTTGTGTTTTTCTCTTGGTCAGATTTCTATACTGGAATTAGAGATCATTCTTTTAGTTAGTCAACATTGGTCCCTAAGAATTTGTTTTACTTTTATTGTTTGTCATATGTCATTTTATCTTTAAAGACTGCCGGAGTTCATGATTCCTGAGAAGTAACACCTTGAAGTTCCGGCACTATCTTCTCCAAAGTAATTTACACTGAGCTGGCTTCCTATTATTGTGTCAATGAGACATCAAATGTTGACACTAGTGTGAAACAACATTTGATATTATGGCTATTAAGCTACTTGAAAAAATACTATACAGGTGGATTTTGTGTTTACAAGACCTGGCATTTAAAAATGTATGTCATGGTTGCAGGTAGTAAATGTTGTTTATGAATTGTTACAGGAGAGAAGATACTTATATTTGTGTACAATATGCTAGTCTTAGCTCTTGTTATTTTTATCTCCTAAATATCTTAAAATTAGGTGGTTATAAATATTTAAAGATATGAATAATTTCATTTGTTGGACTATTGTATGCATCAATTAGACTGGATGCTAAAGGAGAGAAGTGGACATGCCCTTCTCATAACAGCTAAACATGAAAATAATGTATCAGAGATAGTGATTTAGTTCAAATTTATAAAAATCATTGTTTTGCTGTATCAGCATAGCTCTTTACAGAATGGTGATCTCATCCTAAGGTTACGGTTATCTAAACAGATTAATTGCTGAACTTTATTTCTAGTGTTTTTATATCTTTGCTGGAAATATGAGAACACAAACACTTAAAATTTAAGTTATTGGTCTTCAGCCATGCTAAAGCTTTCAGAACTTGGTATTTAACCCTAGGACTGGATCCATACCTCTTTTAAATTCTGGAATTCCAGAAATTGTGCAGCTGAGTAGGAAAAAGCAAGGGAAGAAACTGAAATGGGGAGAAGGAAATTATTCTCTTTTACAGAAGGAAAGATGAAAAAAAAAAAACTCAATGAGCATAGGAGAAAAAATAGGATGAAAGAGAGGAGTCAGGTGAGTATTTACAGTAGTATTTTTTACATAGTGCTCAGATATGTTATGCTTTGTGCTTGCATGGAAAACAGTGAGACTTCAGCTTTTTAACTGCTGTTCTGAGCTGTTCTTTAGTCACTGCATTTTTATTTTAGCATAGTCACTTCTAAGGCTTTAAATTGACTTTCAGGGCCAACCTGAATCACAGAATTCATTATTCTGCTTAAATAATGACTACCCCAATGTTTGTCTTCCCAAGTTAACTCTTAAAAACCCACTATTAGATATAAAAAAAATCAAAACCATTTTTAAAATATATATTTCTGTTAATTCTAGTCACTAGCATTTGGGAAAAGGCACAAGCGGGCATGCACTAACAGTTAAGATTGTCAGAATTTGTGTGTAAAACCTAATTGTAATAGCACTGAAATTGAAAATAGAAACTGCTAATTAACTGTTACTCAGCAGGACTAGGTAAAGTCAATCAATTCACAAACAAATGTAGCTGTAGAACAATGGATTACTTACATTGGTACTCATTACAGGTTAGACATCAGTGTGGATTCCATCCATAAGCTGTAATAAAATAAAATAAATTAGGAAATGGCAAAAAAAAAGTTTCATTCAGTAATTTGTTCATAGATTTGCTTAGTTTTTCCATGATTCCCATAAGTATATGTAGTATTATAGCAAGAGTATATGTTTAGGGAATACCCATACTTTTTAAATTGAGCAATTAACAAATATTAATACAGTGACTACAACTGGTCTTCATGAATTACCATGCAAAAAACCCATTTAACTACAGATATAAGGATCCCCCATTTTTGTACATTCACTCCTATATGGCACGCATAAAACATTTTAACTGTTCACCTGAGCAACACTTCAGTGCAACTGAACCCTGAGCTGATGTATGGCATAATAACATCCCCTCTAAAAGGGGACAGAGAGTGAAAATGGGTGGGGCAGGGAGAGGTCTTATGGTGCTAGTTCACAATTAATTTTGGAATGGTAACATCTACTTTTTGGAATGTAGTGTATTAATTTCTGCTGATAGAGATAGGTCAGCATAAGAACTATGCTATAAATTGCTATGTGATAGGGTTCCCATTCCTGTGCCATGTCTGTGTCATTGGGCAGCAATTTTTAAGGGCACCCAATAAAGATGAACACAGAAAAACTAACATAACTACTCTTCATGTTCATCCTAAAAGGAAAATGAAATTAAATGCCAATAAAACTTTTAGAAGTTCTAAATAAGAGACTTTTGGTCTATTCAATAGTTAAGGCCTTGCTGTTACATTGTTTTGCATTGATATTACACTATTTCATGTTGCATGAATCTAGAATGGTTTAGATCATGTAAATTGTTCAGTGCAAAATCCATTTCAAGTATATTTAGATTTTAAAGATTTCTTTATAATCACATTGTAACTGGCAACTCTGTGTTGTCCTCTTATCAACAGTATCAAGATGAGTGTATTCTGAAATAGTCAATAGTGGAAGACCTCTCCAGTCCCAAGATTATGTCTCTCAAATTTTCCATATTGACAAGGAAGTGCCAACTGTGAGCTGTCCCTTTGGTGTCTTCCAGCCCCAAATCACTGCTCAGGAGGAAAGCTCACTTTCCCACCCCATTCTCTGATTATTTATGCTTTGGTACTGCTGTTCCATAAGCACACAGTCTTGGCTTTGCATCTGGGCTGGCAAGCTGTGAAGGTGGTATGAAGAGGTTGTTTCCACAGACCAGTTCCACACTGAAGTTTTCTGCACAGACTGGGCTGTATACCAACTTTAAAACCAGCCCACCCCCTATGACTCTTTTATTTAATTATAGTTCATTTAAAATAACCATTATAATATGTGTCCATGACCATGACATTGGATTTCAGCATTTTTTTTTCATGGCAGCATTTACTGTATTTAGTAACAAATTACTGTGATATTTAATGAATTGTGTCTTAAAGTTTGGAATGGAGAATCCCAGCTTAAATTTTTATTTACAGCAGATAAACTAAAAGCCCAGTAGTACATAATTAGTTCTAACAGAAAAGCAAACTTCCTTTTATTTTTGTCAGACTTCATTTTTGTGCTCCGTCTAGTGCACACAAGTACTGTTCAGTAGTAAAAAATATTATGCAGCACAAACCTATTAGATGTTCTGTGCAGGTTAAAGTCATTAGTAAATTTTATTTGTTCAGATTAGAGAAAGTTGAAAATATGCTGAATCATTATTTTAATCCAGATGTTGTTATCCATAAGTATTCATCTTGAAGGTAAGATGCTGGCTTCATAAATACCTGGTGAACTTCACAAAATTAATTACGTTTCAAATATGTGATTCAGAGTCTAAGATTCAGATCTTAGGATGGGATGAATCGCCCTCTGGAGGTGCCCATTTTAGTTTGCTGACTTCACAAGAATCCTGCTCTGAACTAACTAATTCAAACTCAAAGTTAAGTGACTGGCCTGTCACCTTCATTGAGAAATAACAGCATTTCATACTGTAGTAGATCTTTTCTTTAGACCTCTCTAAGAATGGCTGCCTTATTCTTCACCTTTTCTCTCAGTGTTCTTGTACTGTTTCTAATATTAATAAATACGATTGTTGCTGTTGCTATTTCCTGTGTATTGTTTTTTCCTGTACTTTTCAATCTTGTCATCTTATCTTTCCGTGTTTCTTTTTTTTATTTTTTTTATTTTTTTTTCTCTGACTCTTTACAGCTACCATCCTTTCTGAAGCTTTTCACTTGCTACCTCTCTGGCAATCCTACTTTCCATGTTGAAAGTCTTGTCCTAACTTCTGATGTGGAAGATTGCTGACCCTTCCTTTGATGCTGATACCAGTATTTTCTTGACTGATAGTATTGTAATGAAGACATGGAAAAAAGAAGACTACGGCACTCATTAAATTTTTCATGGATTGAATAGTCAAAAAATATTGTTTTTCTGCCTTCATATAAAATGTGTTGGTTTCCTAATGTAATTGTAACTTAAAGATGTTTGTAGAAATGTAAAATGAAATGTGAAGAGAATAAAATCCATATTAAAGACATAAAAGTTTAATAAAATATAGCATTAGTCTTTATTTTAACAACTGAGTCCTACATGGCTCATTTGCAAAAAGGGAGTAGACTTACAAAGTGCTGTACTGGTAAAGTCTGACTTACCAAAAGGTGAAATTTCTGTTCAGTAATTATTAAAAATTATTTTCTTTCTCCCTCTGGTAATATTTTCTTGGTTTATACATGTAAAAGATCTCTCCTTCTCTTGAGTTCTGTCTACTCCCCGTTTTTTTGTTCCTTTTGTTAACCAAAGTTTGTGGTTCCTTTCTACACTCGTGTCTCCTAACCCTTTTGGTCCAATACTGATCCCTTTTTTCTCATATGTTTGCATCCATTTGCCTAGAATATTGTCTTCATCATATATACTCAAGAATATATATACTTCTAAATGCTGGATGGATCTGCTACTTTAGGACTTCCAGTAAAGCAGAAAAGAAAATTAACAACTCATAACATCATTTTAGATTTTTTTTTTTAATGACACATGTGCCTTCAGAGGATCAAAGTACCTTGCCGCCTACATCAATTGAATAGTAACTATAGACAGAGATAAACATTCCTGTAAAAATAAAGACTTATGATACTTGTTCAATATAGGAATGCTAACTTAAAAGAGTATCTGAATGAAATCATGCTGTGTTCATAAATGGTATGGCAAACATTTTCAGTTTTGTTTGTATATAAAGTAAAATGCTATTGGAAAGAGTGTTTTGTATTGATAGCAATATAAGGATATAGAAGTTTTTGAAAAAGACAACTAAAAGGTACACCTGCATAAAATCAGGACAATTTTTGAAAATAGTGCTCTGCTGTAGCAAGCAGAAATACTGAATAATAGTTGTTGTTTTTTTTTAATGGGATGGATACCTACATATTTCATTAGGTATACTAAAAGTTCTTTAGATAATCTAAATTATTTGGATTGCAGTAAAAGGATGCCATGATAAAACATAAACAGTGATGTTCAGAACTTTTGCTTTATATGTGTAAATATTATTCTATAGCCTCTTCTGATACCTATAATAATGGCACTAATAATAGCAATATACTAGAAAATTGTTGGAGATGTGAGTGAGAATGTCATTTGTGGTGCCTAAAAGTTTTTAACTAGTGCAGTTTACCTGCAGGACTTTGCATAATTTTAAGGCCATTAACAAAACCCCACTGCCAGATGTGTGTACTGAACATGAGGATGACATTACAATGATTAGAAAGCAGAGGAAATTTGAAATCTCTAGAACAGTTACACCAATGAGGAGTTTGTGTTGAACAGTAGAAGCAGTAATTTTTTTTTCCTAAAATTAAGTTGCATTGACTTCAACTAAGTTTATAAAGAAAATCTATATTAAAATTATCCATAGAAAACAAAAGAATATTAAAACCCATGTAAAACCTGATGGGGCTTTCTTTAGTATATCCTCAAATGATGCACATTGACAGCATACAGTTAAGTCATTACTGGTTGCTGAAGATTTGTCCTTTCTATTAACAATATAAGGCAATGCAGATCCTGAAGTAATCTCTGACTTAATGCTTATATTCATTTTACTGCAGAGTTGTTATGGACTAAGGCCTTGCTTATCATGAAAAATAGTACAATTCTAACAATGGCATATTACTGTTAGAAGGAAGTACATGAATCTGACTTAGCACAGTTTTAGAAAACTAGTTTTGAGAGTACTGTATTGGTGTAGCTTAAGTTATGAAACTATTGCTTTTTTGATACTACTGCTAATCTAAAATTCAGACTTGCAGTTTGATGATAAAATTTTTTTTACACGCAGCTTTTTTGTATTTTTGATTTGCAACTTTTGAGTGATACAATCTTGGTTTAAAAAAAAACAGTTAAAATGTCTTTATTTTAAAGTCTGTTAGGAACAGTAAGGAAAACAGATCTGGAAATACTAATAAAACAGTAAAGATATTTCAGCAAATGAATAAGTGTAACCGTAGGGAAACATTTGCCAGAAGAGAATAAAATCAAGTGAATTACTACATTGAGATGTGAAAATATATTTAATCTACAAAGTCCTGCAGGAAATAATACTGAAAAAATAGGGCTTTCTGTTCATAAATGCAACTTAGGTACAGGTGATCTTGAGAGATGCAATACCACCACAAATTCCAAGAATTTTCTTTGATTGCACTAGAAGCAGGACTGGCTAAGACATAAATATAATGTAACTATCTGTAGTATATAAGGAATATAAGGTGAGGGAAACATAATTTATAGAACAACCACCCTGCTTGCAGATTCTGCAGATCACATGGCTGGCAGACACAAAAATAATTTCACAAATGAAAATGGAAGAAGCAAAATCCATGAAGATTGTATTGAAGGTTTGATTTGACTCTGTCTAGGTTTATGAGGGTCTCCATAATTATCATATATATATATATATATATATATATATATATATATATCCAGACATTTTATATTCATGTTATACATACATATATTGGTATATATATGGAAATGTATGAAAAGCTGTAGAAGAGGAATCTGAGTTATTTGCACGAAGTGCTTCAAAATAGGTTACAGGATTTTTGTATTGTACTTAAAACAACTGGAAGAAGTAATGAGAGTTAATTCACTACTAGATCTGATAGTGATCATGAACAAAGGAGATACTAGATCTAAAATTAAGACCTTATGACTGTACAATACTTCTAGTTTAATAAAAAGACCAGAAAAAGTGTAAACGTACTGTGAAATCATTGACAGAAAGATAATGAGTTTGAAGTGTAATAGCAAAAAAACTGGTTCAGAGTAACATTGCAATAGAATAAGAGAGATTCCACTGTAAAAAAAAATGCTTAGTGAAGTATAAAGTTGGAGAAAAGGAAACAGAACTGAAAAGGAGAACTTTAAACTTGCCATCATGCAAAGAAAAAACAGAGAGCTCAGACCATGTGATGCTATCTAAGAAAGCCCAGTTATCCACTTAATTACTATAATTTTGCTAACATATTCTGAAAGTATGTGAAAATCTTAAAGGAACATAAGAAATCAGATTTTTTTCAAGTTTCTTTTAATTTCTAGTTAATTTTTTCCTTTTTTCCCCCATAGAATAATACTGAATAAAAGGAAGTCTTTAGACCACTGTGTACAAATCCAGATAATTTATCTGAAAAGATAGTTGAAGAAACTGTCTAGTGAACAGAAATGGTAATTGAGAGTATAGAAAACTGTCTGGAATGTGAAGGGTTCCAGATTCTGTGCCCTATTCTGCTCACTGGAAGTAGCACAAGGTAGCTAAGATCCATTCCTGCTCACAGGCTGAGAATTTGCCTGCCCTGGGGGTCACAGTCAGCCTAAAGCTGATCTGTCCTTCTCCCATATCAACAGCTCATGTCCACTGTGAGATTTGGGACTGGCACCCTATGGAGGTATCTCTCTACCAGTTTTTGGCTGCATTTAGTTTCTTAGTTCACGTAGAAAAGATAATGGACCACACCCCAATCAAGAGCTGGTAGCAAATTACAGCTCACATTTGTCTGGCTTACCTCCTCTCCTGAGCTAGGGTAGCCTCATTTGTACTGCCTATTAGAAGATTCCCTAACTCATGCTATTCTTCAAATCCTGCAGTATTTTACCTGGGTGCTTGTTGGCCTCAGCCAAAAGCATACCAAAGAGCAGGCTAACAGTTAAAGGGCCTGGATTATCACATGGTAGAGCTCAAGTATGTGCCTGAGCCCTCTTCAGCTCAGTAACATAGAGGTAACCTTAGGAACTACATCCAGTTGGCAGTAATTACAAATGTACTAGCTTGCTCTACATTAAAAATGCAATGGCATGAAAACCAGTAATCTTACAGACTACTATTTCTTGACCAGAAATGTCAATTAATGTATTACATTTGAATATAATATGTGACAATTAAAAGGGAAGGAACTATGGAAAATCTGAAAAATGGGCAATTTAAGAAAGTCACAGGACAATAGAGGGGAAAACAGTACTTATCTGATGTGGAAGTATTTTAACATGGAAACTTGAAAGTCCATTAGATTACTGAATATTTTTTCAAGGTAAGCAAGGTTCCAGAAACTCAGCATAGGACCATTTGGGTAAATAGATTTAGTTCAATATTAAAATGCAGTTTGGGTCTCTTCTGCTTTGTAGGATAAAACCTGAAATATGCTTGTGGTATTTCAAATCTGAGACTTATGAGAAAGACCTGATGTTAAAGTGGGCATGCTTCAATATAAAATAGTCACCTCATCATGCACAAGGTGGGGTAAGGGCTCTGCTGAATATTTATACAGTTTTCAAAAAACCCCTCTATGCAGTAATGTCTTGGAATGAGAGCAATCTCTCTGTTACTTGGACAGGTGTTCAGTATGTGATATAATTACCATTAGGTTCCAGGTCACCTTTTGACCTGTGAGGTCACCAGTTATTTCCATGATAATTTCTAATTTTACAGATTGTAGAAAACTATGTGCATGAAAAGCTGCACAAAAAGGGAAATGAAATTACTTTCATAGACTAGTTTGTGACCTGGGATTAACTGCTTAAGTCTGAAGACAGAAAATAAAAAAGGAAAGGAAAATGTGGCACATCTGACAATGCTGGAACATGATCAATTAACATTCAGCTGAGTATTATCTTTTAAGTCACTTAGAGGAAAAGAGAAGAAATAAACTGCTCAAATAAAAAACAAATACAGATTCTGAAAGTGGTCAGCTACTCTGGTGAGTGCTGAGGACATAAAGTACATACATGAAAGAAACTGGGCAAAATTGTAGGGTGCTAAGAAAATACCCAAGAGTTCGAGAAGTAAGATTAGGAGTAGGGATTTGGAAACAGTTCTCAATATGAAATTATTCTTAATGGAACACTGGAAACAAAACAGAACATCATAACAACGATTCAGCATGAATTTGCCTGTAGATTTAGCATTTGGAGAAGTTCTGCAGAAATGCAGGCAGCTTTTCTGAAGGAACAAACCGGCTATTCTGGCTTTACCATATTGCCATCAAACGGATGTGCAGCACAGTAGGGAACTGCATAATGAAAATCCCTTTTGTAGTATAAATGTATGGATCTGTACATTTGGCTTGCTTTACATCAGTAGGATTATGTTTTTGCCAGTACTAGAAACTACATTACAAGAAGGAAGAGAATATAGATTTAGAATATAAGAAACTGGAATTAGATGCACATAGATAGAGAATAACATAAGGCAAATCTGTCACACATATTACATGCCTAGCTGAATAAAAATAAGTTTTCTTTCTTATAATGATCTTGTATTTTAGAAATGCAGATGAATTATATAAAATTACAATATTGTGATGCCCTTGAGTATAGTTTTAGAAAATTACATGAAACAGCCAAACAAAATATTTGAAGTTATCCACTTCTCTCTGGAGTACATTATATATGTTAAACCTAATTCTGAACTGCCAGAACTGGTAGTTCCTGTTTTGATCAAAGGAGTTGCTTCAGTACTTCTGCAAAAAGAGGTTCTGAAAAATCTTATATCAGATAGGACAGGTCTGCTAGATACGTCTTCATAAACTGCTTCTCTCTTCATTGTGATTACGTTCCGTGCCCATCACTCCTGCTTAAATAATCACTTGTTGAAGGGTTGCCTGTCTATGTTTCCTGAGGAAGTGGGGGGACATAGTTTTTAGGAGCTGCTGGAAGCTGAACTGAAGTGTGGGAAGGAGAAGATAACTGCATTCAAAAGTTTGGTTGAAGGGTAGAGGCTTTTCTGGAGATGAGATTGGGTGGCTCTGAGCAGGAAATGTAGTGCTGCGAGGAGTCCTTCAGTCTATTTACCAATTTAGCCTGTTGAGAACACACCTAGGTATCAGGGATATTTTGCCCATTAGTAGATTAACTAGATTACAAAGAACAACTTCTACATTTCAGAAATTCATTATGAAAGTACCCTATGAATAAACTATATGAATAATAAAAAGCAAAACCAAACTGTAGAAACCACTTCTGAGAAGAACTTTCATATGTGATTATGGTGTAGTTGCATAGTCTGCACAAATGAAGTAGAGCAAAGAAATGGAAAATCTGGGCTAAATGTCATAAACTGCTCTGCAGTTTATCACTTCTTCTCCCCCTCCCCTCTCTTCCTCCCCCCCATTGCCTCCTTTCCAAGGAAATAATTTGAAGATTCCTGGAATAAACTATCTGTGGTTAAAAAATATAGTAAAGAGACTGGATTCTCTAAAGGCAGGTATTTGGAATAAATGTGAATACAGAGAGTTGCTGCAGAATTGATCTCTTATTAAATCCTTTGTTTTATTTTTCTTGGTCCACAATATTTCTTCTTCATTCAGGCAAAACTCATTGAAAAGAATACAAAACGTGGCATATTTTCACCACAAACTAGTGGTAAATTAGTAGTTGTGTTATCATCAAAAAGAGATTCTTAGTGTATTTCAACTACCAACATGCTTCTAACTATATTTCAGCAGACATTACTAATTTTGAGACAATAGAGAGAGATATAGGCTGTGAGTCAAATCTCCCTTCTATTATGCTTGATTCTCAAAGAACTGGATTTATGCCTGTCTGTCTATCCATCCATCTGTCTGCTTATTTATTAAGAATATTATAATTCTTGTTTTAGCTTTTAAATGCAAAACGAAGAAGATATAAAAAATCCCCAGTGTGTCCAGTTTTTTGAGGTAAAGGAAGAAAGTAAGAAAAACTGACTTACTTTGTATTCAAAGAAAATTGTCATTGTTGATTTCCAAAAAAAGTTACTGAAGAGATCTAGAGGTGTATTTTGTTTCAAGGGTCTGTGTGGCCTACTGCTTTACAGTTCCATAAAATTTCAAGTAACATGGATACTACCTAGATGAAGCAAGATCAAAGAGCATGCATGCAAAATGGCCAGAATAAAAGACCAGTGACTAAAATTATTTGATCTCTATGTTAAAATAAAGTCTAAAAAAGGAAAATTAGTTCAATTTTCAGGTGAAGGGAAATCCATAGGAAAACACATGAGTGAAAAGGTTTTTGGAAAGCAAGATTTATAAGGCATATTTCAAAAAAGTTGTATTTGTTTAGTCTAGAGAAGAGAAAACTGGGGAAAATAGCAGGACATCTGAAGATTATGGGGAAGAAGATGGTCAGCAATGGTCTTTTGTACTCAGTTGCGGAAGGACAAGAAAAAATTATCTTACAGTCAAAATTTACAGTCAAAAAGAACAGGCTACATATTTGGAAAATCCTTTTAAGTACAAGGACAGTTAAGGACTGGAACCAAGTTATCTGATGATGCTGCAGCATCTTCCTCACTGACAATTCAGAACAGATTAGACAAAATGTTTCTGTCATAACGTCTCTTTTCTTCCATAATTATTGGCTCCACACAATAGATAACCCAGAATATTAAGTTGTAACTTGAAAAATAAATTTGAAATGTAAATTTGGAGCTAAAATTGTATAGTCTGAACACATTATAAATCATCATAAATGAAGGCTTCTTTTTTTTTTTTCCCTAATGGATGTATTCTTGAATTTTGCATGCATTTGTGTATTTTAATTTTCAATTATTCAGTTTTAAAGTTTATTTTTATATAATTTCTGTTTATAGATCATCAGTAAGGGTAAAGCGTGTCTCCTGTTCATGCAAGCAGTGCTACTATTCTGCTTGCACTGCTTGGTTCTCTGGTTGAGAAGCTGATTTCAGCATTGCCAATGGCCTTTTTTCTTGTCTTCTAATTCTCTCTAGCACAAGCTCTTCAGGTATGTACAGCTTTGTAGGTATTACAGGGAAATATTCTGACTTCAAAACACATGTAGTTTCTTTTAAGTCACATATAGATAACTAGGGTTTACTACTTGACAGAATATCTAAAAAAGTCTGATTCCTAAACAAAACCAGAACTTTGATGGTGAATCTGTGGTTAACAGGCTATTTTTACAGTGATAAATAAAGTCTGTTAGTAATAAAAATGAAACCTAGTATCTACGCTGTGATAATGGAACCCTAAAGTGAAATTAGTTAGTGATATTAGAAAGTATCACTTGTATTTTTGCTCCAAACCTCAAGTTATTTTATTTTCCTGTACTCAAAAACAATATTAAAGAAAGTGTATGGTTCATGTTACCAACATTCATGGCCTTGATTAAAATGGGAATAATCCATGTATATGCTTTTGTTAGAGCACAAAATATGTAACATAAGAACAAGAATATTGAAGGATGAAAATCATTTGACTATTCAGAATACTGACAGAATTCAATCTATTCAGAATACTGGCTATCATGTCTGTTCTCTTTTAGAAATTCAACTTGAAGGATTATGAGAAAAGTATTAATAATTATTACTCTGTTGTACTCTATTAGATCCTTGAGGACTTATGTGTTTATATCAAACAGTAATTAAAGTCTTCAAATTAAATGTTCATCTTCCAGTGGTTTTTCTTGTATTGGGTCTGCAACAGGAAAGGCTGTGAACATTTGCAAATGAACATTTGTTCTACCTTCTTCCCTCCAATTGTGTTAGAGAAGTTTCAATTATTAGAAGCAGCTGTATTAAAAATGTGAGGATTGTACAGAGAATCAAATAGCTTTCACTCGGCTGACACCTCAGTGAGGAAAAAGAAAAGTAGCACCCCTTCACTTTTGTAGATCATTGTATCTTCTTATCTTGGTAAGGAACCAAGGAGATCCAGTATGACTTTTTTGTTTAATTAATGCTGCTGAACCATTTAGATTTACCTGGCTTTGGTTTACGGTTGGTTGGTTGGTTGGTTGGTTGGTTGGTTGGTTTGGTTGGTTGGTTGGTTGGTTTTTTGTCTTTCCTTTTTGAAGTAGGAGGCATCTGCTTATGCTGTTTGAGAATTAACTTAGACCACCAAAGTCTTAAAACCTTTATGATACAAGCCAATTTGAAGAAAGATTTTTGTCAGCTTGAATAGAATTACTCAAAAATATGACTCACATAACACTGCATTTTTATATTAATAGTTTATTAATATAGAAGTTTATATAGAAGAAAAACAGTGTAGGTCAGAGAAGTGTTCAGAGGAACATGTCTAGCAAATAATTTTAGAATGCTTAACTTAGTTAAGCATTAACAGTTTTCTACAAGGATAGGAAAATATAATTCCTGGATAGAAGTGAATAATGCTTTTAAAAGGCCTCTGCAAGTTGTGTGACTTGACTTCTCATGTAAGTCAGAAAAGTAATTTCTGATCCAAGGTGTTTCCTGAAGAGAGAAAATGGTTTTAAATTGCAAGATGCCTTAATCAATTAGACAATTAAAAAAAATACTAAAGCTCCTTTTACTTACAATTGAAACCTGCAGTTGTCTGGTTTTACTTGTGAGAACTTGTTTCTCAACATGTCTATTAATTTAATAATTTTTGTAATGGAACATTAAGCAAATGTTCCACTTCAACAGTTTGAAGTTGCAAATTCAAATTATATTTTTTTAAGCTTTCCCATGTAATATTTAATTGTACAGTTTAAAAAAATGCTGACTAAAGAAATAATTTATGTAACCAGAGGGGATCTAGTAGGATGAGATATTCAGTTTTTCTGCATGAGGCCCAGTGCAACTACTACAGAAATCAATCCCCAGCAAGATGGCTGTATCTATTTTGAATAGTATGGTACTCAGAAACATATACAGTTAATAATATATGGATGGATCTAACCCCCATTTTGAAAGGTGTTAATGAAATTATCATTTAATAATTTTGAAAATATTACTTACAGATTAAATATGGACATCCAAAACCAGAATAATTTAAGAGTGGCAAGGAAGAAAAAATATATGCAATTTGATTAAGTGAGGTAAACAGCCACATACAAGGAAACAAGAATGATATAATATTTATTTGAGCTGGCAGAAGAATAAATGATTGGAGGTAGAATTGGTAGAATATGGTGTGCAGTTTTTCTGAGTTATTCTAATTTAGCAGATTTAATAATGTAATGTAATCCCCTTATTTAACATTACTGCAGTTGGACAGAACAAAATTGTACAAACTACACATCAAAAAGATCTAGGTTGGAAAGTGTTAATATTTAGAAGTGCTAATGGTTTTGGCCAGTTTTGAGAAATAAATAAGAAAATGTCGCAATTAAGAAAAGAATATTATATTTGGAGAACTAGAAACTGCATTTCTATCCAGTTTTGGGCTCTCCAGACTAGTAGGGTGAGGTACAGCAAAAGCGTAAAGAGATAGTTACTTTATTAATTCAGTATGTGTGTGTGTTAATTTATATAACCCAGTTTTCCATCTAAGTTGGCCAAAACACAGACAGTTACTTTAATTGCCCAGTTTTTATAAAAAATGTGAATAACTTTTCTGGGATACTCTTGGATGCTTCTTTGAGTGGTTGTGTAGAAGTATTTTTTTGCTGGTGTGTGCTGCCTATGAGTGCAAGGACAAATTATTTGAATGAAAAGGTCCATTAAATGCTACCAGCAGATACTTGAAGCACCCTCATGTCCACTAACCTCAGGGCATTAAATAGCCATGTGAATACAAACATGAATGATTTAATTATTTCCATCATACCACAGAGATGGAGATCATGCAGTACATGTACTGTGTGATTCACTTAACTTTAGTTGTAATAGTATAATTCATTTCATACAATAAATTAAGTCCCCTAATGAGCATTAGCAAAATACAATTTGAGTTAACATACTAGATATACCTCTTTGTGCATAAAGGAGTCATAGGTTACTGGTGTTTAAGATTTTCCCTAGTGTGATTCTTCAGAGAGCAACATGTCCCATAGTAACATTTCCCCTTTGATGGAACAAAGAGCAGGGAAGGGAGGAGAAAACTTCCTTTAAACAGAGATCAGTTTATTTCTAAATTCTACAAGTCAAGCTATAGTTATGATTTAAGACATTGTCTCTTGTTCAGTGTACTAAAAGCTGGGATTCTGATCTTCCAGGACATATCCATTAGCAGGATCCACTTGTATTTGCAGGGAAGTCTCAGGGAGGCAAGAGGAATGTGATTCTCAGTACAAGATACTCTGCTGCCCATGCATATAGAAGGGATAAAATATTCCTCAGCAATATAACATGTCTTTGGTTCATGTATTTTAAAGTTCAGGTCCTGAAAAGACTAATTTTATTGCTTGCATACTCTCTGCAGGGACCTTGATAGTGGCTGGCTTTGTGTTAAGTGCCTTATGTATTTATAGCCCCAATAGTAGTGATTGTCTTTGTATTTCAGCACAGTGCCATACATAGTGCTGAGTGACTTGCTGGCCTCGTGGCTCTTCTCTCTCATTCTCTAACAAGCTGTCCAGCTTATTAGAAACAATAAACACCAGAAATAGGGTGCCTTCTATGACTGATTGCAGAAGCAAATGTACCATTCCAAACCAGTGATGGAGCCTTCTGTCTCTACAGGAAGGGTGAGGGGGCTAGCAGTTCAGTGTCAACTATCAGTGCCTCAGCAATTTCATTTGCTATTTCAAATTCAGATTGGACTAGTATCCATAATCTCCTAACCAATCACTAATCCTCAGGGATTTTGAACTGCCAGCCTGCAAGATGTCTATTTTTACATAGGGATCCATGCAGCAAAGACATTAGATTCCTCATAGGAGCTCTGGATTACATTACAGAGTGCTACCCTGGAGTCTTTGTTGTGAACCAAACATGAATTTTCTGTTGACTTGGTGTTCGTTCTGACTCCTCCCAGAAAAAGTAGCCATCACCATAACCTGCCTCAGAAGATAAAGCATTGAGGTGTAGTGCCACAACACATCGTTGATTCAGTTCACACAGGTTTAAAACTATATCATCAACAATACTCAGACTTACAGAAACAACATCAATTTAAAACATTTTGTTATGGTTTTACTGTTATACATCATATACTTTTTTTTTTTTTTACTTCCCAGAGGAGAGATTGTAGACAGCAACAGGTCAATTAAATCAGCCTGTAGATCATCTTTCAAGATCAGTAAAAACCTCAGCATTTATAGTGTCTCCCAAAACATTTTGTACTTTAGCTACATTCTGAAAGCACAGCCTTGCAATGACCTGGTACTTGCTGCATCAGGTGTCTGGGGTACACAAAGGAGTCCTCTCCTCACTAAACTTTGAACGAACGATACTTACTAGAGTGTCGCCTTCTTACCCTGCAGTACCACGAATGTGTGGGACACACAGGTCTATTCAGAGACAGGGATTTGCTCACATTCAAAATCTTTGCGATGTTCAGGAGATGCCTGCTCTCCATATAAATATTTCAGTCAGTATTCTCTGCCTTGAACAATAGGTAAATTTGGGGTTGTTTTTCAGGTTCTTCCCAAAAAAGTGCCAATAGTTAACATGATAATTCATCATATATTTTTGTCAACAAGCCAGTGAGGAACAAGGAACAAGACCTTGAGGAACAAGACCATCCTCAGGAGCTTATATGTGACATACAGCTCTAAATTAAGCCAGTCAGAACTAGGAAACATTTGGGATTAGAGATGATAATGTTAGAGCCTTGAGCCTTCCTAACCTTCTGCATATCTAGCCATCATAGCAGGGAGTCAATAGGCTTCCAGAGTCACATTTTTCAGTTGGGGGACTTCTAAATGTGTGCTTGTTCAAACAGATACAAATAGGTGTCCTGTTCTAACTATGCTGAGACCTCCTGACAAAATGTTTTGTTTACCTGTTTATAACATGACTGTCTGCCTTTTAAAAAAATTTTTCTTTGTGTCTTGTGAAACTTTCAGTACATTCTCTTTACCTGCTTAGCCAGACATACCCTTCTGAAATAATAATCGGCTCCTGCAGCCAAACCCCATATGATTATAGCTGATAGACAGGGCGTTGCCTAAGTGAAATCTGCTGACAGAAACTATTTTGCAACAGTACAGATTATTTTGTGTCAAATGGAGTAATTTTAACTAGACTTACTCACAAACCTGAATGAAAAGACTTTCTGTTTGAGTATCCTGGCATGGTCAGTCTCCCTTAACCTCTTCTGCTTCAATAGTACAGGACTGTTTAATAATTTTGACACTAAGTGGAGTTTATATAATTTCTCTAAAAGTGCATTTTCCTGCAATAGCTTCTTATCTTCTTCTGTACAGTGATACAATATACCTTAACTTGTAGTAAGATTTAGGAAAGGGTTTTGTTTATATTTTTACCTAACAATGGAGACCTATCTTACTGTCTGTATAATTTTTTACTAATAGAAACTGTGCTTTCCTGTCTGCCTAAGAAATATCTGTGTGTCTTGTAAAACATATGGCATATAGGAGAATACTGCATGAGTTAAGAATCTCCTACTGAAATAATAGGAAACTCTCACAAGCTTCTGCGTTTTCATTATGATGTTAACTGTGCCCACTTAAGGTCTACTCTAGAAACAATGTTCTCCTCCTTTAGAGGAGGCTTGAACTACTTTAGCTTCAGTTTTCTGCTTCAGATTTTAGATAAAGTTTACATTGATTCCTTGAGCTTTAGTTATTAGCAAGTAATTCTCTTGGAAGGAGGCTGACTTCTGTGGAGTGGCAAATTTTTTTCCTTTTATTTTCACTCCCTGTGATTCTTTTAGATTTTGTATGCAGAAAGACCAGCAGGGTTTTAAGAGCACAATATGCATGACTGCATCTTTTCCTCTAATGCATCTTTCCTAGCAGTGGAAAAGAATGGCTCTCTCAGAATGTGCTCATCTAGGCTTCCAGTTCCCCAGGATCTTGGAAGGACTTCTTTGCAATAGCAGCTTCAGCATCTGCCACAGATAGCAGGCAGGCTGGTGGTTGATTGGCAGAGCTAAGAAGAAATAGGTTTCCAGCCCTGGGGCAATGCAGTCTTCTTCAGAGACTGTAACTACAGCACCTCTCTAACAGCAAAATTTACATTTTCAAAACAGCAATAAATGTTTTGAAATGATGAACAAGAGGGATGGACAGGGATCAACTTTTCACCTTCTCTATCAATAAAAAAATTAGGGTGCATCGGAGGACAGCAGCAGGCCTGTTCAAAGTAAATAATACAGTAAATTATATTACTTTATATGTTCATGGGTATTATTCTCACAACATTTTTTACTAAAGACAGTATAGTTTAATGAAGTCCACAGCAATCTAAGGAGAGACTGCACGAGGCTCTGGAAGAGATATCTAGTGAAGGTCACTGACTGGACAAACCACATCAGGTTCAGGAAACCCTCCAAGCTAAAACAAAGTTGGATGCTGGAATGTATGGGCGTTATCAAATGTGCTTGTCGTGGTCCTGCTGCTCACTGAGGGAATATTTGGATAAGAATTGGCTTTTGTCAGCTGTTAGAGATGGGTAAATGGGCCAAGTGTATGCCCAGCCTGAACCAGTCTGACCTCTCCAGTATTCTTAAAACAAAGTTTGTTTATAAATCATGACCTATTCACAGTCTTTGCAAGAATGAAACAAAATACTTTCCCCTCTTTAAATTCAATCAACTAGAGTCAACCTTAGTCATTCTTATTCCTTTTACTGCACTCTCAACTTTGCTAACTTCCCAGTCTGTTGTATTTCAAAGATTTTGTAACACATGTTAATGAAATGCCTCTCTCATTTTTTCTCACCTAATCTTGCCCTTCCTTAAATCAAACTTTATTCATTTTTCTCTCTCTAGAAATTTGTTGCTACCATTATAATTCTGAGGAGTGACTTTTCTTGTACGTTATACTGGCTTTTAGAATCTCTTTATTACAGAGAGGAAATCTTTGAGCCTGGCAATGGAAAGAACAAGAAAAGTAACAGAAAATCCATGGGATAGTGTTGTTTCCATCACAGTAGTTTGGGAGGAGGAAGAGGAAGAATTTTGTTCTGATCTATCTTAAGTGAATAGATCAAATCCACAGATCTGCAATACCACATCTGTAAGTCATATTCCAAAATGCAGCAAGCCAGGATCACTATAGGAAATTCTCAGAAATAAACTTGGGAAATTGTCCTGACAGTAGGTTTATCCTTCTAAGTCACTTTGCAAGGATAAGGAAATTTAATGGGAAGTCTCTATTTTTAGCAGAGATTAAGATGGTGAATCCTTATGTTTAGTTCCCTGGTTAGCCTGAAGTCCGTTCAGTTTTCAGTAGATAGGCATTAGGTGCAGCTATAGCTTGAGGAGGAACAGAGAAGGATCTAGAGCTCTTCATGGCATCCATTCACCCTTTCCCTCCTGCTGCTGGTAAATCTGCACCTGAACAGCCAGTGCATTAAAGAAAAAGCCTATCCTGTTTGGCTTCTTACTTCTAATGCCTCAGGTATTGAGGAAATGAAGGCAAACCTCTGTTCCAGGGCTCTGTCTCTTTAACTTTGTGTATACACCAGCAGGCACAGTAGGGACCCGTGCTGGTTTGAACATACTACAGTCTAAATGGCTATAAGAGAAAGGAGGGAAATCACATTTTCTGTTGCTTGTGTGGCCTCCTGGAACGATTAATATGTGTTTAATGAGTTCTCTGTGTATGCTTTCTTAAAATTATTTAAGTTTATTTTTTTAACAAGACCACTTAAAATTAATTATGAAATTAGAGCAGCCAGTAATAAGGTTAAATTTACTATAGTATTTTAAAATAACACAATAAAAATACTGTGACACACATTTTTTATACCAAAGTTTTAGATAAAGTCAAACCACTGAAGGGGTGGAAATCACTGGCAGAGCATTTGGAATTATATATAGCCTGCAGAATGTGGAACCAGCTTCTGATAGCTTTTCTTTCTCTCTTTTAATGTACTCATCTACTTTATATTAACGACTCGTATGTTCGAAATTGAAAAATCCACTAGGAAATGAAAAAGCAGGTAATTTCATTTTTTCTCATTAGGCCCATGAATGAAATCTGTAAGAGAATGAGGTGTACTAGTTGTACAGTCTTGAAGGACGTGCTAACCAGAAACAATCAAATTCACCAACTAGCATTGTTTCATCCTTGTTGAATGAATCAGTTTTCAATACGGTATGTTCTGATAAGTTGGGTTTTTTTTTACACATTGTGTAAAGTTGTAGCTATTTAATTTAACTGAGAAAAAATGGAGGGCTCTTTAGCTACATTTTAATTGAATTCTAATTTCCATCCACATACACACTTTTCTGAATTATGGTTGGAAGACAAAGTCATGGTAAAGAGAAGCCATTCAATTTTCTATTATAAGATGTAAAAATTGTGAATAAGAAGTTGATTATATAGGTGATTAAATAAAAATTGTGCAGGCATGAAATCACAATCTAGATAGCAAAAAGAACATTATTTTATAAAGAGAATATATTTAATTGAATAAGGTCTTTAAAATGAAAGAAAAAAAAAAAGGAAATATAAAACTGGACCGAAGTAGTCTGCATAAGACAAAGCTATTGTTCTTTTCTGTTTTAAAAGGTAGCTAGAATTGGTAATTGAACTCAGAGACACAAACCAATTCACCCAGTCTGCTGATAACATGCACTTGTAGTTCTGGGTTCTAAACAAACACAATATGGGCCTTGCAAGTGCTTTAGAAAGCCCTGGTTAATAATCAGTTGTCCAGGAGTCCCCTCTGACCCGCACGGGCCCTCCTTCCCTGGGAACAAAACCCCAGCATCTGTTGCCTGCTGGAGCCATCGCGGTGCGGGAGCCGAGCCCTGTCTCCGCCGCCTCCCTGGGCTCTCCGGCGGCGCGCAGCCAGCAATCCCAGGAAACCTGCATCTGCTCTGCAGCTTGTCTTCAGAGCAAATTAAAGAAAGCTGGGCAGCTGAGCTACTCAGACCTGCCTCGCTGTAAGGTAGAAGGAGGTGACCTGGGGTTAGATGACCCTGGCTATCAAGTGTGTTGTCTTGACAAACAGCAATTGCTTGACAATTGCTCTAGGCTTGGAAAACACACGTTATCGTCTTCATGCTGTATCCACTGATAGAGATTGTTTTCGTTACATGTACTGGATATTTCTAACTCCGCTGAACCTACTGATGTGTGAAAACATAGATAAGTTCAAACTAGAGGTCTGAAACTTGAAAGTCAAACTTGAAAGTCTCTTCTTTGTTCAAGTTACTCCTTTTTGCTAGTGGATGTCTGTCTTCAACTCAAGAATCAGTCTATGTCCAGCATGTCCAGCATCTACAGTGGTCTTTGGAATGCTGGGTTGTTTTTTAATTTTCTCTTTTTTTTTTTTTTTTTTTTTTGAATGCTGCCTTTGTTGGAGCTGGAGCAGTTTCAATGAAAGAATATCTCAGTTTTGTGTTTGGTGCATGCTATTGTCATAATTATTTCCCTGTATAGGTTTCAGCATTAAGGCTGTTGGACACATTAAAGAGCAATGCACACTCACAGTTCAGTATTTAAGGCATATGCAGAAGTTCAGCATTAATTACATTTTTACACTCAGTAAGAAGAAGTTAATTTTTTGGTCTGTGCTGTAGCAGAACTTCCTTTTGAACTACTGTCTACAGTTACTGTTTCCTCCCCTTTCAGCAGAAGTTTCACTGGTAATAACAAACGTGAGCCTCTTCCAATTGAAAACAATCCTATTTTATTTGAAGGACAGCATTCCTTTTTCTGAAAACTTGTTGAGTCTCTCCCTGAAATAATCTTTTTATGCTTTTCCCTATTCCTTAACATGTCTGCTTAAGTACTGAGAAACTTCTCAGTACAAAAAAGGTTGTAGAGAAACACACGAGGTTATGGGAAATTGTTGTGGGGTATAGATTGTTAAAATAAAAGAAAGGAAAGGTAGGAAGCATGTAATGTATAGTGCCCATAGGGGCTCAACTGGTTAGAGAGGTGTGTTAAAGGAAAGGTGACAGGAGTCTGTCAGGGGTCAGTACATGGTCACTCATGACCTCAGGGGCATAGAGACGTAGAATCCTTGTGACATGATTTGCAAGAGAATGTGTGGGCTTTTATTCACTCATTTACACAGCATCAGAAAGTAAATAAGAGACTGCTTTCTTATTTGATGAAGACTTCAGTCATCCAGATCAGCATTTTCCATTAAACTTCTTATCTTTCCTTCTATTTTCATGTGCCTCTTGCATATTTCCAGCAGGCTCTCCCTCTAGAAGGATGACTCTAATGCATAAGAAAATGACAGTTTTGCTATTTCTTGTAGATTTGTTGTCATATGATACAATCTGTCATTATTTTCATTCTTGCTTTCAAATTAAATATCTCCCAGTCTGTATGTTGAAATTGTGTATTATTAACAACTACAATTGTAGTACCTAGATGTAGTATACAGCTTTTTTTTTCTATAGACCTCAGGCTTCTTTTAAGCCTGGAATGAGATTTTGTTCTTTTAAAACTCTCAGAGCTCAGGTAATAGTGACTGAGGCAAGACTAAACAGGATTTATTCCTTCTCACTGTTAGGCCACTTGACAGATTGATACAGCTCTTCTAGCCTCTGAGTGCCACTGGCTCAGCCCAGCGTTTATGCAGTGCTTTGTGCAGACTCTTTCTCCCAGTGTGAAACTTGCCCTATTCCAACAGGAGGTGGCTTATGGCTTCCTTCCACAGTTCCTGCAGGAGGATCCCTGGGTGAAATATGAGGTTTTCAGTGTCCTTTCCCAGTCAGGTCTTTATATCTAATGTGAAGCAGTGGAAGACTGGTGAGGATTTCAATTACTGTAATTTTGGGTTTCTTTTTTTTATGTGGAGATATGATATGGCATAGGAATTCCTCTTAAGAGAGACCTTCATAGTTGGATTAGCTCCTTGACATATGTTAGGCATTGCTAACTAGACACCTTGCCTTGGGAACTGTGAGTTTTGTATTTTGGAAAAGACAAATGTAGAGGTAAACACTTCTGAACGCTTATTTCAGATCTTAGATTATTTTGGGCTTTTATAACCCTGGTATGTGCAGCATTGGGACATCCTGTAAGCATTAATTTATCTCTTAGATTCAGTGAGATGTAGGACAGTTTTAACTGTCCCTATCATAGATTGGAAAAGCCATTGGTGAAATTCTGAGTCAAGGATGGGATTATGGCCCTTGTTTAGACCCCCATTCCAAACTTTGGCCAAAGCATCTTCTGTCTTGATATAGATTTAACATCAGCAGTTTGATTTAACTTGAAGTGTCTACAGGAACAGTAACCAGAAATCTGTGCTTAGACAGTAGGATGAAAGAGAGAGCAATTGTATTCTTTAATGTGTTAATCAATCCTGTTAATTTCAGCATATTCAGGAAATTATGTTAAATTGCTTAACCTCTCTTTTAATTTATTTACAGGTCTACTTTGCCTGTAGTGCTGAGCTATTATGATAGTTTGATTTTTATGATTTGCATCAAGCATGAAGCTTTCAAAGCCATATGTCAAAGGTAAGTTATTTCAATAATACTCTTATTTGTATATGTCCCTAAAAATATTGTGTGTTTATGGGAGAAGTTTTCATCACTTTTTTGAAGACTCAGCTCTGTTGAGAAGTCACAGTCCTGAGTAAAGGATGTTATGAAGCAGTAGGAAGTCCTGCAGGGAGCTCTGAGAGAGATTTTCTCCCAGTGCTTGCCAGTGTAGTGAGGAAGTGTGAGTACTGCACCAGCTTTTAAAATAGTGCAACCTGATCCTTTCTTTACAGCTCAGAGGGTGGGGGTGGGGAGTGAAGGTGAAAGAATAGGAGTCCATATCCTCCTCCTCATTTTGGGTCTGGTTTTCTCTATTGAGCGAAGAGAGCATTAATTGTGAATGACTATTATGAGAAAGGACCGTTTGCTCTCACCCTTCACATTTCCTGTGACATAGGCAAAGTTTAATCTAGTCTGTGTTAGGAGAAACTAAGAACACTTTGCAGTGTCATAATGAGATTCCCCCTTATTTTCATTTTCCCTCAATGATATGTAAATCATTGCTTGTAAGGGATAAAAATCTGTAGGAGTTATGAAACCAAAGTGATTGCACTAATGTGGAACTCCTAGTTAGACTGCAGTGTTTATCACTCTCCTTAGTGTAATAAAACTAAGATGAAATACACTTCAAAACAAAACAGGCCATCTAGTTTTTCTCTATCTAACTAATAAAAGTAAAATTGACAAACTAATGTAAATTACTAACCAAATCTTTTAAAACAAGGATGGACAATGTGTAAGTCAGGAAATTGTTTTGTTGAGAGTTTCACTCGTGTGTAGGATTTAAAAAGTTATCCAGATTTAGGAGTTTATAGATTCAACTTAGACTACCAAAATTAACATTTAGTCGGTAGTTGTGGCAGCCAATCTGTACAGTGTTGTACAGTGGAATCTTTGTGAAATTTATTGTTTTATAAAAAAGGATGTTAATGCAAATAACACATTCAGACAGAAATGAGGATACTAAGAGTCCTTAAAAAGTACAGCAGTCTCCATAACCTGTTTTTCTAGCTAGTGTTGCCTAGTTTTAATCATATTTATTTTTTTATTTCTTTGTGGAGTCTAAAGGCATATTTCTCGTCTGGTGAGCTACTAATGAATTACTAGTTTCCATTCATCATAGTATTCATTTGTACCTGTAATCCATGCTAAGAACACTTTTTTGAGTCTGTGCTAGGTGTATCTTGTGTATAGATTATATACACATTTTGAAGTGATGCCCTGACTAGCTAATACCATCTATTCATATGTTGTATTCAGAATGCTAACTGTACATGTAAAAAATACTAATGAAAATTACTATATTACTTTAAATATTCGTAAGAATATGTTACTTTTTATGAAGCATTAATGCCAAACTTGGAAACGGTTCTATTAGATATCCATCAATACAGTTAGAGAGTAAGACCCAGAATCTAAAAGTAGGTTCAAGAGAAGGAGCTGATTAAAACAATACTGCTTGTTTCCAGATACTTGAAATGAAATCTGCATAAGGGTTTATCCAAGAATGCTATCAGTCTTCAGTTAGAAGTATCATGCCATCACTGGCTAACTGCTGGAAGGAAAAGAGAGTTTTTCTTTCTTAACCACTTCCCATAAAATACCAGTTACTATAAAAGGATAGCTGGAGCTGTTCTTCTTTCTTCCTGAGCCTCAGGCTCCATTTTTTGAAACTTTTTTTTCTCCCCCTGTATCTTATCCATTGTAAATAACTACTGCACTTTCCTGCTATTAGTAATACTGTCCTACGGCTGCAGCAACATAAAATGGACATTTTGGATAACATAAGATCTGGATAGAGGTTTCTAAAAAGCAGTAACTGGACTTGTTGTCTTGTTATGCATGTTATGCATGGTTGCTGCTTGTTAAAGTGCTACTGTGCAAAAGCTGAAGCACTGGAACTGCCTGCTTGCAGAACCAGGAAGACTGTGCTATTTGAATCAGTCAAATTTCCAAATGTAAGTTAGTAACACCCTTTACAAATGAAAAGATAGAAATGTCTCCAGAGTTTTAAATGAAAACTGTAGAAATCCATGGCATAGGCCTTTATGGTGATAAGAGAAAACTGCTTGTTGTCATTAGGAATTACAGGGCTGCATTAAAAAAAAAAAAAAAAAGCAAAAACAACAAAAAACAAAACAAAACAACAAAAAAAACCCCAAAACCCTGGGATCTTATGTACAGAATAAGACAACAAAAAAAATTTAGAGTATCAGACATCAAATGGTATAGACAGACTGGTAACATATGCAGTAATACAGCAGTAGTTGACTGATAATATTTTTCAAGTGTGAAAAAAGGAAAGGAAGGGTCATTCAGCTAATCATGTGCTAAATTACTCATTTATGTACTTCAAGTATCAAAAGAAAAGCAGAGTTAGATAAATTAATAACAAACAAGCCTTATTTTTACAAACACAAAAAAATTATCTTGATCTTGCAGACTTTAAAAGCCTTCCTACTGTAACAAAACTGAATAAAACCTACACATTGTACATATTAAAATACAGGTTTCAACCCTGGTGAGTTAATACAAATTCACTCTTCTTTGAACTCTAGTAACCCAACTCTAATCTCCAATGGGTTTTGAAAGTTAAACCAGAAAGGACTGTCAGTGTGAGGAGGTGTGTATATGTGTGTGCATATACATACACACACACATATACCTTGTTCCCTAATAGATAAATTTAAGATATACATATCTTAAAAGAGAAAATAGGTTGATATCTAATACCTTTATGTGTGGGATATTGAATTGACATTTGTTTATTATCTCTGGGAGTGTGACAGATCTGTGGAACAACTAATACCAATTCAAGGCCAGAATTTAAGGGCAAAGTGAGTTTGAGGTACACAGAAACTTAGCTCATGGTGATGGGAGTTGGCTCCAGTTGCTGTGCCTCAGTCATTAAGCCATGTCCCTACCCAAGCTGCTTTTCCTATCCACCTAATACATCTAGCCACCTTTTGTTTTCTGAGAGCAGGCAGTGCTGGGCTTGCTTTGTGCTGTTGCCACTTTAATTCTCTCTGTGACAAGCTGCAGAGCCGCAGAAGCAGCCTGGCAGCAGCACTCGAGCTCCAAGTGCAGCACAAGTAGGGAGCCCTGGAGGAGCCAGTCACAGCTCTCGGTCACTGGCCAGCCCATTGCTTGTAGAAGTTAGCATGCTTAAGTTGACATTGATCCCTCAAGGGACTAGCTACCAGCTAAACAAAACTGGAGCACAGGGCTAGCCAAGCATAGATTTTCTGTGACCCTGTGTCAGGACCTGTCATCCTGTTGTAAAAGCCAGCTATGTTACCTCCTTGTCCTCTGAGACTCCCAGGGAATCCCCAAGTAAATGAAGAGGGAAGTTATTTACATCTCCTTCATGTCTCCAGCCCAATCTTTTTTATTAAAAAAAAAACAAAAACAAAAAAAAAAAAACAAAAACAAAAAAAAAAAAAAAAAGAAAAAAACAAAACAAAAACCCAAAAAAACAAACAAAAAACCCCACAAACAAAAACCAAACAAAAACAACAAAAAAACCCCTCAAAACCAACCAAAACTCCAAGTGATAATGGAGCACTTTAAAAAGGCATATTTGTTCCTTTATGAAGCCTTACTACAACAAAGCAAGAATAATTTACTCTATTAATTATAGATAATGGAAAATGTGGAAGTATCTCCATGGTTAAAGAAGTAAGCATACTGGCATTGACAGTATGATGACTGTTGAATACAGCTGGAAAAGGCAGACACACTGGAATATTACTGGTAGTTGGGAATATTTAGAAGCCAGGAGTTCTCTTAATTCTATTAAATATGCCGAGGGTGGAAATGCTCATTTGCTTTTGCAGAGGAAATAGAGCAAAGATACACCACAGCAGAGAAAGCTAGCAGGACAAAGGAGATACTATTGACTCATTCCAGACTGCCGACTTAGCAGCTCAACTTTGTTTCCTTTTAACTTTTGTAACAGTAAGAGCTCAAAGCCTCTCAGTCTATTTTCTGCACAAATAGAAACACCCAGACTTCAAAAAGTAATATGCTTTGAAGAAACCCAAACCATTAACACATTAAAAACTGTGTGTACTATTAAACAGGGCTTCGTGGTTACTTGAATTTTGAAGCAAGTAGATGCTGGTGTTTCGGTAATAATTTTTACACTCCTGCATTCTGGCAGACGATTCTTGAGAAATAGAAATTTGTGAAGCACTTTTTGTTGGTTTTAGTGTGATACAGTTTTATTGACTTTGCAGTGGGTAAGTACTGCTTCAATATTTTCACAGGCTGAGTAAACCCCAAAGACACTTTTTCCCAACCCAGCAGTATATTGCAACAAGTTTCTAACCCTATAACATTACACTTGTAACACTGGGGAAAGCATATGATGTGTGAAATTTAGACTTTGTCCTCGGCACTTAAGTCTATATCCCTTAAAAAAACAAACAAAAAAAGGTAAATTTTTTATTGTCCACTCTGGACAATGGAGTGTGCAGGCCATCGATATGACAGCTTCTACGCTGACGGCGTCCCTGTCCCAAAGTCCCATCAGGACAGTGCTCCCCGGCAAGAGACCGGCCCCCGCGTCCCCGCTCGCTCCCGGGTGGAGCGGTAACTCCACGGACACCCCACGCGTGCAAATGCGCCTGGGCTCTCAGAGCGATCCCGTCCTCAGCGTGCGCTGAGAGCGACACGGGACGTCTCCGGCCCCAGCTGCTCGGCCCCGCGTAAGCCGCGCCGGTGCCGGGGCGTGTGAGCGGCACGGATGCGCCTTTGGGAGCGCGTACCGCGGGCTCGGCGGGGCCCCGCCGGTGCCGGGGGGGCCGGGGCGGGCGGGGCGCCCCCGCTCTGCCCCGGTGGCGTCGGGGGCCGCGCCCCCCGTTGGCGCGGCGGGCTGTCACTCAGGCGACGTCACAATACGCCTGTGTGAGCGCTGTAAACACTCGGGCGGGCGTGCGTGTGTGTGTGAGTGACGCGGGGGCGCGCCTCCCCGCCCCCCAGCTCCCCCCGCCGCCCCCAGGGTGGCACCGAGCCGGCCGGGTGGGGGGGTGAGGCGCGCCCCCGGTTGTTTGCCGGCGCGCATGGTAGCGGCACGAAAGGTAGCATCACTGGAGCAGGGGATGATGTAATTCTCCCTCCGGCCAGTGACTGCCTGCGCTTGCACCGATCCGACTTGCAAACCGGAGGGGGGTGGTTGTTTTACGCGTGATCGTATCAGCATCTCCTGACGGCGCACCCCCCACCCCCCCAACGCCGCTTTAAAGCCCGCTCCACTCATCCCTCCCCTCCCCGGGGCACGGAGGAGGGATGGGGCTGGGGGGAGGAGGGAGCCCCGCGCCGTGTGTGCAGGGTAAACACGGCAGCGAGCGCCGCGCCGAGCGGTAAACAAGTCTGAGGTGCCCTCCGCCGCACGGCAACTTGCTGCGGGTGGGGTGTCCCCCCCGCACACACACACGCACGCACGCACACTCACTTCCCCCTAACAAAAGCCCGTTTAATATCAGCGTCAGCTTTTGTTCGGCGGGCGGCAGCAGCCGTCCCCTCTCCCGATCACCTTATTTCACCGGCCGGCCCCCCCGGCAAAACCCTCGGGTCCCCCACGCCCCGTCCCCGCTGCGCGCATCCCCGCTCGCTCCGCGGCGCTGTCCCCTCACCGCCTCCAGAGCTCCCCCCGCTTCCCCGGAGCTCCCGGTCCCTGCTGCTCGCTCTCCGGGGCAGCAGGCAGGTAGGCGAGCAGGCGGCCCCCCCAGTCCCCGAAAAGGCAGTAGCTAAATGGCACTTACTGTCAGAAGAGAGGGCGAGAGGGGGAAGCTCTTCTCTCGGTGCAAAAAGCAAAATAGCCACTCGCAGGATGTTGCCAGCATAGGAGGCAGCAAGGGAAAATAAAAAAGATCTTCCAGTAGCGAGGGGAGGGGGTGGGAAGGGGAGAGAGGGAGGAAAGGAGGAGGAGGAGGATTCGCCTTTTAACCGGAGAAAAATAAAATCAAAAAATAACCGCGTGTGTGTCGTCCCCCCGGTTGCCTTTTTTGTGCAGTTTCAGCAAAGCTGCGAGGAAGTTGGTCCTTTTGTTCCACTATTTATAGATTGCGTCAACATTGCGAAAAGGAGAAGGCGGAGCGGTGGCACTTACTCCTCGCCGAGGGGTGGTGGGGGAAGATATCGGGGTGGAGGGGCGGGGCGGGGGGAATGTACAAACCCGGCGAGTACAAGCGACTTTAGCGCTCTCCCCCACCACCCGCCGCCGCGACCACGGAGGGAACCGGGCGGTGCGGCGGCAGCAGCGGCGGTGGCGGCGGGGAGAACCGCGCCGCTTCCCCGCCCGGCCGCCGCCGCACAGCACCGCCCCGCGGGCGGCGAGGCGAGGCGCGCCGAGCGAGCGGCGGGGCCACGGGGAGGGGGACCCGCCGCTCGGTTGGGCGCTGATCGGCTCGCCGGTACCCTCCGCCTCCCGGCAGAACCTGTTGCGACCCTCCCGGCTGGAAGCTCCGAGGGCAGGTGCACGCACCGCCCGGCTCCGTTTTCTTTAGAGGTGGTGCCGAAGGGTTAATCTGGGGAGCCGAGGGGAAAGCATTTTAAAAGCTGGGGTCGTGAAACTTAAGTGTTTTCTCCGCCACCGAAGAAGAAGCAGGGGAGGGGGAAGGAATTGGGGGTGGGGGGGGACAGAGAAGGGGAACCGTCGCTTTTCTGGCCGAAGGCCAATGTTTCTAAACTGAATGTAAACAAAGAAAAGTGCAAACACCAGAGGAGGGCCTTCCATCGCCGCCGAGGTTGGGGGGACGTGTTCCTAAAGGGGTGCCGAGCTCTGCCCACGCCTCGTTTTCCTCCGGGTTCCTGAACGCCCACGGCCACCCCGGCCACCGCCCTCGGGTGCCGCGGGACCGGGGGAACTTTCTGCCGACGGGGACGGCGCAGGAGAGCGAGCCTGGAAAAAAAAAAAAAAAACAAAGCGGCAAAACAAGTGTGCTCCTTTTTGTTGTTGTTTTGTTTGTTTCCTTTCAACTTGTTTTTTTTTTTTTTTGGGGGGGGTTATTGTTTTTGTTGCTGTTTTCTTTTGTTGTTTTTGGATTTTGGTTTTTTTTTTTTTTTTTTTTTTTTTTTTTTTTTAAAGAGCGAGGGCTCGTCCCTCCCGCCCCAGGAGGCAGAGCCGCTGTGCCCCGGGCGGGCGGAGGCCGGAGCCGGGCTTGCCCGAGCCTGCCGAGCGCTCCCGGCTCTGGCCTCGGGGCTCCGTGGAGCTGCTGGTGCTGTTACTTGTAACGTGCTCAGGAAACATCCACGGGGCTCCTGCTCGGTTGAGCAAATTTTTCTATGTTTAGACGGGAAAATCCCTCCTTGCTACCACACAGGCCGGTGGGTTGTCACCGCAGGGTTAGAGAGGAGCTGGAGGAAAGGAGGAAGGCTGGAGACGTGACGATGACACCGCTTGTGTGATCGCCCCAAAAATACCTCTGATGGACCCGCGGGCGATTCTTGCCCAGCAGAAGCACAGCCGTCGAACTGGGTGACTCTTGGGGGTTTTTCCCCCGCTCCTTGTTTTTGTGAGATCTATGGGCGGATGAGGTCTTCTGCTTCGGACAACAGATGCCTTCGCGATGATGATTTTCTGGGGGAGAGTGCTATTCCTTCAGAACTCTCCCCCTGCTGCTTCGCCCAACCCACACACGGTCCCTGCTTGCGGGGGAGCTCCCTGCGGAGCGGGGAACGCAGGTAATGCCTGAGGAAAGCTCCGAGCGAATAAAATAAATTCTGTTAGTGTGGTGCCTTTCTTGAAGCGTCCCCTGAATGCCGGGCTTTCCTCTGCTCTACAACTTCACCGCCAGTTCTCCGTCCCACATCGCTGCTCTTGCGGCAGAACACGGTGCTTGCTCATCTTCCATGGGCTCTTCGTGGGGACTGCGGCTACTCTTTGCTCCTTCTGCTGAGGTTGCAAAAAAAAAAAAAAAAAAAAAAAAAAAAAAAAGAGACAGAAAAGAAAATAGTAAAGGGGAAAGAAAAAAAAAATTAACGAAAGTTACATAGATCGAAGACGGACGGTGTTGAGTGTTGGATTGGTTTTTTGCGCACAAAACGCCTGGCACAAATGAACTCTTTTTACAACCTTTTAAGTGGTGGTGTAAAAATTGACTGGTGGTGGAAAGTAGTAAATAGTGGAAATAAAGGATGGATCCAAACTGTGAACCGTGAATAAGCCTTCTTGGAAAGAACTGAAGTGAGTAGAGTAGGTAGGCAATTCTCTCGCTTGTGTTCTGAAAAAGGAGCGCGACGCGTTGGCACTTTTTTTTTTTTTTTTTTTTTTTTTTTTTTAAACATTCTGAGAGAACAGAGTAAAGAAAGACAAACAGCGTTGTGGTGGAAATGGGATGATAAAAGCGAGATGTAAAAGGCGTAAGTACCGAAGTGGGTATGCCCGCCCCGGGCGCTGCCCCGCCGCAGCCCGGTGGCTCGGAGCCGGCGGCTGAGCTTCAGCAGAAGCCACGGCGTTCAGAGATGTTGCAACAGCACTTTGAAAGTCTCTAAAGAAAAGCTGAATTGTTGGAACTTAGGTAACTTAAGGAAACTCGTTATGACCTACATTGCTGTTCTGAGTCAGCAGCTGCAGCCCCAGCCCCGGCGGGTCCCGCCGCCGCCGCGCTCCCCGCACCCCTTGGGCGGAACCGCCCCCTCGCCGCCTCCCGGGCTCGCTGCTTCCCGGGTTTACAAACAAACTCGCCAGGATCGAGACGGTTTCACTTCTGCACTTCTGCTCTAAGGAATGCCTCCGCCGCTTTTTTTTTTTTTTTTTTTCCTTCCTCCCAGGTTTGCGGACAGAGCAGCTTGCCTGCCTCAGCACTGGTTTACCGGCTGGTTTTTGAGAGGGGAAAGAGCTTAAGCGGAGGACGAGGTTTTTCCCCAAGTTTTTAAGAGCTGTACTTTATTTTCAGAAGGGATACTGATTGTTTTCTGCACCGGGAAATAGATGCCTTATAGGGAAAAGTTACTACATGTTGCACACTGCTTTGCTCTTACGATAGGGAAGGAAACTCTAAAGTTGCAATCAAAAACTTACCAAACAACTTTCCATATTTCTTCTGTAATGTAAAGTAAAAGTAGCAACGATTAAACTCCAAATGTCCACACTATCAAGATCCATAGTTGAATCCAGTTTGCGGCGAGCTCGAATAGTTGTGCCGAGCGTTTGTTAAACGCACGGTCAGCATCAAGGAAAGAACCCAGAATGTTTTAACACCTTGATTAAAGTAATCTGCGCGCCAAGGTACCCGCATCACCCGGCCAGGCGAGGGACGGGGAGAATCATCCAGTCAGCTTTCTTTGATATTCAAAATGACGAAAGACTCGAGATGAAATGACCTCAGAAAACTCCGCCTTTGGAAAGCCGCGCTTGCCGCCTCTCCCTTGCCCCCCGCCGTTCCCCCTCAATTCTCACTTTTTGTTTATCGACACGTCGTTGCCACCAGCAGGAGAACTGAAAAGACAAAATTTAGCTCCAAACGCCTGGTTTTCCGGTCAGGAGATCACCGGGTTTGCGCGCCACTTCGAGCGCTGCTTTTGGTATTATTGTCAATATTAGTGATATATTTTTATAAACTTTAAGAGTTTTATTGGTCGAGTACGACAATTTACTGCATTTAATAATGGGACAGAAAAATCTAATATCCTTTCCTTCCTTTTTTTTTAAAGAACATCTTATAGCAGTGATAGAGACTTGATTCGACACTCTTTAGTAAAAACTTGTAGCAGCTGTGAGTTTCTTACGACAGTGATAGTTCAGTGTCTCCTCTTACGAAACCAGCGAAATTCGGAGACAGAGACTGCTCCCTGTGCCCCTAATCAGGGAAGGGGGCAGGAAAATGCCTCCTATAGTTTTGGGTGTCGGGAAAGAGTCGTTTCTCGGTGTGGTGGCGGCACCTCCCCAAGCCCCGTTTCCCAGCAGATGTGTTCGCAACTGGACACGGGGCTCGGTCCCTGCTGCCTCACCGTGGGGGTGAGCCACTGTCGCTCAGCCACCTCTGCGCTCGGCGGGTGCTGCCAACCACCACCAAGTACAGTCAACGCCTTCGCTTGCTTGATTTTTAGTTTTTCAAAGAACCCCTAAAATTCCCCTGTGGTGTCATGGAAAGAGAGAGCTCTTCTTGCTCATAAGCCTCAAATGTCAAAGGCAAAGGAGAGGAGATGTTTGCGCTTAAGGAAGGAAAAAGTGGGAAAAAAAAAACCAAACCGAAAAATCAAAAACCCAAACCCAACAATAAAAGCCCTAGATATAGCTGGGGAGGAGAGAGAAGTGAGGGAAGAGGGAGTGAGAAGGGGGGGCTTCAGCTGTACCGGGGCTGACACGGTGCGTCTGCACTTCTAGCGGAGCGGGAGCCACTCCGGCATCCCGCTTTCTTGCTCGGAGTTTTTCTTGGGAATTCTGTGGGAGCCCCGCGGTTTCTCCCGGGCTGCACACCCCGGGCTCTGCAAGGCAGCCCCAGGAGCCGTGACCTCCCCTTGCGCCTCGCTCAAACGCCTGCAGAAGGCTTGGGCAGCCCCGCGGCGGGACGAGGGCGGGCGGCGGAGCCCCCTCCGCTCCCCCAAGTCGCCCTCCGTACGGTCAAGCCCATAGAATGCGCTGGAAAGGCGAGATTTTGGGAAACCTGCGGAGTAAATGGACGTGATCTGCGTGTCGAAGCGAAGCTGAAGGATCAGTAAGCCGCAGTTAACACCGGGCACTTCTACCGAGATTTTGGGACGCTTTCCTTTTTTGGTCTATGTTGTTTTTTGTGGGTTTTTTGTTTGATTGATTTTTTTTGGGGGGAGGGGGTGTTTAGACCAGCGTAATTTCGTAATCACTTTTCAGACACCGTTGTTGTTGTCCAGCGTGTGTGACCAGGTTGTTAAAGACTGGGCGATTTTTGTTCATACAAGCTGGATTTCTGCGAGGTTTAACTTAACCTCATGCGGCTCATCACGTTTCTTTCACCGGAAAAAGTACCTTTCTGGAGAGCCTGCCGTCAGCTCGGTACTGCTCTCTATTGCGCGACCGAAAAGGTACTATGCAATGTATGCAAAGTGACTGTAGCCTTTCAGGATATTACTGAGGTTAAATCAAAGTTCCGGGACGGTAAGAGCAGCAACCTGGTAGCCGTTCAAGAACAAAATCGTTATTTTCAATTGAGTCGAGTTTTTTTTCTTTTTTTCCCTCTCCTTTATTCTTTCTTTCCTAGCATAGCTGGAAAGTGTCTTTGTTCTTTGTAAATTAGTGGAGTCTTTAACACGTTCTCGTCACAACTGATTGGTGGGACGATATATACAGCAAAAATGATCGCGCTTAGCAAAAGAATTGCAGTGACCTGGGTTTGGATGATCGGTGTCCCAGCGAGCACTTGCCTTTATTTATTTATTTATTTATACCTTTTTTTTTTTTTTTTTTTTTTTTAAACTTCCGTGATTTTAGAACTGTGGCAGGAGCACGGGGTGTAATTTCATAAATGTCCCCCATGGCAGCCTAGCCTCCTCTGGCCGGAGAGGGGCTGCCGGACACCGGGACCATGGGCACGGGCACATCACTTCTCCCTTCCGCAAACGTTAAGTTTGTCGCTCTTTTTCGTTCCCCAGTCCAAAGATTTCTCTGATGATAACAAAATATCTGTGTAACTGCTCGCTTTTGTGCCAGGCTCAATATCCTGCTCATCCCCTCCATGTCAGCTTTCTCAGCGTCCTATTTTCGAGCACTCTTTTCCGCAGAGATGTCCCCAAGCTCATATTTTTGTGTCCCTCTCTCGCCCCAGTGGCGTTGAGGCGGGGTTTCGTCTTTTGTCAACCTTTGCACAGACCTGGATGTAAATCCAGGTATTTGAGCTCTACAGACGACTATGTTATCTTTCTATTTGGCGTAATTAAATTATGGGATTTAAAATCTCGTCGTAAAAATACCAAATACAAATACTCGGCACCATGGGTGTCTGGTGGTACTTTTATTTCTCTTGGCACATTAGGAGTTATTTAACATGTAGAAAAAAGTGAAGGATCACATCTTTTTAATAGAAGGTCAAACGGTGCAATTAAGCAAAGAAGTTCAGAGAGTCGGGAAAAGTTAGAATGCCTCTATTAAAAAAAAAAAAATCGAAAAACAGCAACAACTGTTTAGGTCGTTCCCTCCCTCCCCCAACCCCCGCCCTCCCCCCCAAATGCGACCTTTTGGAGTTGAGTTAGCTGCTGATTCTGGGTTATTTACTCGTTCGAGGAAGATGCCGAGCTGCTGAGGGACCCGATTCTGGTCCCGGGGCAGTTCCCAGTGAGGTGGTGGTGGAGCCAAGGGCCGGGGAGTTCTGGCAGTGCAGCCGTCCTTACCTCACCTCTTGGTCAGGCGAAGCGAGGCGAAGAGCAGCTGCCAGCCTGCTGCAGATCTGCTTTCCAGGCTGGTTTTGGCTTCCGGGAAAAAGAGTGGCTACAGTAAAATGCTCAAATTGCTCGGATGGAAACTTTCCGGTGTGTTGGAAATATGTAAAGACAGACACGTAAATGACACCACTTCGAAACGTAACTTTTGACTCCTCAAAAAGCTTTCAGGACCTGGTGAATGTGAATGACAGTCATTTCCATACCGCTCCGCTGAAATTGAAACTTGTTCTTGTGGGAGTTTTAGACTTGGCTTTTTAGACTTGACCTCTGGAGAGTTGGGGAGTCCTTTATCACCGCCTGTCCTACCATCCATGCTACGGGGCGCTTTGTCCATTTCCCGCAGGTTTCCCAGCGGGGTCTCCCTGCGGCTGGGATTTGTTTTCCCCGCTCCCACCTTGGCCCCTTTGGCTGGCCTATGCAGGACAGAGGGACAGCTTACGGCCAGTGGCTGCACCGCCACCGCCACCCACTGCCACCTGCCCGGTGCGCCCCGCCCGGGGACAGTGGCTCTGCAGCCACTTCCAAATGATGAGTGTTTTGTTGTTCTTTTACCCCCAAATATTTTTTTGTTTTTTATTGTTATTGTTTCTCTGCGCCATCTCTTATCTTTTCTCGCAGGCACTCAAGCCAGTGAAGGCAGTGGGCGTGCAGGCAGCTGCGGCAGCCCGGAGATCCCACCTTTCTCCCGCTCTCCTCTGTACGCTGCCGTTAACACGCTGGCAGTGCTGGCGATCCGGCTGCGGCTGCTGCTGCTACCGCTGGTCAGTATTTACCACCAGACAGTCGTTTATCTCCCGCGTTCAGCTTATTGTTTTTATTTCCGGGAAGAAAACAGAAAAAAAAAAGAAAAAAAAAAAACAAAAAAAAAAAAAAAAAAAAAAAAAAAAAAAAAGAAAGAAACCAAAAAAGTACCTTCGGCCATTTTCTGCAAACTTGACACCTCGAGCTGCGGGTTTGTCTGTGCTTGGACTTTCTTGGGGAGCTGAAGCATTGCTGATCTTTCCCTGAGTACAGTAACTGCAAAACCCACAGCAAAGTAGCTTGTGGGTCCCATGGGCAGAGCCCCCGGCTCCTTTTCCCGTGCTTGTCCCTCTGATAGCGGCCATGTGCTATCCCGGAGCACGATTAACGCTTCCCGCGGCCCTGGAGCCGTCACCGAGGGCTGCGCTCGCTGAGTCCCTCCGTTTCGTGGCCGGCACACGGGGGACGAGCTTCGCCCTAGGGCGCCCCGGGGGACAGGTGGGATGGGTACCCGCGGAGGAGCTGTGGCACAGTTCTGGCACTGTGTTGGGACAGTTCACGACAGTTCACTGGGAAAGTCTGGGACAGCGCTGGGACAGTCTGTGGCTGTGGTCGGGCAGTGCTGGGACAGTTGGGGCGATCCTCGGATTCAGTATTGAAACAGTTGGGGTAGTGCTGGGATATCCTGGAGCGGTGCTGGGACTTAGCTGGGCCAGACTGGAACTGCCCTGGCACCGTTCGAGACGGTGCTGGAACACCTGGGGCAGTGCTGGTGCAGACTGGAACTGCCTTGGGACAGTCCTGGCGCAGCCTGGGACAGGGCTGGAGCCGTGCTGGAGCAGTCAGACGGTGCCGGTACCTGCTGGGCCGGAGCCGGGACAGCCGGAGCAGTCGGTGCTGCGGAGGCCGGGCCGGGCGGACACGGGGGCGGAGGAGCTGCCTGTGGCCCCGCCGCCACCGGGGCCGGGCCGCCAGGGGCCGAGCTCGGCCTGGGCTTGGCCACTCGCACGGAGACCGCCCGGGACTCTCTCGGCCCGGCCCGGCCCGGCCCGGCCCGGCAGAGGGTCCGTGCGGGAAGGGCTGGCCTGCAGAGCCGGCGCCGGGCTCGCTGCCCAGCTCGCTCCTCATCGCTGCCCGCCACCTCCCCCCGGGCTCTCCGGCAACTCGTTCAAAAAGTGTCCGCATCCCGCATCTCTTCGCTGTAAAAATAGATGTAAAAATAGCCCAAAGCTCGAAAAGGCTGTTGATAAAATCAGTCCCTTCTGGCTTCTGTACAGCTGAACCAGTACACCTTGTGGTTTCCCCCCTCGTTCGATTTTTCTCTTGGCTCCCCCCGTGGAGACCCCGAGCCTCCGCCCCCGCCGCCGGGCCGCCCGTGCGGGTCACCGGGGCCATTCCCCCTCCACCGACACTCCTCCTCTGAAATTGCAAATGATCCGCCCTCTCAAAAGTTAGCGACTCTGAAAAGATGTCTTCTTCATTACTTTTGCTTAGAGATGTAAAATGCAGGTTTGTTTTTTTTTTTTTTTCTTGGCCATAATAATTTAGTGGACCAAACTAGTTAAAGAGGTTTGCGTTCTACAATCCCATGGGACCATTTTAATCGATGGTGAAATGTTATTTGACTTGGCAGTGTAACAGTGGGGATTTGACTCATCAAGATGTAAATTAAGAGTAAACAGAGAAAAAATGTTTCCCTGCATACATCTGAATGTATATTTCTTCCTTTTAATAGATTAATTAATATTCTCAGTCATAAATTAATGTGTTATAGAGTGAACTGAAGGAAGAGTAACCAAAATGATTAGTGTATTAAATGGCTAATGTATGGAGAAACTTTCAGTATCTCTAATGTATCTGCATAGATATAAATGAAAGTATTTGGGTGATGTAATGTGTGTACTTGTGGCTTTGGAGATTTGCAATGTGCAAATGTAATAATATTGCTTCTCTGAAGTGCTCACTCATACTAGCAATACACAGTGCTTCAGGATGATGCTAAGTGCTGGTCTAGAATTCGAACTAGTTTTGAATTGTTGCTTCAAGGTATGCAAACTCCGGAGAGAAATGAGGTTTCAGCAGTTTCACATGTCTGGCCTGTTGTATTACCTGACTGTACATGGTTTAATGTGCAACTGTGTATTCATCACTCTTCTGAGAGTCCAGATTTTCTCGTTTATTTCACAGCAAATTGAAACACTTGATTTGGAAGTATGTATCTGCCCTTAGAGGCCAGATTCCTGATCTGATATGTCAGTATCTAGCTAAAAGTAAAAATTTTAAAATGTTATATGAATAAGAACTCTTGTCAGTCTAAAATGATTTTCAGAAAGTATTTGCTAATCAAAAGCTAGTTATATAATTTTAGTAAATACAGCTTTTTTTTTTTTTTTTTCCTTTATTTCTTTAACAGGTTAAGTGAGTGGCTCAGCAATGCATGACACTACAAAAACTGTAAGTTAACACAATCAACACATGCTTTAAACACAACCATTTCTGGTACACTTTGGCTATCTGTAAAACAGATCTCAAAAAACAGACCAGCAACACCTACTTCACTTCCCAGAAGTATATTTAGTTCAGAAACTTTAGCAAAGTTTTCCACATGAGACTCTTATTTCACCTGAGAGCATTTTGAGTTGTTTGGTGCTTGGGTAGCTGAGATGGGACCATGAGCCTGGATCCCCAAAGGTCATCTAGGGTCCTTAGGCATCTGACTCCTGTTTAAATACTTCTTGCTAGGCAGTAGGAGGTAAATATCTAAATAGTTTTAGATTCTGAGCCTCATTATTTTTTTCCTCAGGCATAACATCAGAGATTATGTCAGAGATACACTGCACCTGTAAATGTACGCTTGCTAGAAAATAACCCTACTCAAGAATAACCTACTTCTAATGAGCAGATTTCAGCTCTTCTGCTCTAGTGGCCTGCACTCAGTTAGAGAACTGAGCTCCATTTTATAATTGTCAGGAGGTAAGAATATTTCATCAGTAAATCACTTTGCTCTTGAAAACAGGAGAAAAGCAAAGTTTACTGAAAAGGAGCCTCTAAGGTTAATTCCATACATCTTAATTTGGAAGGAAAAAAAGAAATCCACGGCAAGAATGAGAAAAGGGAGGTGTGTGTTTGAGGTATCTGAGGGCATATATAAATCAATATATACCTATACTGTTCTCAAAGCTCGTATTATAAATATGAGAATAGAGAGAATCATAGTTGGGGGATATTCTCTTGAATATGGGTAGGTGGAAGCTTAATAGAAGCTAGTTCCAACTGCAGTGGAATCATTCATTAATGCAGTGCCACTCAGAAGGACTTATCTGAGAACAGTTATTATGTCTTTATAACAGTAATTTTGAGGAAGAAATGAATTTTCATTCTTGTAATTAAAATAGTTGATTTTATTTTATTTTTTCATTTATTTCTAAATTCTGATGGCTTCTGCAGGAACAGCTATAGTACATAACATATGTCTGACTGATTGGCCTATCTCCACATCCCAGCTGCTTGCCTACCTCACGCCAAGTTTGAGTGAAGTAATGGGTCTTATGTGGTCTTCCAAAGCTCAACAGATTGTGGGTCAGTCAAGGGATTCCTATCAGGCATGAAGGATGCACAGGAGCCTTCCCATAACAGTGAATTCTAGCCCAGAAATTCTCACCCAGGAACTGTAATCCACAGTACTCTGCCTGAATGTGTTTTATCATGCAGAAGACAATTGCATGGAGATAGTTTAGAATATATGGGTTTTGATATCACATAGCTATGCACACTAATTGTATTGGCTGGCTGAAGAAACAAGACAGGGCTAATTAGAAAAATCTATATTTTTAACACTAGCCCTGAATGTTGTCCTGCCCTCTCAGAGCCCTCTAGAACTCATACATGCACTTTCCACCTTACTATGAAAGTCATCTACTGGGAAAGTTTGTGATTGTCTCTGCTCCTTCCTTTTGGAGCCCTAGGTCTCTGAGGAAGGAAAATAAGCATGTCATATGAAAACCCCCTAAAGTTTGTGCTTGATATTTTAACTTCCCTTTGCAAGGCAGCTGCTGCTTTTGCACGTGTGGGAATCTGGTGAGCTGTACAATCTTAGGCTGAGGATTTCTATTCACGAGGGATTAGCTGAACTGTTTTCCTAAATCAGTCACCAGATCTGGATTCCAAATTAACAAAGTGGTGCTGAGCAATAATGTAGACTGTAGGTAGCAGCTGTGCAAATTTATTCACTGAAAGCATTATAAAAGCAGGCTGTCTAAGTGCCTTAGCTTTAGTGCAGTGAACTCTGAGCAGTAGCGGACTTACTGAATTTATAACAAGTAAAAAGCTCAGGTTCATTCAGCTCCAAGGACTCTAAACACAACTGCTCACAACAAAAAGTTTAGAAGATGCAGAATGACTGCATCATAGAAAATAGAGCTAAAAAGGATCCTAGAGATCACTGAACCTCTCCCTACGCCCTGATGATCTGCTACCCTTTGTCTTTTCCATTTGTCTAGCCTGTTCCGAAAGATATCCATGGATGGAGGGTTCACACACTCCTCATGCAATCTATGCCAGTGTTTAACCACCCCTCATGCTGGAAGTGTTTTCTTGGCATGTCTTCTGTAGTCATCTGTGGGCTAAACCGTGCCAGTCCTTTTGCCTTTTCTTCACTGGTGTGCTATTTTTTTTTTACCTCTCACAATTCTTCTCTCTCCTTTCTGAACTCTGTCCAATTTCTCTTTTTCTGTATCTCAAATTAGACTAAGTATTCCATCTGAGACCTTGCCACAATTCAAGTCTCACAAGGCTATCTTACTCTTTACTCTTACTATCTGACTGTGGGGTTTACTCTTTTAAGTTTGCCACCTATTTTTAAGACTACTTCTTCAACTTGTCAAGATAATCTGAATTTCAGTCCTATTCTCCAGTGAGCTGGCAGTCTCTATGTAATTATCTGCAGTTATGAATAAGTGTATTTTATCTTCCTTCATTCAGGTTGTGAATGGAAATACTGAGAACCCCCAAATTTAGAATGGATTCCTGAGGAATTCTGCTCTCTATATGCTTCCATTTCAATAACTAACCACTGATAAATGCTTCTAGTGAATGGTTTCCCTGTTGGTTTGTATTTGTCCTCTATCAGTTTCCTCTAAACTGTGTTTCTGTGTCTGAGGTAGAGGAATAATACATGTCAGTGTCAAAAACAGTCAAGATATGACACCTCCTGCTTCTCCCATCTGTTATCCTGCCACAGAAGGAAACTGGATTCCACCTAGTCATATCCAGAAAATACCATGTATGCTTAATTCAAGTCTCTATGAGGCCTGGAGCACTAGTTCCCAGACTGTGGCCTCAAGTGAAGGCTGGGCCTTTGAGGGGATGCACCAACCCACCTGAAATGAGACTGTAGAAGTGGGGCTCACAGGCTGAAGTACATCTGCCAGGGTTGTTGTGTTGTCACAATCTCAGCAGTGGGACTGCTTGAACAATCTGATGTGAGACAATGCCCTTGAGCATTTTCCATCTGTCTGTTCTACAGGTGAGTATGGTGTCTTAAAACACTAGTGCTTGAGCTAAGCTATTTGTAGCAAAATAGTTGGATCATTGGAACACACCAAAAAACCCCACTAACACTGAAATATGACTTTCATTCAGATATAAAATGAAAATGCACAGAAGATGACCTGCAGAGGAGAAGGGCAGATAGAGCTTGCAGCCAGAGATCTGAAACCTGCAGTGATTAACTTATTAGCAGGGCATGCCAAGATGAAACAAATATTAGGGAAAAATTGATACACATTAATGTAGTTTAGAGGTATACAGTGTGTACCGTGTCACATTACACTACTTTACAGTCAGTAGAGAGAAGTAGGTACTTTGAATACATAACTCAGCTAGTCTGTTTTACACAGGATATGCACCCATAAATACCCAATTGTGCAGAACATGATCTGACTGATAAGATGTAGACGTATGTATTTTATGTGTCTAATGTTAAATTAAGAAAGTTTTTTTGTTTTTTTTTTTTTGTGTCAGGTGCATAACAAATCGCTTCTGTTCTCTCAATTCTTATGAAAAGAGGGGCAATATCTCCACATTTGGAATGTGCCATTAGTTTGAATTTTAGGAAAGCTTGATAGCAACAGGGCACTATTGAAATGATCTGATTGTAATACTGAATTCTTCTAGTCAGCTTGATAGATCACTTCTTTCTTACCTGCCATCATTCCTCTGGTTGCCTGGTTAAGAACTTCAGGTTTACATTGAGTGTCTCCTGGCTGAAAAAGTCTTAATAAAGAGGATAGCTTTATGGCTCACATTAGGGAGCTCCTGTTAAGAAACTGCCACTGTGTTATCTATGAGACATGGAAGTTAATAGATTGCTAATGCAGATTTACTGAATAGTAATATACACCTGTGCAGATACTTAGAGCGTAAATCCAATATATAGTTCACTTTGTTTGGTTGATTCAGATTGGTTTTCTTAAAGTGCCTTGTCTAGACAAATCCTGAATGTGTCTTTGATCTGCTAAGAGAGATAAAGTGCCAGTGCTACATTATCTGTGGATCTGTGTGGTAATTGTCACTGGGGTGGTTCTAGAGGACAGTGCCTCTCCCAGAGCCACTGACATCTACATTGCTACTTGAGGGGTTACAGAAGCAAAATAATAGCACTGGAATTTTATTGTAATCTGATGGATCTGATGATTTTTTTAATATATAGGGTCACAGTATTAGAAGTTGATAGCACTTTTTCTACCTTTTTAAGCTTGGTATATGAATGACCAAAATGCTGATCAGCAGTTTTTAAGGGGGTTTTGTTAAAGCACAGAGAAGAGACATTTTATGTATCCATTTATGTCTGCATATAGAGTATGAGACACCATTAATGCGTGAATTTCCCCAGGTGTTCTGTGATGCAAATTAGAATGTCCGTCCTAAAACTGAAACTGGGAGATTTAATTCAATTCTAAAATTTGATAAAAACTCCTAAGAAACAGATACCTCCTAAGAAACAGATAACAGTAACATGATGATTAATTTCAGGAATGAAGAAGCAGGAAGAAAGATCTTTTACATTTGTGGCAGGTGAAGACACAAATCTAAAAGAACACTTGGCTTTAAAATGCTAATTGCCATGTTCAGACTTCTCCTCCCAAACATCAATTTTTTGGAAGGCACTGTATTATTGCTGTAGGACCTCACAGAAGTGGTGGGTGTATGCTTGGACCATTTAGAACAAATGACAAAGTAATTGTATGACAAAGTTGTAATGAACCTATGCATACAATACATACATACATACATACAAAATTGTATGAAAAATTATAATACAAAGTAATGACCTTATGCCTCTAACCCTGGGGATAAGGTCAGTAAAGTATAATGCCAGAAAATTACCTTAACTCAAATGGACAGCATGTTTCTGAGAAGGCACAGGATTTCAACAGTTATAATAGAAGATTATGAAATTGCAGTTTTCATGGTGACCCCCCAACCCATCTCTTTTGAAATGGTCAAAGAGTGAGGTCATATTTCTGGGTCAGTGATAGTATTATTCTTCAGGGAAGTTGCTGAAGAAAATGAAAGTGGTGTTTACATACGGCAGTCTTCAGAGTTTTCTCTGGTGTCTTTGTTTCAGGGATTTTACAGAGAACTTAAAAAGGTGCAAATTACTGCTCGACATTGCATGCTCTGCTTTGTATCTGCTACATAATGTGTTTATTACATTATGTAATTGATGCGGCTGTAAATGTGAGTGTGAGCTTTTAGACATAGCAATGATGAAATGGCTCAGTTTGTATTTAAAGATTCAACAATAATGTAGTTATGCACTTCTTTAAATTTGCAATGGTTATGCCACCAACCCTTGCCCTGATAAATAGGAAGCGTAGTGACAGAAGACATGGAGAAAGTTCAGTTACTCCTCTGCTTTTTTTTTTTGGTTCAGTTTCCAATTGTAATGTTCCTCCCCACATCTCTCTAAACCCTGAACTTCAAGACAGGGACTGGGGCAGCAAAGTCTCTCCACTGTAAGAGAAAAGTGGGTTCCTAACCACCTGAGAAACCTGAGGACAAGCTTGTGGGACCTGATGAGGTACAACCCACAGTCCTGAGAAAATTGATTTATGTAGTTGCCAAACTGCTTTCCATCATTCTTGAGAAGTTATGGCAATTCACGTGAGGTCACTAGTGACTGGAAAAAGGGAAATATCCCCCCCCATTTTCAAAGTGGTAAAAAGGAGGATGCTGGCAATTACAAATGAGTTCTGGACTCCACAGTATAGGACAAGACTTTTTAGCTTGGGTCCAGAGGAGGGTCACAAAAAAGATCAAAGGGGTGGAAAACCTCTGCTATGAGGAACTGAGAGAATTGGGATTGTTCAGTCTGGAGAAGAGAAGGCTCTGGATAGTGGCCTTTCAGTATAGAAAGAGAACTTCTAAGAAACACAGAGAGACTGTAGTGACAATGAAAAGGGATAATGATTTTAAACTGACAGAGGTCAGGTTGAGATTAGACATAAAGAAGAAATTTTTTATTAAAGGTGGTTGGATATTGGCAAGGGTTTCCTTTAGAAGCTGTGGATACCCCTTCATTGGAAGTGTTCATGTTGCATGGGCCTTTGAGCAACTTGATCTAGTGAAAGAAGCCCCTGCTCATAACAGGGAGTTGTACTAGATGGTCTTTGGAGATCCTTTCCAATCCAAACTATTGTATAATTTTATTACCAGTTTATGTGGCTGTTTAACAGGACATTTTATTTTATTTTATTTTATTTTATTTTATTTTATTTTATTTTATTTTATTTTATTTTATTTTATTTTATTTTATTTTATTTTATTTTATTTTATTTTATTTTATTTTATTTTTTTATTTATTTATTTATTTATTTTTTTTTTTTTTGTCTGAAGAATAGGTCAATATTACTGTCTGGTGTTATTTAAAAGAAGTAGAAAAGACAGAGTGTTCTAATCCTGGGTATGACACAGTGTTGCAATCAAAGACAAGTCTCTAAACTGACTTGTTATCACAGAATTATAGAAAGCAGAGCTAGAGGTCATCTACTCCTTCCTTCTGATTGAGGCACTTTAAATATCCTTTGTTCTCTGTAACAGGTATTTGGCTAACCTGCTTTATAAGACCTCCAGGGATGGAGATTGCAGAATCTCTCAAGGTAGTTAAATCCAGTGTTTAATAATTTTAGAAAACTATCCTTTTTGGCATGTGCAAATTACACATACAAAACTGATCTGTGACCTGAGTCTCTTGTGCTGCAAGTTAAGCCCATTGCTACCTTTTCCAAACCTTGATTTGAAAATGATTGAGGATAACTTATTTTTCTTGACCTCCAGCCTTTCTTGTAGCTTCACTTTTATTTTCCACCTTTCCTCATGCATTCCTAGGTGCAGTATAACCTGTGACAAACAGAATGAAGGATCCCTTCATATGCCCTATCAGATGTACATCCCATCATATTATGACTGATTTTTTTTTTTTATAACCAATTGACCCTGTTCATTATTCTTCAGTTTATTACTTTTTTTTTTTCTCAGAATTGTTCCTTAGCCTAATATCAGCACTAAGCTAGTCTGGAATGTTCACCTATCTGTCAGTGAGAGTTGTGAGGCCTGGGAAGGATGTTAGATGTTTACTTTTTGGGCAACTGCAGATGTCTACACTTGAGTGTCTAAATGCCCTTTGTAGCCATATAATCACAGATCATAGAATAATTTGTTGGAAAAGACCTGCAAGATCAAGTCCAACATTAGATCTAATATCACCATGACCACTAAACCATATCACAAAGTGCCACTTCCAGTCGTTTTTTGAGCACTTCCAGGAATGGTGACTCCACTACTCTGGGCAGCCTGTTCCAATGCTTAACCCATCTTTCAGTGAAGAAATCTACCTGAGGTAGTTAGACTAGTCAATAGAGTCAGTGGAGATAGAGACTAGTCATCTCTTATTTAGAAATATACTTGTGGTAAGCTGAACAGATCATTCATTTTACCCTTTATCTCTAATTAATGTTAATTCAGGGTAAACGGATCAAAGGAAGACTTTAAGTTTACTCTAGCTTGGAAAACATTATGAAAAAACATCAAAAAGCTCTCTTAGAAAGACATTACAGCAATTTTATAGCTTGAGCAGTAGGAACTGGAAGTAGGAGCCCCAATTACGCCTTTCTTTCTCATTTCTTTGTTCACATGGAACAGCTCTGCCTCTCACCTGCCTACTCCTTGTTTTTAATTATGAAAATATTATAGAGGAATCTTGTTATAGAGCAAGATTAAAAGCTGATTTTTTCTTTGAGTCAGTTAAATCACAGAATGTATACTTTCTCTGCAAGGACTCTATCCAAAGGTGAAAAGCAGCCCCAAAGTTTACAAATATTTTCTTTTTTGTTCCTTGGCAAAGTAGTAGATCACTCCTACTGTTTGCTTGGGTATATTAATTAGGGATAGTTTGTTACTGTAATTCATAGTTACTCTATGTTTTTGGCATAGGTTTTTCTGTGTTTGTAGGCAAATAAGTAGAATAGTAGTGGATATATGTGCAATTCCTTTAATGGTCAACTTTATGAAATTCTCAGGCTTTAAGCCATGTGTGAAAGGTGTATGACATGATGGACATAATCTATGTTCCCCTCTTGAGAAACAGGCCACATTCCTCTTAAATGTGCAGTTTGACATTCTTTATGAGTGCTCAGAGAAGATCTGGGAGTCAAAATTTTAGTCTTCATGATGTGTAAGACTACGATGACAATATCATCTCTTAGGTGCATTTGTGCCATAAGGCTCCAATATTTTCCTCTTCTGAAATGCAGATGTCTGATGTGGGATTCTTCTAATCTAATTGTAGATGTCCAACATGAATATTTATATCTAAGCATGTCACCTTAGGAGAGGAGTGGGTAATTCTGGGGAATTATTCATCTTACTTATTTTTGACATTTCCTTTTTGGTGGGAAGAACTATGTTAGAAGTGTTTGTTTCTGTCTTCTTGTGTCCCATTAATGACAGAGCTGAGGCCACCCACTGTGATCAGCTGCACTCCAGACCAGTGTTTCCAGAAGGCCCACAGAGAAAGGGAGGACAGCTCTGGGCTAGCCTTGGAGTCACCCACCCTCATTGACACCAAACACTGAGGCACTGCATTACAGCTGGCAGTGGAGTTTGAACTCTCAGAAGCAAAAGGATAATTACTTTTAGTTTCTAGATTTCAGTATCTTCTCAGTCATTGATAAAACTCTCATCTTCAAAGAACACGATGACCCAATATTTGGGACACTTCTATAATTACATCTTTCCTTTTGGGCCTGATGGTATTGATATTCCTGGATGATATCCCTGGACTAGATTCACTCTAGAAATGCAAACACATTTTCAGGGAGAAAGTGTTCTCCTTGTCTTTTCATTTGGCCACAGGAAGTATTTTTCATCATACTTGGTTGTAGTGGAGAACTAGAATCCAGCCAATCCCTCTGGTGCCTTTGTTGTCAGGAAAAAATGATCTATCAAAGCCTGTTTAGTGGGAACTTCAGCCAGACACTTATGAGTGCTGATTCTTTGTTATTTTCTCGTTATGTGGTTCCTAAGTTTCTAAAGGTCTTGACATACATCTTCTACCAATAAGAAAAAATCCCTCCTCATGAGATTTAAGTATGTTGCTTTTATCTTTAATGGAGCCATGTTTGAGCGTCTGTCATCAAGCTCACTAAATCATCTGTCAATGAAATCCACATTTTTAGTAGCCATTACCTCAGCTCAGGGATAAATGACGTTCTAGCTTTCATGTTTAATCCTCCATATTATTTTCAGGTGGATAGGGTAACACTGAGGCCACATCTTAAATTTATTCTAAAGGTGGTTTCAGATTTCTTATTAATCAGTATATCTACTTACCAATATTTTTTTTCCCATGACCCAGATCACCAGCAAAAGGATCAAAATGTTGATCCTTTGTGAGCATACTGTCATAGCCAGACAAAGCTCTTCTACAAACTTGTGATGTTCTTTGGTCTTAAACAGCCTTTGTTGTTCAGGATCAAATCTAAGAAAATGTAGCATCAGCTTCAGGCTTGTTCAAAGTGAGTTATCAGACTTTATCAGAGGCACATTTGATGCTATCAGACCCAGCAACCCATCCCAAGGCATGAAGGCGCTGCCACCGCCTGTGCTGGCAGACTTGCAGTAGCTGAGGGCTGTAGAGACACCCTGCAGTCACTGATACTCATATTTGGAAAACATTACCTGTGCTGGTAGCCCAAAGGCTTGAGAGACATCAATTCTTCAGTCTTTGTAGCAATGACTGGCTTTCATTACTCATGACAGCACCCTTAATGAAACACCCAGAAAGAGCTTCCCAGGGGCCAGAACCTGAAGGAAGGAGAGATTGCTTCTGTCACTGTTCTTTGATGCATTCTTTGTACAGAACTCCCACCACTGGCCCTTCTGTTCTGGGGAGGAAGGCTTATCATGTGGGCTGAGAGCTGCTGAATAACATGGTAGTATCTGTTTATGTGCTTGTGGGATGGAGATCAGAGCTGAGCAGGTAATGCACACACCTCTCTGGGACACCTAACAACATTAGAAACATTTGAATTGTTATGCAGAAGAGATTTCTATTTAGAGCTGCTCTTAAAGCATCCTGCAGTATCATAGCTACTGCAAGGTTAGTGATGGTGTGTATCATTCCTTATAAAACACTTGATGGGAAACACTGTGCTGTATCTTTGCCAGGTATTCTCATGGTTATTATTATAAACAGCAAACAAGGTATGTTTGCTAACATTATTACTATGACTTTTTTCATAGGAATTAGACTTCATTAGAAATCAGAAGCAGGATTTGTTCTGTGTAATGATAAATTATTAAACCTGGTAATGCATAGCAAGATTACATGCCAACCCACAGAAATCCTTCAGAGTTGTTATTTTAAACCTGTGTCAATGAACAGTTTATTCTGAAACATTTCAAATGTGTATGCATATGCATTATATACATATATATTACATATATATAGGTAGTGACAAAGCAAGTAGTTTAATACATTTTATGGCTCCAGCCTGGAGTTCTGCATACAGGAACCTGTGTGTGGTCAAGGAGACTTGCATACTTTTGAACTCTAAGTTGGCCTAATAAAAGATATCATACTACAGTGCTTGCTTTGTCAATCCTGTTTTGCTGGCTCAAAATGACTTGCAAGATTAATTTTCAATTTTTAACATAAAACCCAAGAAAAAGAAGTGTTTACTCACTGCAAGGAGTTGATTTCATGTTAATGACCCTGAAGGAGGCTTGTACACAAGGTACAGATTGTTGCCAATTTGATGTATATTCATTTTACAGAATATGAAAATGCAAAGTTATACCATCTTGAGGATTTTGTTTTTATAAGTTAAAAAAGCTTTTAAGTAATCATACTGTGTGTTTGATGGTGGAAATTAATATGAATGTTTCTGGCAGTGGAATGATGTGATGCGGTTATGCATTTCTGTTTTCACTGCCTGCTCAATATTGGCCTTTTACAAATACAGATTACCATGTCAGTGGAAGGAATTTACAGCTTTGGCCCCCTTGTCTCACTCTGTCTTACAGCACTTTTTTTTAACTTTATGTTACATATCCTCCCAACTGCATTTTCGTGACAGGAAAAAGAAATGTCTGAGGACTGAGATCCTGGAAATGTTTGAGCTTTACTATTTAATTGAATAAATGAGTATTATTTCCCACTTACCTTGATTTCCTGTGGGGTGAAATCCTGCCCCTCTGAAACCAGTAGCAAACACTGTGCTGTGTATGACAGAATGGAGAGTCCATCAGTGATCCCTTACCAGCTAGTGACATTCCATACTGGAAGCTCAGAAAAAAACCAACCAATAATAATAATAATAATGATAGAAAGAGTACCCTTTAAAAAGTCAAAATTTAGGACTGTCAAATAAAACCCAAGCTGAATACAAAGACCCTATGTATGATGTATTTAACATTGTTAGTTTTGGGGCCTCACAATCTAGATAGAACTGCAAGATCCATTTGTGTTCTGTAGATTGTTACACTACATCTCTTACTTACCTCATCTTGTGGGCATGGGCCTGCCTGCTCTGACTTCATGGAATTGCAGCTGTATTTGTGGAGTGCTCTCGTCCTTTGGCACTGCCTCCCCTTAATACAGTTTAAATGCACCAGCGTTTTCTCTGGAAGCAAACTTCAAAATTTGTCTTTAATCCTGATGCAATGCATATTCAGAGTTTTTCATTTTCCTGGAGTTTAGTTCCAGAGGAAAACATACTTCACTGGTGCTCCCACCAGCCAGCTGTGGTTTATAATGACAATAATTAACAGCAAGATACTGCAGCAGAAAAATAGGGTGCAGAGAAATGCAGTCCAGCAGCTTCAGAGATATGGTTTTGTTCAGTTCCAAGGATTCCAAAGAGCTTAAAAACCAATATTACAGGCAGGATGGGCAGCTCTGGCCATTATGAAGGTCTTAAGGTCTTCTAGTTCCTGTTTCAATATTCTGGGGGTTTTTTTTTTTTTTTTTTTTTTTCCCAGAGCTCTGCCAATAGGAATGTATTTAGGCTAAATTTTTTCTAATCTAATGCCAGTCTCCAGTCTTTTAAGTTTTTGAATTGAAAAGTGGTTGAACTATTTATAAGAAGAAGGCTGGATTTTTGCTTTTTTAGAGAAATAATATCTGTCCCCTGTATTTTTGAGCAAAGACAGACCTTTCTCTGCCTTTGAATCGGGTATGTGCCTTTTGCCATCCTCACAAAGCCTTTCGAGTTTCAAGGCATGGAAAAAAACACAGTTACCAAATATCCCATGGAGGTTTGCTAAAGCCTAACAGCAAATATTTCCAGAGATTTCATCTTCTCCGCCTCGCGCAGCTCCTTCCCATGATCAGACTTTCCATACACCATCCTCACAGGATGACTGAAGAGTCACTAGCTGGGGGCACCAGAGGCCAAAACAGAGGCAGTGCCGTCCCTGGGCGTCACTTGGAGCTTCAGCAATGCTCTGCAGTGGAACCAGGAGTAGGGAGCCAGTCTCTTCTGAGCTGGAATGCATCTTAGGGCTCCCAAATTTTAGTTTGTATGCTGTTGGCAAGCTTCCAGCATAGTTTCTCTTTGCCATTAGCCTGAACGCACACAGAGAGTTGGACAACCTCAAGAAGACCCCAAGCAACCACATCTAATGGTGAAATGAGTCCTGCTTTGAGCAGGGGTGGGAATAGACAACATCCTGAGGGTCCTTCCCAGCTTGAGTGAGTTCATGATTCTGTGATACTTTATGGACCATTTCTCCATGAGTGTGTGTAGGCCTAAAAACAACATCCTGGCCTGGTGGGTGTCGTTAGGTATGGTGCACATAGTGGAAATAGTATTTATTATTTTATTTTTTTAAAAAAAGTGTATTCAAAACACCTCATTAAGATAATATTCAAGATGTACGGACAGGTATCCTAAAATTAAGATTAAAAAAATGATCTCTGCAACTTCAATACGCTTCCACCATGTGTTTGTGTGGAAACACAGACTCTAGTTTTGTGATTGCACTGTGTTTTCACTCATATGGCTTTATCTCTGTATCCAGCATGAATCTGCTCTGGAGATGAGGCAGCACCGAGAAGGATTGGTGGATGCAGAACTCTAGCTCATGTGTTGAGAAGGTGCAAGGTATTTTCTGATTGAAACAGGGCATGGTAGAAAACAAGATCTCCAGGTTTAGGTATTTGAAGTCTGTTCTGGAGAGCTGGACAGCATCCTTTGTCTCTTCTACTGTCTTCCTGTATGGTAATGGGCAGACATTTCCCCAGTGGCTATTAGTTGCAAAAAGACCCTTTCTGCTTGTTCCATTAGTATCTGGAACAAGATGACTGCAAATGTCATCCAGCAATCACAACTCTTTCTTCAGTAATGTTATCTATGATGTTTCATCTATGCTGTTCTTTCATCAAGTCAGGTTAGGTAATTACTACCTCCTTATATCTGTTATCATCTAATGTTCACCTATTTATATTTCTACTTTATACTGTTAAATATTTATGAATAATTATTTATCAATGAATTGGGCAAACGATATTGAAAATCTCTGAAATTCACGGAAATATTCAGGCAGCATATGAGATTGTTTTTCAAACCTCAGCAGGGTTAATTAGATCCTGCAGTTCATTCATTTGCACTGTAGTCAATTGGAGTCTTACTTGTGGAAAGTCTGCAAGACCAAAAATTATGCCCAATGGGCACATAGCTCTGCAGTAGAAAATGTCAGCTCCGGATGGTAGTATTTCTGACTTCTTATCAGTTAGACTGTCTCTACTCCCACACTTTTTCTCTCTTTCTCAATTAGCTTTTATTACATTTTTATGTGAGTGTTTTTTTTTTTTTGTTTTTTTTTTTTTTTTTAATGGTTCTTAGAACTTGCTGTATATATGGCACACATTTTCATTTACAGATCACTGAAATGAATAGGCAGATAAATAGATAGGGATTTCTGAGCTTGTGAAATATGTAGCATAATATAAAGCCCTCTTCCAAGTCTGTTTTGTCAAATGTATCAGATGATATCTAAAAAATTGTATTTCTGGAGTATATTTTCAGCATTTCTTATTGCTGTTCTTGATCTATGTTTGACAGTCCCTTAATCTGTCTGATATAACCTGAATGAATAGCAGCATTTAAAAATATGGCTTCAGGGACTCCTCAGGAGGTTTCTTTGTAAGTGTACATTTACTAGTTCATCTGTAAATTTATTTTATGAGGTGTTTAAACCTCAAGAAAACTGAAAAGCATAATATTAAAGCCTGGTTTACATCTACTGAAGTCAATGGGAACTTTGCAATTGGCTTTAATGGCAGCCCGCGCCCTCTAATTATGAAAGTGGCAAGGATGATATACACAGAACCACAAGGAGAATTTTCTGTTTCACCATATCCTAATTCTGTTTGCAGATGTATTTGCAAAGTACAATGTGGTTTGTTCTTGAATTAAACAATTCAGTGTTTGGACCTAGTCCTGAACCATGTTGATACTTTAGGTTGTGTTTTCCTTCTCGAAAGATCGCAGACTGCTCATTTTCTCCAGGGTTCATGGACGTGGCAAGGTAAGAAATCTAGCCAAATGTTCAAATTTTCAAAAGGCTTTTGAAAATTACACTTTTGTTTTGATCTGCCCTGTGGTGTGAGTAATGGAAGAAGTTGATGAAGCAGTTTTCTTCCTAATAGTTTTGTTTCTTTCACGTGATCCATTTTGACAGGGTTCCTGGAAATGCACATAATATCTGTAGCACATATGTACGTGTTTTCCCTTAAGGTTCACTGCAGCGTGGTAGAAAGTTTCCACCATGCTATTGTAATTCCAGGCATCATTTTTTATTATGTTAGTGAAAGTGAGTGAAAGTACACCACCACAACAACAACAACAAAAGACTCCCAGAATTCAGCTTTTTTTTGTGTTAGTGTAACAAGCACAGCAGTCTGAACTGGCTAGATATGGTAAGTGATTTGTAGTTGTTAATAATGTTAGACACAAGTTCCCACAAGCTTCTTGCTGAGTCTGTTTCAGATATTACTCATTTGGTGGCTTAAATACTGGTCTTGCTTCACACTTTTGATACTTGTGAAAGATTTAGATATTTTGTTGGTTACTTGAGTTGGTAGAGCTGCAGATAAGAGTTTGCCATGAGTATTTGGTTGGGGCCATGCACAGTTGAGAAATGTCACCTGTGTGCAGGGTAGAAACACTGTCCCTGGGGTGCATTGGCTCCACTGAAGAGAGAGCTCAGAGAGCTGAGCTGAGGAGCTGCTGCTGGCCCCCACTGCTCCCCCTAGCCAGCCCTGGGCTCTTTGCTGGGCTGATCAGACTGATGGCATGGTAATAAATAATGGTAATGGATAGAGTCAGTTCTTCTCTCCAGCCCCTAAGTCTCCCCTACCCTAGCATAGCCCCATCCCGCCTTGTCCGTGCAGTGGACTAGCATCTCTCTGGCTTCCTCCCCTTGCCTCCTGCCAGACTGGTGGCAGATGAGACCTTTGTGGTCTGCCCCCTCAAGCCTACTGAGTCCTCAGGCTGCTGCCCCTTCTAGTTATCCTTCCCCAAGACTTCACTGGAGGCTGCTTTTTTTGAGGTATCCCAGTGTGAGAGCAGCCAGGAGTCCAGCAGCCCTGGGGATTTTACTGCCCAGTGATGCAATTGCTTTGGGAATGACCTGGAAATATTGTATACTGTCTTTCTCAAAAAACCCAGTGTGTCATAAATTCTTCCTCAGAAAAAAAAATAACAAACCACCAAAAAAACATCATTAGTATTTATTGCTGGCCTAAGACAAAATTTGTATGCGTCAAAACTACTTTGGTAGAAGTTAGTAAAAGAGAATCTGTAGAAATCATTCCAGATGGCTGATGTAGCCCTTAGTTCATCTTTATAGTCTAGACATGGACAGAGATCTCTGTAGTATAATTAGAGAAATAAATGACAACTGGAAATTATGTTCTAAGTGAGAGTTAGACTTGCTAGATGGAGGTTGGAGGAAGGTGTTCAGAAGTTGGGATCTATTACTTAAGGAAGCTATGAACATGATAGATGAAATAATTAATCAAATGACCTCTCAACCAATCCTGTTTTGCCTTAGTTGTGAGAATTCCTGTAGCTTCTATGGAATAATAAAAATAAAAGAAATTTCAAGTGTTCACAGGTCTACTGTGTTTACACTAAATATAAGACTAAATAGAAACAGGATTGTAATTAAGGCTCCTGATTTTGAAGAGGAAAGATTTAATAAACAATATGATTTAATTACTCAAGTCATCCAGATCGAGGAGCCCCAGGGTTGAAATGTGGAGGAGGTGTAAAGTTTTTAAAGTTTCAGATGTGAAAGCTACCTAGAACTTAAATCCCAAACAAAAGACAGTTGGGAAAAGCACCGTGTCTAATTTGATGGGTAATCATCACAGAAAAGACATTGGTAGGTAATGCAAGGACAGAGGAAAAAGAGGGATCAGAATAGAAAGTTTTATCTCAGAGGCAGGATATGCAACAATAAAGTAAAAACAAGTGAGAGGAGCTTGAGAAAAATATTCAGACAGCATTTGAGAAAAAAAGTTACTATCTAGAAAAAATGTGGGAAAGGGAAAGAGAAAAACTCTTGTGCTGTGAAGAGGAACTATAATCTGTTTGGGATAAAGAAATGATGATCTAGCAACAGGACAACACCTTACAGACTTACAGGGCTTACAGAGGGTGTGGAAATAGCAGATAACCAGCTAAAGAGGAACAAAGCTTAGGACAGCCAGTCAGGGTAGTGGGATAACTGTTGTTCAAATTTCAGACAGAACAGGTATATGAGACCTTATGTGTGAATATCTCATGAAAAGGAAAGGAACCATGTGACAAGACAGAGGGAGGAAAGATTGGTGTGAAAGATTGGCCTATTATTCTGACCTCAGGGGTGCAAAGCTTTAAAAGAGATATTGGAGGAAAGAAATTTCTCTATAGTAAATGCAGAGTTGGAGGGGGAAGATTAATTTTAAAAAAGCCTCCACCTTGTACATGGTATGCAAATCTGGTACTTTGATTTACTGGAAAAGTGACATCTTGTAAAAGCTAATCTTTCTGGATCTCAGCGAAGAGTTTCTGTGGAACAGTAACATATTTGATATATGCCCATAAAATACATCTCTGAGAAGAAGGAGACAAATAGGGAAGTAGGGGAAATGTAAGGTGGAGAAAAGTAGGAAATAGCAATTCTCTGACTGAGTTTATCTGCTGGTTTGGTCACATAATTATGCTTTTTTCCCCCATGGACTGACATTATATCCTTTGTAGCCTGCAGGTTTATCAGTCTTGCGCAGATGCAGAAGGTACTCACAGTGTGAATTCTCTCTTGCTTTGGTCTTACCAGAGTTTAAAATATATGACATTTTGTCTGAAAGTATTTGTCTTTAGATTGGGAACCATAAGTGTCATTCTGGTGTTCAGGGTAGGATTGTAAAATGACAAACAACTCTGTGAAAGGGAAATAGTGTGGAAAGGAAAAAAAGACAATGCAAAAAGCAGAAATACAAGAACATGCAACACTCAGGAACCTTTTAACTTCCACTGTTGAGATTCTGGGTCTGTATCATTTTCAGGAGTCAAACTCCCGTATGGCACTAATAATTCCCAAAGGGAAGGAAACAGAGGTGTACACCTCCTCTGTGGTCTGGACAGGGAGACTCTGCCCAGCAAAAAGCACAGTGGGCTTTCCTTAGGGGTGCTGAGGGTAGCACATACTTGTGTCTGCAATCAGATCTGACCCACAAACAGATGTGAAGATGGATGTGTTGATTCAGGTTTCTGGGAGCTCTGGTTCCCTACACAGTATTTCACTTCCCAGTGCTGCCCCTGCATCCTCTTGCACACTGGAGACTCCCAGCACTCACTAGCCTTCAGTACTCAGTACTTCAGTACTCAGACTCGCTTCCCCAGTTGTAAAACTGGATCTTTCAGACCTCTTCAGGCAAATACAGAGTGACATTCCCTTATATGTTAAACTTATATGTTACCTGGTATTCATCCTTGTGGAACAAATACCTGATTACTGAGAAGTGGCTGCACAGTGTCTGTGCAGCCTAAAGAAGTTACTGCAACCTACACATAAACAGTTCTCTCTGACTTGACTGCAAAGGACAACAGTTGGAAGGATTCAAATTTGTCTGAGACAAATGAAAACGTACATGCTGATAAAGATCCATAAAAATACAGGAGTTATGTGGGTAAGACAAAGAAAGCTTTAGAATAAAGAGAGGAAGGTAAGATTTTTTTTTTTTTGAAGGGAAGAAAGTACTCTTAGAAGTACAGAATCAACTGAAGTTGGAGGAGGCTGGTTACAGGGGGAAGAAAAGTGTGTCCATCAGGCAGAAGAAAAGCTACACATGCAAAATTAGTGAGAAAATGAAGCCATGGTATCATATACAGTTATATCTTGTTCTGTGTGTATCAGTGTGAAGTAATGTTTAACTTTGATGTCAGAGGTCACTTCTGCAGAGCCTGTGGCTGTCCCTGAGGAGGTCAGCTGGAGCCAGGATGCCTTTGAGGAAGAGCTTCTTGGTCATAGTGTGGTTTAGCAGCTAAGGGAGTTTGGATGAGCTGTGACTCATCAAGGGGCATGTGCTGCTTGGTGGGGGAAGGGATGGAAGGACTTCTATGGGAAATAATGCTGGAAACACATTGCCAGAAGTGATGACAGTGCTTAAAAACATTGCAGCTGCAGTGCTCTGGTCCAAACCAGTTTCCCAATAGCCGCTGAATAAGAAATTGGAGGGGTCTGTAGCAATCATGAACATCTCATGCATCATCTCAGAGAGCAAGAGTTAAAAGGGTTGAAGTTAAGAGTGTCCTAGGTGATATAAAGAGAATGGGATATGAAAGTATTCCCAACTCCAAGATTATTCTGTGAATTTGATAGGTAGAGAGTGGAGAGGAGGAAAATGTGGCCAAATTCAGAGCTCTTATCCTTGTGCAGAGGTTTATTTGAATCCCAGGTTATTTGTATCCTGTGCATGCATTTCATTCCTCATGTATGGCAACAAAAACTGGAATGACTGCTTAAGGGTGAGCTGAGCTCAGGCTCAAGCTGACCTCTAATCTGACATTGAAAAGCTGTGTTATCCCTTTGGGACTAGAAGTGTCTTTTGCTGGATTCTAGCACAGAATGGAGATGATCATGGTCAATCATTGATAATGATGTGCTCAAAGAGACATTCCTTGAGCTAAGTGGAAGCAACTAGAAAACCTGTTTCACTAAACCTCCTCAGGCTCCAGCTCTTAAAAGTAGGAACAAATTTGCACAAGCATTTTTTTCTGCTATTTCTTCCTCTTTGCTTTTCAGTTAGCTTGAACCTTGTGGGGATGTCCAGGCTATCACAGATTTGGTGTTAGGTCAGTCCCTCTGCTTCCATCCTGCTCCTAGCAAAGTGGCTCTTCTGAAACCACTGAGATGCAGCTGGGCTCTTTGTGAAGCCATTGCTTTGTTAAGGAGGTTAAGAAAGGTATACTGCAGTAACCATATTTCCAGATTTTGGTGGTCATAATCATATGCATGACAAACAAGGACTTTAGAAACTGAAGCTTGTGCAACCATGGTAGGACTGAAAACTGATCAACTTTGAAAAATTATGTTCGAAAAAGCTCTGCAGATCTAAACTAACTTCTGAAGTCTTGTGTGTCTTATATTTATGAGTGAGTTTATAGAAAGATACCCCCTTTTCATGTGTTTGCATTTACCAAAATAAAATCAATTTTTGGAAATCAACCTTTTAACCATCCGAATAGTGCAATGCTACCTTCTGTTCACAGATGGGAGAATTGAAGGAAGCTACCTGCTCAAAGCCGTAAAGGAGGCCAATGATAAATCCAGGTGTAGAAGCCAAGTCTCCTAAATTGCCATCTAATGCCATTAACAAGCCAGTGTAATCAAAAGAAAGTTAGCTTTCTGATGTTGCAATGAGGTATGCCATAACAACACCTAGGTATTTATCCAAGGGGAACACATTTGAATGTGTATATTTGCCTGTGGTCTTGTAAATACTTTGAAAGATTTCTTTGAATTCTAATCCTGAATTTAATAATAGTAGCTTTCTTTATAACTGTTTTTTTTCCGCACAACAATTTCTTCATAAGTTGTGTTTAAAGCATGCAGTTTAGAGTCCAGCTTCAGAGTCTTCTTCAGAGTCCTGAGCATCTTTCACTTCAGCTTGCCTTTACAGAAGACAGTAGATGGTTTGCAGCTCAGAAAAAAGAAATAGAGTTATATGTGGTTCTTAGTGTTGGAAATAACTTTTAGAAATATTGCTGTAAATGTGTTGAAAGTCTCAAAAGCTTAGGTCTGACTCTGGTTTGGCTGTAGAGGAGGCTGTGAACAGACCCAGCAGCAGAGGAGCTGTGAATATGGAAGCCCATTACAGAGCCTAAGGCTGCCTGGTGCATTGAGCAGTATCTGTCACAGTTTTGGCAAAAGTACATTTTGCTTTCTGCCTCTCAGAGTTGTGTCCTCTCATTCTGAGTCATGTGAACAATACTTGTTTTTGAGATCTAATCTTTTGGAATGGTAAGCATAAATGGTTGCATTAGCTGCTGGTTTTAATTGCAGTTGGGAGTTTGAAGCAGCCCAGCAGCATTTTGCATTGGGTAGGGAAGGTTTCCTTCTGCCTGTTAGCTCAGTCTGACAGAATGATGCTTTGGGCTTCCCCAACAGGGCTCATGGCCAGCACTGAAACACTGTGGAAGCACTGTCTTAGTAACAGGTAGCTTTGTGGTTTATTGAGAGCAAATATTAAATCATATTGGAAAACAATATTACTTCTAAAACAAACTCCTTATAGCACCTTTACAATTTCCAAATCTTTATTTTCCACAGTTGGCCTGCACATGGGTGATGAGCATGCTCATAGAATATGTCTGGTTAGCAACAATCAAACCTCTAAAATATCTGCAATTCATCCATGCTTCTCCCACCAGCAGGTGTCATTCTGGAAAAAGGAAAATATTGTAAATTCCTGAACTGGAGAATTTGGCTGTGACAAAGAAGAAGGAAAAAATATTTGCTTAAAATATAGCTCTTGTAGGTTACTGTACTCCAAACTAAAACCTAGAGAAAGCTGGCTGGTCTGCATTTAATAATCTTTGTGCAGTATGTAATCTTGACCTAAAAATAGCAAAGGGCACACAGTTGGTAAGGCAAACCAATGTCTACTTAAACCTGTCTTCTGCTTTTTACTATTTTCTGTCACTTGTTTACCACTGCTTACTCACTGCCCCCCTCCATGACTAAGAAATCAGAAATATTCATCAGTCTTCCCACAAGAAACAAAAATTTAAGATGTTGAATCCAGATCTCATTTACTTCAAGGTAAATTTAAAGTAATCTCACTGAGGCAACTGAAAGCAGAAATGTTTGGAATTTAGTCTGAAATAACCAAAAGTAGTATTTAACTTTACACTCCATAAATAAGCCTCAAGCAGAAAATAATCTCATAATAATTTTAATGTCTCTTATAATGTTTATGTTTTCCTTTAAGGGTTCATCTGGGTATTAGCTGCAACCTCTTTTAATATGCAGAGACTGGTTTTGCTGTCTCATGATCAAGGTGAGGAAGCTGTGGCAGAGTTGTAAAGAACCAAGACCCTGCTGGTTCATTGCTGAGGGCTCCAGGTTCCATCAAGTCTAGTCTCTGGCTGTCAAAACCAAACTCACTGTGAAGTCCATGCCTTCACCACTCTGTATGCTACTGGAAGTTTGTTCCAACCCATCACAGCTTTGATAATTGTAAATATTTTTCTGTCTCTCTGTCTTTTGCATTTATCCAGATCCCTTGTATCTCTATTGTCCTTTTACATTAAATAGTTTCCCCCTACCATTTGCAATGGCATGCAGCTGAGAGATTTGGGTCTGAGCATCCTAGCCTGAACAAACACAGTTTGCACTGTTTTCTTGCAGAAGCTTTGGTTTCCAATCCCTTGGCATTACTTTAAGTTAAATTGATCTGCTTTAAACAAAAGCACACAGAAGTGTGCACCCATCCTTGCTGCCTTGCATGCAACATTACTGCAACAGCTTCCACGCCCCTCTAGAAATACTTCACCTGCTACATCTTGGCCCTGTATCTGATTTATTTCTTGTTAGTTCATCACAATCATCTTCCCTTTGACCTTCTCAGCCATTTCTAGAAGGATTACAAAGGACTGTGTGCTACTGTGATATGATGGACCACCAAAACTCTTCCTGGAATCAAAGGGAAATTTGCTTGAGGGAAAATATGAAAACAAGTTCCAAGGATTGGCTGCAAGGAGCACATTAAAGTGGGAATTGATTTTGCATTTTTAGAATTTTTATTTGCAATGAAGGCATGTAAAATGTTGTCCCATTGGCAGCCAAGTCTTTTCCAAGGTGTTATTTAATTACAAATGTAACAACACTTTTCTTATGAACAGTATCAAGCACTCAGTTGCTGAGTGAAAAAATAGTATGGAAACATGGAATTAAAAACTTCACTCCAAAATAGCTAAAAGCTGTATTCTTGGGTTTGCATGAAGCCTGTATTAATATTTTCTGACTTTTAAAGTATTTAACTTTGAAAACGTAGTGGTATTCTAAAATTTGAAGTTGGAAAGTATAAAAGTGTTGTGAATATGACTCGTTCATTATGACCTTTATAGGATCAAGATAACTAGTGATGATAATCTCCAGTTTTTGTACAGTAAAAGATGAGATTTAGATGAAGTTACTTCTTTAAAGCTTTTACTATTTTCCCCAGTTTTTTAATTAAGTGAAATAATATAAAATTATGTTTAATCTCTTTTGCTTTTTAATTGTAGTGATTTATTTTACTAGTTTTAGAAAAAAATCATATGCCTAAAAATAGGCCTGTGCATTTTAGAGCCCTCAGGAATCCCATCTGGCCTCTCACTGCCAATTCAAAGGTGTGGGATTTTGTCAAAGGCCAAAAGTCTCCTATAGGTCCCACAACATGCCAGCCCTGCACAAATATCCTGGGTACTCTAGGGTATCCTAGCAGGCACTAGGTACCTTCTTTCAGGAATCTGAATTTCTCCTTTAGAAAACTGCTGTGAAAGGTAATATGCCTTTGCAAATGCTTAAGAAAATTAAAGATATCACATCTGGGAAGGTAATTCCCTCAAAGGTGTTTTATTTTGGGTTAACAAGGTATAGAGGCAGGAGAGTACTTTCATATCTAACAAGGACAGAGTTGCTGTATTCAATGGGATGCTGTCAAGGGTGTGTTTTGAATTCCAGTGGCTGAACTGAACCTGTGTATGAGTTGGGAGTGGCTCTTGTTGAGCAAATGCACCAAGGAAGGTCCTGGCCAGGAGCCTGGGGCTTCTCATCAGGGCTGAAGTGGTTTGAGGTTCAAAACTCTTGGGAGTCTGGCTAAGGGAGGCTTAATTCCCAGTTTTGGGCATGATGCAGCAAACTAATTTTCCTGAAGAAAGTGGTAATTTCAGGTAGCAAGGCACTCAGACACACAAAATACTTCTTTAATTAAAAAAATGCTTTTTAAATTAAAGAAATTAAATTAAAGAAATTAATTAATTACATACACAATTAAAAACTTATGTTAATCAGGTCTAGTTTTGATGGTCTGTTGATTAAGAGGGAGGTTAAAATCTTGACTATACTAGTCAGTATAGTTATATATAAATTGCACAATGTAGAGTTGAACATTTCTGAATTATTTCATAACAGCAGCCATTTGTTCTATATAATGCATAAAAATTATATATTGTATACATATAAAATACATAACTTATCCTAAAATAAAATTAAAGCTAATGGAAAGTAGTGAATTCTGGATAAAATTCACCACAGGCGTTAATTGGGATTGTGTAGACAGAAAGCACTTTCCTGTGAACTTTTAAAAATCACTCACTAGCATTATGATTGAGATGAGTTTGGACTACTTTTGTAGAAGTTAAAGAAATGAAATTGTTACAGGAAAATTCATGATGGACAGTGTCTTACAAAGCAATCATAACATCCGATTTAGTGATGTACAATATTAATTTTGTAGTTTGGGAGTGAAAGAGAGAACTGTTTCTATGTACTCTAGTGTTTTTTTTTGTTTTGTTTTTTAAAGTATTTATCAATCTTTTTCAGGATGGACTCCCAAGTCATGGCTGCAATGGTTATTTGAAACAAGAAACAGATACCCTCTTGGTGTCATTCATCTCTGATCACTGGGAATGGGAGCTTGAATGAAGGTGAAAGAAAAATCCTACAGGAAACTGGGAATGGTTTGTGTCTTAAGAGGGGTATAATGGCATTTTTAAAGCTTTTACCAAATATCAGGACATGTGATAAGAGTTTATAGATTGGGAATTAATTGAAAGATTGTGAAATAGGAAAGAATTCACATTATAGGAAGCATTGGAGAGCTACAACCTAACCACTCTGAAATTTGTGACCAAACCCACGAATACCTTGAGGGGATGGAACTATCTCAGATGACTGTTGTTTTAAAATATAATTTGCAAGCCTCTGTACCCTTCCCCAGACAGACTGGGAAAATGCATTCCTTTTATTAATATTACTGCAGGGAACTGGAGGATATTCTGGGTAGTGAAACATATAGTTTATGGGATTTGCTCCAGAATTCAGATTAAAAAAAAAAAAAAAAAAAAAAGCAGTGCTAATTTGTACCTGAGAGTTGGTATCTGTTTCAAAACATGCTGTTCTGAAGATTTGTATTTTTACATTTTATATGTATTAGATAATATATCTATATGATGAAACATGAAATGTATAATTAAAACAATGATTATAAGTACAGAACTGTGTAAATACTACCTAAGTCATGTGTATAAACATTAAATAAACTGTTTAATTTCTAGAGGTTGCAGAAAACACTTCAAGGTTTTATGCAGTCTTTCCACCTCTCCCCCCACTAGTATTTAATATAATTGCAGTTTTAGAGCTAATCCATGTATTAGCTTTTTAACATTTTCAGTTGTGTTAAATTTTACTGAGGAACAATTTAGTTTGGGGAAACCGTTGAATCTGTGGTTTGTGTTGTTTGAACAAGAAGTCCTCAAGTATTTATCCCAAATACCAATATTTTTCCTACACTGGCAGCTATAAATTTGTGGTCACCTGATGGCAATGCATGCAAAGACCCTGTGCAGGATCAGTGCCTCTCACAGGGAATACCAGGAGGGAAACTGGAAGTGATCAATGCACACAGAATTTGCTTTTCTTTGTGGAGATCTCATGTGGGCAGCTCTTGAACGACACTATGTTTCTGAATAAGGTGAAGGTAAGAGACAGAAACCATCTGAAAGCCATTGCATATGTTCCCTGGAATGGGCTGCAAGGAACAGCCTCTTCTGAGACACAGCTTTACACTGAACATAGGCAGAGCAGTGTCATCAGCAATTCTGAAAATGTGTTCACAATGGCTGGGGAAAATATTTACTCACCATTTAAATATGTTAGCTCATACACACATTTTAGATGTCTACTGCACTTAGCACTTGCAATAACTGGTTTCATTAAGATTTTTAGTGATACAAATTGATAACAAAAGTCAGTTAATGCAGAGTGCATTTATAAGACCAAAATACATGTGGTTTAACTTTAAGGAGTTAAATGTTAGCATTTCCCTATAGAGAAAGGTTATTTGGGCAGTGGTATACTGACATTATCACCACCCACAGAGAAGGAGACCTGTTGATCATATTGGTTAAGCAGAAATTAAAAAAAAAAAGAAAACTGTAGGTCTAGAAGGTTTGCTTGGTGTAAGTGAATCACACAGGAAAAATGCTGATACCCAGGGTTGTTGTAGTGACTTTCTTTGATGGTTAGAAAGAGAAATAAGCACAGGATATTTTTGTCAAGTTAGAGGGTTTAGATTGCTGCTTGCTAGGTAAAATTTGTCTTAGTTATTTATATAGTGGAAGGCTAAATGATGATAATGGAAAGATGATAATAAGTGCTGTTGGAAATCAGAGAGAAATTATTTTCTGTGTACATTTAAAATATTCCAATAATGGCTGCTAAGAATATGAACGTGGAAAATAAAGGAAAGCTTCTGTCAAGAATGTGTTTCTGGACACTGCCATGCTATTTCTGGCAAATCATATTTGATAAGATACAGGTAGAAAACCAGCATTCATTTAGTAGAAAATAGTGCTGTTTGTATGTCTGGATTTCTGTTTGAAAAAGCCTTTATAATAATCCTATTGGGCCTAGCTAGAAACAAATGTAATAATAAAAAAATTACTGATTTGCCACTACTTAATGTTAGTTTAGTCTGACAACTCTGTCTATAAGCTTCTTCTATTATTCCTGGAAGAAAACAACATAAAATTGGGTGGGTTTGGGTAGTTTTGTACAGACATGGGACTGCAGAGAAAAGCAAGATATCAGCATCACTGCATGTAGGGAGATCAGGTCTCTGACCCTCAGTCTGTCAGCTTGAACACAGGCTGAACTACCCCAGGCTACCAGTCCTGTGCACTTTGGCTTTTGCAACTTTCCGTGTGAGATATAGTTTCAACATGAAAATTCAAAATATAGCGGTTTACAATCAGTTTTGCTTTGTTTGAAGCTGAAACTCAAAACAAAACTGCTGGAGTATAGAACCGAATGAAGCAGAGCATAAGAAAGTTAACACAAAAACTCTGCAAACTGAGCAAGCTAGTTTCACTCAGCTCTTGAAATAACCCCTTTCTGCAAGTTCACTTTTCAATTGCACATATGTAAGATGTCAAAAATGAGTTTGTTTCACAACTCCATGGCACAGATAAATGCCACGGCTTTAAAGCTTCACCTTCTGTTTGAACAAGGTCTCGCTCTCATTCTCTGTCTTGGCTTATACTTTTGACATCTGCCAAGAGATGAAATTTTCTCAATTCTAGGTCAGTTACACTGAGCTTTTGTTTATCTGTAAAAAAAAGGAATTTGTGCTAAGACCCAAATTCAGTCTGTAAGTTTTCTATACCTGTATCCAGCACTGAGAACTAATTTCCCAAATCTTTATCAATGCTCTAAATGGCTCCTAGTCACAAAATGAGAGTAGACACTTCACTTGGAGGTCATGCAAGCATTCATGTGCTCTAAGTTCAAAACCTGGTATTTCAGGGGTACTGAACAACGGCTGCTTTTCCTAGCTGGTATGGGAGCTGCAGAAATTCTTGCCCTTGTGAAGATCAGACCACTCATCTCGAGGTGCTCTTATTCACAGTGGGGCAGTGAGCAATCCTCTGCTGTTTTCAGTTTCTGTAAAATTTTAGTGTAACTTGAACTGATGCTGCACTGATATTGAACTGGTTTCATCTGGCTGGTGTGGTGCCGTGTTTTTGATTTAGTATGAGAATTATGTTGATAACACACTGATGTTTTAGCAACTACTGTTGCTAAGTAGTGCTTACTCTGAATCAAGGACTTTTCACTGATTCATGCTCTGCACTTGTGAGCAAGTGCACAAGAATCTGGAGGGAGCATGGCTAGAACCATTGACTTGAAGTAGCCAAAGGGATATTCCATACCACAGAACATCAAGCCAGTATATAAACTGCTGGAGTTTGACTGGCAGCTGCTATCAGTGCTTGGGAGGTGGGCTGAGCAGTGTGTGGTGACCAAATGTATTGAGCATCACTTGTTTCTGCTGGGTTTTATTTACACATCCCCTAGCTCCCCAATGTATTTTCATTACAATTGTTATTATCTTAGTATTTTCTTTTGTTTCAATTGTTACTCATCTCAACACAACAGGTTTACTTTTTCCTCAAATTTGCCTCCCCATCGGTGCAGGTGGGGAAGTGAGCAAGTGGCTGTGTGGTACTTGATTGCCATCTGGGGTTAAACTGTGAAAGACAGAGACACTTCAACAGAGTGTTGCTGAATACTTATGAGTTCAGACAGGTCAGAACTCTTTTGTTTGCTGGGCAGCTGCAAATTTTTCTTTCCCCAAAATTACTGACAGACTGAACTCCTGAGTTTTCTAAATTATCACTGGTTGAGAAGCAAGACCTCTGCAGCAGTGGGGCTAAGATAGTCAGCTTCTAGATGTAGCTGTCACACTTTGGCAGAAGAGCTAGAGTGATGCTCAGAAAAAAAAAAAAATCAAATAATCAGTGATCTTGTGTGCATGTATTTTGCTAATTCATGTGTCAAATTTTCGTGGTGAACTGTATAGAAAAGTACAGTGGGAATGGCTCAGTACAAAGTTTCAAGGTGTCTTGAAATACAGCTCACTTGAGACTTGAGCTACACAAGAGTTATTGTGAGTGGAATTTACAATATAATGGCTCACCTTTGCATGAGAGTGAATTTTATATAGTAGGATCATATGTTACCAGAAAAATGCCCCAAAACATTGGACTGTTGGTGGAACACAAATATTTTGTGTCTCTGAATCTCACTTGGTATTTTAAGAGTTTATGAGAGTTTAGATCTGAGTCATCATAACTTGTAAGTAGGAAATATATATATATATATACGTATACATGTGCAGCATGCAGGCTATAAACAAGACTTCTGTCTTGGGGTCATTTTCCCCTCAAATTGCAGATTTGACTCTCTGTTACTGTAAATCATTATAACCTCAATCAAAAGTCAGAAGTTTATTCTCTGTTTCACCCCTTTGATTTTCAGAGCCCTTGGGCCATCAGACCACTTTATACTTTTCTTACACCCCTGCTTCTCCACGGTGCTTCCTGCATGGTGCTGGTGTTAGAATTTGCCCAACCTCTAATTTGTCCCAGTAGAGCACTCTAATCTTGCATTAGAAGCAGAAACATTGTTAGCACTGCTTAAAGAGCATCTTTAACCCAAGATCTTTATTGGATAACTCCTGTAGTTAGAGCAAGAACTGGAAAAGATGGAACATGAGTGCCTGCTAGCAGCCCCAGGGGCACATGTGGGGAAAAGTTATTTTTCTTCCTTTTTACCTTTTAATTCATCACTGGACTTTAAACATGCATCTAGCCAAGCTATGCAGAAAGTGACTTGCTGAACAGAAGACTGTAAGGTAGGATTAGAGACTCTGTTTAAGACAAAATCTGCTTCAGTCTAGAGAACAACCCCACCACAAAATAAAATTAACTTTAAAAGTAATGAGATTTTCCACTTGTTAACTTAATAGCAGCTAACCACAGGTTCTAAACAATGTTCTAATTTTTTTTTTTTTTTTTTTTTTTTTTTTTGGTATAAGGACTCATTTTTGGTAACAAACCTCAGACAATTAGCCCTGCTATTTTTCCACTGCTGGAGGAAAACATGGACTCTTGCTGAGCTGTATGGTAAATATCTTGGATATATCTGAATCTACCACCAGTAAAAAGGCTCCTAAAATTCTAGCATGGAGGAACCAGTTTAAGGTAGAAGAAATGGAAAAAATGGGGAAAAGAGGAAACATCTCTTTGAATCTTTAGTTCTGTTATTTTTTAGATTATATTTCTTCTGGGCTCCCAAAATCTTCAGTAACAAACAAGTTTTCTTTTAAAAAGTATTAAGTTATCAAAACATTTGCCAGGTCCTAATATTAAATCCTAGCAGTCAGCAATGTTTAAGTTCAGCCATATAATTTTGCTGAGTAAGTCGTGCTAAAACTTAAAGTTTTCCCCTCAAAATGGTCTTTCCAAATGAGATTGATATTGTGAGAAAAAAAGAAAAAAGAGAAGAACGCCTTCATCATGAGGAATTATGGAATTAATTTTCTTTATATACTCTGTTTGCACAAGACATTTTTGTTAACTCTTAATAAAAATACCATTCAGCTGCTACTTTCATTGTTTTTATCCTGGGACCAATACAACATTGTCATTATTGGATATAAAGTGCTGTAAAAACAAATCTAATTTGTTAAGTTTATTTTGATAAGAAATAAATATAAAGGTAGTGCATAGTTTGTACAGTGCTGCTATCATAGGACTCCTGGGTATAATTTATATAAAGAAAATAAAAAAGCATACATAACTTTCTAGTTGATTTCCTTTAACAGGGCTAATTGAAAACAGTTTCTGTTATTTAAAAGTAATTTATTTTAAATATGCTTTTTAAAACAAAGTTCTTATTGATATCCATTTTAAGTATATTATCTCAGTGTGGGATACAAGTAAAAGGTCAAATCTTGTAGGAGTATTTTCTGTATGACTCAGTTCTGATCATAGATAAACTTATCGGGGAAACCAAATTAGTTAACCTTTTCACTACCAAAAGCTCATTTTAACAGGCTGCGATGGTTTCTTTCACAAACACAGGACTTCAAAGCTCATACTTCTGTTCTGAAGCACGAAAAAGAAAATGCTAATTTCTCTCTTCTCTCTCTGATAAAAGGCAAAGGTTTGTAATTTTAAGATGAAATTAAACTTGTTGAGTTTCACTATGTAGGCACAGTAAGCGGTACACTACTAATTTTTAGTCAGGAGCTGCTGTGCATACAAGAACAGATGCATTTTTAAAACTTTGATTTAAGTCTGTAATTTATGGGCATTGTTGAATGATATATTTTTTCTTGCCCAGTAGCATAATCCATATGTATGGATCTGATTACTAGAGTACTGAAAGACAAAATGGCTGTAGTGGCATATCTCTAGAAAGCAGCCCCTTTCCATATAGCTTGATAGGTTGTCCAATTCCTGCCCACTTAACTGGTTTGTGACGTTTCTCAGAAATCCCTTCAACTCCGCTTCCTCCTTTGTTTCCATCACAGCAGCACCGACAGTTCAGCCACTTGGGTTGTTTCAGTGCACTCACTCTAACTCAACAGTGCCAGAAACTGCCCTTCTTTCCTAGAGCCAAATCCAGAGTGATTAAAAGGCTTTAATGGACTTCAGATCTGGGACCACACTCATGTCTGGGAAAAACGCTTTCAGATGCTAATGTGCCAAAGCCCTCTTCATGGCGTTTGGCAATCTCACCTCTTATCTGCACAAGTGAATGTGGTAGCTGGGGGACAGTTTGACTCATGGAGAGTTTTGCCTGTGAACTCATTCCTACCACCTTTACTTATTTTGCATACTATCGACACTCACTGACTTGAGTGAAAAAGTTCTGCTGAAAGGGATTAAAAATGGTCTCTCTCCAAATGGCTCCCAGAGAGCTACATTACAGGCAGTATCTGGAGGAGAGCTCTTGAGACACAGATATTAATATTATTTCTAATGTTCAGTGAAGGAAATACATTAAAAATATCCAAGAGTGTAGATATCTAGAAATCTGGTTTTGAAGGTCAAAGCACATAGCCTGTTAGCTGAGATGTAGGAGTATACTGGTTCTGCACAGCAAGAAGTAAAAAAAAAAAAACAAAACAAAACAAAAAACATCTGTAAAGCTTGTCCCAAGTTGAACTCAAATGGGCTTGGGGTGGAAATTTTGTCAGCCCTGGTCATATGCAGTAAAACATTTGTCTCATGCTGGTAGTGGCAATGAACATTTTTTTTCTTCCATAATTTACAAAAGATGAGTAAGTAGGTAGTTAAAGCATTTCAATTTTTCCATGAATGGAATAATTGTACATGGTATTTTCTAAGCAGAGAAATAATTGGCACTTGGGGAATTACTTTGTCACTCTCACAAAATGCAGTTTCATCCAAATGGGGAAAATAATGCAATTATCTGGGCAGATAATGCAGCACACTTGGCATACATGGGCAGTGAAGATAGTCTTTTATTTAATGAACAAGAGTTGAATGCTTCAGAAAACTTGTTGGATTGCTTTTAATTATTAAAAGAGCAAATTCATGGTTTCTTTGTGGACTAGTCATACTGTATAGTATTTTCTTTTTTGTTCTATTTAAATTTAGATTGGTTATTCATACTTCCTGGCAGTGGTTATAAGAGGAGGACGACTGAGAATTTAGTAGGTGAGCTAATCTCATTTTTACTGTGTCTCAAGAGTCACCCACTTTCTCTTCATATGTATGACTCGATACCAGAAAGTTCTTACATGTTTTGCAGAGTGAGACTGAAGTTTTGATCTTCTTCTTCTTCTTCTTCTTCTTCTTCTTCTTCTTCTTCTTCTTCTTCTTCTTCTTCTTCTTCTTCTCCTCCTTCTTCTTCTTCTTCTTCTTCTTCTTCTTCTTCTTCTTCTTCTTCTTCTTCTTCTTCTTCTTCTTCTTCTTCTTCTTCTTCTTCTTCTTCTTCTTCTTCTTCTTCTTCTTCTTCTTCTTCTTCTTCTTCTTCTTCTTCTTCTTCTTCTTCTTCTTCTTCTTCTTCTTCTTCTTCTTCTTCTTCTTCTTCTTCTTCTTCTTCTTCTTCTTCTTCTTCTTCTTCTTCGTCTTCTTCTTCCTCTTCTTCTTCTTCTTCTTCTTCGTCTTCTTTGTCTTCTTCTTCTTCTTCGTCTTCTTCCTCTTCTTCTTCTTCTTCTTTTCTGCCCTGTTTTTGTTGCTCCCCTTTATTTTTCTGCACATTTCTCATTTTCCGGCCCCTCTCACCAGCCCAGCACTTGGCTCACCTCCATGTATGCCTTCTCCCTGCAGATGCAGGGTGGGATTGCCAGTGGGCGTTTGAGGTCAGGAAGCCAGTAGAGCGTGGTTAGCTGGCTGCTGACTCAAAGGGCTGCATTTCTGAGGTCCCCAGCTAAACCACATCTGTAGATGCACGCCCTGAGAATGAGCACGCTCCTGATGTCGTAAGGAATCACTCGAGCATCGGGGCTGCTGAGAGTGGGTGGCTTTGTGTAACAGGTGAGCACGATGAGGTGGTGAAGCTGTCCTCCCTATTGAAGTGTCACAGCTTCTTTCCCCTAGGCTGGATGTCAGGAAACATAATAACACGGAGGTTCATGCCAAAACCCCACTTTCAGCCTGAGTTCTTGTAGAGGTTCTGTATGGGTCTCATCTTTTCTATTTGGCTAATTATTTTCTTTTGGCTTTTAGAAAAGCTGGTAACTTTGAGATCATTTGGTTTCTCTGGCCAAGGAGTTCAGCAGCTTTTCTAAGAGAAAAGACACAAATGTGCACATGCAGACACTGACACTGCCTTCAAAACAGGCCTAAGTTACAGACAGCAGAGAAATCTTTTTGGCATTCCTGCACTTGCATTAGCCCTTGGTGAGGATTTTCACTGGGAAATTTGATCTAGGTGTGTAGTGTCTCTACATTTATGCTTTCTGACTTTCACTGAAGGATGTTTGAAACAGGCCTGGAATGTGCAAAGTCTCATTATCTGAGATAAAGAGAATAAGGGAGATTGCAAATGGCTCAATGCATCTCATAACTGGTATATTAAAACATTGTCCTGATTGTTCCTGTGCACGAACCCTCTGTGATAAATCTTCCCAGTGCACCTCACATCTTCTGAATTTTGCTGTATGCTCTCCAATGCTTCCACTCTTTAAAAAACCCTCATTGTCCTGAGCCTCTTAAATAAAGCACTGCCAAAACATGACACCATTTATCAATGGGCTGGAGACACCTTTTCTCTCCCCACTGCCACTCTGGATTTTGGGTGTTTGACATGCCCAGGGGTCCCCCTGATCATGAAGTGACAGCACAACACTGTGCAGTGCTCAGCAGCTGAGCACATTCTCCTTTTTCTGCTGTAAGCCTAGGATGAGCACAGCAGCAAGACAGTTGTGCTTGGGAAAAGACTTTCCAGGCTTTTGCAGTGAAATATGCAGAACTTTAAAGCCCAGAAGTGACAGTTTTGAGCTAGAGGAAGGTTATCTTGTTTTTCCCTGAAATATGTCTGTTGGTCTTGGGAAAGATATGGCCTCTTTCCAAACCTCACCACACTTACAGTCCCAGACTATCTTGGCTGCAACAACAATGAAAACCACCTTCAGCTTTATATTTTCTTTTCCATTTCAAGCCCTCTAAATTATATGTTGACATTCTCAGTGCTAGCTGAATAGCAGCATATCTCACAATATTGCTGTCTTCATGTGGGATGTGTGGCATGATGTTGAGGAATGTGCCCAGAGCAGTGTGTTGTGGACTTCACCTGCAGCCTGGTACAAAGACTGAAGGTTCCAGCAGCTCCCAAAGGACAGGTTCATAAAAGAGTTGAACACTTTGAATTGAAAAGGGGGAGCTGTGTGTGTTTTGAAGGATCAGGATTTAAGGACTTTTGGCTTCATGCAAAGCTGGAGCACCTGTCACTGACAAAGAAATCAGCCTTTTTGACCAAAGTGATAAAGAATTTATTGAATGTTTCTGCTTCTCTGCTTCTCAGTGCCTCACACTTCTGAGTATGGATTCCTCTTAATCGTGATTATGAACCTAAAACCTTTCTACAGGTTTGCAGCTCTGCAAATAGGAAGCAATAGTTAGATATGATCACTAAGTGTGATCCTGTTGTGCTTGTTGGCTTCTCTAAAGGTTGACTGAACAGTGTCCCACCATGGCTAATTTTTCCATGCAGTACATTATCTCTAAGAAGCCATACAACACACCCTTTGCCCTTCCACTACATTTTTGTTCTGAGAGAGAAAAAAAAAAAAAAAAAAAATCAGTCTCTTTTTTTCAGCTGGGAGAGACAGTATATATATGCTTCTAATGTGCTCTTTGACTCATTACCCAGCTGCAGAAAGTGCTCCAGTATGCAAGTACAGGAGATGTGTTTGTGTCTGGCCATCTCTGGAATGCGTAGCTGCTGAGTAAAAGGCTGGGAAACTCTTGCAGGCGGCTGTGCCAGCGATGACCTGCCAGCACTGGCAGCCTGGTCTCTGATGCTGGAGAGGGGTCATGGTGTCCCTGCAGCACTGGGGGTCTCCACAATGCTGGAGCGTGAAAGCTGGAAGGATGCCCCATACCAGGATCTCCTGGTGCTTGCTGGAGTCCCTTAGGGCCTTGCAACTGGCACTCAGCAGTTTGTAGGATTGGGCTTCTGCTGGCTGGAGAGGAAAAACCTCATTTGTGCAGCATTTCTGTGTATGCAAAAGGCCTGCTAGAAAACTGATGAATTAAAATGATCACACATGTCCTTCAGCTTAGGAAAAGAGAGCTCTAAGTGAGAGCATGTGTGCTCTTACTGGGGCTGAGAAAATGTCAGTCTGATGTTCTTGGGAAGTTCATATTGATACAAACAGGGAGGCTCCCTGCTGCCCACAGATTTCCCACATAAAAGTCCTACTGGTAGCCGTGGGAACTTAGCAGCAGCCACGCTGTGGCTAAAGTCACCACTCTAAAAATGTAGTGAAATTAGTGTTCATAAAAGTGAAAAACATGCCACAAGAATGAAGATGTTCTGATTCACAGCCATGAAAATTACATGAGTTCTGGCATTTAAAAAAAAAAAAAAGCAGCTAAATTTCACAGTTACTCTGGCTTTACAAGGGGATTGCTGGTGAATTTTTAAGAAGTTGCTTTGAGAAAAAAAAAATAAATCTTGTCTATCCTCAAATCAATTTGTTGCACCAAAACATACCCGCCTCTCCCGAGAGGTGCCCACGATGTGACCGGTCCTTCTCGCCAGCCCTGTGGAAAGGGCCGATCCTGTGCTGCACAGTGGCCTCTAGTGAAACTGAGTAGTTTGTTCCAGAGTCTGTGAAATAATTTCTAGCAGCTGGTTTGTTGCTAATTTCAGTTCTGCCTTCCGATCTGACCCTCATCTCACTCAAACGATGCCACTTGCTGCCTATATTTTTAAGACAAATAAAAAAACCTCATGGGAGGGCATGATGGACCAACAGACTTGTACCAGTGTAAACTGAGCATGAACCTGGGACCCAGAGGCAAAGGTAATACTAGGAATAATGCAGCTTAACAATATAATCTAGCACAATTTTCAGTTTCCATTTTCCTTTTTTATTTTTTCTGCTATGTGTGCTATATGAAGAGGGGACAGTTATGCCACCTGCCACTCTTGCTAACTAGAATTTGGATTTTTATGTTGCATCTCTGTTCCAATTGCAAAGACTCACCCTCAAAGAGATACTCTTGTCCCTTGCAGCTTTTATGTTCTTGCACCACAAGGATCTGGAACATCAAATGTGCTCTTTCTGCTTGTCCTATAAAGCCTGTTTTCCTTGATTTTTCAGGAGAGATGCTACAAAGGGACAAACATCACTCACTCTCTTTGCACCTCATGGTGTTCCCTCTGCCACCATGCCACCCTGTAGAGCAGCAGCAGTAAAAGCTGCCTTGGGAAGGAGGTGGCAGCTGGCTATTGTGCTCACTGGGCAGACACCACCTTCCCATCCCCACCCCCATGTCAGCAACAGCTCATGACAGCAGCAATAGTAAAAATAAAACAGGAAATGGTTTCAATAGGGGATGTGGTGGCTGACAGAGAAAAGTGGGGTAGGTCTGAAGTGCCGTTGTTCTTTCATGTGAGCACCGGGGCCCTGCAGAAAGGTTGCAGAGGAACAAATGTTTGTGCAGCCTTTCATGTGGCAGAGGGGCCTGTGCTTGTTTTTGTTGTTGCTGCTGCTGAGGCCCATTGGGGCGGCTGTCCTCGTGACCTGGGTCCGAACACTTGCAGGTGTGGCAGCGTTTTGCTGGAGCTGTGTGTCCCCAGGTGCTGCTGGCACACACTTGTCAAGTGTGCAGACATTGCTCAGTGGTCTGGCCTGAGTCTGGGCTACCGTGATAACCCCTTGACTTCAACATCTGAACTACTTCCTTGCACTAGCTGCAGCTGGGATAGCTGTGCTCTGGCCAGTAAATAATTCGCTTGCCCACCACATTCCAGTATGAGATATTGTTTTGGTCTGCTGCCTGAAAGAAACACCTACCTAACCTGCTAGTTATTCTGAGAACCTTTAGAATTTGACTGAATTATTGAAGGAGAAGGCTTCAAATGCCCCAGCCCAACATGCTTAGAGCTCCTCATCCTCCCTATTTTCTCCTGGAGGATTAGCTGAAAGAAAGAAGAGGTCTGGATGGGTGCTGCTTCAGGAATACTGAGCAGTCAGAGCCTCTCAGGCTAAAATATGCTTCTTGGCCTCAGAAAGCTGAGTGTGTTCTTGGAGATAATGTCATGGGCTTTGAAATGAACTTTTGGTCTGCTTCCACCAGCTTCGTATTTATACTGAACTTTTATTTCTCTCACCAGCTAAGTGTTTTTTTCCTGTAGCATTCAAATGCTTGGAATAGAGGTTCAAATCCTTCCCTGCCTTCAAACACAAACATACCATTTCTGGGTCAGGAAGTCCCTGACCTCCAAATCACTGGAGGTTGACAGAGTATATCTTGGTAATTTTACTATAGGCTTGCCCTAGTCCTGTACTCTTCCCCATTGTCAGCTTTAGAGACAGGATATTGGGCTAGAGGGACCTTTAGTCTGACCTCCTAAGGACGTTTTTATTGTCTTTTGTCTTTATCTGGTGCCTCTGGGGGCTAATAAAGATTTTGTAAATATAAAGAAGTCATTGTGATCCAAGAAGAAGTTGTGAGCATAGGAGGGCTCTCCCAGCCCGGTGCTCCCTGGGAGCAAAGGTCTGATAAGAGAAGTGGGTGTCTGGCAAGCACTGATGAAACAACTTCCAAACTCTATCAGTTGCTAGATAGATGGTCCTCAGTGAGTAATGAAAAACACTGTTGCTGGATGCTTCTTAACACAAAGTTTAAGATTTGGTAATTTCATACAATATGTAATTTATCATTTGGTTTTCTTCTGGCATTGGCCCACAGATCTCATTGAAAGCCACAGATATGCCTCTCTCCTTTGCCTTGTAAGTTGGTTTCTTCAAGGGACAGAGGTCTCCAAAATGGACCTGTGTCCCCTTTGCTGAGCCCTGGAGGCCTGTTGAGCAGCATGGGCACCAGTGCTTGTTGTTCACTGTCATTATCTAAGTGGAGCCACTCCAGCATCACACAGCTGTGCAGGGTGTCAGGCTCTCTGGGACCTGTGGTGTGTCTGCTGGCTCTGCCTCTGGGCTCTGAGACACCTTGGTGCACTTAGAGGGTTTTGAGGCAGCACAAAAGCATCTGCTCAGACTCCTCTGAGCTTGTTTCCTCTTCTGCCTTCCTCTCCTCTCTGTTCAGTCAGAGGGAGCAAGCAGGACAGAAATCCTTCCAGTAACTCCATTTTCCTTTCTCCTTTTCATTTTGATTTTAGAAAGTGTTTCTAGGTGAGGTGGAGCAGACTCATGGCTGAGAAAGGACCTCAGCCAGGCAATGAGAAAGGCTTGCCCAGCTGGCCCCAATACCTAACCTGTGCCTGCCTCTTTTTGGGGTCAGCACAGCTGCTTTGCCACATGAAGAGAGAGGAAAGAAGAAATTAATATTGTGATATGGGGGAAAAAAAAAAAAAAAAAAAAAAAGTCAGAGAAGGATTTTAAAAAGTCCTGTTCATTTTTCCATCTTTCCTTGCTCTTCCAAGCCTAGAAAAATCCCCTTCAGTATGACGTCAAGCCTGTAAGAAGTCCTCTTCTCTTTTTTTTAGCCAGATGTTGTGGAAGGGTTTAGAGCTATGGTTTCCCAGTCCTTCACTGAAGCTGCTTAGCCTTCACTTGCATCATTGTGATCCCTGTGTTCTGAACTGGAGCTTCCATATTGGCAGCTGCAAGGAAGATGCTGTTTTTAAAATCAGCCCCCACGTTCATGTACTGTGCACTTCCCAAATAGTCCCGAAGATTCAGATCTCTCTGTGCCCAGTCCTACCAGCCCCTCTTCCCCCAAGGGCCACAGCCCTGCCTCAGTGGCCAGAGCAAATCACCAGAATGCAAAATCTCGTGGAGCTCACCAGTTACCCTGGGAAGGATAAAGAAGGTTTTGCTTGCACAGTTGGCACTTTCCTGTGTATTGTGCAGCTTTAAAAACTCCAGTGTTTTAATCAGGATGAATAAAGTGTATGGTCCTGCTTAAAGGCTTTCTAAGTGACACAACTTAAAAAGAATCAGCAGTTTGCTTGATATTATTTAAGTGTCAGTACAAAATACAGCCTGAAAAAACCCCACTTCACAGTGAAAAATATTCTGTGCTCACAGGATCAATTAAATTGGCTAGTAGGGATTCTGCTATGAAACTGGAAAACACCCCAGAAGCCAACCCGTGACGACTCATGGAGACTGTTAGATTTTTGTAGAAAGTTAAAAGTATCTAAATATAAGTAAGCACTTTCAGAGCTGTTATTGCTGTCTATTCATGCCTCTCACTTGCCTAATCTGTGGAGATCCTTGTTACTCATTCAGGGAGGGAGGCAAAGATCACTGCAGTCAATAGAAAGATGCAGAGTGATTTCAAGCGGTTTTAGGTGAGGTCATGCACTTTGCTCTCTCTGACTGCCATTATCCTTGGGGTTCACTGCCATCCAGGCCTTTGGTAGCCTCTACAGCCACTGCAGCAGTTTCTGAATTTCAGTGAGAAGAGGCAGTTCTGAGATGCTGGCCTGCCCCAGCCCGCTCACACCACAAGCCAGGGGCTTCTACAAACATGGCCAAGATCATTCTTCCACTCCTGGAAGATCAAGTAGACTTGGAAATGAAGGCTTTTGTACTTCTTTGGGTGGCAAAAACTAAGGGCTGCTTTTCTTACTCAATGGCATAAGGTGAGAAGGTTTATGGAAGGATTAATTGTAACCTTTACAAAAGCTGCAGTCACAAACACGTGTATGACTTTAGTGCAACCAGGGTCCACGCATAGGATTTACTGAAAGGCAGCAAACATGCAGGCTCACCAAAATTCATGGATTTTACTGAACTTCAGGGCTGGGGAATAAAAACCAGCAAAATCACAAAGCTGCAGTTTACTGCCTGGTATTTTTCAACACAAATATATCCACCAAACAGTCGGTGTCTGCAGTCATTTTTTTGTGAAGACAGACACAGCGGCTGATAAAGTTACTCAGAGCTGAACGCTGTGCCCAGGCTGACCATGCCCTCCCTGTGACTGGGGCAGCCACATCCCTCAAAACTCAGAGCTGCACCGAGGAGGATGGATGCGAGCAGCAGCAGCACTGTCACGGGGTGCTCCACAATGGGTGTGCGCTGAGCGATGCAGGGCGCCCTCGGGGAGGCCGGGCGCTGGCCCGGTGTGACAGCGGGGACAGCTGTTGAGCCTGCGGACAGCCACCCACCCACCCACAATGTCTGCAATGCACACAGCTGCTGCCTGGCCGCGTTACAAAGGTGCCTGCAGCAGCACATGTGCCGGCTGCGGTGCCGGTGCCTGTGAGCCGCGCTCGGGCTCTGTGGTACACGCTTGTTTGCCACGGCGCTGCAAGCACAGGCACGCTTTTGTGGCATCCAGAGCATTTCACTGAATGATCCGGGGGTACGCCACTGACCAGACTGCACATTTCCACTTTTAGATTGTAAGAGGAAAACAGCAAGTGGTAGGTTCAAGTGCAGGTCAGTGGATATGTTACACCAGAGCTCCTCCACTGAGCACAGGAGTACTTGTGCTCCCCCAGGACCAATACCTTCAGCTGTGCTCAGTAGACATGGCCTAAGGTGTTTTCTCTTATGATTGCCATTCACATTGAGAAAACACCGTTATCACATTGTAAACAGAATTTTTAATATTGCAGAATCATTTTGGTTGGTATTTGGGCTTAAAACACAATTGTATGATGTTGATTTCCTCTTGTTCTCTAGATGTATCAAGCAGCATTTTAGCAGGAGGTTTCCAGGAAGGAAAAGAATGTACAGAGATGAGAGGATGTTCTGAACCTGCTAAGCAGCTTGTTTTTCAGTAGCCAGTACTACTGTAAGCACAGTTTGGAGGAGGAAAGTAAAGATGAGCTGTAACCCAGGCTGTAAAAACCACAATTGGTGCTGATGGCCACATTATGTATACATATGGAAAAACAAGTACTGCAGCACCATGTCATTGGCATTCAATATGAACTAGCAGCATTTAAATATCTTACTTGTAATAAAATCTGAGTTTACGGACAATGTAAACCAACTTACTGACCTGACTCACATCCACCACCTGAAAGTTCATTGGGAGAATACATCCTGATGTCTTACAGATGAAATTTTGCTCAGCTAAACTTTAGATCACATTTAAGATCAATATCCCCTTTAGAGACAAGCCCAGGACTGCATGAGCCCCCTCTTCCTCCTCCCCCAGGGTAAATGGCAATTGCTGAAAGGAGGTATGGCATCACCTTGGACAGCTGTGTAATGATTTGTTGCCACGAGGAGTAAAGCAGACTTTGTCACTCTTGCTGAGCTGAACTTGTGAAAGCACAGCCTGCCCCATGTTTGCAGAGTAAGAGGTGGCCATGTAGGAGTTAGTCATGAGTAACCTGCCCAGAGTTATGCTTCAGATTGCTCATGGCTCTCCCATATCTTCTAACGCTGCAGTATTTTTTAATGTCAGTGTGTGTCTTGTCCCTGGAGGTTGTGAATAGCAGCTTTAAGGAAGCTGGTCCCTGTCCCTGGGCAGAGAGGATATGTGAGAGTTGGGGGCTAGGGATGGGGAGTGTGTCCATGCCCCATACCAGCAGGGGCCCATACCAGCAGTGGCCCATACCACCTGCCCCCAGCACAAGCTAACTTGTTTACCATTTCAAGTATTTGTTATTTTGACAGGGAGACTTGGAGTGGTTGGAAAGGTGGGGTTTCGGCAGCTTCACAGCTTGAAGTTCCCATGCATCCTTTGGGAAGGCTGGATTCAGCTGGGCAGCTAAAAACACAATAAAACATGCACACAGAGTAGCACCTGGAGGCTGATGAGGCTTATTTTTCAGGATGATGTCTTTTCCCCCTCACAGCAGCTGACTCAGATCCCTATTTCCTGCCTTAACTCTTATTCAGGCAAACCTCCTACAGACCTACTCCTATCTGTACGAGAATGGATAAAAACCTTCAGCTCCTGACCCAGAAGGTACAAAACAATACTGAAATTAAGGTTCCCAGAGCTACACCCTTTTCACTTAACCTAGTTTCTGTATGACACAGACACTTCTGACTGTGTGACAGTGTGGTGCAAATAGGGCAGATGCTGTTCATTGAGAAGACTTTTGTGTTGTACCTTTGCTTGCAGCATGTCCCACTGAACGGGACCTCTCCTCACTCCCGTGCTCTGAAGATGGGACTCTGCTGAGGTGGGGGAGCATTTAAATTTCCTATTTAGAAAACACTTAAATGTATTCTAAATAGGAAACATTTACAAATGTGTTTCTGAAAAAAAATGAAATAAATGATGGGGGATTTTTTAGCCTCTGAATTTGACCTTTCTGCAAAGGCAAGGTTTGTCAGCTGTGACAACAGGTGCCGGTGCCACAAGGGCAGTGGGTGCTCCGTGTGCCTGCCTACTCCCTGCTGGCTGCCCTGCCTGCAGAGCCCTGCCCTTCTGCCCAGCCCTTGGGCAGGGTCTGGCCTCACAGAGGGGCCACAGCCCCACGCTGTGTGTGAGAGAGCAGTGGTTCCCATTGGGATCCATGTGGATGCTGCTGGCAGATGTGAGACAGCCTCAGAGTGTGCAACCAGACAACGCCCTACTGACGGCACGGCTGGCATTCCCCAGCATTGCTAATTGAGTCACACTGCCAAGCCTTTCCTGGGAAATGCCATTTCCCTTTTCCCTTCCACATCATACTCCTCTGGCCTGTCTGGTCAGACCTCATGCCTGAACATGCCCTTGGTGGGGCAGTCCCAGCCTCGGCGTGCCATGGGACATGGTGACCTGCTGGCACACGTGGGTCGCAGCCATAGGGCACACAGGTGGTCTTGTGCCTGGGTCGGTTCAGAAGTTAAAAGAATCCTAAAAAAGTGGAAACAAAGTGTAAGGACCATGGCAATGGTATGCTGCTGAACTGCTTTCCTTGCTGTAATTGCTCAGATTTGAGAGCAAAGCAGAAAGCTGTGCTTAGTAAACTGTGCCACCTTAATGTGCCCTACAGTTAGTAAATATAAATATATTACTGATAAATATAAGCTGGAGCAGTACAGCTTTGCAGAAGGCCACCCAAAGGACAGAAGGCAAAGGGCTGGCACTGCTGGGAGCAGGTGTCACGGTTACTGCAGATGCAGCTGCAATTGCAAGCAGCCTTGTTTTGAATATGAAAACTTCAAGCTGGGAGGCACAAGGGCAGCTAAAAGGGGGAAGGAAGAGGAGGAAAGCCTGTGCTAGGTGTGCTCAAAGAAGTGAAGTCGAGTTAATGTTTTTCTGTGCATGGCTTGGTCATGTCAAGCAGCCAGCAGCCTCCCTGTCACTCTGTCACCTTCCCTGCTTCAGTGCTTCAGATGGTGCATAAAAACCACTCCTACCCCAAAAGATCAGAAGCATCACATTTCTGGGCGAGTCCAAGGAAAAGTAGCATGAAAAGTCTCCCCCTAAAAATCAGTGCATTTAAAAAAATGCCTCCTGTCCAAACTCAACAAGTGTAGGTAGAGCTGGTTGTCCATATTTTAGGCAGAGTCTGGTTTTTCCATGCCTCCTGTTTGTTGCTCACAAATCAGTGACTCATTGATTTTTTCCTGTTTTATTTTCTCAAGAACATGCTATTTCATAAGTCCCCATATCTCAGCTTATCATGAAGAAACTCTTATTCTATAAAAACCCTTGATAAATTGAATATTTTGATCTGCTTGATAATTTAAAAATAATTGCTGAATTATTAAATAAGGATTGAATCCCAAGCAGGCAAAATCCCTATTCTTTGCAGTTCTGACAATAATGAGCTTCTTTTAATCAAGACTTAGTTTTCTTTTGTTTTTGCAAATTATTTTTTATCTTGGTGTTATTAGAGAATTTGCAGCCTTCCTCACATTATGAGGGACTTAGAGAAGTAGATATCTTTAAGACCTAAAAATGGCAAAATCTGCAAAAAAATATGCATCATTGATAATTATTATCGCTGTTAAATATGTACAAGTTACTTAAATAATGTATTTTAGCCTCATTAATTCAACACTAGAAATACTACAATTTTACTTAAATACTCCAGTCCATTAATACATAATAAACACATGCAATAAATAGTGCATCTGTTGTTTACTGCTGCTCCTTATTACTACGAGTTTTTGGTTCTGTTATTGGTACAAGGTATGTTCACAATGAAGATTCTTAAAATGTCTAAACATGACTAAAATGCAGTAAACTGCAGGTAAAACAACCTCATTTGAAAGAATGCAAAAAGTGCCTTGGCAAAATGTTATCTTTGCAGTGGTATCTTTGCTCTATATATTTACACAAATGCACAGAAAGATATTGCATATTAATTACACAGGAAAATCTTACTCATCTCTGTAGAAAAACAGGATAGAGATTTCACATGTGCTCAGCTCTAGGATGATGTGATATTAGTGTCAGTGCTGTTTTCAAGATGCAATTTATCTAACACTGGGAAAGGGTATGGTTTGGCTGACTAAACTCTGGAGTGATGCTGAATGATAAAAGTGCTACGGGGAATTTTTGGGGCATCTGAAATACAACGTAAAAGACTCTGTAGGTGTAAAAAAAAAAAAACCCAAAAAGATTTCTTTTGGTGGTTGTATAAAAAGCTTACTACATCTCATGACATGGACTAACCTCCTCCCATTTAACCCTTCCTTGCCAAACCTAACTGCCTCAAAGCTTGGTGCAACCACGCTCACACAGAGCTCTTATTTTGGCATGTTGGCTCATTTCAAATCTCTTAGAGAGATTTGTTGTATCTCAGTGTTCCAAACTGGAGTATGCTGTAGTGTACATGGCATGGCCAAGCAGACAAGTCCAGCAGCTCTTCTGGGGTACACACCACAGTCATCTGTAAAACACTGAGCATCACAGGCCTGAGGCAAACCCTACACTGGGTTCAAATGCTGGGGAGGGAGAGATCTGCAAACCCCACTCTGCCATGGGGTCTGCTGCAGGTGAGGGATGGCTCTGTGGCTGCAGGAACGTGAGCCAGGGGGCTTCTGGAAAAAGACCTGCCATGAGCTAAGAAAGCTTTAATACTTGGAGGCAGAGTGGAAATCAGTGTCAGTAGGCTGGTGGGGATGCTCGTGAGAGAGTGTGTCCTGGGACAGATTTGCATGAGGAGAAGCACCTTTGCATGATGGTAATGGACGGGTCTAGGTGGTGACAGATGGTCTTCTCCAGAATTTGCTCTTCCACTCACGTTGGCCCCTTTCCACAGTGATGCTGAGGGATGGTGACTTTGCTGTAAGTGCAGAGGTCTGAGCTCTCAGAGATAGGATTTCCAGAAGCCCCTGCCCTGTCTCATTTGCATCCTGGTGTCTCCAAGAATTCAAGGGGTTCCTGAACTTCCTCCTGGGCTGCACAGCCTGGCCCTTTCAGGGTCCCACACCCCAGGGAAGAATCCATCCCAACCAACCCATGGGCCAGCTGGCAGGGGAAAGGACATGTCCATGGAGGTAAATTTGGATCTTCAAGGGGCTGTTGAAGTTATTCTTTAAAAGGGCCTTTTGGTTTTGGTTCCAGAGGGAGTCTTATGTGAGCAGGGTTTCCTGCTCTTACCCTCCCAAAGCCACCCAGGTGGAAATTCCCACTTTGACCTAAGCTGTTCTTTCCTACAGATGTGCAGACAGATGGTGGCCAAAGATCTCAATGAAGGTAAGCCACCCTAAGTCTGCTTCTTCTCTTGCAGTGTAGTGCCACTACACTTTGGACATCAGCTTTTCCCCATTCCCACCTACCACTGCTTCAGGACCTTGCTTCTTGGGGAATGGGGAAAACCAGGTCCTACTGAGTTATGGAGAAAAAAGGGATCCTGATTTCTATGATGATTTCTCTGATGCTGAGCTTCATTTCAGGTTGCTGGAGCAAAGACATGATTGCTGTGGATCTTGGTGGAGCCTCAGGTCTGTGCTTACAACTTTTCCAAAAAAGCTTTGTTGCTTTTTCTTGTAGTCCTGGAAATGACTGTGCAGTAACCCTGGCTGTGAATATTTTTTGTAAAACAGATGGGCTCCAGCAGGGTAAATAAAAGCTTGAAAAGTCTGTGATCCTCTTTCCACCCCGCCTAGGTTCGTAGAAAGCACTGAAAAAGAGCACAATTACATGTTCAATCTTGGGATTTCTTTAGGAAGCAGATTTCAGGAGTCCAACAAACACCAGCCTGCAGTTGCATTCAGTGGACTTACTGGCTTTTCTCCTTAATATTTAAATCTCATTGAACTGGGAAGGTTGCCTGCCAGGTATGGGTGGCAAAGCTCTGAAATATTGATTTTCAGTCTGTCAGTATTAAAAGCAAAACACTTCTTTCATGTCCCCAGACACTGTATCAGAGCCACAGTGGCTTGCAGAGTATTTCTGTGCATCGCGGCCGTGAAGACAATAGAACATCCTGTGAAGTAACAGACTTAGCAAAACACTAAAGAGAAAATTGTGAAAAACACACTTCTCTGTTCTTTTTTTTAAACACAGACTTTTGGTTAGAAACACAAATATACTGCATCTGAAATGGCTTTCTCTTGTGATTTGGCTTCTTTTTAATCCTCAAACCATTTATAGTTCCACTCCCCTCCCTCAAACCCTGTTGAAGCTTGATGTGGGAGAACACAGGCTTTTTTCCCTACTGCTTTCAGTCACTGTCTGACATATTCTGAATGTGCCTTGATGTGTCCGCTGCTTTTAATATTGCTGGCTAACAAAGAGCACTGGATTTGTTTCTTCCTACTGACACACATATTTTTTATTTATGTAGCAAAATATTGCTGTATTTTGCAGGGGGATTCTATGGGAGAGCAATGTAAAAACCTCCATGAAGTCACTGCTTGGTGCTGACTTAGTCAATCAGTTTTACTATGGCATTGCACACTCATAGACTGGGGCATCTTGCATGCCAAGTATTGTGCTAGTAGACCTCGATGTTTGCAAGCGAAAAGGCTTGTTCTTGCAGTTGTGGCTTTGAAGTCAGTGGAAACTTTATTTCTTCTCTTAAATTTATTAGTGCCTGTCTCCAGTGCTCTTTGGGACACAGCACTACTGGAAGTGTAACCTCAGAAATGGGACTTGGTATTGAGGTGCTGCAGCCTACACAAATAAAATGGCATTTTTGGTTTTTTTTTTTTTTTTTTTTTTTTGTGGGAGGCATTATTCCTACACCAGGATGAGAAACATCTTTCTACCAACATACACCTCCCCAGTGTTTTCAGGCACATGCAACTTCCTTTGCTACTGCCTGGCCTAGGTCCATGTTCAATATTGCTATATTTATATATTTAAAGTTTATTACATCTCTCTCAAAGCTGCCTGAATTCTGTTGGTGGGGGACATGCTTCCTTCAATGTCTACAAAGTTTATGTCTGCAGCACCAGCATTTTAATAGGTTTGGGAATGGATGATGCTCTATGATGAGAAGGATCTGCCAGCTGTTGAGGGGAGGTATTGATCAGCCACATTGCCCACTTGTGCAGACTTTGACGGGGTATCAGTATCAAAACAGGAAATGATCTGAGAAATGTTAATGAGACTTGACAACAACAGCTCAAAAGGTGTTTGATCCACCGTTTGACTGTACATAACTATTACAGGATGAGGAAACAGGAAATATGCTGAGGGGCAGGAGATAAGAACAGAGAACTGTAAAAAGAATAAAAATACTGAACTTGAAAAATTCCAAGTCACCTTTTCTAAGTCAGCTGGTATGCACGAGGCATTTGTCACAGCACACAGCTCCTCATTTAGGCATTATCCTCATAAAACCCAAGAAGCCAGAACTGAGATCCTTCAGCAAAAATTTTTACCATGCCACTGATTGTGAGACCAAGTCGATGCCTTAAAGAAAAACTCCAGATGAAAAAAAAAACCTCAACCAACCCAACCTCCAAACTTATTTGCCAGTAAGGGTTTTAAAATTTTCAAAACCAAATTCCTATTTCTTCTGAATCTGCATTTGCCTACAGCTTTGATTAAATAAAATATCACAGAGCTATCCTTGCTCAGGAGTATTGTCATTTCATGATGACTTTTTTCTCTCCTCAGATTCCCTGCACACCACCCCACATTTTTCCATAAGTAACTGAGTCAGGAAGAAAAAAAAAAAAAGAGCCCATACCCTCTTATCTCCTGCTGTGTTTTATGGCAGTAGTTTCTCTGCTTTCTTATTGCCAAGTTCCCTACTAACCCACTCCAAAGTGTTACTCAATGAAGTCTAAAAAATGTGTTAATTTGAAGGAAATGCTTGGTTTGGGGGAATGGATTTGGATGCAAGAACAGCAAATGCTTCCCTAATGTCACCTTTTATTAACAGCACTCAAAGCATTTTGAACACATAAAGTCATGAGTCACAGTTTTTAGACAAAGAAATTTGGCTCCAGAGTTGATGCTTTGTAATTAGTAAACTAATAGTGAAGTTCAGGTCTGCTGATTCTTAGCCTCCGGTCCAAGTCCATTGGATGATACAATTTCCTGTTTGAATTACTCTGAGAGGGAGCCATTTTCTAATGTGCAGGACATCCACTAAGGTCCTTAAAATGCCCTTTGAACTTTTGAAAACAGGGAGCACTAGTTACAAATCACATACTTCCTTCTAGTCCTGCACAATCCGATGGGGCTTGGTGTCTTTGTGGGAGAGGACAGAGAGGAGATGCCACTGTGGTATGAAGGCAAGGGAGGAAGGAATGGCCTGTGGACCAAGAACAACAAACTCCCAAGGTGGAAGCAAGGCAGATTGCTAAGTGTTTTCTGATTCTTGGGGTCTATTGTTTTTAGTCTTAAAAATGCCCCTCCCTTGGGGCCATGACATCATTGCCTGGCATTCCATGAACTTCCTCCAAAGTTCTTTCATGTCCTTCTGTGTTAGAGAGGAATATGAATTTTCTCCTAAGTGGAGTGAAATACCACCTGTACATTGACCTGTCATGCTGGAGACAGTGTGGCTGGTGATGAGTCTCCTTTTCATCACCTCCCAAAGGCAGAAAAGATAATACAGTCACCTATTATGAAACAGGCTTTTAATAGAAGATGATTTCTCTCTGACACAGTCTTCTTGTGTGTGATTAACTATTCTTTGGGTAGTGATAATGAAAATAAAGTAAACATGTGGCTGATGTAATGTCATGATGCCCTTCCTTAAGACTGATTGGAAGTGTTGAGAGCACTCCCACTAATCTCCTTTTTGAAAAGCAAAGAGAGCTATATCCAGTTTGACTAATGAGTCATCTTTCACCCTCCTGGTCCAGTTCATGGATTTCCAGCTTACTTCACAATTTCTATACTCATATGGCTGCTTACTTTCTATGAACCTGGGCAGAAAGTGTTTGCTGGTGCCTTGGGAAGACATTGGGAACTGAGAAATGTCCTTAACACTCTGTGTCCTCGTGGGCTCTTCGGGGGAAGCCTTGCTGATTGATTTAGGAAAAAACATAAAAAGGTTGAGTAGCAGGTGGGTTCCATGCCAGAGGAATGGAGGCAGTCACTGGTGCTGGGAGCAAGAGGAAAAGGTTGGTGTGGAGCTGGTAACAAAAGGTGAGGTGTGGAGAGGGGTGACACATGCAGGATGCAGGATGAGGTAATTCTTTCCAGTTGTCCTTGGTCCTCTTTTTTTTATCTTGGTGCTTTCCCAGTCTCTTCTTTGAAACTCTTTTCCTCCTTTTTTTTTTTTTTTTATTTTTTTTTTTTTTTTTTTTTTTTTAGATAAGAAAATGCAGTGGAGGGCAGCAGTCTCAGGAGGAACCCAAACCCCACCAAAACAAGCTGTGAAAAACTCCCAGGGTAAATTAGGTTTTCCTGAATGGCAGCAATAAAGAATATTTAGCTAGATGGGCCTTCTATGAACCCTTCCCTCTTTCTGCTCATTTATTAATTAGAAAATGAGAGTAGATGTAAATGAGCCCAGTGAGCACTGGTCGAGGTAAAGGCAGGACATAGATGAGCAATTGGCAGAGACAGGAGGAAAATGCTGGGGGAGCTGAACAACCTGCAAAGTTTTGAGTGACACAGACTGTGTCTGGGGAGGTGCAGAATGTAATTTGTGCCCAGCCTGTTGCCAGGGTCAGCTAAAGAGGTGGCAGTGCAATATAATTTTAAAGAGTGTACAAGGCCTTAGGGAGTGTTAAAACCAACCTCATGGCACAAAATGAAATATAAACCACTGGCTTGACCTTAACCATCTCCTTTCATGTCAAAAACCACATAGCAGTGAACCCCTGGCTGTGCTGGCCTGGTGCAAACCATCAGAGAGAGCACATAGCTCCAGTGAGTTGGCACAGGCAGAAGAGACCCCAGTATTAGGGCAATCCTCCCCTGTTCTGCTTGCTGCTGCTCAGGCACAGAATATGCAAAAAGAGTCAAGGTGCAGGATAAGCCTAGGAAAAACCCAATTCAAGTGTGAATTCCTTATGTGAGAGATCAGCCACTGATGCAGTCTTCTCTGAGGCTTCAGACCTGCAGGTGAGCAGGAGGAATCTGGTGGCACCTGGCAGTGTCTCCTCAGGTGCCAGTGGCCTCCAAATAGTGCAAGTGCAACTCCTGTCCCTCCTTTCAGAGGCAGCACTGCCTGGACTGCAGGCCTGGGATGGCAGTGTGTCACCTTGCTGGGCTGGCTGTGGCCTGGTGTGAGACAGCAGCTCTTTGTTCCTGTGCAGAAGCAGGTCACTGTGGTTAACCATGCTGACTGCTTTAGGTGCAAACACTTCTTCCTGAGCTTGTGTGTATTGATCTCCTCTGTGACATCAGCAGGACTGTGAGTAGGAGGAGAGGTAATGCTGACTTCAGCCATTTAAACTTCTGACAAAATCCCACGTAAGGAAGGTCTGTGGGTGCAGGAGTGAGAAGTTGCTACAGGCAGGCATTGACATGCGGCAATCAATGGCCACTTGACAGACAGAAAATGATGGGGCTCAAAAGTGCCCTGTTCTGTGTAGGGCATGGCTTGGGGTGGGGGCAAATTAAACATGGGAAAAAGAAGGAAATATTTTTGAGACGTTATTTCATTGGTAAATCTTTTCAACAGCTCCATGAGATGCCTGCGCTGTTTTGACCAGAAGAACCATAAGCAAAACTGTGCAGTGGCCTTTGACTCTTGGGTAGACAAACCCAAGGTGCTACAAGACCCTTCTGGTAACAGAGCTCCAACAGCCTCTGTGCCCCACAACCACAGAAAATACCAGAAGGAGGAGAGGAGGCCTGGGATATGCAACCATCCTGATGAAGCTCCAGACAGCCAGGAGACAAGAGGAGAGGTGGCAGTGAAGCAGGGTATGGTCACTGTGGTCAAGGAGCTCCAAGAGGCTCTGCAGTTAATGCTGAACAAGGGCACAATGAGATAGGAAAGGAAAACACAGTGACAACACTCTGAAGGCCTCGTGTTATACATACATCAGTGCAGAAATGCCACCAGGATGAGTATTGGGCCTTGTCACACTTAGCAAAAATGTAAAACCTGATTTTGTAGAATTCTTTTATGTAAGTCCTTCTCAGCAGTTACATTAATCTTGCAAGAAAGCCTTATAAGCACTCCCACTATTTACTGCTAGAATAAAGATACTTCAAAATTTTGTTTCCAGACTTATGAAGTGTAAGTATTATGCCAATAATTAAATTGTGAAATACTCTGAAGATTAGGAAACTCTTAACAGGAGCAAGCACTGTACATTTGGTCCATTTTTAAGGCAATATATTTTTTCCTGTTTTTCCTGGAATAAAGCTCTGTTTTATAGTGATACAGCCATTTGATTTTTCTGTGTGATGAGGAACTTGCATCTCTGAATCAGGAGTGCAGATGTCTGGGTAAAGTTGCTGAAAAGCCATCAATATCTATGTAAAAAAACCCATGGATTGGAAAAGTAAGCAATTTATTGATAAAATTTGTTGAACTAGTTTGAGCCTATGACCCTGATGATATGTGACATAAATTATGCTGAAGATTATTGTATCCTGCAAGACAGCTGCATTTTTTAATGTTTCTTGGAGACTACATGTTGAGCTTGCCTGACTGGTCTGTGTCATGCCTTCCTAGAAGCTGAATCTCTCAAATTAGGGACAAAACCTGGTCACTGAAGGTCAGTAATTTTCTGCTGAGCTGAGAAATAAGAACCAATCTGATGCATTCTGGTCTTCTCCTGACCATGTTTTTTCTCTACCTGTTGTTTTCTCATGCTGTTTAATAAATAGGATGCTTTACATCCCTGTGCCAGTACATCTTGCAAAGGAGCACATGTAGTCCATGGCTTAGTGCTTCACAGGAGAGGCAGCTGGCTCACCTCTTCAGTGTTCCCTCATTCAGCTCTATGAAGGAACTCTAGGGAGATTAGCCTGCTGGATCTGACATGCAAGTTAGACTTGAAGAGTGGGAACAAACCACCTGCTTTGCTGTGATGGATAGAGGACAGGAGAGTTCAGTGCATCCAGACCCACCACAGCTTCCATCAGCCAGCCAGCACTCAGCTCCAGGGCTTGCAGGTGTCTGTGGCAGGGTATCTGTGCAGTGTTAACTTCACGGTTCATTAGCTTTGGAAATAAGTAGATCATCCTGATAAATTCTGTATTATCTGTAGTTTTACTGTTTATGTTGGTGTGTAACACCCTCCACGGTAATTCTGGAAGAAAAGCAGTGGTGAAATAGCAAATGAAAATGTGGGAAATTCCTTTTTTGATGTGCACAGGAAATGGGTGAAGTCAGCATTGTACAAATAATGAGTGGATGAACTATACTTACCTCCATTTATGCTGCACTGCAGAGCAGGGTGTTACTGTGTGGGCAGAAGTGATGAAGGGACTGGATCTCGTGAGAGAACGAAGTAAAGACTGCAGAAATCTGGGGGCCAAGCCCTGCTTTCCTCTGCTCTAGCACCTTTTCATAGTTGAGGCAGCAGTGAGAACAGGATCTGTTGCAGAGTTTAATCTCACGCCCTCTGCCAGGGGAAGTGTGTGCACTGGAGTGTGTTGTTTTGCTGGGGACGAGGGTGGCTGTTGATGGTAGATGTGCTAAGTGTGATCATATCAGAGAGGGAAAGAGCCAAGCCATGGGATGCACTCATGTGGATGGAGGTGGTGTGAACAGTGATGGTGCCCAGACCCTGGGAAAGCCCTGACACAGCTGCAGGAAATTTCAGGATCCGTCACAGACAAACTTCATCCTGCCCACTGCTGTGCCCTCTGAAGATGCTGAGGCCACAGCTGGCCTGTGGGACAGCTGTCCTGGCTGCAGCGTGGTGCCACTCACACCACTGAGCTGTCCTTGTCAGAAACACAACTCTCTTAGGCCAAGGAATGTCCACTTTGTGTCCTTAAGGGGTCCAAGTCACAGGCTGTGGACACTCCAGACCTGCACCAAAAATGGCAAACCCCACCAGAACCTGTCTGCCTTATCTGTGTGCAACTCTCTCCTCACAAACCCTCCATGTTTTACCTTTTTTCCCCCCTCACAAAAGGGTAAAATAAAACAATTCTGAGGGCTCAAATGACTTAAAGCGCACTTATTTTTGAAGTTTTCTGCTTGCAATCAACAGAGAATTTTGCTGTGTAACCATCTCCTATGAAAGAGCGGCTGGGCATTTGGTTGTCATATGGCTGAGTTGTATAATTATAGAATATGTTACAGTTTGATGGATGAAGTCATTAAGAGCATAGTAATTAGTACCAGCCTGCTACTTTGAACTGCTGTGTGGTGTCACATATTCCTTGCAGTGAACTACATCTGTGCACACACACAGAATACAGCTTTTTAACCATCTGATGCCTCAGGCTTACATATTGTTACTCCGTATCCATCCAGAACATTTTTCATTCAGTTTCAAAAATATACACACAGCAAACCAGACAGCAGCAGTCTGTAGCTTCCTACCTCCTAGAAATGACATTTTAAAAATTTTTAAATTTTTTTTTTTTTTTTTCTTAGGAAAGCTCCTAAAAGAGACTCAAGAGGTTTGATGTGGCGTCTGTCACGGGCTTGGCACAGGAAATGAAATCTTGCAGTGGAAAGGTGAAACTTTCTGCTGCCATGTGTAGGACTTGGAGCCAGAAGTAACCCTGGTGTTCTGCATTTTGCCTTGGCAGGGTGTGTGTGCAGTCTCTGAGGAGCAGCGAGTGCTGCACAGCCTTTTACCCTTGAGCTCAGCTGGGATTTCAGTGATGATCGGTATGGAAGTCCCAAATGGATGACAAAGGTTTTCACTGGGAGAGCAGGATGCTTGCAGCAGCACAGAGAGGATGGGAAGAGCAGCCCTGCAGCAGGGAGAGGCTGATGGCTCGTCATGCCAGTTGCTCGCTGGTGGCCACATCTTCATCGTGTGAGGCACTTCACTGCAGCCTCCTCAGCACTCACTTCCTGCCCACTCGCCTCCCTGAGCCCCTGCAGCTGACCTGGGATGATCTCCACTGAGAGCAGATATGTTTCCCTCCCCTCCTCTGCCCCGCCACCCGTGACCTTAAACAAGGTCACTCAAACATTTCGCTGTATTACACAAGGGACACATGTCCTTACATGGGACTGCATCATCTTCCCTCTAGAGGACCTCACTAGGTGTGAAAAATCAAAATGTGACTATTTTCAGCTGCAAATGATAGCTCTGGTTTGTGGCACAGCATGTTGGTGCCTCCTGGGAATTATGGTGTGGTTAAAGACATACTGCTAAAGCTATGATGTCTCACTTTTCCATTAGGGTCAGACAACCCTGCCATGCCACAGATCCCAGGGTGCCTTGGAGTCTCTCTACATTGGAAGTCACCTTACACTGGGAAAGAGGTGGCTTGAAATAGGTTAGCCCAACTCAGAGAGAATCATATTAAAAGTATACTGAATTTGAGCTGGATTTGGACCAAACCCACTAAAATGCTATGGGTTTAGGAATTTTTTTAGATGAAAAGTTGAAATTTAGTCTGGGAAACAATCACTTTTAGAGGAAAAATAGAACTGAACAACCACAACTAAAAATTCCATTTCCTGCTGAAAAACTATCCAACAAGAATTGCACTTAACCCTGAAAATAAGAAGTCTTCTTTGCTGACGAAAAAAGAGGACATATGAAAGGAAAAAAAAAGCTTGCACAAATACCTTAGGGAGTATTGGGTATTTAATGGTTGCATCCATCTCAGATTTGCATTCTCTGACCCATCTTTGCAAGGGCCAGAGCTGCTGCCTGCTTTAGAAATTGTTACTACTGCTTGCATCAGTTTCAGAGCTCATTTGTGGGGGTGACAGGAGAAGAAATGGCCTTTGCAAAGTGACATTCATTTTGTCTGTCACCCCTTTTCTCAGCTTGATGAGCTATTTCTTCAGCTTTTTTATTCATCCTGGACGTGGTATTGCTCTGTGCTGACCTGTGCTGTGCACATGACTGTGCCCTGGAGTCTGATCTGCCCTGTGCTCATTTTGTTGTCATCTGCCAAACTCTCTGGTTGCAAGTTGCCACAGGAAGCTTGAAGAGGATAAACAACTTGCTTATACCCACAGTTCCCATGGACACAAACAGGCACAGACAAACTGTTTCCCTTTTTCATCCTTTTTACACCTCCTTGCCAAAAGGGCTGGGATGTGAGATGAAGACTGCCCACCTTGCTCTCACCTCCAGCACCACTGCTGAGTTGAAGTGCCTGTCCAAGCTGAGTGGTTAGGCAAATGAGGATTTTTGAAATGGCCTTTTGAATTCCCCTTCAGTTCTGTGGATTGGGGGATGAGGCAACATTAGGAGTCTATTTTGAAACATGGCTTGAGGTCATAAAGAAGTGTCGTTGCATGAGAGACAGGCTCGTGTCTGTGGGACTCCATGCACAGTATGAGTGCTTTGGGGCAGTGCTCTCCTGTGAAGATGAGGGCTCACCTTGATCAAATGTAAGGTCCAAATCTGAGGTCCCTTTGCAGTCAGTGGAGGGAAACTGGCTCTTCTGGATTAGTGTATCTCACCCTGCAGTAGCTTTCTGAGATTTAACAGTATTTCAGTGCCTTGTCTTGAGAAAAAAGTACTTTTTCCCTTGAAGCAACCGACCTTCTCACTGGCAAATGACTGCTGTCATCCATCTCTGGAGTCCCTATCTCCCTAGGCAAGAGGATTGGCATGCTGGAACTAGTTAACCAAGGTGCCTGATTTAAAGGTGAGCTAATCCACATGGTTTCATCTTGGTGCAAGTTAAGAAGTGACAACCAATTCCCCTTTTCCAAAGAAACTGACTACATCACCCATTTCAAGTGTTCCTGCTTTGGTTTGTGTGAGCATTTCCAATGCCCTGATAGGCACCAGGTGCTGAACACCAGGTGGGTGGTGGGGCTGTATGTGCAGTGAGCTGGAGCCCTTCCCACACTCATGTCCCAGTGTTGTGCAGCAGGACAGTGAGCAGCTTTGGAGCAGTTGTTGTAAAGATTAACTGGAAGAGCAAAGATTTTAATTTACTTTCTGCAATCTAGTCTGTGCCCACTAAATTATGTCCCAGCCTATGCATTATATCACACTGAAACAGTGAGAAGTTACACAAAAGATTTTCTCTTTGTCTTCCTGGAGAGTCACTTTAGACATCACTGGAGTGACCTTATCAAGACTGGGAATAAGTCAGAGAGTGTGCATGGTTTTCTTGATCCCGAATCAACATGTTGGTCTAGTCAACACCCCTCCTCAAAGGGCAGCAGTGCTCAGGTTTGGGTGGTGTTTGTTCTCCTCCTCCATACTGAATGCCATGGCAGGTGTGTCTGTGGATGGGTAAAGCAGGCCTATGGCTGGCTGGGAAAAGGCAGAGCCACCTCTGGGCTCACTCTGGCTTCTTTTTGTGCTTGTCAGAGGTCTCTGAGCCTGCATCTGTTTCCCACACCTGACTCCCCAAAGGGACCCTCTTTGCAGAGCTTCTGGCTGTACACACGTCTCTGCTGAGCCTGTTATCAGACACAACTTTATAGTTGTGACTTACATAGCTTGTGGCTTAAGCCATATGGTCATTCTTTCATGTAGTATTTCTGCTTGCTTATTTTTCGTTTTCCCACACCCACTCCATTTATTGTTGGCTGCTTTCCCAGCACCTTTCCTCCAGAGAGGGAGTTACATAAATAGATGTCTGTAGGCTTTTGAAGGCAGATGCTGATGGATAGATCTTCCCAGATAGACTGCAGAACAGTGTGAAATGCACATCACCTACATGCCTACAGCCACGGGAGTCACAGCCATGGTCCCCTGTGGCTGAGGAACTTGATCAAGGCGACAGTGCCACCGTGTTGACAGTGCCAAGACAGGGCTGGTGACAAACTCTGTGTTTCAACTGCTGCATCTTATGAAATGGTGTCCTGCTTTGAGTGATTAGTCTGTCTGCAATCACTGGGAATGAATGTAGGGCTCAGGGGGAATTAGAAATAATTGAGGAAATTAAAATCAGCATAATGTTTGCATTTTCCCCTTCATATGCCTTTTATAATGATTTAATATTTATGTGCCCACTATCTGAAAACATGTGGTTGATTTGTTTTCTTCACTTAATTTGCTACTGAAACATTTAATTACATTTAAGAATAAACATACAAATATATTTTCTTTGTATAGTTCATTAAAACTTAGTAGTTGCACTGCAGCAGTCCTGTCTTGGTTCTTCACACACCCAGGGCTCCCCTTGGTTTTAATATAGCCTGTGGTAGAAATGGTTACTGTGCCACCTCTGTAGGGTTAGCACTTGGTTTTAGTGAGGCTTCTTCATAATTAAATGTGTTTTAATCAGAGCTAATTAAACTAAAATCAGGTAAGGGTCCCTCTAGAGGAAAACTGGGAAAAGATAATAACTCTGCAGCTGAATTCTTGGAGAAATGGCATGTTATCTGGAAAGCGGGAGGGTGATGATAATAATTTGAGGTTTGGGCATAATTTATGTGTCTTGTCAGAGCAGGTAGCAGGAGGAAGTACCCTGAAGAGAGGTCATTGCCCCAGCAGCTGGAGTCCTGAGCCATGGGTGCCGTGTCTCTGCCCAGAGAGGGCCAGGTGACCCAGGGAGTGGTTTGGGGGACTTGCTGCCACCATGTAGTTCTGTGTCAAGAAGGGAGAACCTTGTGCTGAGCAATGTGAGAAGAGGTGCAGCATGGAAAGCATTTATTTGGCTTGGGACATGTAAATAGGCAAGATAAACTGATACAGCTAGCTTTGGATCCCACACCCTGATGGTCCTTCATGCAGCATCTGATGTCCATCAGATTCTGCTATTCCATCCAGTCCTCAGTAGGACAACCCTACACCAGCAGCCCCTGTGTCCACACAGAAACCACCACTGAGCTGCTCTGCTTCCCTGGCAGGAACTGCTTGTTGCCAAACCTGTATGAGTACAGCCAAGGGCAGCTAATAGCAAGAAATGACCCTTAATCAAATCCCAGATGTAGACATTTCCAAATTGGAAGAGGTCTGTGTCTGGCCTGAACTTTCCAGCTCATGCTTCTTCCTGCAAAATCAGGGCACTGGCTTCCCCAGAGCTACTGTAGAGACTGAACTTTCACAGTGTAGGGGAAAGAGCCTGTCTTGGTTTGATTTAGGTTTGCTAATTTTAGATACTTTTTTTTTTTTTTTTTTTTTTAAGATAGGATTTAGGAGCAAAAATAAGGCAGGCTTAAAACTTAAAAGGGTATAAAGAAGAAATTTATTAATAATGCAGATAAAAATAAGAAATTTAGAATAAGATTTCCAGATCACTCTCTCTTTCTTCTTACTTTTTATATTTTTTTACAACAACACACAAAGACCGTTAGTTTTTCACTTAAATAATCATTTCAGTTCACTTTAGAGAGAAAAGTTCTTTCTTGTGTGAGCAACTGCAGCCCAAACTACACCCCAGAGCCCCCAAAAAACCACAGGGAACTTGCACAAAAGGACAAATGTCTCTGAAGAATGGAGCAAGCCACCCCGAGATAGGCCAAAGCACAGCACCTCTTGCCTGGTTCCCTTCCCTGTAGACCTAGGAACTAATTTCTGGTGTTTTTGTGCTGCAGTCAAGGGGTCAGTAACACCACCCACAACAGGAACAATGCTGGGGGTTTGCTGATAGCAGCGTGATGAGGGAGAGGTACCGGCTGTGGACTTCAGCCATGAAACGCCCCAGTGCACCTTGAAGACATGGGGGAAAGTCAAACAGCCTGCCTGAGAGGTACTTGCTGAGGGACTGGGATATTCCACCAGTTTGGGAAGTGAAGTGCCTCTCCATGCTTCAGAGTAGATCCTAAGTGCACAAGAAGCCCGCCTGGCTGTGCATCCTTCCTGCCTGTCTTCATGGCGCAGCCTGGAGACGTGCCACATTCATTAGCTTGTGGCCAAGGGAATGGCTCCATGTGCAAAGAGGAAAATTCCCCAGGGAACCCACTGCATAAACCACTGTCTGGGAGATAAGACTGGACCTCAAAGAAGAAATAGATCTCCTCAGACCATATTATGTCTACATGTCTGAGAGGAGACAAGCGTCGAGACCAGGAAAAGCTGCGCGCAGGAGGTTTTCATCAGGCAGAGAATTCCGTGGGCAGATAGAGCAAGTTGGCTAACGAGATAAAGGCACAAGAGCATGAGGAGCTGGAGAAACACAGCAAGGGAGGATGGGCAGCATGGAGCTGGATCAGGGTGCTGAGACAAAGGGGATTTCTGGCTCTGTGCTGCTAGACATCCCAAGAGAAGACTCCCAAAGAATACTCACTTTGTGGAAAAAAAGGTGGATTAGGTGCTGGCATGCCCCACACAAAAATGTATTACTCTTCAGAAAAATGTTTTCTCCAAGGGACTGTCTAGAACTTTAATGAGGCCTCTCCTGTGCACTTATTAAAAAAAAAAAACTCCTGAAATTACCCTGACTGGTCTTGGACATCTTCTTTGAAGTCTGTTCATCTTGCATGTGGAAGTTGTACACTTTTAATACAGCAAAGGGAAAGCTTGTGTACTACTGGCCCGTAAGTAGTTAATGTTCAAGAAGATGTTGTTGTAACTTACTAAATTCTCTCTCTTTATGGTTCATCCTTCCAACACTTTCTGTGTGTAAAAATTTATCTGCTTAATCCATTGTGGAATCACATCTTCTGTTTCTCAAGACCACTCTCTATTGCACTTGGCTATAAAAACACTCATCCCTCTCCACACCTCACTTCCCACAATCACACACTTTTTAAAAGCAGTGGTCCATGAAACAGCCTGAAATTGTAAAATAAGACTTCAAGAATTCTTTTTTATTTTTTTGCCTTCTTTTATGCCATCTACTGTATCACAATGAATTGGTTTTTATTGGCAGAACAGTGCCACTTTTAGGCAGTGACCTCAGTGACAGTTGTTTTAAGCATGAGTCTGTATGTGCTGATGCAGTGTTCCACCAACATGTTTGAATCTGGTTCTGCCTCTTATTTTCTTTGGCTGTATAGGACCAGGGTTTTAAAAACCAAGTAGTAACATGAAGAGGCTCCAAGGACAGTCGTGGAGGGGGTCTGCTAGTTGAGAAGGTGTTGTGATGCCAACAGGATTCTCACTTAAGTCTGTTACTTCTTGACCTGCTCTCTTTTCTAACTAAAGAAAAAGGTTGTTTCAATCCTCTTCAAGTAGCACACCCATTTTAGGTGTGAGGGAAACCTGTTCCTAAGTTAGACAAAGGGAAAAGTGTAGATGGAAAAAACTAAAAATCCTTAGATCATATTCAGACAGATACACTACTTTTATTGTCTGACTTTTTCTTTTGAGGTCTTGCTACCCTAAGTCATCAAGAAACTGTTTTCTGGACTTGAATATTGCCACTGGCATGTAGGCAATTAGATGAGGAGGAAAGGAAATGTCTTTTTTCCCCCTGCCATAACTCACCTGATGTTCAGAGAGGAGCAAATCAAGGAACAAGCTCAGTTTTCACCGAGCTGGATATAACTAGATGTCAGTGGAAAGAATTGTGCTATCTTATAGCAGGAGAAGAGCCCCTGGGAACCCTCACACTAACAGGGACCTGGAAGGAAAGCTTGAGTCACTGAGTCCTGTCTCCTCCTGCTGTCGTCACCACATCATACAGACTCTTCACACACCGATCACGTTCCATTGTAAAAGTAGATAGTGGTTATGTCCCTGGTACTTGTATTATGTAGCTGCTTGAAAGCCTTGGTTCTAACAATGGGGAGAACACAAGTTTGACTGTGCTAACACTGGAGAGGGTTTTTAAAGGAAAATTCTCGTATGCCATAACTGGATGGCTGCAGTCACAGGATTTATGGCCTCTTTGACAGCACAGTGCACATAAGCAGGGTAGGTGATGAATGCATACCACAACATCCAAGGAGATCTGAAAGCAGGGTTAAATTACGTTTTATGGATGGCATGGATGAAATTGTGCCCCTCAAACTACTTTCAGGCTTGAAGATGTGGAATCTGAGTTGTTACTGAGGCATGACTAAGTTTTGGTCATGCTAGAAATGTTCCACTGTTTGGTAACCACATCAGAGAAAAGTCAAGCTCTGAAGGCCCTGGTGGGTTGGATCCCAAATGTGAAGGCAACCACTTAACAGAGCTTGAATGCAGTCTGTTAGACTGTTTTTCAGTGCTATCCCAATCATTAGTGTGAACAAGACTTTAATTGCAATACTGTGATTCCAGACACATTTTGTTGTTCCTGAAGACTCAATTTTTAAAGACTTGGAAGTGAACTTCTCTGTTTCACTCTACTGAGGTGTTTGCAGTGTGATAAGCCTAACCTATGTGACATCCATGTTGTTTCTCTCTTTGCTCTACTGCTAAATAAGTGCAACTAAACCTATTGAAATGATCACATTTAAGGCTGGTTCATTTGATGAGAGTTGCTGAAGGAAATTTTGCAAAGCAGTGAAGGGTATAGAGCTGAACACAAGAAATGAAGTGCTGCCCCCAAAAAACCTGGGAAGATGAGTTGCCAGGATGGTTTCCCCCCAGTACAAATGACACATTCTATTAAATGGAGTTGGTGCAGTATACTGCACACCAAATAGTCACTGCTTGTTTAGATACAGATTACGTTGGAATGAATACTAAAACTTTGCACTTGAGAGGGAGGAGGTAGAGTGAGATAATGGTCGTAACATGATTTCCTACACTGGCAGCAAGTCAACCACAAACATAAGATTTGTTCTGAGCAACATTGATTATTAGCTTACCCCAGAAATAATGTGAGAATTCCTCCATAACCAGAGAATAGGCACAGCGCATCATTAACAACGATGTCAGCCAAAAACACAAGCAAGTTTTTACAGCCTGATATTTAAAGCAAATGGGTAACAGACTGAAACTCCCAGTATGCCTGTGGAAAAGAGCAAATTATTTACTCCTTAGGTAGTTTTAAAATGTAAGCAGATATGCCATAATGCAAGATGAATTTACAAAGAAAATAGAATACACTGCATTTAGACCAGAGGCTAAATGAACCACTGGTATAAACACTGGTGTGGCAACCACTTACTGGGGATACGCCTCAGAACTGAAACTCAGACACAAATATTCTATTCAAAACTCTGTGCTCGCTCTTTCTTGTCTTCTCCCTGCACATGTAGCTTTTGTCACCCTTCTTCTTGCTGTGCTTGCTCCCCCAATGAGGCAAGGCTGATGCCATGCTTCTTCCAGGAATAGGTATCCCATGTGTAAACTGAGCTAATGTGTAGCTTTATTTTCCACTGCATGGTGCTATATTCAGCACTCTAGACAAGGGCTGCCAGTGGCTCTTGTCCTCTGGGACAGAAGGTCTTGGCTGTTCACCTCCTGAGAGGTGGAGAACTGCTTTAGGACAGCGAGAGCCTCTTCTACCCCTTGTCCTTCCGAGCACGGTGTTTTGTTGAACTCATAGTCTTTTTCACTTTTCCTCTGGTTTACAGGCTCAGAGATGCACAAGTGCACAGTTACAACCTACTGTAAGGAGCATCCTTTTCATCTCCCTCAAATTCCTCCTTTTTGACCTGTGGGAGATGATGCTGCTAGTTCTACGTGCCTGCCTGGTGCATTAGGACAGGACCAGGGGAACCTTGGGAAAAAAGGGAAAAAGTGGGAAACAGGGCTTCCCAGAGGCATCAGAAGGACACCAGAGCCTGGGACCCAGGCAGCACAGGAAGGTGGGTGCTACAGGTCACACACTACCAGCTGAGCAGTGTTGGTTTGCCTGGTGCAATGGGCTGCTTGCAAGGAGCTATTTTTGGCTCTGGCTTTACAAGGCCAAGATCAGCAGTTCCTTTGCTTTCCAGGAGAAGGTAGAGGCACATGTGCACTCACATCCACCAACTCACCTCATGAAAGAGCAAAATACACATTTTTCTCTCCTTCTTTTTTTCCCAAACAATTATCCTGGCTCTCACTCCTTCCTGTCTCTTTCCCTCTTCTCTCTGCACACCTCCTCCAAGACGCCTCCATCTTTGATTGTCTCTAATTGCTGGAAAAGACCCATGTAATTTATTGGATTGCCATCTCCCCAAGGCTTCAGCAGGTCCTTGACATTGGATGAGGTGGCTGTAGTGTCTGTCATCTTTGGCTGCAGATATGTGCCAGTCAGACTTTTTCTTTTGCCAAGAAAGGCAGGATATGGTGTAGATACAGGATGATGGACTTTTATTTTCCCAGTGCATGAGTGATGTTATACATGGCAGAGAGCAGGCTATTTAACAGGATATTAATTTATGTCTGTCTTCAAACTCCTTAGGATTAGGAAAAATATCTTATAAAAGAAAAGAGAAATTATTTACTGTGGGACATAGCAGAAATGAGTGGCCTCTTTCTGGTGTTGAAAAATATACGGACAAAAGATTCTCAGATGGGATGGTTTGGTGATTTAAGGACTTACCACACCCCAGAGCCCATCATGACACACTCTTTGAATAAAAGAAATTTTTCATGCATTCTGAAAGCCAGGCCTTTTAAGAGGCCTCACATTTGGACATGAAAGACGAGTAATTCAGAAACAGTATTTGCCACAAACTGTGTTAGCTTCCTTTCTTCCTTCTGCTTTCCTTCCTTCCATGGCTTGGAGTCTTAAGTATACCTCAACCTGTGCTTCAGTGCCCTGGGCTTAGCACTATAATGCTTTCTTTGTTCATTGTATCTTCTTTATTTCCTATAATATTGCTTTTTCTTCCCCCCCTATTTTATTTTATTAATTGACACAGAATGCAGAGAAAGAGGAGTCACCCTAGTGAAAACATGCACGAGCTAGGTACAGACCTGGTGTGGAACAATAAACACAAAATTTCAAGCAGTCACTGCAGAGCAGAGCAACAGGGAGACATTGTGGCCAGATGCCCACTGCACAGACAGCAATGAATGACTTTACTTTTTTTGGTGTAATGGGCCTGTTCATTACATTTAACAAAAATATAGAGTGACAAAAGGCAAAACAGGAACCTTGGGTCACTTTCTTTGTGATAGCTTGATGTGTCCAGGTGCTGGGCTGGAAGCACTGGCAAATCCAGGGCTAAACTCTTTTGGTCAGGAGATCATATGAGCTTTTCAATTTTCTCTGCCAAAGTTTGTTAAACTATTTTGCTTATTAACTCTTTTACAATCCCTTCCTTAACTGTGCCTGAAATTTTAATGTTAAACCACTAAATCCATTTTACAACCAGAGATTAGAATGTCAAAGAGGACGGATTTGTGAGTTTAAGCACTGACCCTTGAAAGATGAGACATGGAACATACTTGCTTCCCTTGAGACTGTACCCTTTTCCTACAAGAGCTGGTGGGGGCAGGACTGAGCCTGTGCTGGGAAGTGCCAAGTCCCAATGAGCAGTGGTACCATAGACAAACTGGCTGTGGGCATTACATCTCCCTGTTCCTAAATTTACACCTTTAGGAGTGAAGAAAGGGCTCTATGAAGGACTAAATGCAAGTGAAATGTTAAGGCAGTGCCTGTGATTTCCATGTATTTAAGGTGGTTGTGTAAAGGTCTACAGTGAAATTGGGAGAACAACCTGAGAGAAAACTAATGTGATTGTGAGAACAATTCCAAGCTGACAGAGGGGGTTATTAAGTCATATTCAGAAAAGACAGTTTCTTGGGAAAAAATACCAAGCCGTGGATGCAGATGGAGAATGAAGAAATTAGAGCAAGCATGGACTAACAAAGGAAATGTTAACAATCACTATTACTCACTTAGTGGTGTAGTAGAGAAGTGGAGGCATCTTGTGGGAAGCAGGCTACAGCTGCTACATATGTTAGGTGGTTTAATTCACATAAAATTGACTAAAAATTAGCAATTACTGCTAAAAATGAGTAATTCTAGAAATTGACAAGCATTATGTCATATTATCTTCCTGAGTATTGAATAACAATCAAGGTAAGTTTAATCCTAACTGTTTGCTTCTACTTCAAGCATTACTAAATGTAGCAGCCTCTGGCACCACCTCTTCCTTGCTCCCTAGAAAAGGGAAAGTGAGAAATGGAGGAAGATTTAAGTGTTGCAAGCAATGATTCACTCTCAGGCTGCACAGCCCACCAAATGATCTCCAGAGTGGCACTCCTGCTTTCCTCCTTCCCTGCCCTCTTAACTAGAAAGAAGAAAACTGATACTCATGGCAGACTACCAGGATGGCTAGAACAAATATTGGAGAAGTTCAGGAAACTAAATATGGGATCCAGGGTCTGGAATACATACCAGGAGAGGGTAAAAAAAAAAAAAAAAAAAAAAAAAAAAAAAAAAAAAAAAGGATAAAAATACAGAAATAACAAAGGGAAGGAAATAAAAAATAACCAAAAGAGATTTCATTACCAAAAATCAATCCCTTGGAGAAAGTGCTCATTAAAACCCTAATCTTTTCTTCCCCATGCAGGGCCTGGTTCTGTAATGGACTGCTAGAGGCTGAACAGATATTCTTCTGAAAGAAAGCAAAATAAGTGTCTTGAAGTGTTTTTCTGCATAAAGGTTTTCAGGTGTCAGAGAAGTGTAGGAAAATTATTAAATCCTAGGTCAGGAAAATCTGGCCAGTGAAAAAAACGGTTAAATTTTCTTCTTGTTTCCAGAAGTCAGGGAAACATGTCATCCTAACCCCACTTCAGACTCAGCAAGAACTAATTTCAGACTGTTCTTGGATCATATTTGCAATTACACCCTGCTAATTTATGCGGTTTTTAAAAGTCCCAGGGCTAAATGGTGCAGCTGAGAGTTCTCAGTTGGATGTCAAGTATTTTGTTTCACCAAGGTGCTGCTGAAACACTCTTTGGATGTTCTCCTTGATGCATGGGCCATATTTTTAGTGTCTTCCTAAATGCAAAGATGAAACCTAGCTTTGACTCTAATACAGGAATTTTTCTAATACAAAAATTGTGCTGGGGAAGCTTGGGGAATTGTACTTTTGTGATATTTTGATTTTATTGATCAATTGACTCACTAGAAAAATGGAAACTTTGCATCTTCTGTTTCTTCTGTTCTGACCTTCTTTGATGTTATTAAGTGATAATGAGATAATATTGCTTTCAGAGACCCAGTGCACACAGACTAGGGAGCTGCAGCCCTCACTGCTCTGGGACTTAGGGAGCTGCTCTTTTTGGGCGTTCAGATTTTATTTTTCATATTTATGTTAACATCCTTTTAAAATCTGAGCTTTTATGAGCTGTTTCCTGATTCTGGTTATGGCAGAAAAGTTTTGGCATTGTTATTGCATGCCCAAGTAAATGAGACTTGCCTCAGCCTGTCATAGAGATGTTTGGTTTTAATCCATTGGTGGCTTTGTTGATTAAGATAAAGGCCTTGATCAGGCACTGGCAAAGATCTGAGAGCTGTGGAGGCCCTGGAGGTTCAGTGTAAACCACTCTCATAGCCTGAATCCCTTGGGAATTTGACTACTTTTTTCCATGCTACATAAGCTATTACAGCTGGGAGACAACTGTTGCCATATTGATTAAATGCTTGGCCTTTATGAATAATGGCATCAGTACAATTTGAGTTCCACTTCTCAGATCAGAGCTGATTTTCCTATAGCTTTCTTCTTCAGGAGAAGAGCAGAGGTAGTGCATGAGAGAAATTCAGTTTTGTCTTTGGTAAGGGCAATTTCAGCTTAACATAGGTAATATTTGCAAGGGTCATATAGGAGGCTGAATTTTCCTTACAGAGCAGAGGACAACTTTTCAATCTGTCATCTTTTGAAGTCTTTGTGGCAGTCTTTGTGCTGAAGAGAGAGAAATACTCAGCTGATGGACTCAAATGCACAGAGGCCATGGTGTATTAAAAGCAGATTAAAAGGTCTTTGTGGCTCTTGCAAAATCAATCACTGCCTCTAATGTTGGTCACTGGTGGTGACCCCTCTTGGATGAGGTGATGACTCTTTTCTTTGGCCGCCTTCCTCAAGAAACAGCTGCTTTTGTGTGAGCTGTTTCACCCCCACTAATCGAGGTGTGACTCCGTGCCTCCTGCAATGTGTGTCCCAGCCTACCTTTGCTGTGGCCAGCATTACATAGTTCAGGTATATTCAGGCATCTTTCACTGGCTCCACTTGCATTTGCGAGTGCTTAATGTTTTGGACTTCTGATCACCAAACTGTGCGTGCAGAAAAAAAGTGCAAGTCATTAGTGAACTCGAGAGGCAAGTTTGGTCTTGTTAATTTGACATTGCACAGAAAACCTGCAGCAACAGGAGGGATAGGTATAGATATTTAAAGCTGAGTTCAACAGCCTGATCTGTGAGACCATCTTGTTTCCTCTTGCCTCCAGAAGCTGCAAAGAGTTTAACCCAAATTACTAGCCATCAAAGCTATGCTCCAGCCTGTTTCCCATTTTGTTGGCCACAGCAGAAAATTATTAATAAAATACAGAAATAGGTGGAGAAAGACAGAGCTGCATCTTCAGGTGCTTGCTGACAGCCTGTCCCTGCAGAGGTGGGATATGCAGCTGTGTGTGTGATGTGCACAGCTGACATAATGAGCTCTGTTCTAGTGCAAACAGAATTTGCTCCAGTAAGAACTCAGTAAAAATTAGGCAAGTACTCAGAGATTCGGACAGAGTCCTGGAAATGTTCCACACCCTTAGCAGTCTAAATGCAAGAGACTGAGTGATGTGATTCTTACATTTTCCTTTGATTACTGGGTGCTTTTATACAGCCTCTAATGCAAAGAGTGTTCATGTTGCTTCAGAAAAATTGCTGCTCATGCTGAGCAAATTTATTCAGGTTGACTCTTGTCTCACAAGCCCATTCTGGAATGGGACATGTTAAAGAAATTCCTTCTTACTTATCAAAACAAGTTGCTCTCAATCAAAACCTCTGCACCATAATTAAAGTCCGCATTGATTTTTCCTTTCTTTTCACTTTACAGCATTATAATATATAAAGCCCAACTTTTACTTCTCATCTGAGCAGCTTAGCTGCAGAATCAGTGTGAGAGCAAAGGTGGAATCATATAATGGTTTAAGTTGGAAGGGACCTTAAAGATTATCTAATTCCAACCCCCTCTGTCATGAGCAGGGACACCTTCCACTTGACCAGGCTGCTCAAACTCACATCCAACCTGACCTTGAACACTACCATAGACACAATAGACACACTGCAATAGATATCCACACAGCTGCATGTCACAGTGGTAGTCCACCTTAATTATTGTATTTGAATACAGCAAGCAGGATGTGCACAAATGTGAATATGCACTCTCCATTGCACCTTTTATGTATATAAGAGGTCTATACTGGATGCCAAGAGAACTCATAATCAAATGTTAATTTAATTTTTTCCCATGAGAATCAAAGTGTGTCAATGAACAGAGATATAAACAAAAATTATTGTAAGAAAAGATGGGATTCAATACATCAAAAGTTCTCAGGGAAGGTATTTTATTGTACAGAGAGGATGCAGAAATGAGGGAAACAGAATCAGTATCTATGTGACTTCGGGAGATAAATCATCAGTAAATATTTTTTTAAGCAGTACCCCCATTAACACTGAACAATTTCACATTTGTGGGTAATTTACAGCTGAGAAACATTCTGTCAACATTTCCTCATATGTATGGTTTTATTAAACTTAGTGAAAGACACCTCCCATCAGACCTGAAAAGTCTTTGAGATTTTAATGATTTTCCACATGGAAAGGGCACACTCGGTAGCAGAAGTGTTCAATTTTTTTTCATTATGCCCAAATGAAGCCACTCATGAATATGGGTCAGTGAATACAATTGCTTTAAGGCAAGAATGCAGGTCTGGAAGTAAAAAAAAGTCCAGTGGTGCCTTGCTTCTTCAAGAGACAGATTTTTAGTCTCCTTTAAAGCACTCAGCATATATGAGAACAAAATGTTAGAATCTTGTTTTTGTTGGCTGTGAATAAATTCATCATGGGATACATGGTTTAAATATGACCTGATGCAATTCCCATTCTCCTACTACTAGCTGCTATCTGCTGAGCCAATTTCAACTTCAGCTCTGTTTCTTTTGAGTAAAGATTGCAGACAGACTCTCATCTTCATTTGTTCTGTCCCATTCAGGATGCAAAGCATTCCTGGACACAAAATATAGGGTGTTTTTCATTTTTTTAGTGTGTGACTCAGTGTAGCATATGAAACTAATCTTTGCTAATGCATTGTGTTAGAACTGACTCATCCATATCGGAGGTGCAAAGTCCTTAAGTGCTTAACCAATTGCTTTAAAATTTAGAATTATATTTTGTGTTCTTGGGTTTTACTTAAATTTATATTTGAATTTTTTTGTCTCATTAATAAGTCATATGCACAGATAGCTGAACCTTGCAACTTAGTTGTAAATAAGTAATTAGAAAAAAATATAGCAGCTTTCAAAGTTCAGTGGCCAAGGAAATCCTTGGGGGTTTTTTATTAGTCACAATTTAAAGCTGTGGATAATTATAAAACAATCAACAATTACATAGTGTTAAGGGACAGGTTTTCCTAAAGGACTCAGTGTTCACAACTGTTTGCAGGTATTCAGAACTGCCCAGCTCCTGCCAAGGCACCAAAGTGAGTAGGCAAATATTGATTTGTGAAGTCCTCTTAGCACTTGGATACCCCATTTCTTTACCCCTACCTAGGCATTAAGCCCTTGAAAACCTGCCCATCCTCTAGGTAAGAGAAAACAAAATGACCAAAATCCAGGATAAACTTAATATAAATGACTTATAAATACATGATCCCACAAAGGGGATCCATTTTCAAGTCCAAGAGATATCCAAGCAGAGACACAAATCCCTGAGATTTCCAATAGGCTTTCTCCTTTTGACATGATGACCTATGTGAAATGGCACACACAAGGCAACATTTTTCCCTCTGAAGGGAATGTGAGGCTGGACTTTGGCCCCTTCATTAGCTGCATGGCATTCTGGAGACCAGCTCTCCTCTCCCCTTGGCACCTGCAAAAGTGACACCTCAGTTGTTCCAGCTCTCTTGAAGATTTATAGCGAATTTGTGTTTCAGAAACAAGCTGATAACCTTTGCACTGCCTTGGAAGGCAGAACTTTTATTATAGGATTGTTAAGATAACAACAGCTTTGAATGTGTACTGCTGCTTTGCTAAGAACTAAATGGTAACAAAGCTCTGCTTATCTGCTCAGCTACCTGGATTTTAGCAGTGGCCAAGGGTAGGAAGCTCTTACACAGCCAGTTGGTTGTTTCCTGGCATTCTTGTTTTGAGACAGTCAAAGTTCACTCGGCTTTGCTGCTGCTTTGTTATCTAAGGAATTCATATACTACTTAATCTCCATAAAAACCCAAACCATGACTGTACCGTGTGAGCTCTGCAGGGAGCATCAGCATTCCAGATCTGGTGCCATAAGGCCTGTGAGCACATTTTGGGATGCACAGAAAATTGTATTTTTTGGCAAGCAGTATCATAAATGAAGGGAAAGACTGCCTGAAACAATGTGAAATTTTTCTTGGGTAGTTTGGACTTTCTAGAGTTAAGATATTAGGTGAGAGACCTTTATTTTGTGCAATGACAACCCTAAAAGGCAGAATACTAGATGTGGCTTCTATCTGCCTTGCCATGTAGCTTAATAACAAGCATTTTGCATGAGTCTCAAGGAGCAGTTGTATTCTTGAGATCTAAAGTTGCTTTTAGATAAAAAGCTGAATAGAGGAGTGAACAGAATTTTTTTTTTTTTTTGGTATGTGAGCCAGATTCTATACAAATACACCCTGAAACTGATATTCAGAAGCCTTTATTTATTTATTTTTTCTAAATTATGAGAGCACGACAAAATATGATAACAATACACACTGGAATGTTTATTTTAAAATAGATAACAGCTCTGAAAACCCCTTGCCTAGTTCAGTATACTGGAACATCCCTGTAGCTTAACCTCCTGTCAGTGTGAGCCAGAGCAGGGTGAGGAATGCTTCTTGCTTTTCCCAGGCGAACCCCTCTGAGGAAATTCAGAGCACACAGTGTGTTCAAACTCCTTTTTTTGTCTTTAGACTTATTATTTATTTCAGGTTGATGCACAGGCCCAAGGCTGGGCTGGATTCTTTCCTGGACATCTGCCTTAAATGAGTGCTGTGCATCTGACAGATCCCAACAGGTCATGTATCACAGGACGTTCCCCTCATGTCCTGTATACCCGCAAATCACTTCCAACAGCTGGTATTTCCACACGATGGAAAATACAGAATTTTGGAACAGTGGGTCCCAAAGCTGAGCAGGACTGAGCAGGGAAAGGCTGGAGCACAAACTCTGGACTTTGCCCTGCCTCCCTTACTTGGGTTTTAATCAGCCAAAACCCCTACCGAGTCAGCAAGATTTTTCACTTCCAAAAGAGCTGTGTGAAAACTGAGGGAAGGCTTCAGGCAGATCCAGTACAATAGCTAAAAAATAACATGACAAAGTAAAAAGAAGGAAGATAAGCAGAGAACACAGCTTAAGAAAAGTATTTTTTCTAGACAGGGCATCCAATATCCAGCTGCTCCTCTGAAGGAGGTTATGGCTTACGTGGTCAGTATGATGGGATGTGAGGTATTTAACAAAAGTATCCTACAGTTTACTTTTATGATTTGAGGGTGAAGGAGAGCTTGAATTACAGATAAGGGATGGCAGGTGTTAATGCAAGTCTCCCACTTCTTACTTCTTACTGTGTTTAAAGTCCAGGCTATTTGCTTTCTTTTCTCTCCAGGACAGTAGTTACCTTTTTTTAAACAAAGCCCTTTTGTTAGAATTCCGTGTTTTGCTTGTGCACAATACTGTCAACAATATCAGGATATGTTTAGATAAAAGATCTACTAAATAGACTGGCTTGGGAGTTTGGGGAGTTTATCTCTGCAGATAACACTCCAGTAGATTTTTATAGTGGCTCTCATTAGTTGACTCTGTCTTATCTAATCAGCCTCTGAAGCCAATCAATACAAAAACTTGCCAATCACTGCTGAAGCATTTCATGTGGTTATATTCCTGAGGCTCCAAGAAAAAAGAGGGAAAAGAGCATAGAAGTATCTTTTGTTTTGTTCTGGTTAAAATCTGCTCTGAGCAAACAGTTACCGGATGAGATACTGGGAGCTGATCCTTGAGAGGTTTTCTGGCATTGCTTGATGCATTAGGCTGCAAATGTTTTTATTTCTCCTGAGGTGGCATTCTTTTCTACTTTTTAGATGAACCTTCAGTACTTTGTGACAATGTATTAACTCAGCCTACCTACATATATCTTGGTGCTCAGGCTCCTGAACTGGTAATGTTTATGGATAGTTAACATCAGCCATGACCAGTGGCTTTAGGAGAATTTGACTGGTACAGGCTTTGGTGAATCATCTGGAGTGTGTGTTTAAGCATGGAAGAAGTGTCCTGGGTATAATATTTCTCTCATATTTTCCAGCCCATCATAGATGAGGTTGGGTCTTTCAAGGAGGGTGTCTCACGACTGATCCTGCATGGTGCCGAATTTGGTCATCTGACCAAACCAGTCCTCACATATACCCTTGATGGGATGTGAGTCCACAAAGGCACTGGTGTGAAGTGTTGAGATGGGCCCTGAAGTTCCTTATTCAATGTTCAATGTTGTGTATTTATTTTCACTGTTTGCTTGGCATGCTTTTAGAGGTTGGAAATGATAACATCCTGAACTGAGAAAAACAGGTGAAACCCACAGTTCTCACTTCTTGAAGCACACCTGTGTATTTATAAATGCACGCAAAGGCCATCTGCATCTTCTAATGCTGTAGGTGTCCATGGCCATATTGCAGTTTTGATCTGACTTTTTTTTTTCTATGAAAGCTAAATGAGGAGTGTGAAATATTCCTGTTTTAGTCTCTGCGATCAAACCCAAGAGATATTTCAAGCATTTTCAAGCACGATGAATGAGGAAAAAAGCTAAAAGTGGAGTATGTGAGATTGCTCTACTGATTCAGTCCCTCAGTCTAAAGGGTGGGAGTCTGGCAGCAGGCTGCTAAGGGAAGGTGCAAATTGACATCAAGATGATGTACATCTGGTCCTGGTTGAGGAGCAGAACTGAGGCATACAACAAACCCCACATCACTTCCACAAAAGTAGGAGTTGTTGTCGCTATGATTGACCATGCCACTGAACTGATGCATGTCTACAGGGAGATCTCTAAAGCCAATTTGTCCTACCCCTGGCTGAAATACCCAAAAGTACCCCGGCATCCTTTGGTGAGGGAGCAGCTGGTGCATGGTAGAGCACATTGCAGGCGTACACCAGTGCCAGGTTATGGGGACAGCTGGGGGATTGGGGTTTGAGCACCACACTGGAGCTGTGGCAGCAACCTGCACATACCCACACAGCAGTGCTAGGGAAAGAAGGCCCTGAGGGAGAACACTTCTGCAGAAAATGTAGCTGCAAAATGTGCCAAGGTGAGAAAATTCACATAGGAGGTGCAGCCAGGAGACACTTTCAGACCTCCAAGGCTCCCTCCAAAAGAAAGAAGTAAAAATGCTAAAAAATACAGAGAAATCCTTGGCAAACAAATGAGATCAGACCTACATGAGGTCAATATATTGCCTCTGTTTCTGTTTGCTCTTTTTCTTACACAAATATCAGTGATTGCCATTGAGACCAATTCTGGAATAAAATCTGTGCATCCAGGTTGAGGATCTATCTTGTTTTCTGTCTAAACTTTTCAGTCAGTTTTGTTGGATGTGTGTAAGGACTAAAGTCCTAAATATAAATGGTTACTGTATTTGCTTTCCTGTTTTATTGCAGCTGCAAAAGTGAGCCATAATGATTTTTATAGTACATGATAGAATTTGTCAGCTATGGGACAGTATGAACTCACACGATAGCGACTGGCTCAGCCTCAAAGTGATAAACATGTCAAGATAACAGCAATCATTTTTTTCCCAGAACACGAGAATACAATGCAATTTAAAGCAGTTTTTTTTCCCCTTGCATTTTAATATTCCTATAATCAATCACCAACCATAACGGTTTTATTATGACTATGGACACAATAGATCAAATTTTTATGGCCTGGTCTTAGTTTTCCATATGTAATCTGCCAGCACCAGTAATTGCACAGTTTAGGTCATTGAGTACCCAATTACCCCCACAAATCAGGTAACTAGACATCTATGCTGCATGCTGACATAACTGGGAGAATAAACTTGTTCACAAAACTTGGCACATGTAAAGTTGAAAGTCATTCTTCAGGCCAAAGTGAAAATTTTGCTTTGCTTGTTTATTGTTATGATTCCCCCAGGGACTATATGAAGACAGAAAATTTAAAAACATTTGCTTTAAATGTGCAGTTTCTTTCAAGACTCTGGCGAGAGCCAAACCTAAAATTTAGAGTTTCTTGCCCACAGGCAGGGAGCAGGTTAATCCTATATGGTTTAAATAGTGAATTTTTCAAAAACCTTAATTCACAACTCTCAAAGCTGTAACAAGTGAATCAAGTGGGGACCCAGGTTGAAATTTGAAATTAAAAGTTGAGAAAGAGGACAAGGAAAAAGTTATTTTTTTACACAACAGAGAAAGACTACCTGAAGATATCCATAAGGAACTTGTGTAGGTTATCATCTTCATAAATGACCTAGTAAAAGGTTTGGTACAAGGTGTCAATGTTTATGAGTGATTAAAGATTATACAGGATAGTAAAACTACAGGTAGCTGAGAAGACTTGCATGAAGATTTTAAAATGTGGGTCACTGAGTCATGAAAAAGGCAATGCTTGCAGAAGAGCAGACACACAGGGACCAGGAATTCACTGCAAGGTGAGGCACAAGAGGAAAATGAAGATCAGCTGTGTATGAGTGTATAACAAAATGTCTGCTCCTAACTTCTGCCTTCCATGAGAGAGTTAGCATTAGCTTCCTGCTTATTAGTGGTCAGGGAGATAAAGGGTGAATTAAGAGTTATTAGAAAAGGAGTACATAATAAAGGTCAATCTGCCACCATCCACCTGTATAAATCCTCAGGGCTTCCACATCTTGAGGTGTCCATGCAGATATAGTCCCCTAGGTGACCAAGATGGGATGGGGAAAGCTGCAGACTCAGATGTCCCATGGCAAAGGAAGTTTCACCCTGTCTCTGCTGGAGTCACTGTTCCATTTGCCTGAGTCTTTGAAGCTCCTCTTATGCCACAGAGGCAAGAAGAACTTGTTACAACTACAATGCCTTTTTATTAGTCTGGCAGCATCCCTCCCAGCTGAGTCAGGGTCTTTTTGGATGGGACCCACTGTGGGGATAGAATCCTGGGAAGTTCAGCATCCTAGCAGCTGCCCTTGGTCAGAGTTGCTCCCATCTCATGGTGACCCCTCATTCCCCATGCCTCACTGACATGAGCTCCTGGAGGACACTGCCCCAGCACTGAGGATATTCACCCTTTTCTGGTAGGATGACACCTGGGAAGAGGGGAGAGACAGTGGAAGGGATGGAGATTCCTGTCCTTGTTCTGGGTGCAGTTATGGCTCTTGGCATCCTGTGCCGTGGTGCTTTGTCTGCTCTCTGTGCTGGTGATGTGTGCAATGGCACTGCTGCCTCTGCTGCACATATGAGGCAGAGAGGGGCTCAGACATGCTGGCAGAGAGCACTGCAGGCACACACTTCAGTAAAAATTGGAAGAGCTAGTGAATTGCTTGTTTTCTGTTTGATATGTTATCCTAAAGCATTTCTGCAAAATTATCATGGTCATAATCCAGCCAAGGTACAGAACTCACTGCCTTGTCCTTTGCTATGATAATTAAAACACTGCTGATATTTTCAATTAAAAAAATACCCCAAGGAGGTAAGATTTTGTGAGGCTGTTCTAAAACTTTCCTTCATGTCCAACAATATGTACGTGACCAAGCTACTAAATAGGCATCTAAATAAAGAGGCTTCTCTTGTGCTTTATGTTCACAAAACTCTCATTCTAGTGTGCAAAGAAACACTCTCCAGCTTTTCTACATGTTCTTTCTTTGATCTGCACTGCTAACGATAAAACATGTTAGCATGAATCATAAACAGAGAATTATTTCTGAGTCTTTTTTAGAAATCCTGTTCATAGTTTAATATGACACAACTACATAATTAAATTATGAGAGTATGTAGTTCATTACATAATTTTATTTCATTTAGGCTTTAAAATATGCTTAGCAGAAGAACAACAGTCCTGAGACATTTTCATTTTAACAGAACTCAAAGGGCCTAATACTATTGTGTAATAAGGGAGAGAGCTTTAAATTTACTGTGTCTAACACGAATGCATGTTGTCATGCAGAGACTCCCCAAAGGTATTTCAGTGCATTATCTGAGTGGTAGATGCTTGGAAAAAATGCTTACAAAGTAATCTCCAAATACAGCATATTCAGACAAAGTGCAACTTGAGGATTACTTTTAACACTGCTGTGCATGTTCTTCTGTGCCTGTATAATCCTCACATAATGGGGTCCTAGACCATTGCTGGGGCTTTTTGAAATCAACAAAACACGAATAATTAATAATAATAATACAAAACAAAAGTCATATTAGGAGGTCCAAACTCACTGTATGAAGTTGTTACAGCAGACAAGGCCCTCTCAGCAGCCTCAAAGATATATGAAAGTTGTTTCAAAATTCAGAAATCTTCTGCAGTATTCACAGCAATTCATCCTTAGCAGAACAGCTAAATGGTTTTTCACCAGTAAATTACATTTACATACACCCTCTGTCTGCTTGAAAATATATTGGAAATTCACAGTAGAGCAAGCATCTTCAAAGTGTTTTGGGTATTGTTTTTGAGGCATGCACTGTTCATTTTATTCTATTTGGCATTTTGATCTCCTTTATTTGTACAGTGCGGACAACCATCAACTATTATTTCAGTCCTCTGATTTGGCATATCAAAATTTTAAGCAAAGAAACTGGTCTGAGGTGAAAAGCAAAGGAAGGTTACTGGCCAGGGGCTTGTAGGAGCACTGGCATAAATAATGGCACTGATGTGAAGAAATTAATTTGTGTGAATGTTGCTGTTGGGGAACTGTGTGTGCTAATGTGTGCAGTGAGGATGTCTGCCCTAAAAATGAATGCACTGGACTTTCTATGTCATGTTCCACCACTTCCAGGGACCAGTTTGGGAAAGTGTTTAAGCACATCATCAACATATGAGCTTACACATTAACAGCTGGCGTTTTCCAGAGGAATTTGTTCTCAGATCAAAGCCTTAGTTGCTTGGAATAGAAGGCATGGTGGCAGTAACACAGGGAATGATTATGAAAAGGTATTAGATTGATGGATTTGAACAGACAGAGCTGCCAGTTCCCAAAGGTGTCACATCATGTAAAATATTTTCCTGTAAATGGAGATGGAGCTGTTTCTTTTAATTTTTTGTGACTTTCATTTTATAATAGAAATGGGATGAAGCACACTATGTTTCAAAGAGATCAGTGTTATCCTTGAGTAAATCTGTTTACCCACTGGCCTCATGCCTTTTGAAATATCCATACACCTAAGAAGCCAGACTTAACACTTGTAGTGCTGCAAATCAGAAGCAGCTGTATTATAGTAAGCTAGCATCACATCAATATGAAACCAGTGAAAAAGTAAGCAGGCCCAACCCCAAATGTTGTACATGACAATGCTTCTTGTGTCTTACAAGTGAATATTTCATTACATGTTAATTTTGTGGAATTATCATGCTTACTGGTTTTCCCAAAGGCAGAAGGAGAATTTTGTCCATGCTGAGTTTTCTACTAGCTCTTAGGAGAGCAACATTTACACTTAAATTTTTAGCATAAAAATCACCTGTTCTGTAATCGCTGTAGTTTTAGAGGTCCTCAGGAAAGGTCACAGATTTGTCTCTCCTCCAGCAAGGAGCATCCTTCTGATGTTCTGCCCAGCCTTGATCTCTGGCTTCAGTTTTGCAGTGGTCTCATGCCAGTCACTTAGGTTGTGGATGAAGGACTGAATCTCACTCACTCTGAAAACAGTTTAGACTTAAAAGTTTACCATAAGAACTGTGCCATTTGTGATCTGGCCTCTTTTACTAAAATATTTATACTAGTAAAAGACCAAATGTAAACTCAGGTTACACCAGAAATAAGCTGTGCTTCTGGGAACGCTTGTACTGCAGGTTAACTGTATTCGCACAAAGATAAGATTATATATCAACAGCCAGATGTCTTTTCTATTGCTTTAAGTAAGATTTTTTTTACACTCAATTTAAAGACTTTAGGCTCAGAATCTAGCCTAGACTTCCTATAGTATTTGCTGACTCTGTCTGTATTAGCAGGCAGTGTAGATCAACAGGAGGTTTGTAAAGCAAAAGAGTTGTGGCTGAGGCCCTGACACCCACACCAGACATGCTCCAGGGAAGTTTACTCCATGCTGGCTGCAGACTGGGTCATTCACAGCACATCCATGGGCTGATGGGGCAGGTTAGCTCCATAGGCACAACTTCTGCAAGCTTTATTTGAAAGGAATCCAGTTCAAGTGCTCTGAGCCAATCCTGTGATGTGAACCAAAGGCACGTTATGTGAGGACAGCCTGGAGATTCCCTTCAAAGCATGCTCCCAATCCAAACTGAAACCCTAAAGTAGATGTACCCATTCATTCAGAAGAATTAAAACCTCCCTGGACCCACGGAGGTAGAAGGATTACCCTCAGGACCCATTGATGCATGGAGAGGGAATATTGAAATGGAATGAATTCTGGGCAGCAGCCACTGAAAAAGGACTGCAAATGCAGGTTTCCAAGGGGAGGTGAAGTGCTGAAAGACATGTCAGAGGATGACACAGTAGACAGGAGTCTACAATGCAGCATGGCAATAGAAAAAAAGATCAGCATTATTTGGCCCATAGAAAAGCATTGTGCCATGCACAGCCATTCTCTCAACTGCTGAAAGTGCACCTGGATACTGGTTTTTTCCTGGGGATTAATATTTCCTCCCCAGAGATGCAAAGCAGTTCAAACTGTTCAAACTTAAAACACATCCAGGAAAGGGCTGATTTGCACAGAACAACTTCATCTTGATTTACATGATTGGTGTCTTCACAAATTTTGGGAAAAGTTAGGCAGATTAAATTGGTTCTTGTGAAGCCATATACAACTTCTTGTGCCATCTGCTAGTTCCTAATTTCCTCTTTAAGTTATTTAGCAGTCACATGGATGGTTCTCTTTAATGGATCTGTGTTGATTTTTCTGATTTGAAACCAAAAATTCTCAGACTGAAATGGCTGAAGCAGCCAGAGCATTTCTTTAATTTTGCTACCTTGAACTGGCTGTGCAGTGTGACAGGGAACTGAAAATCCACAGAGCTCTCCAAAATTACATGAGCAGATTTAGGGATGAGGAAATAACTAAAAATCCCTGAACAGAAAAGCTGTGCTTGCTATCACATTTCAGATAATCATGGTTCCTTCCCCTGTTAATGCACACTCCTTGGATAGGCTGCAATAATAACAGTTGTATTAAAAGGATGGACATATTTGATATTATCAGCACCTGTGTATCACATATAAATCTCAGGAGCAGCTGGCAGGAGAGAAGGTAAGGCAGCTAGAAAGTTGGTAGTTCTTTCCCCAAGGTCTCATATTATATTTTTTACTGTAAAAACCTATTCAGTGGTTCCTCTCAAGAGACATTGCTCTCTATCATTGTAGTCACCTAGCTCAAGAAGAAGGAAACAAAGGCAGTCTCATTCTCTGCAACTCTCACATGGTGGTTCCAGAAAATGGCTTTTTGGCTTAATATTATTTTTTTTCATGTGATAAGCACACTGGGAAAATGTGGATGTAAAAATAAGATATGAAACAGAGTCAAGCATGGTCATGCTTACAGAAATGCAGAGATGCAACAATTTGAAAAGCTGATCCGAATCAGAGGATGAAGTGCTGTAAAGTAGTAAAGGTACTGCTACATCTTCTAGCCACTGAATCTAGTCATACAATGATACTCAGTGCTAGAAGTCATTAGTCCTTTGCTCTCCTGTTTTTTTTCTCCTTGTTTCCCTGGCTCCCAGTCTGCCTCTCCTGATGTGCTTCATCCTCCCAGCTGGATAGCAGAAAACCTGCCTCAGCTGCAAGCTCTTGGCTGGCAGCCACATGGTAATTTACGATGGTCCTCATGCCTCTGGAAGTAGTCCAGGTGGCATAATCTTCACAGTTGTGAATTCATTTTATGCCTCTACAGGTTGAGGGTTTTCTCATGCCTAGAGGCCCATTTCTCTATGGCTTCTGAGGGCACCTCATCAAGGCTTCATAGCATGACTTAGTTGTCTCTGCTGTAAATTTAAAACAAAATATTTTTGAGGATCCTATTGTGTGAAGATGGTTAGAAATGCATGGACACACACACACACACACACACACACACACACACACACACATGTATATATATATTACAGGTGCTGGTACTATGGCTGAGCTGCACTTAGACACCTGGTCTAAAGACAAGAGCGTACAGAGAAAGAGATGCTTTAGGATGTGATCTACTTTAAATTCAGGCCCCTAAGGCAAGACATTGCTCCCAGGGGGAGCCTGTCTCAACCCAGTGACTTTAAGAGGCCCGTAAGTAAAATTCAATGGGATGAATTAACCTTATGATGTTTCTGTGCAAGCACACAAGCAGGGGGGCTGAATTTGTTCTTGAGTCCAAACTCACCTGTCAGCCCTGCTGTCAGTGGGGACTGCTGAGCACAGCCCTCAGATGTGGCTTTTGCCCTGGCAACTACATGGAAGGGAAGAAGGCAGGCTGGCTTGGGGTCTTGGCAGGATCTGACCCACTAGCAGGTGATGTGGCCATGGCACATTCCTACATACATTAGGGTGTCTCAAATAAAGACTGCATCCGGTTATCCAGCCACCCAGCCTAACCCAGGTGATTTGGCTTCAAATACCTATATATATCCCTTAAATATATATACTGACCTGTTGACAATGTAATCTGAACCTGAAACTTTGGTTTTGAGTGTTCTACCAACCATTTCTACATGAGTCACACTGCCCATGTAATAGTTGCTGGAAAGATGGATTTGGCTTTTTCTCCTTCCCCTCTCCTGAAGTGGAAGCAGTTAAAGTGGATTGAGTGAGCAGGAGCCCAGGGCTTGGTGTAAGGTGCTGTCTGAAAGGAAGCAGATGTCTTTCCATCCGTTCTTAGGTGGTGAGATGTCTGGCACAATTACTGGTGCAACATATGGGAACAGACAGGAGCGTTTCAGTTCTGGCTTTGAGTGTTTGGACTAGTTCTCATCTGGGACGCGCCTGTTGCAAACTATCTTTTCTGCTTTTCTCTAACAGAAGCTGTGTATTGGATTCCAACATAAATGTGGAAATCAGAGTAATATCATTCTTCTGTATCTTTTTAGGAGATATAAAAGATCTGCTGGTGTAATTTCCTTAAAACAGCAAGGCAGCACCTTGACTGGAGGTATTGGGAAGTCACACATCGTCATGGAGTACTCCGTCATTTTCAAAAATTAGGTCAGATTTTGCTGTTTAAATAAATCTTTTGAGGGTGGTGTCATCAGGAAACAACAAATTTCATTTTACTCTACCACTTGTGTCAAAACATCTGCATCAAACATTCGGTGCATAGTGACATAGCAAAACAAATGTAGAGCAGACATTACAGATGAATGGCTTGTTGACAGATTAGCAGATGAGTTTCCCTTATGTTTTTGAAAAACATAGCTCCCTAGACAAAATGTACAAAGGGGAAAGTTGGGATTAAAGATCAGATAACAAATAGCAAGCTTTTCTTTTCAGTGTTTACTATTCAAATTCCCTAATATCATGAAAGATATAAAGAGCAAGTAAAGAAAAATATGCTATGTCCATCACAGTGAAGTGAAAAATGGACATCTTTTAGGAGTAAAGCTGCAATGTAACCAGGGCTGAGGGAAACATTTTGGTATTTCAAGATATATTTAAAAAAAAAAAAAAAAAAAGAAAAAAAGAAAAAAAGTAGATTTGAGTTTTGAAGCTGCTGGCAAAATTTGTGTTGACCTCATTAAATTATTTTGGCTGAAAAGCAGCTGAACCCTTTAAAATTTTTTAAAGGCTGTTTTCTAAATAAAATGCTTTTTTGTTTCCAAAATGGTATTTTGTTTATAAAAGTACCTAACTCTAAGTACAGGAATTAAATCACACTTTAAAATTAATAATTTTTGACTCAAAATGGTTTTGTTCCTGTTCATTGTTGTTTGTTTGTCAAGAGACTGAAGAACAGATTATTTGTACAGATACAGTATGAGCTGTGGATAATTTTTAAGTAGCTCTGTTAATTCAGGCACATTCTCATAATATAATTTAAAATCTTCTCCTCACTCAGAGTGTAGATACATCTGGCTGGGCTAACTCTTCTACCCTTTCCAGTTCTCTAAAATCTTACTAACAAAGTGGTCTATCAACTTGCTTAACCATTTTGGTGCCGCCTTCTCAAGCAGACACATTATCAGTTTTACTGGCTGTGTGAAAGCTGTTTCCTGTATGATGTGGGGACTGGAAATGAGATGATTGCAGTAGTCAAAAAAGATGTTCCTTGGGCTGCATGATGTACAGTGTATGCACTGCATCCTGTTGGATCTGTCAGAGACCAGAATAGCTGAAGCTGCTTGTGGGGGTTTTGTTCTGTGAAGATTGGCTAGTGTCACCCATTGGTAGGTTAAATAGCCTGACCTGGTGGGTGGCAAGCTCTGGGAAGACACTGCTAGGGCATTTAGGAGAGACATCTATGGTTCTGCTCTGCTACAAGAACCTTGAGGTAGTAGGGAAGGAGAAAGAGGAAGGGGAAGACATCCCCACAGTAATTTCCTGGTATTTTCTCTGGCTAATCTCATCCAGTCAACATGGGGAAAGCCTTCTGATGAATGCACTGGGAGAAAAAACAGTGTAAGCTTCTCCTGCCAGTTACCCAGTGTATTTAAGGTGGCCAAAAATCTAGAGCTAAACCTTTACAGTGTGTGAGCACTGCTGGTAGCAGGAAATCCCCAGTTCTCCCTGGTAGCATAAAAATGAAATTAATGGCCAGCCCTTGCATAGCTCTGCGAGGGGCTGAAGACCTCGTACTTTTCATTCAGTTATCCATACATGGGCAGCCCAAAACTAGCTGGTGGGTTTTAAAATACCTAATATGAATGGAATTATTTTCATGTATTGCTTTATTTTTTTTTTAAACTTCCTCTTTATTACATGCTGACAGAAAAATCCAATATATAATCCACTGACAGCCAGCGAGCGCCAGAGCCCAAGAAGTCATCTTACAAAGAAGGATATGCAATTTTGTATTTCCATCAAGCATGCTAGAATAATAAGTCAGCTGCCACAAGCTTTGGAAAACTGGCTGGAATTGGACCTCCTACAGCAAATTGTAATTAAGATTGTAGAAATTTCCCTTTTTGGGACTTGGTTTACACAGTATAAGGTCTTGATATTTTTTTTGAGCTTCCAGTATGGGTCGCTACATAAGGCATGGTAAGAGTATGAGAAAGGTAGAATTACCTCCTCTCTTCCCTTCACCCCAGGAGGTGGATGGTCCCAACAGAGTTCTCTATTAGAAGGAAAAGCTCAGTGTGTCTCCTGAGGAACTGGCAACCGCAACCTGTCATCCCAGTCTGTGAGAGCAAAATGTGTGCTGGCTGCATTACCAGGGCAGGAAGTGCTGGTCACCCCCCATCAAACTTGAGGTGCTTGCCTGTGCCACCTCCACCAGGAGTTCAGTCCCTAGCAGTACCCTCTGCTATGGCTGGAAAGAAATAGGCATCTTCAGAGGCTGAGGAAGCCTTCTGATGCACTGAGCTGTGGAGGCGCTCCCTCACCTTCATTTGTTGTTAAGTTAAAAAAAGAATAAATTTGAGTAAAGACCACTGCACTTCTGTCCAACTATGGCACTGTAGAACTCAAAGGCTCTTTTTTCATTTAACTGTATAGCACTTGATTAGGACCCTTGATTAGGATCTTAACCAAGTGGAGTCCTAAGTAGAGATTTGTAGATGAAGCATCCATCCAACTGTGCTAGTTCAGTAAGCCCTACAGGAGCACTCTCCTTTGGATAGGGAGCCAGGATGGGTTTGGGATGAAGGCATAGTAGCTCCCACTCCTTGGAAGCCTTAGCAATACTCTTAGCTCTGCCCTGATCTGTTGTTTTATTCTAAGCGTGTTGTGCAGCTCAAAATTTGCCTCTCGGACACTGAGCAATTTGCCTTCCCTTCAGTGCCATCAGGAAAACAGATACTTTGCCTGGGTATGAAGCAAATGCAAGCAATGTAAGGCCAAATTAGACAGGGCAAAACCGGAGCTACTTCCCAATCCATGGATTCTTGATTTCTTCAAAACAGGCATGAGTTACCTGTGTGGAAGATGTCTTCTACTACTGTGCAAATGACTATGGTCAGTTCCTACTCAGTCAACCCATTTTCAGGTTGGAGAGATTGCTTTGAAAATGATCTGCCAGGGTGGAGAGTGAAGTGGTAAAGGAAAAGAGGAAGGAGATTATATTTGCCTGCAGTACACTGCTGAAACACTCAATATTTCTCTGTCTGGTAAAGTGTGGGTCCTGTGAAACCAGGACAACCTGGCCCTAAAATCCTGTAGAGTCCTTTTGTCTGCAGTTGTAGATTATTTTCTTGAACAAATACTTCCTGCTTGGGAAAACATGCTGTTAAACACGAGGCCATTTGAAACTAAAACACAGATCTTTTAAATGCTGGTGAATTAATTTTGATGGCCTAATGGGCTGCAAATTATTTCTGGGATCCCCTTCTCTTGTGAGCTGCAGTGACCTGGCCAGAGGCACTGGCAGCCCTGGCTTCTCTGCATGTCTTTCAGGAGCAGGCTGGAATCCCACATATCTGTGGTGGTGGCAAATCTGAGAGCTGGGCAGGCACCGGGGAGATTTGCCTCTGCCTATTGTCCAAATAGCCATCCTTTAACTCCTTTGTGGAAAAGATGATGGGCTAACCTACTTAGCTACATCTGGCCTACAGGCTACCAGCTGAGCCATTCTGGAAAGATCATAACTTCAGTTCTTTTAGGATTGGTGTGTCATGTTGGCTGGACTTGTGCATCTCCATATTTATAATTCAACCAGTGTGTACTGTTAGAGGACCTTTCAACATTTAACCTTCTGCATTTCAACTCAAAGCGTAGACTTGCTTCATGAGAGAGTGCTTTTCTCTTTCAAGCTTTATGAAGAGAACGAGTTATAAGAGTGCTGCAGAGCAAGAAGGGGTTAAAGAAAACACTTGTCTTTAAAAGATGAAGAACATTTCAGATAGACAGAGGGCCAAGCTCTAATCTTATTTCCAGGGAATCAGAGCAGAGTTGGCTTCCTTAGAGTTGGAGCTCACCTGGGCTCTGCAGCTGTGTGTGAGCTGTAGCTTGCTGGGTTTGGGGGCTCTCTCAGTGCTGTTACTGAGCTGCCTGAGGTGCCACACTGGCTGTGTGCATGGTGAACATCCACATGGGGAGAGAAAACTGCCCACCAGCTTGGCCAAGGCCACTTGACCACACCGGCAAATCCCTCCCGTCTGCTCTGCCGGGGGCTCTGAATCCAAGCGCAGGGAGCCAGTGAGCTTGTGGCTCCCACGGCCAGGCCCAGCTCCTGGTTTCAGCTCTCTTTCACAAGGTTTGCCCTGTGCCCCAGCTCCGTGCAGTCGCCAGGGAGTGGCACTGCCGGCACCGCTTGCCGAAGGAGCAGCGGGCTTGTCACACCTCGGCATTCACAGGCTGGAAATAGAACAAGCTCACACCACTCCCACACGGGCACGCATTACACAGTCAAACAAAAATATCTGTACTTTCCACGATGACTCCCATCGTTTTTAATGCCACTGACTCTAAATCATGTGCTCTGCGACTGCCTCAGGAAGACACCCAACGCGTGTTGAGCTGGCACAGCTGCCTGGGGTGGCCTGGTGTCAGCCACACCACGTGCGGCTATGGGCAGCTTGGTTTGCTTGTGATGTCTGGGAAAAGCCTGCCACAGTCACCACAGGGACGTCTCTGTTCTAAATCTTTGTCACTAATGAATGTAAAGCTGAGCCCAAGTCCCCAAATCCCACTGTGTTGGTGACCTAAAAGGAGCAGGTTCTACTCGTGTGAGTTAGTGTTGCTGGAATCGACTGTACATCACAAAACTATCCCCACAGCTTACTGCCAGTTTTCTCTGTCTTGAAGTTTGACTTGAATTCAGACATATGGCTTTAACATTTCCAAACAGCGATCGCCAGCCACGCTGTAGGAAGGAGATTTCATTCCCTGTCCCCATTAGTCAACCCTGAGCTTTCCTGTGCTAAAACCCACTCAGGAAATGCTGCAAACAAAAGAGGTAAATAGTTTTCAGCATTCCTTGTTGCTTGGAAGAGGTTAAGCTCTTCTCAACAGACTGATCGAGTTTTTCTGGCATTTTCCCATTAGCTTAAGTCATTGCTGATGACTTCACCCTCCTGGTGACATCAGCCTCTAATCTTGTGAAGGTGAATTCATGTGAGATTGTTTCAAAACGATTACTCCCTGAATTGTAGGTCATTTCAATTGATATATGGATGCAACATTCACTTTTGCAGATTGTAGCTTCTCTTATGCAGTGTGTGTACACATTCTCCATCTTGTATTTCAGCATGTGTGTTATGTTACAAACTGGCAGTGTCTGAGATCAGCAGGAGAATGTGCTTGTTTTAAATGCAGAAGTAAAAGAGACAAACAAAAATCAGCCCACTGATAATACTATTTTTATAGGTATGATTAAGACTTCTCTTCAGTCATATATGTGGTTTGTTTGATTCCCTCTGGATGCTGCCTCCCTCTCTATCTCTTCTGGAATATTCTTCTTTATCTAGGCTGTGCCTTTGCTTAGGAGTGCTCTGGCTATTTCAGATTTTCTTGCTTTTACCTGTACATGGGGAAAAATGTAGACAGATAAACACCCAGAACAGTTATTTAATAAATCACAATTTTTAATAACCTTAGATGTTTTTTCTCACCCCATACCAGGTTAAATATAGATAAAAGTGCATAAAGATGATAGATCAGGTCTTAAAATATTTTCTGTTTTTCTCTTTCCTCTGAAGAAGTGACTCAGAAGAACACGGAGACACAGCCAACACTTGTAAGAAGTGGTTTTAATAAGAGGAGACAAGTCATCATCCCAGCTGTGCAATCCTTGCTGAAGTCAAAGGGTCTGAAAAGAAAGGCCCCGTTTGTCCTGAGGAGCAGCACACACATGTATACTGAAGGAGGATAGGGATGTATTTAGACTAGAAGTTCCCCAGACCTAGACGAGACATTTGTTTGCTTAACTTCATTGTTCTTCCCTTCTCTCATCACTTGTCCTCAGCTGGCTGCAGCAGTCCCTGTGGAGCTCTGCAGTGGCATCCACCTTAAAACCAGGGCAAAGAAAGCTCCTGCTCCCCAAAACCTCTCATGCTCCCAGCTGCTGGCAGAAAACCTCTCTAACTTGCCCTGTCCAAGCTGGCCACAGCCAGGGGGGTGACAGGGCACAGGGCAGCACTGAAGGCAGGAGGACTCGGACATGGTCATCTCTATCTGCCATACAGTGAGGAGGCTTCTTAATGTGACTAATAGCTTTTGGCATTGAGCTGTAGCTCCTGAAGTGCAGAGCTGGCATGTGCATGTGCTAATGTTTAAAGTAATGTGTCAGAAAAGTTTTATAGTAGCATCACAGTATTGTTGGGGGAGAAGAAGTCTGTTTAAATAAAGCCAATAAAATTCTACTATCATCACTTTTCTCTCTTTATTGTTGAGAGGGTGGAAATGACTAAAGTTTTTATTTGGTGCTAGCAGTATGATGCTAGATTTTTTTCCACATTTGGAAGTGAACAAGGTAGTGATAAAAAAATCATTAAAAACTGAACCAGTTGTCCTCGGCTTCTGGATGCTTCAGTGTGGCTCAGCCAAAGAGACAGCAAACTTAGTGAAGGCAACCAAAAAGGAATTTTTTTCTCCTTACAAAATAAACCCTGTTGTGCTACTCCTTTAGGAAGGAAATTGAGTTTCTGGATGACTCGCAAATACTTTTCTCATTGTAGTGGCCTGTATGTTTCCTGAATACCCAGATCTGATTTAGATTAGGGCCTTTTGGGCGGGTGTGTGTGGGGGGGGAAGGACTGGCTAAATAAGAGGAAATTTGTAGTTTTGGTCCAAGGTCCAAGCACTGTTACCAATTACATGTGTATAAGCTATAAGAGAGGGACCGCATCTGCCTTAGCTATAGTTAAAGTTGTCCAGTGCTTCATCCTTTTCCTATGCCCGTTCCTCCCCTTTCAGAGGGAGGAGAAGTAAGAAAAACAAATAACTAAATGTCTCCCCAAACTGCTCTCTGTGGTTTAAACCTGTACCAGAGTTAGATAAAGTCTCTAGAATTTAATGCAAGTGAAAAATAGGCAGGAGACATTGGATCAGCAAGAGCTGCTTAAACTGCAGTTACTGTGTCTGGCCTCCACGTGGTTTTGCAGTGGAGCAAAGAAAAGCAGAAAAGCTGAAGGTGAAAGCAGAAAATCCTTTCTTGTGTTAAACTCTAGGGAAAATGACAGTTTGCTCACTGTGCCAACTTCTTGGAAACTACTTCCAGAATGCCTGGTATCTGCAAACTTACTGTAATACATCCCTCATAGCTGGCCAAAATACTGAAGGAGTGGTTTGCACCAAACTATGATGATGCAATCTTTATGGTGCTGGGAGCTGAGGAGAGGTTTGGGAATTGGGCTGGAGTGGATCTGCAAGGGTGAGGCACAGCTCTGTATGCCAGGCATTTCTGGGCCACGGTGTTCTCCCCATGTATGCTGTGGCTGCTCATCACAAAGAAGGGAATCAGCTGTTGGAGCTGCTGGGGGGCTGGGATGGTGGGTCAGCCACTTTCAACCTCCATAATCCTTCTCTTCTCCTGGCTGAAAGAGCATATCACACCCAGTTTTCCTTCTCTGCCTGCTGATGAGATGCAAGGGAGCAAAGGGCACAGCCCTTGTAATGTGCCCACCAGTTTTTAAGAGGGTATCCTCTGTGATTTGCTTTTGTATTTACCATATGGCTACCAGATCATACCCTCTGCTTTTGTCTTACAGAAAGAAATTCCACTGTATTCATTAAAAAAACCCAAAGCTGGCATCCAAAAGACCAGCTCCACAGAGCAGGCTGTGGTTTGTTCTGCCTTTACTAGTAGGGCAAAAATCCTTTGCCTTTCAAGATCCACCTTCTTTTTCCACTGTCTACCAGCTCTATGTAAATCTTTTGCTATTGGGTATGCTAATGTTTGGCATTGACATGGGAACCTCAAGTATTCAATGGTACATTCAAAAGAAACAGAAACACTCTCTAAAAGAACAAAAAGATAATTCATCTTTGCAATAGCTATTCTGCCACAGCATCCACATTAAATGAAGGATTGGATCTATCCTAAAGAAGTACTACTTGGACCTGGAGCCTTCATAGAACAAAAGTAGTCTAGAAACTTTAGCACCATCCTTAAGAGAGGTTTGTTAGACAAATTCCAGTGTCTGTGACTGCCTGTGTCACAAAAAGATGTAATTAATACTGCAGATCTTAAATTAGTGTGTATTTCTTGGACTGCAATCTTACTTTTTTGTGAACACTTCCTACCCATCCCACTCCACCAAGGGGAGACTGCATTTCAAGTTGGTGCCCTTGGACAGTGTTAGGCTCCAGAAATGCTGATGAGCTCTGTAAAAGTTTGGTTTCTTTGGAAAAGACCTCTTATATCTCACAGTGGCACAAGGTTTTAATATTTCACCTGGCATTTTCCTATGCTTACAGAAAAAGCTATTCCTCATTGAGGTGCAAGGAGCTGTGGCAGCCTGGTTAACCACAAGCAGCTATTTATGTGTATTGATTTCAAGGGAAATTTGTTGCTTTCATCATGTGTTGATGGGACTGAGTCTTAGGAGAATTCAGTGCTGTGCACATTGAGGTATAGCAGAGTGCTCTATCAACATTGTGAGATCCAGAGCACGTTACATTACGATACCAAGGGATGGGTTTTGTAACCTCTGTCCAATTCTATTCTCTGCATTTTCCTTTTTGGGATGCTTCTGTGGCAATATGGAACAGCTCACCACTCTGCACCATTTTCCAGATGCTAGATCTAGACCTGATTTCCCAATCAGGTACAGAAGTGGGTGCTCAAGTACAAGTAAGGTGGTCTCTGGATTTTGTGAGACCAGTGGAGTTCACTGTAAGCTGCAGAGAATTCTTCTTGACTACTTTTTATGCTGTCTCTTAACAATATTTTGCTAGAAGCTTAAAAATTCAGGTGGGCACTGTATATTTGGGGTGACATGTAGCACCTGCTCTTTATGGGCAGATGTGCATAGGTCTGTAGAACAGAGCTAGAGAGTAAGACATGAAAATTTTTCCCATTTCTAAGTGAGACTCTTGTTTTCAGATTACAGTGAAAATTCATACAGTTGAGTGGCTGTATGATAGCTCATGGTCTAATCCAAAGTCAGTCAAAATCTGTGACTCTTGAAGGGTTTCAGAGTGGGCTGCTGAAGTGCAGAATAGATAAAATATAGATAAAGTATGATATATGTATATTATGAAGGGGTGTGGTTTCAATACTTTGCATGATCTCACTGTTGACTAAAGGACTGTATGGAAAAACAATTAATTTCCTTTGCTTGTCTATGACAAAAATATTTGCAAACAATGTCTTCTGCTTGTCTGCTACAATGTTCAGTGGAAATGGGGACTGTATTCATGTGTTAAAGGAATACAGCCAAGAAAATGTATTATCTCATATTGTAGAGCCCACTTTCTCCAGGAAGAACTAAATTGAACAGGACAGCTGCACGGGTAAAAATGAGACATACAGCTAAGTACTTTTCATATGAGGTTTTGAAAATTCTTTCTAAAGAACAGCACCTCCTAGATTAATTTTACAAACAGAGTATGTTGGATACAGAGGATTTTAACAAATTGCACAAGTTCATGGAGTGAATCTGCAGTTGCAGGAACAGGCTCCACAGATATATTTTTTTGGCTTTGTTCATTTGGGTTAGAGAATCTCTGAGTCCAAAGGTAACAATGATGGAGGGATCGGCTGCAGGGCTTTCCTTTCTCAGCCACACCCATTCCCTGGCTGGGATGGTGCAGGAAGAAAGGCAGAAACTAAAGAAAGGCACTAGCTGAAGGGATAAATAAATGGTCTCATATGGCACAGGAACCTTCCCTACCCAAGCTGTCTCTGTTGCAGTATATTCATGTGTTGCAAGATACACATTGCCACAGTGAAAAATTTTTTGTCTCTGTGCAAAATGCCACTTTTAGCTACCCTCTGTGATGTGGGGGCCAGATGCTGTTCTGCTGTTCCCTTCTGTCTGTGCATCAGGGCTGGATTTAGACCTTCCTCTGATTAGGCAATAGTTTTTCCCTGGGTGAAGATAATCCTACTGTTGCTTTTCTAGTAATGTCATCTAGCACCCCTCAGAAGTTGTTCTAACAATAGCCCTGGAAATTAAAATCCTTCATGTCTCCCCCTACTAGACATATCACTGGCTAGAAGAAGCTTTCTTAATTTCTGCAATAAGTCAGCTTGAGTTGAGGGCAAAAATTGAAGAAATATTGAGGATCATCTTAGAGCTGATATGGGTAACACAATGTTCTTCAACTTAAAAATATAGTCCTAGTGATGGAAAAGGATTTACTATGTGGATTCCTTTTTTCTGTCGGGAATGACACCAGGAATTCCCAATCTGCTACTTACAAAGAATGCAGATATGATATTAAATGTCATTTTTCTGTCATTTATGAGCCATCTGGATAAGAGGGAAGGGAAGGAAAGTGATTAACTAAAGCCCTGAAAGTGTAAGGCTGGCTCAGAGCCCCAGCTGTGTCCTGTACCCACTTCAACTCAATGCAGGGGAAATCTGAAGAGGGCTGTCAAACTGTTAAAAATCAGCCTTCCCACAGAGCAGAAGAGACAGAGAAGGAGCAGGGTCTGAAAATCTTACCAAATATGTCCAAATATTTGAAATAAGCTCAAACATTCAGTGGCTGCTTAGCCATACCTTTTACATTCAACCCACAACAATTAGTGTAAACTGAACTCTGATTTATATAGGGGAAGAAAATAAATTTGGAGAAGTCAAGCTTTTCTTTTTTTATGGCTTCTACATTTTCCTTATTCTTTATAAGTTTTGATGAATGGTTTTTCATTGCTGAATGCCAATGAACATTGAACTTGTGCTCAGCACATCACTATGGATAGCAGTAAAATGACAAATAACAGAATAGAAGTACATATATTTCACATGCACTGGATGTCTTCCCCAAAATTTTACTGGACTCTGTAATATCTTTTTCATACTTAAGCCTTATACATTTTTTTCTGTAAAATAACTGCAGAGATGGATAGAGCATCAAGGCAGCCTCTTATGAACCTGACATTTTATCTCTCTGAAAAACTGCTCTGTGTACTTTTATATGTGTGTGACCAGGGCAGAGATCAGCTGCTGTACATGGCACTGGTGAGGCCACACCTTGAGTACTGTGTTCACTTTTGTGTCCCTCGTTAAAAGAAGGACATGGAGGTGCTGGAGCATGCCTTGAGAAGAGCAGTGGTGTTGGGGGAGGGTCTGGAGGATGAGTCTGATAAGGAGTGACTGAAGGAACTGGAGCTGTTTAGTCTGGAGAAAAGGAGGCTCAGGAGGACCTTATTGCTGTCTACAACTACCTAAAAGAAGGTACCTGCAGAGCTCATTGATTTCTCAAAATGTTAAAACTGTGCAATAGATACCTGGGGAAGCATTGGGTTGGTCATGTTTGTCTGTTAGAAGCTAGAAAAAAATGGTAAGTCATGAGTGCAATGAAAGTGCAGTTTTATTAATCCAGGAGGAGAACTAGAACTGCAAGAAATCATGGGGCTGGATTAGGACATAATGACAAAAGAGAAAAGTCAAGCAAATTGACTTGTTAAATTATTGTCACATAACCCCACAACTGAGGTGCTTCTTTGCAGAGGTGCCACTGCCCTTTGCCATGCTCTCTCTGTGGATGTCAGCTCATGCCATCTGATCACTTACAACACAGATGTGGTATGAAGCAGCATTTCCTTATTTTCTGTGATGGATTCAAAGGAACGATGCAGTGACATGAGACTGTAGAAACATGGCTAAAAATGCAGCTTTTAGTTTAAACCAAGAGAGATGTAACAGCCTCAAACTTCCTCAGCCTACAGTCTCATACCTTTTACAAAGCAAACCAGATTTCCTGATGTGGTGGGTTGACATTGGCTTGACACCACCAAGTCACTCTATCATACTCTCTTGCTCTCAGCAGGATGGAGGAGGAAGAAAGTAAGATGGCAAAACCTTGTGGGTCAAGATAAAGGCAGTTTAATAAAAGCAACATAAAAAGTTGTGTGCAGAAGCAAAGGAATACAGAAGATTTATTCTCTGCTTCCAATAGCAGGTGATGCCCAGCCACTTCCTGGGAAGTAGCCTTCATTATATGTCCTGATTGCCCTGGAAGAAAAAGCACTGTAATAATGAATGCCCTGCCTCCTTATCCTCCTCTCTCTCAGTTTTTATTGCTGAGCCAATGTCACATGGTATGGAATATCTCTGGTCAGATGGGGTCAACTGTCCTGGCTGTGTCTGCTCCCAAGATCTTGCCACCCCCAACCTACTGATGGGAGGCAGAAGTTGGAGAGACAATGCTGATGCTGTGCCAGCACTGCTCAGCAGAAGCCAAAATGCTGGTGTGTTATCAACACCTTTTTAGTTACAAATAGAAAGCACAGCCCTGTGAGGGCACGGTGGGAAAATGCACTCCAACACAGCCAGACCCAACACACCTGATCCAGCTGTCCCTTGATAACAAGTGTAACTGATCCTTTCCAAGAGATGTTGACTTCAAGCAAGTGCAGTAGGAGCAAATTGTCACATTCATTTACCCTGTTAATTAGTGATCAGTGACTGAGAAGGCAGTAACCAAACTCTCCGAAGAGCAAGTAAATGTACTCACATTGCAGAGCCAAGACACATTTCACAGATTTCACAGAGATTATGCCCAATCTCCTGTTCATCACTGTCACATTTTAATCACTTTCCAAGATGGGAAGGAATATTCCTCTTGCCAAAACTCAGTGCTGTTGGCAGAATGGGAAACTTCTTGTCTGCTGTGATTGTGCAGCTTAAGGTTGATAGGTGTTGGCGCACTGCACCAGGGGAAGCAGGGACAGCAAACCTCTCCTAGCATGGCCAGAGGAAATCCTGTCCAGTCCTCAAAGCTGTTGAGCCAAAGCTTATGAAGTGACTTGATAAATGCAAGTGAAGCTTTCAGCATGAGTCTTAGTTGTGGTTGTTATCCTAATGTGGAGCTAATGGTTGCTATCCTTATGTGCATCATGAGCATCCTCAGGCTCCAGAAGGGATGGGTGAGAGAGAAAGGCTTACATCCATGGGTCCAGAATAGGTTGTCACAACCATCACAGATTCAAGAGTTTTCCCATAAAACTGAAACAAAACATACCTGCATGTTTTCTAGAAATGATATCCCATCTCACTTAAAGACTCTAAATCACAGCGAAACTATGACCTTTGAGGATTATGTGACAGTGTCTGTTACATCACAACACTTATTGCTGAATTACTAACCCAGAGATGCCTGTCAAAAATATTTCTTGTTTAACAGACATAGGCATATCTAGAATAACAGGAGTGATTCTGGAGCCAAAGGTTTATTGATAAATTCTGAGAGGGAGGTCGCGGCTCTTTGTGAAGTTAAGTGCATTAATTCTTTAGCACACAAATGTATTATTTTGTACACTTGTGAAGTGGATGAGATGTTGGAGTTGCAAGACTCCTGGTTGGTCCATTAGTTATGAGATCCTTACAAAAGGAAGACTTGGCAGGTCCATAGCTAAGAGGACACTGTGATGTAGAAATAAAGCAAATCTGGGATCACTCAAGAGAAAAAGGAATTTCAAGACTGTCACAAAAACTACATGGATGAGAAGGTTTTTAAAACTAAAAAGAACACAAACAGTTAAAGAAGGAGCTGTTTCTGCAAGAGCTGAGTTTTTAATAAGTCATTTGATTCTTGCAAAGTCACTGAGTTTGTGAGTTTGCTAACATGCTGGAATTTCAATGCCTTTTTGATTTTACTAATAAAGTGTGTTAAATGTATTTCCTGTTGTTCCTCCTGTGTAAGCATATGCCACTTTCTATGGTGACTGTTAACTTTCATGTGACTGTTTTGAAGTATTCATTACACTGAAGACTAAAATATTTAATGGATCACTTGTTATCTAACACTCATCACCTTCTCTAATAAACTGCTGTGATATTCTGTCTTGATTTTTGCAAGCTGTTTGGGTACATTTGAGCACATTTAAATTTGAAAACTCTCTAAAAATAAAGCACTGTTTTCAAGGAATGCAGTTCAGAAAGCAATACTTTCTGATGGTTCCTAAAAATGTATCAAGGATGTCGATTTCAGCAAGAAATAAAAGTATTTTGGGCTCGGTTTCCTGGGCTGTTTGGGTTGTGCCCAGCAGCTCTTTAGGAGGAAGATCTTTACAATTCAGAGTCTGTTAAGAGTGCAATGTAGGAGTTTTCAAGTGTGGCTGGTGGATACTAAGGTTTTGCCCAAAGTAATGCAAGGGTTAGGTGAGGAAATGAGGTAAGTAAGGCTTCCTGCCATCCATTGCTTTTCCTGTAATTTCCTAAAGGTTTCCTAAAACTTCTTGGAAGTTGGACTTAGCTTTTGTGACACATCCCACTTACCTCCTGTGTCCTACAGATATTTCCAGCGTGGCATGGATGGCTTGTACTATCCCTTGCAATAGATTTTTAGAGATTTTTTTTTATGCCACCAATGCCATAAAGGCCAAGGAAAGGCTGAGAGAATCTGGAAAACAAGGGAATATTTTTAAAAACTGTTATCAGTGTTGGTGCTGAGCAACATTACTACTGCAATAATTATAAAAATTAATTAAAAGAGGCAAAAACAAAGTTAAAAGGAAATTGAATTGTACTTACTTCTCATACTGTAACAACTAAATTAGCTATTAGTATAATAACTAATGCAAAATGTTTTTGTGGATAGCTCAGGTTGTGATAGAGGCAATGGACTGGATTCCTCTCGTGTATCTTCACCTGATAGCAATGCTAAAAGCAAAATATTTACCAGTGCTTGTTGTACTTCACAATGACCACTCCAGAATGCTGGAGTTTCAGTGAAATTATTCCTTTGAAAATATCAGTTTTTATGTGAGCTTCCTATTTATTATTTTGTTAGAAGGCCAAAGTGCATTGACCAGGGCTGAAATAATTTCAGGTAAAAAAAAAAAATACTGCTGTAGCTCAGGTTAGCTAAACTAAAGTTTTTAAAAATATTTTTTCATTGTATTCTGACTTAGTTCTATCAAAGATGAAAACAGTAGGAAGAACTTCCTCCTATATCATGGACCATAGGGGATTTCTTTTTCCTATCTGCAAGAGCAAAGTCTGCAGTGTATGTGAAATGCAGAATAATAAGGGAATTCAGAGTGTAGAAGAGGAAAGAGTCACAGGAGACCTGCATTATGGCTCCCACAAAATACTACTACAGCATATTTTTTCCCGTGATTTCATTAACCATTTTTTCCCCTGACATTTGCTTTTTTGCAAGGGGAAAAGAAATTTGACTTTTACTACTATTGCTATAAATATTGACTTCTAGATTTGATCAGGAGGCTGGATCCCTACTGGTTTCAAAGACAACAAATATGTGATCTACATGGTTTTTCCTGCAGATTATTTAAAAATTTGTCTGTGCTGTTGTACATTTTCAAAGAGGTGTTTCACAATGATGTGACGAAAGCATGCTCTATGTTTCTCAGTAAAGTTTGGATATCACAGAGGAATTTTCCCCCGTAATCTTAGGAAGCTGAGGCAGCGACACTGAAGAGACATGACTTCATAATTTGTGTCTCACCTCCCTAAGCTGACAATCTCCTTCCTTTATAGCTAAGTTTTCCCACTTGGAAAGAGACTAAGGTTTGTGATGCTCCTCTCCTTCTGTTTTCTTTTTCCCTGAGTCCCTTTGTGTGATGTTTCCACATGATTGTTTAGTATATATCCCCTGCCTATGGCTCTGACTGTTATATTGTCATTTTTGTTCTGAGGATGTGCTTCCTTTAAATACTGGGAGAAAAGCTCTTCTTGTATCCCCTATAACTCTCCAACTCTGCTGCTGGTAGCAGTCTTGACGGTCTCTTCAGTACCTGCTTTGTGCTCTGTCTCTGCCTCTTTCTTGGTTGTCCCTTAAGAATGGAGAAATTTCCAGCACTTCTGGGGTTTTTTTCGTTGTTGTTGTTTTGTTTTGTTTTGTTTTGGTTTTTTTTTTTTTTTTTTTTTTTTTTTTTTTTTTTTTTTTTTACCTGGGAAGACTCTATGTTATTTAACCACACACTGCAACCCCAGTGCTGGCAGACCTGTGAAGCACTCGAAAGCACAGATGATGGGTTGCCCCTTTTTGTGTCTGCTCTGCAGGAAAGGGAGATGGAAAGAGAAGGGTGTGCTTCAGTCCTGGCTTTGGCACAGCAGCAGGTATGCCGTCAAAGCTGACAAACAGCAGACAGGGCAGGGTATTAAGATGGTATTCAGCAAACCTGCTTTCAATCCTTGGCTCAGTTTCCAGTACAACAGGTATGAAATTTTCCTTCCTCTCTAAGGTGTTGTGAGAGTAAAACCAAGTTAATAATTGTGGATTGCTGGCGTCAGTGGGGGTGACAGGCAGACCGCGGTTTTCCAGCTCTGTGCTTAAAACTGCCCCAGAAAAGATCTGTGTGTTGGGTTTGGGTGCTGTCCTGTGAGCAGCAGATGTGGGAGGCAGCTCACTGCCCCAATGGGTGCTCCTGGGAAGACATTTGGGCGCCTACATAGTGTAAGAACGTGCAAAGGACAGAAATGTGGTCTCTGAGCTTAGCTCTCCTGCTGTTAGTCCACTTCTGAACTTGAACATCTGCAAGAATTTGCAACCACAAGCAAGTCACAAAACTAAAGAACATTTTGGGTTTCTGGGTTACCAGATACATATTCTTTTTGGAAGTTCAAAGAAAGGCTTAAATAATTTTTGTTAGGAAGAAAAAGCCCCCTAATTAAATTCTAATTGCAGAGTTTAAAATTTTTCCTCCTTTTATAAACTGTGTTAGAAAAAGGGTAACTCCTCCACCCCCGATAAATAGCAGCAGATGTAACTCAGTAGACTTCAAACCATTCCAAAGCCTTTGACAGGACAAACAGCACAAACATACTTTCCAGTCTCAACCATCAAAAAAAGTGTTTACAAACTAGGACATAATGGCCATCGCTTTTCTTCTTTAAAACACAACAGAAAAGAACCCCACAACCAAACCTGAAATTATTAAATCTGTCATTGAACCTTACTTAGCTCTGTCTCCTTGACATTCTGAAACTTCCATGAAGAAAAATAATATTTTTTTTTTTTGTATGCAACAAATTAATGCTTACAAAATGCAGTGTAGTATGAAATCCTCTATTCTCTCAGGATGCAGACCACATAGCAACCAGGGTTTCAGTCTCAGTTGGTGATTCCAGTTGAATAACTGGAACAGAGCACCATGTGAGCACAACCAGCCACAAATGGCAAAATGCTTAACAATGTCTCAGCTCCAGGGCACTGTCTCCAGGGCTTTTTGTTCAGGCCTACTGCTCTTAGTGCCCCTGTGCAAGCGTTTGCATAGCAATGCTGCAGGGCTAAATACAGAGATGGACTTGCAAATCAGAAATGGGAGAAATGGACTCAATTTTATGCTTTGCAAAGCACTGGGAACCTGACAGTTATCTTTAAATTAAAAAAAAAACTTTTCTGAAGAGAATTACCTTCCAATTTGCAAAATGCAATGCCAAATGAAATGAATTCATGATCAGAACAAAAGGGATCTAGAGTTCAATCAGTGAACCAAATTCTGCAACTGACATATTATGTTGTGTCTTCTCCCATATGCAATGCAAATATACTGGAAGTGGCCTGAGACTGTGTTTAGCACTTCTGATTTCCCTAGAAAAGTGTCTGTATATCAACTTAATCACTCCAGATCATGCTAGGATTTAGTTAGCAAATGAAATAAATCTCAAGCATGTGACTCCATTGATTCAATGGATCTTAACTGATTTGATTAATACCATATATTAGTATCCAATCCACCCTTCCTTGGCTTTCTGGCTTTTCCTCTTTGTTTTACTGACCAATATCACACTATTTCCTATTTGTTTTTGCTATATAGTGCATGCATCTTTTACCCAAGGAAATGAAACAAATTCCTTGCTATAGAAAGAAGGGTCTGTGTCAGTCCTTCCCATTTGAGGGTGCCATATGCCCAATTAAACCTTTCTTTTCACCTTGATGATTATTTTTTTGTTAAAGATGCAGACATCCAGGGTGTGCAGACTGAGCTATAGAATTGAGGTTGGACCTGCACCAGCAGAAGACTCATTGTTTGAGTCATGTTGGTACAGCTTGAGCAAACACCCAAAGCAGCTGGTCAGCTCCAGATGGATTTAATCTCCAGTCAACCGTTACATGCAACCTTGCTCCCAATGCCTTACCTCTCTCTGCCCATGCCCTATGCCTATTAGAATTCTTTTCCAGAAATTCTCATTCTCATTTTCCATCTTCTTTTGAGCAGCCAGATTTTGTGGCTGTTTCTTCTTTGGCAGGAGAAATGTTTGATTCCTCCCTAGCATCTTCTGGAGAAAAACAAATGACAGCAGAATCCCAAGATCTTTATTCCTTCGGTCCAGTTCCCTATATTTTTTTTTCAGTAGAGAAAGGCAGAGCAGAGAGAAATGGAGAATGTGAAAGCAAAACCACACTTGCTTCTGAAAACAAAAACCAACCAACCAAAAAAAAAAATCCTTTTGAAATCAAAATAAAATTACTTCTACATATTTGTATATTTGTACATAAAAGTCACATAGCAAGTAGCATTTCAACGAAGACAATTTTCTGTCCTCATTGAAGTCCACTCTTTAGCTTTGGAAAATGTTTAACTTTTTTTAAATCATCAAGTACTAAGCCTATCTGCTCTTTTTTCATATCTTCACAGCTTCAAGCCAGCTTTTTCTCCTGGGAGTTGAAGCTGTGTCTGTTTTAGTCCATGAAAGTGCTTGGGTCTGACCCTCATGAGGCCAAGCCCACAGTGCCTGGGCAGGCAGAGGAGCTCAGCATCAGGAGCAGGGTGGCTGCCTGTGGACCACCCACTCCTGGACACCCTCTGGCTCCCAAACTGTGCCTGGAAACTGCAGGGGGACACTCCAACAGGCTCCAACAGCCCAAACTATGCTGCAATGAGGTCACTCCAACAGCTTAACAGTAGGGATGATCCCTCTTTCCAGGACACAGGACTCCTTCCAGGCACTGGTTATCTCAGCAATATAGACACAAACAGAGAGTATTCATGCTTTTTATAAAGGTCCACTAACACTCTGAATCTTAGAAGTGGGTTTTAGGTGTTGAAATTATGAGGAGTAACTTTTTAGCTAGTTTTAAGAAGCAAGGCATCCCCTTTTCTGTCAGAGGTTGTGCAAACACTGGCTGAGACTTGAAACAATGAGACATGTGGGTCACAAACCCCGTGGGATGAACATACAACTGTGTCAGCTCACCCAGCAACAACTCTGTGCCTCAGTCTTTGCACCTCACGGCAAGAGTCACAGTTGGAGCATCACTGAGAGGCCCTGGCTCAGTGGGCTTGGGCTGAGGGTGTATCTCCCAAATCATTTACCTCTGAGGCACCATACCAGTAGTTAGTAAAGCCCCAACTGTGAAAACAGAGTTCACGTTTCACCTGATCATCCTCTCCTGCAGACTGCTTTGCTGCTCCTTTGAGTCAATCCTGTGTATTTGTAACTGATGTTCAGATCTCAACCAGGAGAATTCCATGCTGGATGTGCACCATGTGGCTGCACTGCCAGGAGTCAGCAGCCACTAAAGTCCCCAGTCTCCAACATGGGCCAGAGCCAGATATGAGCAAATTCTTCTCAAGTTACAAGCTGGTTACAGCCAGAGGTTTAATAATGCGGTTTCACTAGGTGATTGTGCTATCCAAGTTAACTATTAATTAACCTCCCATTAGATGATGTCAGACCCTGCTGCACAAGAAACAATTGCCATAATTGTAACAGTTTTTATTTCTGTGTTGACTGTATTGATTATGCACTAAAAAGATAAGCAGGGAAGGATTAGATTGCATTTGCTGTCCATTGAGTAAATATTTTTTCTTTCTATTTTCATTCAGATCTTTAAGAAGTTTTATATCTCTGTGAAGGGATTTTATTTGTATTTTTAGCAGAAATGATGATATCCTGTCCTGCTGTGGCAAGGCTTACATACTACTCCTGCAAGTAAACTCTGTGCTTTCTTCCCCTCTACATATTCAGTTGGTTACATTTTCTTACACAAGTTTGAAAGGAGCCTTTACCTCCTTCTGGCAAGGACAACACCTCCTTATTTGTTCTGTGAAGTGGCAGGCAGACTTTTTCAGAGATATAATAAGCCTATTCAAAACACTCCCCTTTCTGATATAATGGGAATATCAAACTTTGCAAGGTCGGGTTCCTGCTTCTACAACCAAGCTCTTAAGAAATATTGGATCAACAGTTATCTGTTATTTCCTTCCACTGCTGGGACTTTCTGCAGCACAGCTGTGTAAAATAAGAACACAGTATTTTCCTGTGTCTGCACTAGTGGCCTTTGAGGTGACCTTTTTGAAATTACAAGGCAGGGTGGTCTGAATGCCACCATTAGTTCAGGTTAGCCAAGAAACTGCAATATATGTTACTTCATATGACCGGCATGACCACAAAAACTCGGACTGCCAAAGTCCTGGAATCCCAGGGCTTGTGTGGACAAGTAGGAACCAATTTTAGCCGTGCTCCCACTGTCCATGTTAGCAGGTGGTTTACCAAGTTATTTTGAGAAACTCATGGGGAAGTCAAGAAACTGAGATGGATATTCAAAATAGATGTTTGTCACGTAGCAGTTGTAGAATTTATTGTCTGCCAGTTACCAGGGAAGTTCTGTAAGCTGTGCTGGCAGCATCAGACTTACTGACAGATTAAATACCCATTTTGTAATTAGTGGGAGTATTGCTTTGTTTTTATTGCAGTAATACATAGAGATTCCAATAGAGATTGAGGGCCTCTCTGTGATAAGCATTAGATTTATGTACAATAATAATTGAAGTTCTTGACTCACACTCCTATGAAGGTCATCTGAAGGATGTTGAGAGATTTCAAAACAAATGAAGTGATTATGAAATGGATCCACCTTGAGCTGTTCAGCTCCCAATGTTGCAAGATCAAGTCAAGACCACACACAGAGCTCCCCTTCTCCATGTTGTTTATGAATGGTTTACAAGGGGCTCTTCCCAGGGGGTCACTACCACAGGCACTCCAATATTATACCCACTTCTAAAAGGGCCTCCACAGAATCGTTATTATGAACATTTTTTCAGATGTTATAAAACAACGGCTTCACAGCGAGTTAACTGCTCTCTAGCTTGGTCGGATGGGGAACAATATAGTTTATGTGCTCTGAGCTTTCTCATGGATTAAATTTATCGCTTGGTCAGTGGTACTGCCCCTGTTTGACAGATGTAGGCCATTATTGAACAATTTGGCCTTCAAAACAGTGACTGTATTTGGAAAAGTACTTTTGGCATAGCAAACCTCAATTTTAGCAATCCATAATAAAATGTGGGAGACCTTCCCTATGCTGACAAAGACATGCAATAGGCTACTTCTGAAAATATTTTAAGAAATGAGATGGTGAGGACATTATCAGTAGAAAAAAAGGCCAAGTTGGACTCTTCACCACACTTTGCTCAGTGAGGTAATGGCTTCTGTCAGCTCCTCCTGAAGATCATTTCATTTATCCGTGTAAAATCCTAGAAATAATGAGTCATGTTGTGACAGAGTCAAGAGGTGGCAGTGCCGTAGTGAGGGCGGGAGTGCTCAGGTGTGACCTCTGGGCAAAAGTAAAAGTGTGGGGCATTGCTCACAAGCTGCCTTGCAAGAAGAGACTTGAGCAGCAATGGCAATTTTGGACTGGTGTTTCAGGACAGAACTTGTCATGTGTGCATATATTTGTGTGTACGTTGGGATAGACAGGAGGGTCACACATTTGATGGAGACACTTTGGCAGATTATCCAGTGTATTATACATTGCACATGTCTGTGTCACATAAGGGTGTTGGAAAGAGAGGGAACAGCTACTCCTCCAGTACAGGGGAACCTTCAGACAGAGATGGAGAAAAATGCAGGAGAGACCAAAGATTTTTCTTGTTTTAATTCACAAGAAGATGTGTTTCTGACAAGAAAGGGCGGGGACATCCAAAAATTAGTGGACATGTTGAAGATGGCAGTTTGTAGTGTTGACAAGGGGCTATAGAAAATATGAAGAAGGGGAAAAGAACAGCTTGTGAAAGGTGTTAATTTAATAGTAAGGGAGTTAGTGAAACTTGGAAGGACTGGAAAGGAACAATGAAGACTCCAGTGTCTTAAGGCTAGGCAGAGACGAAAAGGAGCAACTGACTGCAGCCAAGGACTGGGAAGAGTGGGATGGTTTAGGAATGTGACTCAGATACAACCCTGTCCCTGCAGGACACATGCTCACTGTGGCCAAGGTCAGCCTTGGTTTGACCAAGTACACTCACTCCAGCATGCATCCTTCCCCCAGTACTGAAGTGGAAGGAGTTTTCGCTTTGTGATATGTTCTGTGAAAGCTGAAGCCCTCAGAGATCCTGGCAGCATTCTCCCTGAGCATGACCCAACCTTGCCAGTGAATCCTGAAGATGCAAGGCATGAGAAATGTGGGATGCTAGACCTGATCATGTTGGAAAGGGCTCCTCATTGGCTAAACAAGGCATAGTGTTGAGTATCTGGCATGGAACTCAAGGTCACAGCCCCAGAAATTGTCTCCTTTCCATTACCTTTCCCCAATCCTTATGAAAAACAGCAACCTCCTGGGGGAGCAGATGGGCTGGAAAACAAGACCAGAATCTTCTGGGACAACAAGGGCAAAGCAACTCTGGCTATGCCTGGGAAAATGTATGTTGGCCAGCAAGCAGGATGTTTGCCATTGCCAGAGGCCACCCAGGCTGGAGATGTCCTTGAACGGGTGCTGTGAAGGTTAGCTCGAATGTTTCCTCTTCTTGGGGAGATCTTAATAGCCACCCGTCACCCTCTCTAGGGTTTGACAGCAAAAAGGTGGCTTTTAATGCAAACAATTCACTTATTCAAGTTAAAGTTTGGGTGCAGATCTGCTCCAAAGAGTTCTAACAAGGTGAGATTCGTGCATGAATTTAGACATCTTCATGTTCCTGGCCTCTGACCTTCCTTTTTGTTTGCCTGTGAAGCATAAGACTAAAGAATCTCTATTGACAATGATTAGAATAAAAGACTAAACTCATTTATATCTGCATCATCTTTGTTCATGAGTGTTGACTAACACACAGCCACTCTTGGGATGGAGCACAGCTGCCATTTTATATGCAGCAGATCTTACCAATAAGTTTCAAGGAGTGGGAGAAGTGGCAAATAACTTCTTTAATTGAAAATTATGTGGGAATTTCACAGTGTGCAGAGTATAATTAACCACACTGGCATCTGGCCAAGGAACCAAGGTTAACACCGCTGTATTTGCAGAAGTGCCACTGGTAAAGCAACACCTCCTGAAAACTTTAGAACCTAATCCATTCCTATAAAATAAATAAAAGGCATGTATTTGAAAGGTGGTGTACAGCTTTTATTTATATTTGGCCATGCCTTCATCACTTACCACTGAAACAGTCAATCATGGCTGTACACTAAAATCAGAAGTATATACAGCTCTTAATGACATATTTTTAGTGAATCAAAGTTGAGTTAGTATACTGCATTATGCCAATTCTTTATAAAATTGAGCCAAAGTCATCTAACGTATGCAACACATTTTATCAAATGTGTAAGAAATATTTGGAAGAGGAATATTGTTTATATGGAAGGAAGGGGGGAAAAGTAAAGCTGGCAGCATATCATGCAAAAATTAGTTCAGTAAAAGGGAAAAAAAAAAATCAAGCTATGTGCCAGAGTTTCAGTCTCAGTCAGATGAGCTTTTCTGAGCTTGCAAGTACTGTACAAATGTGAAAACCACGCACTTGGTGCAGGAGGAAGCAAAGAAGGAAATAGCTGATGGAGAAGTCAGGGCTGTTTATGCCAATGGTGACGCTGCAAGTCAGAAAAAAGCAGCAAGAAATGAAGTCATGCCTAAAGCCTGGGTTTATCTCTCACATTGCTGGAGCTGTGTTGCAGATTCTTTAAGCCACAGTGTGGGACAGCTATGGGTCTTGTGGTGCAAAGAGTGCTGCTTCATCTCCAGAGGGGGCATGATTCTCATCATGGCTGCAACTAAGCTAAAAAGTCCTATGGAAACCAGAAGTTACGTTTGTCTGTTGTGTAAAACTTGGGCTGGTCATGCAGAATTGGGCCTGATGTGAATCACAGAATCACAGAATCACAGAATGGTTTGGGTTGGAAGGAGCCCTCCTGTCGTGGACACTTTGCACAAGACCAGGTTGCTCAATGCCCAATCCAACCTGGCCTTGGATGCTGTCAGGGATGGGGCATCCACAGCTTCTCTGTGCATCCTGTGCCAGGGCATCACCATCCTCACAGCAAAGAATTTCTTCCTAATATCCAACCTAAAGCTACCTCCCTCAGTTAGAAGCCATTCCCCTTGAAGGTCCCTGAGAACCTGTCCATGCGAGCCAAGCAAAATCTCAAACTTTCCACCCTCAGGACTGAAACCTGAAAGACTATCAGAGTGACACTTTAGAAAGTTCAGTGAAGTAAAATTCCCAAAAGATGTAAGTGTGATGCACGTGTCTTTGCAGCTGAAGTGGTGCCACAGGGTTACAGCAGTGGGTGAAAAAATTTTGCATCTCAAGAATGCCTCTGAAAGAGTCCCTGCTCTGCCCTGGCATGAAGGACTGCTTGCAGCATGGTGTTTATTTACCCCTGACAGGCCAGATGGCCCGAGGCCAGTGCAGCAGCCCAGTGCCTGGGGTGTGGAGGGGCAGAGCAGGAACCTGTGGGGCTGAGGTTGCTGCCCTGGTTGTCATTGACAGTACTGGTGCCAGGTCTGCCCTTCCCTTATTTGGGGTTGATTTGAGGAGGTGTATTTTGGGCTGAGGGAGCTGAAACAGCAGGAGCCTCTTCCCAGTGTGCAGGCAGAGTTTGGAGCTGACAAGCCACTGTCCTAGGGTGGGCTGCCAGCCCGTTCTGGGGTGATTTGGGCTGGTTCAGAGTGTCACTGCTTAGCACCTGGGAAGCAAGAGCACCTTGAAGAAGACAATGAGGAAGGCCTCAAGTCATTGGTCCGAGAAGAAGATGTGAAGCATTTTTTGGTTTTAATGTGATTGAAGAGAGGTTTGATTCCCAGTTTATCCCATGAAATAAGACTCTATGTATAGTCTTTCAAACTTAGTAGTATTGCATCAAAGAAATAACTGACACTAGAATTAATTTCTCCAGACTTTTTTCTTTCTGGGAAGATTAACTCCCTGAATATTGACTGACTGCTTTGGTCAATAGGTAACAGTGTACAGCTTGCTAGAAGAGTGTTTGCTGTTTTGTGTTTTGCATTCCCTTGCTGAATGCCTCAGATTTCACTGGTGGAGATTTCATGTAGACTCTGTCTTTTTTGTTTCCATTATAAGGCTTTTAGGTAGCTGATGGAAACTTCTGCCCTTGAGTTTGAGCGCAGCCAAGGGTAACATCCCCATGCCAAATACTAGAGGGGATGCCATCTGCCCCTTAAATCAAGCAAATTACATTTACTACTAATGTACTACAAATTGCTAGTCTTCCCGTTCCCTGGTGCCGTGGAAGTGGGTGCCAGGGGCACTGAGGGGCTGGCAGGGTTTAGGAGAAGGATGGAAGCAGCTCTTGCTGAGCCCTGTCCCAGGGAGAGGTGGGCTGTGAGGCTTTCTGCCCCAACAGCAGACACACGGGCAGGATTTTGAGTCACATCATAACTACAGCAAATTTCCACTGCGCAAAAAAACATATAAAGAAACTCTCCAAAGAGGCTAAGCCCTCTGGCTGGGCTGGGTGATGGAGGGAATCAAGTGGCTGGAAAACATTGCTAAACAGTTAAATCCAGCCGTGAGTGTTGAAGCAGCTGATTCTCTAAACACAGCATTTCCCTGCAGCCTAAATTGGATTTGAGGGGAGTGTTGCCCTAGCAGGAGCTGCAGGGCTGCTGGGGAAGAGTGGGGGCATGAGGAAGGGGATCGGAATGCACCCCGAGTGCACAAACCTGGAGCCATTGCTCAGGCAAAACTCCAAGGGACCAGCCCCTTAATGCAATTTCACTGGGGCTTTGAATGCAATTTTTACATAGCATCTTTCTCCTTGACAAATCCAAATGCTTTCATCAGTGATGACTGGCACCAGCCCCCTGTGGCTTCTCTTGGACTGGATTCAAGCTGTATGTTGTTTTTTGCTATAAATCTTTCTATCCCACTCCCCTTCCCCTGTTCCACTCCCCACCTTTTAAATTCTTCATTGATTTAATGCTCCCCCTTCAGAGGCTATCAAACAGCTTTTCCCTGAACACTTTTGGTTGCTCCAGTGAAATAGGCTTGGAAGAAAAGTGGTTCCAGGCTGAGAATTTGAAGAGGTTATACATGAGCTCTGTACAGAGATTGAAAAGCTCTGAGTTGTTATAGCAGCTGTCCCAGCTGAAAGAATGTCAGGGAGTGGGATCATTTTCTGTGTATTTTATGGACAGGGAATAGGCCAGGTTCCCTGGTATTTGAGTTACCCTGGGGTTGCTCAGCCAACCCCTAGACTTTGTAGGATAGTAATCGGATCCTCAGTGCCCTTGAAGTGTACTAGCACTCAGTGTAGAAAGGAATAGCTCTATGCCAAGCAATAAGTGGACTTTTAAGTGTGTAAGCCATTTTTCTACTTGTAAAATCTAGGTTTGATTCTGTAAAAAGACTTGCACACGTTTTTTTTTCCTGAGGAGTTTGATGCAATTTTTCTCTGTCTGAAGTCTGAGCAAACTATTCTCAGGGGCTAACTCCTTCTCCCCCTCTGTTTTTCTGTTTGTGATTAAGACAGGATTTGATAATAATTAATTATTTAAAGTTTGCCAGCTGCACTTGGAGCAATACATTGCAACCACTGGGCTGTTTGCACTTGCTTTGCTGGTTAGCTGAAGTTTTCCACAAAATTTAAGGCCAGAGGGGACCATTAGAACAGTCGGTCTGACCCCCTGTACATCACAAGCCATTAAATTTCACCCAGTCAGCCTCCTACTGAGCCAAATAATGTCAGAGTTGGCTAAATCACACAACCCAGAATCATATCCAACCTGGATTTGAAGACATCCAGGGCCACAGTCTCTGACGCTCTCTTGGTAGTTTGTAACAATGATTTAAAATTGTGCCTTGTTTCCTATTTGAATTTGGTTAGAAACTGAATCCAGACTTTGGTTCATGTTATGCCTTTCCTGCCAGGTGACACAGCTATTTGGAATATGGTATTTTGTCTCCATGAAGTATGTATATATATGCTATATGTTATCAGGACACATCCCAGTCCTTTCTCTAGCCGTTAAAAATGTAACACAAACAGATTGTGCTTTATAATTTTTTTCCAATAAGGAAATTTATGTTTCATTTAAAAAGCAACTAAAAACTATATAATTGTTTTCTCAGGTGCTTGACTATCCCTTTAAGAAGCCAAGTGGCAGAACTGCAGAAAATCTTTCTATCTTGACAAAATACAGGGAAATTTTTAAAAATCCTAGACCTGGATGTATGTCTGCTGTGAGCATTGCCTCACTGCCTGCTTGTGGGTGATGCCCAGGCACATGCTGTTCTCTGGCCCTGGCTTGCTCTTTTATCATTTGTAAGGGGAGGGAGTGATTGAATTTGTGGAAAACTTTTTCCTGCTTAGTACAGTCTTACATCTGAGAGGTTTAAAGAACTTTCTCATTCTGCAGAAAGCAAGTTAATTGTGATCCTCTCCTGAAAAATGAGAAGATGGTCCTCAGCCAAAGGCTTGAATGTCCATCCCTTTTGCCTGAGTAAGACACTCTTGAGTGGATTTTGGTGGTGTTACACCTCTTCTGTGGGAGCCATATTGCTAAATCATCAGCCATGCCATCTGACCATACAGCAGCTGAATACTCTCATCATGCTGCAGAGTTGGAGCTCTTGTCTCCTTTGGGAACTCTTCTGCTTGACCTAATCATCACATAGTTATGGGTTATAGCTGTTTGATGAGCAAAAATTTGATGAAAAATACTAAGAGCTTAGGACTCTCATACCCTCATATTGCTCTGTATTCCTTGTCAGGCATGCAGCTCTGAATTTGATTGCTTTAAAACATTCTTACTTTATTACTCCCAAGCCACTGATGAAAAGCGAGCTGCATGGTGTACAGCCCAGCTCTGATCACAGAAGATCTCTCCATCAGGTGCACCCATATGGAAAATTTGCCCGCTGATAACTACTTTTGGATATGTACTGAAGCCAGCACTTGGTTCGGTTACTGCAGCCTTTACTGACTGCGTATAATGCTAATTTTAGGGAGATGAACACACCCTAGAAGCTGAGCCATACTTCAGCTGCAGTTTTAACAACCTAATAAACACCAGTCCAACTTATTTTTTGGGATGACAAGACCTCTTCCTTGTGAAACTGTACTGAATGCTAATAATTATATCCCTGTCATCCCATTCTTTACTCATTACCAACTTTTAAATGATGCCCAGGATTAGCATCCACTTACCCAGATGCATGTCATGGCCTGTCCTTTCTGATTTTTGGCACTTCACTGTATGCTTTAAACTTCTGGAACATATCCAGTGTTCAAAGAGGCATCAAAATTGAATGTAAGTTTCCTAATTGCTACCTTAAGCAGAAGTCTAAGGGCTTATAGATGTATATTCTATGGGCCTTTCCACATAAAAATTATTACCTTTAGTAGATTTTCAACATCCTTTTTATTGTGATGGAATCAAGTGTTTCTTATCATATTCTGGTATGGTATCATAAATAACATATGAGTATGTTATTTGCATTTTACCATGCCTTCCATGCATAGGCCAGAACTAGACACCCACCATTTCTGCCTCCTTACATATTTTTCAGCAAATCATATGTTGTCTAGAATGACTTTTAAAATATAGCAAGGTTTTATCCTTTATTGTTATTATTAGGTGTAGTTTATTCTGCTATCTTCAGATTTCCATATTAACTTTACATACTCTGAGTTTTAGTTTACATTATTTGCTCTCTTCTTTCCTCACTTTGCTGTCATTTATTGCTCCTTTGTGTCTAAATTCATCAGGATGGCCTTTTAGAAAATGCCATTATCTTTGCTGATTATGACAGTGTGCTTTTGGCTGACTAAGAAGGTCTGTACGTCATCTATATTTTTGTTTCTTAATTTTGAATCCCCAGCCAAATTACTTTCTAATCTTTCTTTCTTTCTTTCTTTCTTTCTTTCTTTCTTTCTTTCTTTCTTTCTTTCTTTCTTTCTTTCTTTCTTTCTTTCTTTCTTTCTTTCTTTCTTTCTTTCTTTCTTTCTTTCTTTCTTTCTTTCTTTCTTTCTTTCTTTCTTTCTTTCTTTCTTTCTTTCTTTCTTTCTTTCTTTCTTTCTTTCTTTCTTTCTTTCTTTCTTTCTTTCTTTCTTTCTTTCTTTCTTTCTTTCTTTTCTTTCTTTCTTTCTTTCTTTCTTTCTTTCTTTCTTTCTTTCTTTCTTTCTTTCTTTCTTTCTTTCTTTCTTTCTTTCTTTCTTTCTTTCTTTCTTTCTTTCTTTTCTTTCTTTCTTTCTTTCTTTCTTTCTTTCTTTCTTTCTTTCTTTCTCTCTTTCTCTCTTTCTCTCTTTCTCTCTTTCTCTCTTTCTCTCTTTCTCTCTTTCTTTCTCTCTTTCTTTCTTTCTTTCTTTCTTTCTCTCTTTCTCTCTTTCTTTCTTTCTTTCTCTCTTTTCTGCCTGCCTGCCTGGAAAGATCTGTACCATTTGTTTGCAGAACTATGTCTCTATAAAACTGTATTTAAGTAGGCTAAATGTTAAAAATGGCTTTTTTTGGTTTATACTGATGTCTTTTTGATCACGATTGCTGTCACAGTTCACTGCCTGTAATTTTTACTATAATGATGTATAAAGAGTTGTATTCTATGCAAGACATTTTTATTAGAAAAATGTCGCAGGTATTTTAAAGAAATCCTACTGATGCCTGGCTACTGGATATGGAAGGATCCCTTGTCCCCATCTGCCAAACTGTAGTTTTTGTACTTAGCTGCCCTGATCTCTGCTTTGACTCATTGGTCTAAAAGAAACCTTCACCTCTGTTTGACAGCTCACTGCTGCCTGCTTGTTTTATGGGATTTGTCACCTGAGACATATGCTCTAGAGGGCTTTTCTTTGCTTGTGGGTTTATTTTTTAATTCTTGCTCAGATTTTTTTTTTTTTTTAAAGTGAGCTATGCAAGATATTCCTGTGGGATGGAGTCTGACCTAGGCCAGGAGAAGTTGAGTGAAGACTTTGCAGCTCCTCCTCTCTCCCTCTTTTGGGCCCCTTTAGAATAATTTCAGTGAAGCAGTTAAACACTTTTCCCGCAATCCTTGCTATGACATTTAGTCCATCGTTCATATTTACGCAGCCACGTGTGAGCTCTCCTATAAGAATAATGAGAGTAAATGTCCCATGTGGAGTCCTGCATATAAATTTCTATACTGGCTCGAATCTTCACTTATGCTTTTTTTTTTGTGGGTTTTTTTTTTTGTTTGTTTTTTTTTTTTTTTTTTTTTTGTTACCAACTGTAAGAAAGTGCCTGGATATGGTTTGCGAGCAGTTTCCCTCCTGCTACTTCAAAAGAGCATATTATTCATGTAATGAACAGGCTTAGTGCTGGACTTGACAAAACACTGGGAAATACACTGTTGGGCACAATTCTGAACTGGCAGGGAACTGGACTGGATGACCTAATAGGGCTCTTTCATCTCCAGTTACTTATGATTTTCAATGCTAATTAAAACCTCACTAGCTAGTGGGGAAGAATATCATGGCCAATTCAAATAACTTCTTAAAAACTTTCCTTCTGTTTATTTTTTCCACTTGCCCACTTCGATTTTATATACATATCACTTAAAAACACCCTTAATTACAAAAGTGTCCAGCTATAAAACTACAAAACAAACAAACAAAGCCATTTACACAGCTTGTAATAGAAGTGCAAAGGCCAGGATATAAATTATTTTGCTTTATTAAGGAAAAAGAAAGTAATTTCTCTAGTACTACCCAGGTCCCCAGGTGTGCTGGGGTATGCCTATGCTCTCAGCTTACCTTTCTATCTGAGCTCTCCCTTAGCTCTCACCAGATCTGGACACTGACATGTGTCATGGGGAAATTTTTACCTTAATAAAAACAGCCAGCCTTCAGACTTTTGCTGAGCAGCTGCTTCAGCTTGATGCCTTGCCAGAGAAGGGCAGCCCAAACCCACTGGCTTTCACCATCTTGTGCTGGATGCCTAGGATGTGGGCTGATGTTGGATGCTCAGCTTCTCCTGAGCCCTTGGAGCCTGTGGGGAAGCAGGGCTCCTTGCACAGCCCCTGGCCACAGCTGCTGGGCAGCTGCACCCCAGTGAGATCTGGGTCTGCTGTCAGCCCAGGGACAGACATGCTACAGCAGTGAAACACAAGTGTCCACCCTGATGGGCTCACATGCAAACCCAGATGACTTCTTGTCTTTCCTCAAGGCATCAAACCCACTGAAACAGTGGAGGAGACCTTTGAGAAAACCTGTCAAAAGCTGAAAAGTTAAATGGGAGGACCATCACCATTAAGGTTAAAGGAGACATTCACACAGAAGTGTTAATAGAATAATCTTGGGTGAACAGGATGTCTGAAGGTCATGTGGCCAACCACCATACAAAGCAGGGCTGGCTTTGAGCTCCAGCTCTACTAGAGCAGATTTCTCAGGGTCTTGTCCTGTCAAATTCTTAACAACTCCGAGGGTAGAGGCTCTGCAACCTCTGTGCAAATGTCAGACCCCTTTCATCATAAAATCTTCTTCCCTAATATCCAAATAGATCTTGCAATGTGTTACTGCTTGTGTTATCCTTTCATTGTGTACCTCTGAGAAGAGTAAAAATGTCAAGAAAATAGGAAAAAAAAAAACAAAATAGTAGTACATAATAATGCACATAAAATAAAATAACTCAGACAACCTGTTTAGTGCCTGGAAACTTTCTATTTAAAGAGAAATGTCCCTAAGTGGCTGTTATTGCTGCAGTGACACACTGTCTGGAAACAGTGCAGCTGTATTTGCATTCACCTTGCTAAAAGGGCTGTCCAAACTGCAAAGTGTGAGGTCAATTAAGAAATAACAGAGATTAGAGCTTATCAGAGTAGATGATTACATTTTATTTCCAAGAGTGACATTTTAGTCTGTAGGGTCCTTCAGGTCATCAGATGAGACTGTAAGGAAGAGTTGTCCAGCAGGGTTGAGCATCAAAACCTGTCTAAGCACTGTGATGAATCCTGATGATGACTTTCCTGAGACACCATTTTCTACCTGGGGCAAGGGGGTGGTCAGGGTTGCTGTTCTGAGGGTTGCTTTAAAGGTGAATCCAGCAAAGACTTCTCTCTTATATTAATGTGGCCAGAGTCACACATGTTCCTTTGGCAGCAGAAAGATGATACATCACAGTCACAGAACACTTTGGGGTGCTCTTTAGAAACTTTTAAAGTTTTGCTCAGTATAGGGTTGAAAATAAGACAGTGGAGAAGGTTACTTTTGGCAGAAATATACTTGTTATGAAAGGTATGGAAATGAATCATGCCCTGAGGTTTGCTGGGCATGCACAGGTCCCCAGATGAATAGTGGTCCACAAAAATGGTAGATATACTTTACAGCATGTTACATGCAATTAATTTAAATCTTGATTTTCTCTCCTTCTAGCATACATTTTCTTAACATTTTCCTGTAACTATTGTATGTGGTAGTTTAGTGAGGACCATAAACTTTCACTTTCCAGCAGCCTGAATTTATAAACTGTCAGAGTTTACACATTCTTGGCCAAGAAATGTCTGGTTTTCCATAGATCTTTATTCTTTTGTTATATTCAAAGCAATGATTTTGTTCATGTTCTGACCAGGACTAGGATGAATAAACTGGCAGTTACCTATTAAAGAGTGGTATGCTTGAAGGAGAGTCAGACTGGAAAGGAGTTTGTATTAGACAGTATCCTCAAGAAAAACATTCATTTGTATTTCACTTTATTCTGTTTGTAGGTATTTTTTTGATGAATTATAATTGTCATTCTGTTAAAAGAGTTTCTCTCCCAAACAGATTCTGGGTCAAGTTGTTAATATCAACTGTGTGGTGATGGCCAACTTCTGCAGAAATATGAAAGTCGGAAATTCAATGGAAAGAAAACATTTCTTCTGTTCCAGGATGTGGGCAAATGCTTATGGGTGAAATAGAGCTGAAGGGCAAGGAATGTATATATTTTTTGGCCTGACCCTCCAATATATCCATTGATTTATGTCAGGAAGGCAGCAGAATATGTTCCCATGACTTTACAAGCCCGCATGGGAAATGGAGAACATTTTCATTTAAATTAAAAAGATAGAATTAACCATGTTTGGAGAAGGTTTCATACAACTGCAATCAGGCAAATGAGAAGTTTGCACTTTTTTTTACAGTTTTAGTTTGGATGCTGGAATGGACACAGAAGCTGCACATTTTAACATTGGTGGTGTCTGGCTTGAAACCAAGACACATCTGTGACCCTGCTCATCTCTCATGCACATCAGGATGTGAAATATTATCCTGACAGATGTAGGAAGAAATATATCTTGGAGTAATTTTTTAAATTTTCCACAAAGAAATTGAGTTGTTTTGAAAATGGATTGTTACCTAAATACAGAGCCCTTCAGAGACAGATGTCTTCAGAGGCCAACAATAGGCCAGGCAGCTGTTTCCTAGTGGAATCTCCACTGGCTGCAGGTGAATTGACACAGAAAAGGCAAAGAGATACCTTTTGTTCTGGAAGGTACTTCTGGTGCTCCCATGCTTCATGTCTCTGACTTCACAGCTTCACAGTGGCCACCTGAGTTGATTTTGGACTGGGAGACAGTCTATATTATGTCTGGGACAACTGGGCATACCCCAACAAAAATAGCTCTTACACATTATTAAAGTGTTTTACTAGAGGGCAGGGGATTTAAAGGAGGGAGAAGGGTTGGTTTCATCCAGAGAATTGCTCTTTTACAGCCTGAAGCCAGCTGGATTTTTGATAGGCTGCTTCAAATTGGAAAGGAGGGAATAAGATAATTATCCTTCCTTAAAAATTAAGTGTCTTAAATTGATTTCACTTAACTTCCAGCCTGAATGGAGTGGCTTATGATTTACAGCAAGGTGAGATCAGAATCAGGCCTGTGATCTTGACTTTTTTTTGTTGAAGCTATTTTCATCTCTAGATGTCATGGACCTTTCTGGGTCCCATCTGTTCAGGGGTGTCTATAGCATTATTCCATAGACAGGGTATTTTTCTGGTCAGGGATTTCATTCCACTGATTATTCACCAACCTTAGTGATACTGAACTTAAACAGTCTATTTGATTTCAAATTTTGGAGCAAATTGGCTAGAGTGTGCTTTCTATAACCTTTAACAGAGGTTTTTAGTGCTGGTTTTAAGAGCTAGGTTTCCGGCCCTGAAAAGCAGCTTGCTCTGTTGTAACACATTGCTATAGATCTGGAACTTTTCTTTATATTGCTGTCATGTCTGAGGTTTGATGTGGAAAGGACAGTTTGTGGGAAAAAAAAAGATAAATTGTTCATAAATTTTTTGCCTCTTACTGGGACTGCTGACTTATGTTTCAATTCCAGCAGCACTTCACTGATAGCTTTTTCCCAGTGGCAGAAATTGTCCTTTGGAAGGCATGATTTGCCAGGATAAAATCAGCTCAAGTAGTCATCTGGCTAAGAGCTTTCAGAAGCTTCCCAGCTCAGATTTATGTATCCTTTACATCTCTTTCCTTCATGTTGCATGAAGGTAATGTAGGGGAATAGGGCTGAACTGGGGAAGAAATATCTGAGAGCACACTGGAGAAGTCAGCAGAGATGCAGAGGTGGAGGGATCCACATTACTGCTAGCAGAGGTCCTTTGGAAAACTGGTTTTGTATTTTCATTCCCTGTTACTCAACTTTTACAGAAATCAATCAGACCAGGTAACCCCCTTACAACAGTTTCAGGCCAATCTATCTCATTACTGTTTATAGCTGCCTCTGCTGTGCAGTTCACAGTGGCTAAAGTGCTCCAATAGTGGCTAAAGTACAGCTCCAATCTGTGATGATTAATGTACTTCCTGAAGTATGGATCAACCCTGAGATGGCAGCTGCCAAAGCCTGGAAGTTTTGGTGTTCATTCTTATCCTCTGGGATCAATCAACAGACCTCTATTGGCTGATGAGTGTTGGAATTCTAGGCCCAGAGGTTCAAATGAGCAGCTGAGGGTTTAGTTAGTTAAAAAGAAAACATAGTAGAATTTAGGTGTCCAAATTCCAGACAGGTCCTCAAAACTTGCTCTCTGTTTTTTATTCTTAGAAGTGCTATTACTATGACTTTACTGGATTTTGACCAGTGAATCCAAGAGTTACACTGCTGTATTTGCCCAGAACTGCTTCTCTGTTGGCTGGGTTGGATGTTGGATGTTGTTGGATGACACTACTCAGGACAGGAGATGTCCCTCTGGGTGCTAAGAGGACCATGATCTGGTAGGTTCATTTCCACTGGCTGTGAAGGGGTCTGTGCAGAGTACATCCATCCCTCAGCATCGTGGCTCCATCTCTGTTGGTGCCACCAAGTCTTCTCCTTCTCCCCTAATCAGGCTGTAGGAGGAAGACTGTACTTGTTTGACCCTTGCTGGATGTCAGACACTCACCAAAGCTGTTCTATCACTGCCCTCCACAGCTGGACAAGGGTGAGAAACTTTAATGAAAGGTTCAAGAGTTGAAATAAGGACTGGGAGAGATCACAAGCTGAATATTGTCACAGGCAAAACAGACACACCTTGGGGATATTAATTGAATTTATTACTAATAAAATCAGAGGAGGATAACACTTCCTCCTATTCCCCACTCCCTCCCAGGCTCTACCACAGGGATGGGGTCCCTCCCACAGAAGAGTCCTTCACAAACTTCTCCAACATGAGTCCATCCCACATGCAAGAGTTCTCCAGAAACTTCTGCGACACAGGTCACACCCCATATGGTGCAGTCCTTCAGGCACAGCCTGCTCCAATATGGATCCCCTGAAAGGTCCTACATCCTACACATCCCACCAGGAGATGTGCTCCAGTGTGGGGTTCCTCTCCATAGGTCTGCAGGTCCCTGCCAGGACCCTGCTCCATGGGGTCACAGCCTCCTCTCAGGCATCTACCTGCTCCAGTGTGGGTTTCCTCCAAGGCTGCAGGTGGATTTCTGCATCCCTGTGGTCCTCCAGTGTCAGAGCTGCCTCACCATGGTCTGCACCACAGGCAGGAATCCCAGCTCCAGTGTCTGGAGCACCTCCTGCCTCTCATTCTCCACTGGTCTTGGTGCCTGCAGTTTCTTCTCTCATACATTTTCACTCCTCTCTCTGGAAGAGAGGATTTAAAAAAACCTTTTTTTTTTCCTCCTTCTTAGATGCATTACCACAGAGATGCCACTATCATTCCTGCTGGGCTCAGCCTTGGCCAGCAGAGGGTCAGTCCTGGGACTGGCTGGCATTGGCTCTGCTGGACATGGGGGAAGCTTCTGGCAGCCTCTCACTGAAGCCACCCCTGTAGCCCTCCTGCTGCCCAAGCCTGGCTACACAATACAAAGAGTTGTGCCACAGAAGGGTGCTTCCCCTGCCAGCCTGGGGACTATATATCTCAACTGCAAATTCAGGACTCTGGGAGGCTTATTCCTTTGGCATTACATGATTATTGAATAAAATATATGAACTATTTGGGAATGGGGAGCACACAATTAATGCTTCTGTATTTATTTTTCACATTAGCCACTGAAGTGTCTATGGGTGGGAGACATCTCCTCTAACTGTGTGGGTCTGTGTCGGAGCAGAGGTGGATGTAGATATTGCCTGACACTGGGATGAGATTTGCCAGATGCATTGGGTGACATGCACCATTATGCCCATACACAGATCAGAGTAAGTGAGGAGAAACAGGCCTTCTCTGTATTTCTGTTCTCTGCTCCTTACTGGATAATTGCCAGGTATGTTCACACAATTAATTCCGAGTTGATGCAGGAGGGAAGGTTCTTCAGGCTAACAACAGCCTCACCCGTCAGTTCAAAAATGAAAACCAGAAAACCTACTGCCATCTTGTGTCCCATTGGTGTTTACAGATGGAAGGGAAAGAGGAAGAGAGATAAAGTATTCAGTATTTAATACTCAATACTTAGATACACAAAATGATGATATTTCATCAAATATTTAATAACTTTAAAAACCAGGCTCATCAGAGGAATTGGAGACCCTAAGGATGATCCTCATGGAAACAGCAGCAGGAAGCCAGCTCTGGCCTTTTTCTCTTGGAAAACACTCATGCACCCATTGGTTACATGGAAAGCCATGACCATGTTGCTTTGCAAGCTCACTGTTTTGCAAGGATTATGCAGGCTACTCCCAACTGTGGTGTTGATCCCATTCATTTATGGGCTGCAGATTGAATGGCAGCAGAGCAAAGGGCTTTTTTGTCTTTTCCTGAAAGCAATGGTTCAAAAGTTGATCTGGATGAATTTTTTTTTCCCTTGCTGAAAATGCACTTTAAAGTAATTATAATTTTCTGAGTAAGAAATGAGAAAAACAATCAAAACATTTTGACTCACTATTTGAAAAAGAATAATTCTTGTACTTGTTTTGAGATTTCTATTTTTAGAGGCTAATCTAGCCTTAATTGAAAAATAATAAAGTACTTCTCCTTCCCCTCTGTACTCCCCAGGAAAACAAAAGGCTTTGTGTTTACTTTTATTTGAAATAAGCCTTTTGTTAGATTGAAGGTTTTAAGTCCTTTGCTTTGGGTGGGGACACTGAAAATGATTTGGTTTTGGTCAAGCCCAGACAAGTTTTGGCTAGTGAGGTGAAAAAAAATCTAATTATTTGCTTAACTCTTGTCATGAGTTTGAGTCTTGATGCTGCAAACATAAAAAAAAAAAAAAAAAAAAAAAAATTGGAAATGTTCTCTGTTGTGTTTTAGCCGGACATGGATGTCTCCAGTGGTGACTTAGCCAAACCTCTCTCTCCTATGAAGGAGCAACATTTGTTGAACAGTTGTGGCAAATCAGACAGAGCTGTAGGCAGTAATACAAAGTCCATCCTTCCCTTTGAGCCTTTTGAGGTTTACAGCCTGAGGCAGCTTCAAGGGATGCTCTGTTGGGAGTTAGAGGGACAGGCAATACTCATTGGGACCAGACCCAGCCTGACAAGCAGCCAAACCCTGCGTGGTGGTAGAGAAAGTGAGCTGGCCTACCCAAGGCTGATGAGCAGTGATTTGATGCAGTGGTTAATTTGCCTTCTGGTTAGAAGCTGTAATAGAAGCAATTTTATGGAGCCTTCTGGCAAAGGCCATACAATGAGTTTTTGCCTCTTTTGCTCCTATTCACTCATAATTCTGGATATGGTAAGTGATGTCACATTTTGAGATTGGAGATGTATGGGCCATATTATTTTTTGGAAGGATGTCTAAGGGGTCTTGCTTTAACTCACAAACTTGGCTCATCACAGACACATTGGGTACTCACATGCATTTCCTATGACTTCAAGATGTGCAGTGACAGGAAACAAGCGTAATGTGTATGAACAGCAAGGAATAATAGCTGAAGAAATACCAGGTTTGCTAATACTAAACTATGACTATTGTGTGGTATTGGAGACAGCTGAGTTATCACTGCAGAATTAAAGCACAAGATGCCTGCAGACTGTCATACTATACATATGTTCAGCATCAATATTTATGGCCGAGACAGTAAAAACACGTTGCAGAACTGCACAGTTGGAGAGAGGGGAAAATTGATCATTGCATTTTGATTTGAAATACTTGCAACCCTAAACATGACTGTGCAGCTTCTAATGTGATACAGCCTGGCACTGCTCATCTGCTTTATGACTCAGGCTCAGCCTTGCCTGTCAAATCCCAGGCTGGCCATTAGGGATGGCTGCTCTGGAGTGCCAGGATTTCACGCTAGCTGCCCTGCTCACCTGACGCCTGCCCATGGGACGTGCTGGGGATGTGCTCACCCCCTCAGCTGTCTCCTGCCACTCCTTGCCATCCATCTGCAGCCCCTGCCTCCATCTGCTTCTCCAGTCAGCCCCTGCCTGCCTCTGACCTCTTTGCAGCACACTAGCAAAATTTAAGGCAGGTGAGGACCTTGTCTCAACTATTTATGGCTTAAGTGAGAGAAAAATGTGAGAATTTTATTTTTTGAACATCAGTTGTCCCAAATGACTGCAGATGTGTAAATAGATGTGTTCCACTTCCTCAAGAGTCTGTTTTCTTCCATAGATTTGGCTTTCTTGCTGCAGAGCAGTCATTGACTTCTCCGTGCCTTTGGAGAAAGTTGGATTTTCAGCTTCTAGGGAGATTATAAATCTTGGCAACACATATCACAGTGTTTTGAAAAAGATAAAAATCTGCTCTTTCCACAGGTGATTTTCTGTAATCTGTCAGTCCTGCACTTCACTGAGTAACTTGGTACTTAAAGCCAATGTGCAGTTATTTTAAACCATTGCAATTAAATGGGGACAGTAGAGTCCTTCAGAGTCACAGGTGAACTACTGTGTCCTCTTTTCAGGCTAAAGTAAATACCAAAAAGCTCTATTCTAAGTAAACTTTAGATATCACCTAATTTCTCTCTTGAAGAAATTCTATTTCTTATTAATTCAAGGCATGCCACAGTAGGAGATATTACTTCTTTAAGCCTTTGCTGACCTGTGCCATTGTAACTTTTATGGGCTTCTTTTAAGAATGGTGTCCCACTAAGATACCAGCACTTTAATTTGAAACATGCCTTTATCAGACATACATGAGACATAGATTTTCTCAGCACCATATACCTGCTATGCTAATGTTTAGTGGTCAAATGGTTAAACTTTTTCAAAGGAGCTGGCAAGTTTCATGTGGCATATTCACTGGAAACACATTTATATTTACAGTGGAACCAAGCCCACATGAAATATCTTGAGAGATTAACCTGGATTCATAGCAGAGAAAAATAAAAAGAGTGATAGTATGAATCAGGCTTCTAAGTTTTGTTTTGAGCACAAGGTCTTTAAATCATATAAATACATCAGCTTCATAAAAACAAGCTTTCAAACTGTCACAGCCGTATCAATAAAACATTTATTGCAAATTAAAATTCAATAGAAATCAAATTGACATTTTTCTCAAGCTCCGCATTTGAGTCTAACCTTATCTAGAACTCCTGGGGGAGAAACTCAGAGGTGACAATAAGCCAGGGAGCACCACAGCTCAGCAAAACAGCACCTACCTTGTCCTGCCTTGGCCCCTGCTGCACTGTCACTTCCCACACAGATTTTGGCATGGGAAAACAAGCTGCTGAGCATCCCTGAGGCACGAGACTCATGGAGGTGCAGGGGAGGGCACTGCTTTCTGCTTCTGTCCTCACAAGATTTCCCTTTTTGTCCAGTGATGGAAAGACTTGTGCAAAGCTAAGAAAATGAGCAAATACTGCTGTGGGATCAACAGAATCTGTATCTGTTGCTCAGCTGTGACCCTCCAGCCCATGGTGTCTGTTGCACAGGGACACCAAGCCCTGTGGCACTAGGGTTTCCATTCACAGGTGTGAACAGCTTTGGACAGTCACTGCTTACAAACCTCCCTCTCCTCCATTAATTTTGCCTGAGTGTTTTTTGCAGCCACAGGTTACTTTGTTCAGTTTTATAGCCAATGCTAAAGCCAATTTCAAAAGACCAAAACACCCTTGCCCGGAAGGGACTAGGTTGTTTTACCTGGTCCTGATAGTCAAGTATGGTCCTTCTTCTTGTGTCAAGGAGCTAAATGTCACCCTAATTATGGCAGACATTAATTTAACAGGAACAGATGTTTAATCATCTTAGTCTTCCTCCCATGGTGGGGGTTGTTATACAGCAGGTCCATATGATCCCCCATTTCTCAAGTGTGCTTACAGCAAAAGCACAGGCTTGCTCACCTGTGTGTGTACCCTGTACCCCAGTATGCCCTAGCAAATTTCTTCTTCTCTCAACTTAATTGGGATAACAAAGAGCAAAAAAACCAAGTAAACTACCACTAGGACATGAGACCTTTGGTTTCCTTCTATTTGTCTAATCAAAGAAGTAATGGCTGTGGATGATCTTATGTGAGCACAGGAGAGAGGGTGAGAAGTGCAGGACTTTGTCTGCTGATGCAGTGCTCTTGCAGGAACCCCAGGGTTTTCAAATGAGAAAGTGCTTAGAGGCAGTTTATGTAGCCAAAAATGAGGTGGTAAATGGTTGTTCTGGGGCCAATATGGGGGCAAGTTGGCGTACCTATTTATAGGGCTGCAGTGCTGTCAGGCTATTTGATACATCTGTGGTTCTGTGTGGGAAAGCCCATGACAGGTTTGGGTGAAAATGTGAAGCTCTTAAGAATTTTAATAGGATTTGTATTGCCATTTAATTTTTAATAAAACTTTGCATAAAGTTGTGATTAAATGGCCATCATGAGTGGATGATTCCACTTTAATATAAAATGTGAGAGTTCCCAGAATCAGCTAAGATAAGTTTTATAATATTAGGTATGCACCTCTCTCTCAAATTCATTGGATAATGGATTCTATCAAAATGGAAAAAAAAGAAGGCATAGATTTAGAAAAAAAAAAAATCTGCTGTGTAGTCAGTAGTTCCACATTTTGGAAGAAATTGCTGAGCTTCTGGCATCCTTAAATAATACCCTTTTCACATGATAGTTGCACTGCTCCAAAGACAGTATAATAAACCATGCCAAAAATTCTTCTATTTCGTTTGCATGAAATTGAACTGACAGATATACCTGTCTATGTTATGTCCAAGAAAATGTCTTGTTAGAAACGTGTGAAAATATATTATATGACAGATGCTGAAAATGTTTCAGATACAGCAATAAATTGATTGTGGTTTCTGGACCAGATGTGAACTCTGTTTAAAATTCATCATGCTGGTCTCTATTCTAGCTCTGCACTTAAATAAATGCAGAGAAGTGGCTTTGCTTTTCAATGAAACCCATTATAAGAATAGAAGAGCTTCTTTCCATCTCATAAAGAATAGACCTGACAGTAAGGCTTGCATCCACAGAACAAGTATTAAAAGGACAAACTGAACTAAGAGAAAGCTGTGCCAGCTTTCAGTTTTTGCTTTGTTAATGTGCATGAAAATACTTGGCAAGTCCAAGCCACTACAACCAAGAAGACTGCCATGTACATTATTTTCATTTTAGAGGGAGATTCACAGCCATGAAACAATCAAGGAGGGAAAAGAACAGGGATTTTTCAAGAAATGGTGTTAAAGGGGAAGGAGTGAGTTGTAAAGGTGCTACAGACATGACTAGGTTCTGAGAATAAATCTGTGTTTCTCCGGCCCTTTATTTTGAAGCCAAGTGTTCCCTTTCCCTGCAAGGGAGCAGGACGAGAGCTAGACTTGTTTTTTGACAGATAGCTCAGGAGCTGCACAACCCCAGATGGGCAATCCAGACTGCTGAAGTCAGGTGCTTAGGCTGCCCCTTCAATCCACAGGCACCTCTGAAAACCAGCCCAGAAAGACCAATGTGCTGAGGCTGGAAAAAGGGAGGAGGAAACAGGGGGCAAATGGGTGTTTGTGAGGACTTCCAGCCACCTCCTGGATCTGGCACTTGGCTGTGAGCAGCATGTTTGACACCTCAGGATCTAGCTCCACGCCTCTGAATTATTTTCTGTTATGGAGATAGCAAGAACCTTTTTCTCCATATCTGAGGAATTAGAGTTTGCCCCTGCCTTTGTGTTAGTGCTCAGCCTGAGAAGGAGAAAAGAGAGCTTGCTTGCTGCCCTCTTTGCATGTCCTTGGTAGGGGACAGGCGCTTTTGCTCATGGCCGTGTCCTCCTTGGTCTGTGATGTTATTTTAATTTGCAGCACAACAAATCTCTTGCAGTCTATCAGGGGAGTCATGTGTCTTCACACTGATGTGCTTTGAACATAATGTAGGTTTTATGACTACTCTTCTAAATCTGCTAATTGTATTCAATGTTGTTTTTTTCCATTCATTCACTTAGAAATATTATCTCTCCACCTCTCTTTCTAAAGGAAAAGCAATTCATTTATTCCCCTACCCCATAATAACATCCACAAAGAAGGAAATAATAACACCTGTGGGTACCTCCCAGTGTGTCTCTCCTACATTTTAAAAAATATTTGAGGCTGTAATTTGAAATACCACTAAAGATGCATGAAGTCCTCTCTAATGTCAGATAAAGGCTTACTCACACTGAAGCAGCTCTGCATACATGCTACATCTACCACTCACTAACATAATACAGAGTCTTAGAAAAGTTTTTAGGCTTGTCAGACACTATCAATAGTGACTATATATGACTTTTACTACTGTCTCCATCTTTTTGGCTTCAGAGATTTCTATAGAAAACTGTTCCCCAAATTATGTAAAACCTCATATTCTAAAAGCTCTCTTGTTATAGGCTGAGAAAGAACTATTTAAGTTATGGGGAAATTTCTTTTCTGATACACATCAGAATAGATATAAATATACTCCTCTATATAACCAGGACCACCTTCTCATCCTCCAGTGACTTCCAGTTGTCTGGCCTGTTTGTCCACTAACACTCCTAATACTGGATTGCATCTTTTTTGAACATGTGCATTGCACTCAAACCCAGCAAAAAGCCTGGACTTTTTTTTTGCCATGGATGCAATTTCTGTTCTTTCTGTAACTTGTAATCATACTTCAAGCCAGAAACCCTGATTCAATTATGGTGGTTATGTAGGTTGGACTGCAGGGTTTTCTGACTTTTCTGCTTAAGTACACTGTTAACACTGTCAGTTTAACTTCGTTGAATGTCACAAATCTTGTCACAGGGCTATAACCTTTGAAGCCTGAAAATACTTGTTAAATATATTCATTTTTATATAAGCACTTTAAAAATATATTTATTTATATATAAGCCTGAATATATATATATATATAAATTGTATTTATAGATGTATATCTTCTATATGATATATATCAGTTAAATATATACATATTCAATATATAACCATGAAAAGTTACAGGCTGAAAATATTAGTTAAAATAAATGCTCTTCCTGTTCTTACATTTGACTCGCAGTATTAGAATCTTTGAAGTTAATGTGCCCTGTCTTCTCTCAGAAACTGATTTTTTTACTTTTTCTACACAGCAACAAAAAAAGAAACAAAAGATAAACAGGATTTTCTCAGAAGGTCACAAAAGCCAAGAGTTGGGTCTTCAGGAACAGCAGTGTATACTGCAAAACTAATGTTACAATCACGTTATTTGGCAGGATTCCTTTCCTAGTTATGAAAAGATAGCCATAATCCCATCCACAAAAACCACCGCTGCCCAGAATAGGATTTAAGTCACCATTGATCAAATGTGAGGCCAAGAAGCCTGTACATCATCTGATTTAACAAAACAAATGCTTTCAAAATTAAGACTGGAACTCTGCCCCTAAACAGTCCTTTACACAACCTGCTTTATCCAAACAGTCCTGAAGAGGGTTAGTTGCAGTGGAAGTGCTGACACAAGCTTACTGTAGTGATGCTGTAAGATACTGTTATGTTGATATAAGTATTACATGCTAAGAAAACATACTGAGTCAGTGATACGTATTTTTCTTTTGAACAAAATCACCATAGGAACAAAGGTCGTATGTCACATGGGTGCCAATATTTGTAAGGGTTTGTGTGGCTGTTCACAATGACACACATTTTCATATTTTAGTAAAAATAGGCCCTTATTGAAAAATAACCATCTTCTTACTGGTGGCTCCTCTTTGGTTTGGCAAAGGCTGGTGTTCTTCTGCCTTTTCTTTGCAGACGCTGCTCATTTTCTCTTGGATGAGATAATGATTGCTATCTGCAACACAGATGGGCACAAAGTGCTCAGAGGGACAGGGAATCCCCTGGAGTCCAGGCTGTTTTTGTAACTTAGGAAAGCAATTCCTGTGCCTTTACTGGCATTAATATTAAGGATTTCTGGTTGCTGCTCAGGGCATGGGGATGTTGAACACTGAACCCAGTACCATGGCATCTTTTCTGAAGGGAAATCTGTTTCTCTGCCTTCTCTTGATGCTGAAAGTGTTGAAGAGTTTGCATTTAATGTTGCATTTAACGTTGCCCTTCCCTATGCTTCAGCAGATTGCTTTGCACTTATAAAGGTATTTTTCTTTTGAGTCCATTTATATTTCTCCTTTGGAGAATAATGTGAAGGCTTGCACAATCCCAGCATCATATGCAGCAACCCCAAAGGCTATTTCTGATTAGATGTTGCTGCTTAGTATCCTGTGGAACTGGACTGCATCAAGGCTTAAATTCTTAAAGTCTTTACAGGTTGCAGCCAGCCTTAAACCAAACACAGTCATCAGATTTCAGATGTGTGGAGCAGTGGGCCAAAGCCTGGGGCTTTGGGATGGACTGTCTCCCTCCAGTTGAAATTTAAAAAAAAGCAAGATGAAACAAGACACTTCATTCATGTGATTGCAGTCATCTTGAGTGAATCATGAATCCATGTGCTTGAAGCTGAGTGTGCAAGGGAGCACTTCTGAAATCCATGGTGATGTCTTAACACCCTCATGCAATCACAAGGTAAATAGAGCATGCACGGAATGTATGAGGCAGCCAAGTATCACTTGCAGTAGTGTCTGAGTGGCTCTGAACCCACATTTCCAGCCCCAATGCTGCATGGTACACCCTGGTAAGAGAATCTTCAGTCTATCCTGGGAACCAATTGGCTTTGACTGGTCCATGGCCATGGCCAGAAAGCTATGAGGAAGGTTTCTGAGACACCCTTGTGAAGTGAATTGCGGAAGTACTAATGGGGAAAAATAAGTGAATTTGGATTACTCATATCCTGGACTCCTTAAAAGCTGAGCTACGGTATAGAAAAGGTACAGGACTTGTCTGGCCTTTTGTTTCCTCTATATTTCATTCCAGTAACTGAAAATGAAACTGTGAGATGTGAAACAGAAGTAAAGGACACTTTTCAGTTCCCCCTCCATCCCTTTGTGCCTCGGAAAAATTATTTAGGTTGATCCAGGCTGGCATTTTGCAAACCTTGCTGTGGTTCAGCAGGCAAGGCTGAATGCCGGCGCTCGCACGGCGCTTGCTCCGGGAGAGAGAACGCTTCCTGGGGACTGGCTGACGGCAGCCCCTGCGAGCCCTGCCAACAACACCAGCGGTAGGCCTCTCCAGAACAGATTGAATTCTTGACCTCTCAATATGCTATTTCTAACCACACTGGTGTCCTCTCTTCAGCAGCTCAATTCAAACAAAGGCAGACACGGGTTTCGATGGAAAGGGCGAGTTGCTGATGTTTGCTTACGTGCAGGTGATGGGACACAAGGTCCCAGTTCGTGACTGTTTTTATAGTTTTAGAAGTTGCCTGAAGCACTGCAGAAGAAGTTTCTTCCAGCTCATTCCATGGCTTGTGGTGCACTACCACACAGTGCTGTGAAACTTGCCTGGGGCGAGCTTGGTCTTGTCATCAGGACTTCCCAGCCCCATCCAGCTGGTGTTGGGCAAGGTGACTAACTCTGATCCTTGCAGCTCCCTCCTCCTCTTGTCAGGAATGTGGAGAATAGGACAGCCTGTCAGATGGCACCACAGATTTTCCAGTTTCTGTTTTCTTTCTTCAGTATTTATTTGGATTTTTAGAAAGAAAAAGAAGGTAAACAAGTTGGTACTGTCTTACAGAGTACTTGCTTGTAATGCAATTCATCCAGCCCCTTAGTTTTTTTATGAGTCTGTTGCACATTTTAGGATCTGCCAATAGGAAATGTCTGTGCCCAGACAGGTTTTTGCCCTGTTGTGGGTAGTTTTAATATGCCAAGAGTGAACATGTTAACCAGCCTTCTTCCTACAGCCTAATGTGAACTTTGGATGACACAGTCTGTGACCACTGGGTGCCTTTAAGAGAAAACCTGAGACTGTTAATTTGAATCTTTTGAGAGGGTAAAGTTGAAGATGAAGAGTGGGTTTTGTAGGGTTTGATAATGAGTGCTACTGAGGAAGATTTTACTCTGTGTTTTGAACTGGGGTTTTGTAGGGGCTGACAGCTTCATGTCTGTGTAGATTGCTTTGCTGAGGTCTTGCTACAAAATGACGAAGGAACAAGTACCCTGTGCCAAAACACTGTTAGCCAGGATGTCCTGGGTAAACAGAGATTTTTAGAAAGTGTTATTTATAAAAGCTGGCAAATGAAACCATTGCATCAGTGAAGAATTCAACAACACTGTTAAATTACCAGAGTGAATTGACTAGTTGTGCATGTGGGCATATCTTCAACTAAATGATACTAGGCGGGGCTGCAAACTCTCCAAAGTACTGTTATTTCCAAGCTAAACCTCAGATAACCTCCAGCCCTTTAAAAATATCTGTTGCTGAAAATAAGTCCTCAGATAACCTTCATCCTTGGATAACCCACATAAAATCAAAGATGAGGAACTAATAGGAGAAAGGGGGCTTGGAAACAAGCTTGTTCTCATATTGCCCACACATGTGAGCAACACGCTGCTGCTGACTAGTGGCTATTTTTACATATAGCCCATGTGTTATGAGCAAGAAAAAGGGTGCTTTTCTTCACTTAGCAGCAAGGTCATTGTCTGCTCATTTAGCCAGGGGTGGCCCTGGTTTTCTGTTTATCAGGAGCTGTGGATACTGCTGGCGCTCACATTCTTACTGTTGGCTCCAGTATCTAGGGCTTCACATACTCGCCTGGGTAGGACAAAATAATCCTTGGGCAGACCTAGGGAAGATGCAAATAAGGGCAGAATGGGTCTCAGAAAAGTGCCCTCAAATAGTCTGAGTCCTTCTGAGAGGATTTCTGCCAGAACTACAGGGAGCAGTGGCCTTTCCTAGATGACAATGGAGTTGTAAAAGTTAAAACGTTTAGAGTACTTCTGCTATCTCAGGAGATGTGAAAGACTCACCCCAAAATAAAAAAAAAATTAATTAAAAAAAAAGAAAAAAGAAAAAAGAAAAAAAGAGACAACTTTTGTGCTATCCACCTGAGCACTGAGTCTTCAGCTGTGACAAGACTTCAGAGCAAGGTGAGGAAGCCACTAACCAGTCAGAAACACACAGCCAGATGCACACTGAGGAAAAAAACCCTACAATTGCAGGTTCCTGCAGGTGAGCTTATGAAGCCCCAACCCATGCACTTTGATTACAGTCATGGGAGGGTTTGATAGCCCTTGATGAGTAAATATAGAGTTCCCCAGGGTGGAAAGTCTCCTGTCACTTTATGAATAGGATTAGAAAGGATCTGTGCTGTTTGTGAACCTTCCTGGATGTGAATGATATTTTCTGCAAAGCAAGGAGATCATGCACAGCACTTGGCAAAAAGTTCAGCTAAGTGCAGGGGCACAGAGGTTTGATAAAGCAGTTTGCTGCCCCAGATAGTTCCTCTGGGTGGGATTTGGCAGCTCTGATGGAGGCTGAGAGTAAGGTTTGAGTTCATTCATCTGACAATGGAAACCTGAGCCAAAGCTAACATAGAGTTTTATGCTCATTTACAGACCTCTACAGACTAAAGGGTTCATAAAGGAGTTCACTGATACCTTGTTGACAATGGCGATGAAATACCCTGACTTGTCATCCTGGGAGATTTCAACACACACATCGACAAGGCTGCAGATATGAAGTCCCACAAACTCACCTCCTGGCTTTCCTCCCAAACACTCTCCGGGTATTTCTACACTGACATTTACAGTCAGCCTCAAGGGGTCCCTGTTACTGGCTCTGAGTGGCATGTGTCACCCTGACAGGAAATTTCAGTGAGCTGCCTGCTTGCTGAAGTTCCCTACTTGTGGGCAGTACCAGGAAGAGATCAGAAGCCAGGACCACAGGGTGTGGTTGTGCTGAATTCCTCTGCCCAATGCCTGCAAACATGCTGAGGAGAGGGTGATAGGATGAGGGAGAGGATGAAAGATGGAGCTGAGCTCCAGCAGATTTCCTGGCTTTTGCTATATTTGGGGGTCACAGTCTGGGTATTTATTTGGTACAAGAATAATGATGACCTTAGGATCACTCCTCTCTGTCAGCATTGATCATCTTCTCTTATTTAATCCATGTGCTCTTTGATTTGATCTATACTGAGCAAGAGGAGAGTGGACCAGCCACAAGGCTATCTTGAGCCTGGGGTAAACGAGACATTTGTCCCCAGAAGTGAACCAGAGCAGACTAGACCAGGCAGGGTTAGCAGAGGAGGTACCAAGCTGGGTGCAGGGGGTGGTAGGATGAAGGGTTCCCAAGTTGTGTGAATACTGGTGGGACTCAGGGGACTTCTAGCCCTGATTTAGCTTTTATCAGATTCTTTCCTATCATCCCCCTGGAAGAGCAGCACTGCACAGGTGGGCCAAGGTACTGAGGATTAGGGAAGTTCCTCCTGCCCTGCATGAGTCCCTTAAGGTTCTTACATAGTCGCCAAAAGCTTCTCATTCCCTTACCCTCACAGATTGCCTCAGAGCTGCTGCCTGTTGGATTGGAGAGGAGAGATAAGGAAGCCAGGGCAGAAACCAGGATAGCAGCACTGGAAAAAAACATCTGTCTTCATGTATCTGGTTCTGTCCTTGGTGACACAGCATGAGAGGCCAAGGAGAGTTCCTGAGCTGCAACAGCAAAGCAGCAAACACCTCTGTATCCTCTGTCAGGGATACCTCCAGCCAAAGTGGCCACAGGGAGCAGCCAGCAATCATGCTGCTGAGAACCACAGATGATGACTCAAAGGATTCACTAAAGCCCAAACTGGGTGTCAAACCAAGGGTGGGTGAGGAGCAGTGGGGGTTTGTTACCTTTTTGAAATTTATTCTCTTTGTTTTCAAATCACATGCAACCTTTGGGAGATGTTTCTTGGCAAAAAAACCAAGTTATGCTCCTGCCCACACAAGCTCTGATAGATACATTTGAGTTGAAATTGAAACCCTCAGCTATAGACTTTATTTTTCTCTCTCTCTCCAAATTGGACCATGAAACAGTGGGCATGAGTTTCTTGCCTTTACTTTGGCTTTTCTACAGTCTGTTTTGGTTTCCTAATGAACAGCCACAGATCCTCTATGCTCTCCTGCTACTGTAGGAGAAACTGGACAGGACCAAACCTAGTTGCTGAAATAATGATGAGGAAAATGTCTCTTTGCTTTCTGTTGACAGAGGTAGCTCATTGTTAGTCAATTAGGCCTTTGACATGATCTTCAGAACAAATCTGTAAATGGAGACATGTATTTTTAAAATTACTTGCTAGAATACTCATAGTCATCATTCCCAAAATCAGTGAATCTTGTCTCACAGGTGCAGTTACCACAAGCTTATTTTAGTGTTTTTATTTTCATCCAAGCATAACAGAACTTGACTCTAGATCACATACCTTCTGTTACTGAAATCTGAGTAATGCATTAAGTAATGGACGAATATGTCTGGATTGACTAATGTGGTTACAGGATTTTATCCTGATTTGAGATGCATGAATCAGGGATGAGAAGAGCCAGTTTTAATAAAGTGCAGATACCCCTTGGGGGACTCCAGAGGGAGGGGGCTGTTTGGGTGCCCACACTCCCCACCTGCATGTGCCACCCACCTACCACCCTGCCTTTTTTTTCTCTCTCCCCGCCCCCTCCCCCTTTTTTTTTGTCATTTTTTCCTGGAGCATTGCCTAAAGGAATGAATTAAGGCTGTTAGGGCCCATGTTGATGTTGTGATGTTTATAGCCCCAATAGCGTGATGATTGTTTTATGGTGTTTGTGTTTTGGCATCAGTGATGCCGTGATGTTTGGGCTGCAATGTTGTCATCTGGGGAGGGCAGGGCCGTGGCTACATTACATATATGTATCCCATACGTGGTGTAAAATGCACAAATAAATCATACAAATGCTGAATTCCTGGGGAGTGGGGCTGGGGGCCCTCATCCCCCAAGCAAGTGCTTGTGAGGAACAAGTGCTCAGTCACGCAGCCAGGCGTGAAATGGCTGAGGGATGCTTGCAAACCCAACAGCCCGCCAGGATGACCAGCATTGCAGGATACCATGCAATCTTCTGTCAAAAGAAATGCCATATAATGGACTAAAAGTATGCAGCTCTTGCCTGTGTCTTCAGACAACTCTCCTTAGCAAGGTGGAAGTGGGCCTTGGGGCCAGGATGCATGGTCTGGAATTGCTGGTGTTCCCGTATGGGTGTGGAGATGGGCACTGAAATTCCCTCAGAGTGGTGTGGTGTGGTATGTATGGATGAAGCCCTTGTCCTGGAGAGCTTCCTGCTCTGCTCCTACTGGTCCTCTCACAGGCAAGGGCTGCTGGAGCCAAAGCAGTGACAGAGCAGACCAGGAGGAGCAGCAGTGCAGCCAGCGGCCACTGCCTTTCACCTGAGCGAAAGGGCTTCTCAGGAAATATCCTGACTACTTGCTGCTCACATATAAATCACAATTTGATTTCTTGGAGTAATTTCCCTCTGAGCTAAAGATTGCTTTGATGCCTGCTCTTTCCCAATGTATCTTCCTGCAGCTGAAGTGCCACTGAATACATCATAATGCAAATTGAAATACTTTTCTGCTCTCATCCATTGGACCTGATGCTGCTTCCCTGCATATCTTGTGGGCCTTTAAGTTGAGTGTGAACCATGTTTCTGTCTCAGTGACCACATGTGAGAACTGTGCATTTCATGATCCCTTTACCCCCCTCTTACTATTGTTATCAAACTTTTGTCACCAGTTTCTGTTTCATTAACCAATGTGTAATCTGTAAATGCCAGACCCCTGGTCCCATCCTCAGGGCAGATCTAAATGCCCTTCTTTAGCTAAACTGTGTTTTTTTGCTTGATCTGTCAGCACTCTTACTGCATATGCTCCAACAAACCAAATGCCTTTGTTCTCCTAAAGCAATCCTGCCTCAGGCCATCCTTCCAGTAGACATTAGTTCTTTTGTTTGGATAAAAGGGTGTCATCACTCATTCATGATGAGAATATGATTCAGCCCCTTCTCCTCACATTCACGGTCCAGTCTTCATAAATACTTGCTTTTACAGCATATTGTATGTGTATTCCAATGGCTGACATCAGTGGGCCAAATTCTGCCCTAACATGAATGAGCTCCAGTCCTGCTGTTCATGTTGGAGAAATTGCAGGGAGCCTAAATCAGAGGAAAGTATCATCTGTTCCCAGTCCCATTCAAATGTTTGTTTGGGTTTTTTTAGCTGCATTAAAGACTTAAAATAAAATGTTCCCTGATCTGAAACAAATGAGGTTCAAACAGCAGCCCATTGAAATACATGTGATTTTTTTTTCCCACCTACTTCACTGAACTTTCGGTCCATGCCTACCAAGAAAGCTCCTTAGTGTTGCTGTTGTCATGTCAAGTTCATGTAGATAGCCAACAGTTTGGGTGCTCAATTGAATTTACTGGAAGCACACTTCTAAAACTTAGCCTTTATGTGTTCCTTCTTATTTTCTCTACTGAACTAAGTACTTAACTACTGCAATTTCTCTTTTATAAAACTGTATTTGGGCAGGAATACCCCTAAAAGGCAGTGAGTACTGCTGCTACTACTACTACTACTACTACTACTACTACTACTACTACTACTGCTACTAGCATTCACTAGAGCTTCTTTCTCTGCTCCTGAAACTTCAGATTTGTTATTATGTCTGTAAAGCAGGGAGTGGTGAGTGTAATAATTTCTCTCTACTCTGAGGTTCCACCACCCTCTAATTTTCCAAATCAGAGCTATACATGAACAGTATAAAGTGTATGGACTCTGTCCCAAACTGGATCTCTGCCAGTTCAAGTGAGAACTGAGGATGTGAAAAGACTTCTAAAATTTATAAAAATACTTGGACTGCATTGATTTAGCTTCATGCTAGGTTTATTTAATGGTAGTGAGGGTGTGGTGTAAATCCCCACAGTTTGGTTTTTTTTTTTTCCTGGGCAAAACCTCTTAAAATTCAGCTGCAGTTGAGCTGAAAGATATGGAGAGATACAGGATACAAGTGACTTTAAAATAATTCCTCACAACATCTGTTAACACTGAGACGAGCTAATGTTGCTTTATTTCATGAACTAAGGAAGTGGAAAAGAGCCTTAAGGAAAACACATTAGGATAAGCTTAAGGAAGAACGTAGAGCATATGGTGGCACATGGGTAAGGAGGCCTGGATTACCTCGGTTAATAACTCACCCAACACACTGCTTTTCTAATCTCTTAATTTCCATATCTGCCTTAAAGTGCTTCAAATAAGAGCTTCCCAAACCTAACTGTAGCTATTTAGTGTGTTAGAAAGTCTCTGTTTGGTATGGAAGGATTTGTGATTAGCCAAACATTTCATGGCCCTCTTGGTAATGTGTTAGGAAGCTTTCCTGACATCAAAATTTATTTTTAAGGAAAGCTTGTCCTAAGAGTCAGAAAAGCCTCTAAAAGCTCATTTGTTGAGTCCTGATAACTTTTTAGAAGCTACTCCAATGTCCACTGAAGCAAGAGGAAAGGCTCCCAGTGACTTCAGGATATATTTTATTGGAACACTTAAGCAAGGAGTTGGCTAAATTGAGTATCTGCTTTGAAGATGTTAACATACACAGGACTGTACCACATCCATGAATAATGTGTTCTAGTACCTATACAATTTATTTTATTAAGTAAGAGCATTTTTCATAAATCTACTCTCAACATTACCAGGACAAGGAGAATTTACAGTTCTGAGCTTGTCTTAGAAGGCAGTCAGTTTGTTGTTAGTTAATTTGATTGGAAAATTAATGGGGCACGTAACTGGATTAATGGTGTTGAGAGACTTTATGGTTCTGTCTGTTCATTGCTGAATGACATATTGGATACCTTATGTGGAAAATTATGGAAAAAAGTGAAGTTATTCAGCAATTATTTTTCTCTTTTCATTGTTGGGCTTTTTGACTCTGACAGATAGCAGCATGTCTGCTGTATGAATCCTAACTTTTCCTCTCCAGAAAGGGTGATGGGACTTTATGGGAATTCTTGCTCGTAAGTGTCATCATGAAAACAGGACCTGCAAAGCTTTCTCTGTGATTCACCACAACAAAAGGCCTTTTGTTTCAAAAGCCAGACAAGACTGGTATTGGGCTGCATACTTGACTAACACGTCATGTACAAAACCAACCACTTAAAATCATGGAAAATTCAGGACATCATAAAATCTTACACCAACTGCATCATTTTATTTATTCAATTTTTTTTTTCAGATATTTAAAATAAACAAAATATGTTCCTTCATAGGCTGTAAGGACTGCCAATTTAGAACTGCAAAACCAAAATGCAATATAATTGACTGACTGCTTCTACCAAACTGAAGTAAATAAACACTGGAGCCCCATTCATCAACCAATCCTTTTAAGGCTCCTCAAAGAGCTGATCCAACATATGGGTCTTGTAGCATGTCTAAAAGTCAATAAATACAGGTGGTGTCAGACTACAGGAAGGGATTTATGAAGCCCTGGAAGATTTTTTTGTGAGTATCTTGCTGGCTATACCTTCTCTATTATATTGAAGGGAACATAATCCAGTCTCAATGTTTCTAATGCCTGCATCTCTGAGAGATACATGAATGAGTATATGTCTTAGGAAGGATCTTCCCTGGAGGCTCTGGCTTCATGTGCCCAAACCATCATACTCAAATCAGTCAGGCCACTCAAAAGTAGCCGACCTGGGTCCCAGAGCAGAGATGTGCATCCCAGGTGTGTGATTACCTTCTGTACCACAACCTGCTTCCAATTAAACTGCAATGTAGCCCCATGTGAAGGATGTGCTGCAGGACTAAGCCAGAAATGACAAAAACATAGATGATGAGTGCAACTTATCCATCTGAAAGTAATGACTGTGGCCATTGAGGCAGGTATGTGTAATAGAGTCTCTGAGAATCACTGTCAGAAGTGATTCCATTGAAGGGAAAGGACCGTCTAGGAAAGAGGGCCTTTGTATGAATGGTGTGCTGGAGGATCAGAAGGGGATGGCACTGGGGAGCAGAAGCAATTACAGACCTCAGGGGACATGGAGAAACTGAAGAGGTCTTAAACCATTGGTCTTGTTAAGTTTCATTACCCTGGATTCAAAGAAGAAGGCTCTGTGATGAGGGCCCTGAATTTGTCAGGTGACCTTCTGGGACATACATTTGGCTCCCTAAAGCAGAGGGAGGCAACCTGAAGAGAGTGGCTGGGATGTGACACACAGCAGGGTGCTACAAGCTGACTATGTTTGGAGATGGAAGGATGGCTTTGAGCATGTTTGTCTACCTTCCCCAAGAAGAAAAGCAGGTAAAGTTCGGATATAATTGACTCACTGGAAAGGTAAATGATTTACTGTTGGAGGGGTTGGTTTGAATAGCCAGGAGGGCATTAAAGTCACAATGAAGAAGAAATTTAAAAGAGGGAACAATACACTTTTGCTTAGTAGAAAATCAGACTCCCAAGCAAGTAAGGAATGAAGCTGTCCAAGGACATGATGCCAACAAGTTCTGACATTCCTGACCCATCAGTGTTGGGTAACTGGGTGTGTATTTCATGCAACGGTACCAAAGTTGGGCAAGATAATATGCACAAGTGGAATATGAAGTGGCTGGCAAAAATTAGAGAAGTATGTTTGTTTCTTTCCCTTTGTGACTTAAATAAAACATCTCTTTGAGGCAGTCTGAATATTTTTCTCATTCTAAGTGTGAATAAAAAGAAAATGAATATGCAACTTTGACCACAAAAATTAACGACAATCTAGCAGATTTTAAAATCTATTTTTTAAAGTCAGAATAAAATTGGAAAACAAAGGCTAGATTTGCTAGGAGAGTGGGTTCAAAGGATCATTATTCAAGGATTAGGATGCTCACCCAAGACCACAGGGGTCCAGGCTTCTCTGCCAAATATGGATCAGAGCCTTGAGTCCAAACTCCCTTATGACTGAATGGAGAATTTATTTCTTCAGTAAAAACCTGACCTAATTATGACATATAGAGAAAAATTGATAACAGAACTGAAGCAAATATCTGCTTATGTGCAGAAGACTGTGCCTTGATAATATTTGTGTGCAAAAAGAGTAAAATGTGAACCAGTAGTATAGATTCTTGGTTCTTAAAAAAGGCCAGTTTTGTAAAGCTGAAAACAATTATAAGTCAGATCTACTGGGAGAATTTAAATGGAAAAATGTGAATGATAATTGCAAATTGTTTAAAAACATTTTACTAAAAAGTCATAGTTGTTATAAACCAAAACAACATAGTTAAAGTGAAAGCTGTTCTACTATAGAAAAACCCACATGTTACACTTGAAAGAAAGAATGACGCGACCAAAAATAATTTAAATCAGAAGATAGGAATGATGATAAATTTGCAAGAGAAGCAAGAGAAGTGTAAGTAGAGGTGTTTGCCCAACAGAGTTGAAGACCATACAAGTTAAGGACAAGAAGTTTTTGATGCACTTTAGGGAAGAGAATGTATCAGTGCTCTGATGGGCTTCTCTCAGTGGATAAAAATGGTAGAATTATTTATACTAACACAGAGAAGACGAGAATAGCTTTCTGTGTTGGTTGGAAAAAAACAGTTGAAAATACATAATCCTGCAATAGTGATGATGTATTTTCCATTACAACAATAATTCAAGAAAATATTTTAACAGCAGCTACTAAAGTAGGTATGTTAAATGAGAGGCTTGAACAACTTCTGTCCACAAGTTTGAAAAGAACAAGTCAAAAAACTCCTTTGACTATAAATAATGGTTTTCTAGGAGACATTGAACACTAGGAAAGTTTGAGAAAACTGGAAAGATACAGTCTTATTTGTGTGACATATATAGGATGAGAACATCAATCATGCATTTCCATCTGACTTGCCTTGGTCTTAGAGAAATTAAAGTTGTTGTCAGACTGCTACTAACTCTGTGAAAGAGACTGTAATTTAAAAAAACCCTTTTTCTAAATGTTTGTGCAGCTAACTTGATATATTTTTGAAACAAGATTGTTATGGTAAATGCAGCTAATAGTATTTGATGTAGCGTACTTTGAATTCTGTATGGCATTAAGCTTGACACATGTTATAAATTTGATTATGAAAAGAGTATTTTCTTAATTTTAAATAATAAGTATACAGATATGAAATCGACATGTCACACTGAAAGTGGGTTAAATGCTGGCACACTGGTCTGAAAATGCAATTGCTACTGGAAATTTATAATTTGCTTGATGTTTTGAATGCAGTCCTGAAACAAGTGATGGCTGGTCTTCTGCCATTCAAGACGTTTTTCTTGGAGTTTTCTTGTTCCTAAAAAGTAACACAGGAGGAAAAAAGAGTGAAATACAGACATGAATACTTAAGAAGCTGAAATCAACAAAGTAGTTTGTTTCTGTTTATTTTTAGTAGGATTTCAGTCAGATTCTGGACATCACTAACTTATCTACATTAAGGAGTGGAGTAGCAGATTAAAGCAGCTTACACTGGGGTCTCTACATGCGGTGCAGTGTTTGATGTCAAATCAGACTTACTTCAGTTCCCCAGACTAATCATCAGTTCCTAATGCCTGCGGCAGTGGCTGGGAAGCGTGTGGGAAGCAGCTTCCTGACTGTTTTCCCCTGGCAGGGATTCAGTTTCCCCAAATCAAATCCAAGTGGGTGACCTCCACCCATATACAATAAGTGGGGTTGGGAGGAGGACACCACAACTCACCTCTAAACCTCTGTCCTGCACCACATGCAAGTGTTTGGAGGATTTGGCCATTAAATATATGAAGAAGGTGGGACTGAGGCAAGCAGGAGTTGCTGAGAAGGGCTGTCCTCCAAAGAGTTGGTTCTGAGACTGCTAAATAGGAAGCAGAAGGCTACATCTGCCTTTGGCACCAGAGTGGGATGTTCTTAATGCTGATTTCCCCAGCTGGAGAAGGGTGCTGGGTGAATTGGAGAGAGTTCAGAGAGCAAAGCCATGTGAATAATGAAAGGTCTGTGATAGGCCTGAGGAGCTTGTCTTGTTTATCTAACAAAGAAAAGATTAAGAGTTGACTTGATCACAATCTCTAAATATGTACACAGGGAACAGAAATTCTGTCACAGTTCACTCTTTTGCTCTGACAGACAAAGGAAGTGATCTGGTCCAACTGCTGGAAGATGAAACTGGGCAGCCAGAGACAAGAAGAAAGCAACATACTTTTAAACAAAAAGACAATTAATCCCTGGAACTGCTTTATAAAAGTTATGGTAGATATTCTACTTTTCACCATTTCAGAACATAGATTGGTATTTCTTATGACATATGTGCTCTAAATAACATCATAACAACTTTCCCTTCTCCCTCCCTGCCAGAAGATCACCAAACCCCTTCAGAAAGAAAGAAATACACAGATGGCCTAGTAGAGCAGTTACTCAATGGCTTTCATTTGCAATCAGCTCAAAATTAGGATAAACTCTGTGTGTTTGTTTATTCCCTTTTTCCCTCTCAATTTTATTAATTTGTTTGTCGGCATATGGGGGGATGGATAAGCACATGCACGCTCCCTCTACAAAGCTACAGATACAATGACTGTTAACAAAATTTTGAGTAAACTGGTTTGTTAAATTTTAAAGATGTTTTGTTCCCAACTGAAAATGTCCAGGTTCCACAAATAGTAGTGTAATAAAACCTTTCATATTGATTTTTTAAAAAAAATTTTGGCTGGGGTTGAAGTGACCCAAAATGAAACACTTGGTTCAAATTTTTCTCATAGGATTTTTCTCTGCAGCAAAATCGAAATCTTCTTGTGGAAAATTTCAGTTTTGTAGTAAGTGCATTCCCATTAGAAAATAACTGCACTGTGAAACTCCCAGCCAAGTCTAGTAATGATGGTCATGACAGAGATGGGGGAGAGAGGAGTGGATTTCATTACATTCTTTCACTCAAAAGAGAGGGAGAACTGAGCTTCTCCATTCCCTTTGTTTTCACAGTCAAGTTTCCTGCACTTCTAAAGCACAAACCCCTTATGCATATGCATTTATTGCTTGGGTATCGAACTGATAATATATTAAAAGGTTTATGATTTACTGCTGTAATTATTGGCCTCCCAACTTTCACCCACAATTATTGTGTGCATATATCTTCCAGCTTGCAAAATCCCCACTTGCCCATATAAATGATGTGATTGCATTACTCTGTAATTTCTTTGCTGTCCTAACTGCTCATTAGAGCAAACACCTCAAAGCATGCATGTATATATGTTGGGACTGCTTGGATTATCTGGCTCATTCCCTCTTTTTCTCTGTTTTAGGAGTTTTTACTTCTTTTCTCATGCCCCCCCACTTTTTTCCTGCTATAGTATATCACCGGGTATTTTTCCTCTCATTTTTCCAAGTGTCCAAATGTTCCTGTTTGATTTATTTATGTCTGACAGTGTTTTAGAGTGCCCAGTCCATTTCCTTTGGGAGCATTCTGCGTTAATCTCTCTTCATCTGGATGCTTATTTCCTCCGGCTCTGCTCTCCGACTCAGCTCCTCCAGTACATAGTTTTCCTCCTTTCTCCTGAATCTGTTATCTTTTTCTTCCCTTAGTCAGATCCCTTCTTCTCCTCTACCTCTCCCTATCTCTCTTTTCTCCCCCCTTACTTTATGTTTCTCCTTCCTTTACATTTCTTCTTCCTGTGGAGCCCTCTATGATCCAGAGAGACCACTTTTCTTGCCCAGTCTCTGCAAAGGAGATCCACACTTCACTCGTGCACTTTTCCACACCTCTTTTATTCCCCTCTGCTCTTCCTTTTTATCTTGCCTTATTTTTCACTTCTTCTTTCTATGCCTTCAGCCTTTACCTGTTGCAGTGTTTTGCTTGACAGGGACATGCCTGCTCCCCAGCCCCACATTTACCTGGAGAACTTGAGACCAGATGGCATCCCTGGCTGCCAGTGTGCTGGCCCAAGTCTCCCCTGGGGGTGATTCAGTGTCTCCCCAGTGCAGGACAGAAGTGTTGAGGAATAGAAATAGAAATAGAAATAGAAATAGAAATAGAAATAGAAATAGAAATAGAAATAGAAATAGAAATAGAAATAGAAATAGAAATAGAAATAGAAATAGAAATAGAAATAGAAATAGAAATTGGAGGATGCTGTTGCCTGACTCGGTGCAGGAGCCGTGCCCTGCTCAGCCTAGAGGTGTGTATGCAGCTGCCTGTCTGCACTTGAAAGAAGTCATGGGGCTGTGTAGACAGTTCCATCCCAGGCTCTGAGTGTGCACCCTGCACTGGCCAGTGCTAATAGGCAAGTAAAAGCCCCCCGAGGGCCACTCACTTCCCTCTTGTAAATCCGCATGTGGTTTGAAGGGGTACTTTATGAGGTGCCTCTGTACACTTGATCCCTTGTATTTTTTCCTGCTGTGGAGCCCGAGGCTGTCTTTCACAGCTCCTGCAGTAAAGCAGGGCCCTGGGATCCGGAGTGGAGGGACACTGCAGCAGGGAGTGTTGGCTTTCACACAAGTCACAGGTGCTTTCAGTGCAGCCCTGCCTGCCCTCCCTGCACACTGCTGCACACGCTGCAAACCCAGGCTGCTCTGGCAGACTTTGTGCCTCCTCACTGCCCAGGTGCTGCATCTCTTGGCGGGTTTTGTCCGGTTTTGTCCCCTACCATCACAGGGAGTGGCTGTTTTAGGCTCTTTGTGGTTCTATCGCTGTCTTATAGTTCATCACATGAGTGAAAAGCAAACACGGAACTGGGACAGCAGCAGAAGGCCTTGAAAGAGGGGATGGTGAGGAAGTGCATAGGAAGACCAGCTGCTGTACCTCCTCCTACCCATTCTCTCCTGTGACTCAGTGCCACAGAGCATCTCCTCTGTCAAGAAGCTTGGCCCCTCACACAAAGAGGATGTGGCCAAGAGCTGACTTTGCCTTTCCTACAGGAGAAATGGGACCTCTCTGCACCTTGGCAAGATGTACAACTGCTTTGTGAAAACCAGCATCTGTTTAAGACCCATAAGGACCATCAGAATGTATGTCTCAAATCCACACAGAAATAACCTACTCTGGAGATCTCTGCAAAGAGCTTTTAGGTAGTCATTGTAAATAAGGAAAAAATTATGTGAAGTGCTCCAAAATATCTCTTTTAAAAGTCTTGAGTGTGGTGGCCACAGACTGCAGCATTTTTTAAAAAATAAAGAAAAAAATAATCAGAGTCTTTATCCCTGACCCCTACAGTTTCATGATGTTACAGGAAGAAAATGAACTGGCTACAGACAGAGTTTTTGGAGTTGCTGTCCTATCAGCTAGTGATTATCAGATTGTCTGCCTGTAATGACATATCCAGTCATATGTTTTCCCCATCAAGGCCCAAATAAATGAAAGGCAGAAACAAAGGAGTGTATGAGTCCAGCACTTCATTCTTCATACTTCAAGAGCTGTAGCAACAAATACTAGGGAGGAATTCCCAAGTGAGAAATGATACCAGTTCAAGGTCACATAAGCTGATGCATGGAAGTACATTACAAGAAAACTAGAAAGCTATTTTGGGGATAGACATTGTTTACTAGATGCTTGGAGGGATTTTTTTTAATCAGTGCCTGCTGGGCTCTGGGTTAGCAATTGAACCAAAGTTTCTAAAGCAAGGGGCTGGGAACTGGGAGATTCTGTATGCTGCTTCTGGGGACCAGAGGCTAAATTAGTCCTTCTTTACTGAACCTCAGGTAGGCTCCATTTTCACAGTCGGGACTCTAAGTATTATGCGCTCTTAATAGCACTGCAGAAAAAGTTAATTTCTTAGTATGATGACAGTCAGTCTCACAGGGCAGAGCTATTTGGTTTTGTTACTGAAGTCATTGAAAGCAATGTGGAGCCAGCTTTCTCTAGGGAGAAGGTGTGTAAGTGGGGCTGTTCCTTGGAGAAATGCTGTTTTTCACAGAGCTCCCACACTAAGTGTGATGCAAAATATGCTGATTTTTCCCCAAGGAGCAGGGCGTGTGGGGATCTTCTGGGTCCTCCTTTCCTACCAGAGCTACACAGAGCCTACTAGGCGTGACAGGGACCAGGAGGAAATGCTGATGACAGATGACAAAGCCAAATCTCATGAGAGGTGAGAGCAGGAAAGGGAGCCCCAGAGCACTGATAGGTGCCTGCCCTTTCCTTCCTTGCATCCCTGTGGGTATGCCTGTGCCCTGGGCAGCACAGGGAATGCCCTGGCAGTGTAGGCAGTGCTGTGAGCAGAGCCCAGCCAGCCTTTGCACAGGTCTTGCCAGCATCCACCCTGGGGCAGGAGCACGAGTAAAGGCTGACCCAATGACTCATGTACAAATGTCTTTCTTTCGACTTGTTAGGGCTGCAAGCTCAATTGAGAACTGCTTGCACTAACCAAAACTCTGCCTGAAGTTAAACTGCCTGTCAGGTCATACAAGCAAATGGGCCTTATTTCCTACCTTCCTGTGGGATCTGAAGTAGTTTATGATTTCTCCAGGAGGGACCTCTCCTCCTAAACACACCACAGTGGGCCTGAGTAAGTCTTTCCAACAGGAGCATCACTGATGGTGATACATTTCTGCTGGCCACTTCAGATTTGCCAAACAAATGGACAGCTTGTATGAAAAAAATCCCCTGTGAGGGCTAATCACAACAACATTTGCACTGCTCGACCCTTGCTCCATTCAGTCATTGCAGATGGCGAGTGTGTCCTCATGGGGACTGTCTACTCTGCCTTTGCTGGCATGTGGGGCTGCCCCTAGCCTGGGAGTGCCTCCCCATTATTATTAATAATACATTTGCAGGACTGGCATGTGCTGCTTCTGCTTCCTGCAGCAGCTGAAGCCAAGTCTGTAAAACAGGTCTAATTTTAGACCTTTTTAACTCTGAGCACAGAGTGAGACCAAACCCGGGAAATTTTGAGTTTTCATTGTTTCCTCAGCTGTGGGTGAAGATCTCTCATGGATATTTGGAGGAGTTTTTCCCAGATACGTGAGCCTTCGCCTCCAGTTGCATCTCACACAAGCTCTGTCTCCAAAACCCTGGTGACATCAGCCTCTTTTTTCCTTTTGTTTCCATGTCTTTAAAGTGGGAGACTGTTATTTTCCTACAGTGCTTCAAAAAGGGAGAGATTAGTTGTGAGAATTCATAATGAACATTGCTCAAGTGTTTGAATAATAAGATGTTGAGGGCTTTGTTTTGTGAGGTAGTGCTTCAAATGCAATGCCATTTGTTTAGGCTTCCTGGGAAATTATGAAATGCATGTGTATGTGTGTGCATGGAGGGGGCAGGGAAATCTGAGACCAGATTTTATGTGTGCAGGGAAAGATTTACAGAACCGTGTTTTCTGATGACTCCTTGCCATCAGTCAGTTTAATGGTGCTGCGTGCTGCTGCGCTGTTAGCGTTTTGTCATTTGGCAACAGCGGAGGGAAAACCTACGGTGGGGCTGGTCCCTGCTCGAGTGCTGTGTATCTGGAGACCTTAACTAGCCCCTGCTGCCCTGCTGGACATGTAACCCTGACACTTTGTCATGTGGAGGGCTATCAGGTAGCACAGAGGTGCAGGGTCCCTTTGGAGGGCGCATCGGAATGCGCGGCACAAAGGAAGGTACCCTTTGCTCAAGAGGTTTTTCTTGTAAACAAACTGACTGACAAGCAGAAACAAAGCTATTGAGCCACGACAAAGAAAAAGGAAAAGTCACACTTCCTTTGTGCTCAGCAGACTGTAGTCAGTCGATGAAGTCTGCTATTACTGGCCTTAGAGAAGGCCTATTTTGTTACTGAAAGAGGTTTTCCTGTTCTCTGGATGGATTAACTTGAGCTTAGAATATCCCACTCTTTTTATTGCAGGCTTTCATCTCTGCCCATTTTGTCGACATCCTCCAGAAAACAGGAGTCAGCTGACAGAGTGACACTGTTGGAGATGAGAGATGTTGACTGCATTATTTTCATTACCATTTTTACTAAGTGGCCATACAGAGTTCTCATTTAATACTTCTACGCGAATTAAAACTATAATTTAAAAACACTTTCATAAGGCTTTAATTGTCCTCCTTTGGTCTGGGAGACAGAATAAGCCATTTGCAAGGTTATTTATTTGTTTTGGAACAGAGTATCAGAAAAGGGAGAAAGCCAGGGAAAGGCTCCTTGAGTACAAGTCACACGGTACCAGCTCCAATGCTAAACTTTAGTCAGGCTTCAAACCACAGACCAATTATAAGGTATTTCTATTAAATATTTAATTACACTGAAGCTGTATTATTTCCTTGGAAAAGGTGTTCCAATGGTGTAACATAACCATTCCTCCACTTTGGTCCTGAAGACTGAGGGTTTCTAGCAGTTTCTCTCCCTGCAATCCTGCTTCCTACACTTTTAGATGTTATGGCTGGAGGGATTGTTGTTATTATAGACAGTCTGTGGGATTGTGGAATCACCAGCTAGAACAGATAGGAAGATAGCCCATCTTCAAATAACACATAGAAGAGAGTCTATCCCATTCCTAGATAAATTGTTGCAGTGTTTAATTCCCTCTCTAGTTAAAATCCTGGCATTTATCTACTTCAGATTAATATAGTGTCAGATTCCACCTACTGGATGTCGTGTCTCTGTCTACTAATTCAGAGATCCCCCTGGTAAAGGAAATATAATACAGCTACTTGCAAGCTAAAACCGAACAAAATTTGGTATTTTCACACAGTGGGCAGATGCGACTTGTCAACATTTGTTTTCACTCCAAATGACACACAGAGAAAAGCCTTACTAACATAAAGGAAACCCAGAATGGAAACATACATACAAACAAACAAACCAATCTAAACAAAATTATCATTTTCTTTAATGTAAGACCCTTGTTGTTTGAATGTACTAAATGGATCGTCCAGGGCTTTCTTTTGTGTCAGTTCAATATTAAAAATAAATATTTTCCCATAATGCTGCATTGCTCCTGGGAATTATAGCCTGAACAAACACTATCCTTATTCAATTTAGGCAGAGGCTTCTTGGCTGGACTACAACTCCTGTAATGTTATATACAACTCTGAATTAAGTGACAAATTACTCTGTGGCTGGCCTGTAGGAGAAAACAGGTACCTACAGCACCGATAAATGTGTTCACAAGAAGGTGAAGTTTAAAGTTTCCTTCAACAGAAAAAAAATGAGAAGCAGAGTGGCTTACAGTGAACTATTTAATTTTGCTTGTCCTGAAGGAAAATTAACATTATCTTTTCTTTATAGAAATTTCTGTGGAAATGTCATTTTCTATTGTTGAGACAGAATACCCAGCCAGCCCTATTATAAACCACAGATAAATCACCATTTATCCTCCTATTGGATAAATTAAATTTGAGATTTACTTTTTTTAGGAACTCACTAACAGCTTTTGCCAATTGCAAGTATACTTGCATTTCTTTCTTGAACTTTTTCATGTTTGTCGACAGTATGTTTTAAAATGTGAACATTGAAGCTGGCACTCCTTTCACTATTAATATTTGAAATAACAGTGAGCATCTGCCTTTCCATCCTTGTGTTTTATAGTCTCCTGCTTGCAAATACCAGGATCCCATTTTTTTCTTTTTGTCTCTTTTTTTACATTGAATGAAGAACTCTTCTGGGGCTCAGCTGGTTATCAGTCATGACCTCTAAATCCTTTTCTAATTCTCTCTTTCTAAAATATAGTCCTATTCTTCACTGTACAAACTATCTTGGATATTCAGAGTTATGTTTAACTATATATTAAAATATGTTGGTTTTTTTTTTTTTTTTTTTTTTTTTTTCTAAAGAGGTCAAGTTACCATTCAAATTAGATTCCATGTAGAACAGATCTGCTTTTCTCATTATTTGCCACTCTACGATTTTTGTGTCATCTGCACACTTTGCAAGAAATGGATACAGATTTTTTATACTGGATCACAGATAAATGTATTAAATAATGAAAGCAAATAAAAATGGTTCTCCTGTAAAAGATCCTCACTGTAAGGGCACTCTCCATTGAGTTCCTCTGGGGATTTCTCATTTCTTCCCGTGTTTATTATGTGCTACACTGCCTTTGTAGAAGACCCATTTTCTGGCACGTTGTGCCATGCTGAATGAACTTGGACATTAGCAGGAGTGTATGACATTGGAAGAGCTGTGTAAGATGGTGAACCTTTGTAGCTGCTGTCTAAAACCACCCTACTGAGTTTGGGAACATAAAATATTGAATTAGAGCTGAATGTTATCCAGTGTACCCATCAATACACAATTTTCCGCCTAAATGCAAACCAGCCCTATTCTGCATCACTGTCAAAGGCCTTATCTTTTTTTGTCTACTCTGATTATTGTCTTACACCTATGGGAATTGTGTTTATAACATCTGATATGTTTATAACCTTAGTGTTAGAAGCTAGGAATGCTTGATGCTTTGATGCTAGGCTACTAGTTATTATATTATTTTTTTTCACTTATCAAAGTGTTTTCCATTGCATTTACATTTTATTCTGGAAGGTTGGTTGTTTTTCTTGAGTAGGGAGAAGAAGAAAGAACAGAGTTCTCAGTGTTTAAGAGCAGAAATATCTGGAGCTAGAAGTGTGACTAGTGTGTTGCAGTCCCACAGAGTGATACTCCTCCACAAATCATAGTCATGGGGAGGATGTGAAATTGTGGTTGAAGTTTGGTCTGCTCTTCTTGCAAGCATGTTTGACACCATCTTCCTACTTACCTGCATGAAATATCCAAATCTCCCATGATAAATCTAGGTTGTTACCAACTTTAAAATTATTAGATTATTTCTGTGTTAATGGTTTCCACTCAAATGACACAAGGCTGAGGTTTTACTTTCAGCTATCCAACAAAAGGGGTGGGTCCATGAAGAAATATCTATTAGACCAGGAGCTACAGATCATCGTGTCTGTGCCTGGGGTCTGGTGGGCTCTGCTTCTCTCACATCTCTTCAACAAGAGATGATAACTGTGATCACACCCAGGCTTGCAATGCCAGCTTATAGCACATGAGACCATTGGCTAAGCAGCACACCTGCAAAACCATAGGAAGGGTTCAGTTCAAAGGCTGCTTTGAGACACCAGCTACAGAGAAAACAGTTCGAGGTATCCCATGCTGATGTTTGTCAGCAGAAGATGATTTTAGTGGTCATCGGTGTGGTGAATGTGTGGGAAGTGTCTGCTGGAAGCCTGTTCTGGAGTCATTGTCTAAGGGACTACAAGGTGTTAAAAATCTTCCACTTGTCCTGGTTTCTCTGAGACCTGGATTCACCTGTCAAGAAACGATGGAAAACCTGTGTATTAGTATTTACTGAGGAAACTTCTATTGAGCTTCATTGTGATGTAAAAGGCTCAGGCTGGAAGGACAGGAGTTTGTGTTCATCATCATGTAGGTGTGGTAGTTAGGGACGTAGTTTAGTGGTGGACATGGCAGTGCTGGGTCAATTGTTGCGTCTGATGGACTTAGGGGTCTTTTCCAACATAAAAGATCCTGTGCCTCTATGATTCTATCCTGCTCCTTTGTGTCAGACTTGCAGGGTGTTCCCAAAGTCTGTCAGTGATGTAGGAATGTGATCAACCCAGGACAGCACCCAAAAGATTCAAGGGATTTTGCATGACACAAGTGAGTGCAGGTTGTGTGCAAGATTTGTACAGGGGAATGACTGCTCCACTGGAAAATTCAAAATTTAAAGGAGTGGAAGGAGCCAGCTCCCTGGTCATTGAGGATAGAATTCTCTGATTGCAAGAAGAGATATAGCTTTAAGAAATAAGGCAGAGAGGAAACTCTTTTTCTCCAGAGTAGCCTTGGGCTAAACTCAGCTCATAGAAAACAAACCCAGGCCATGTGTCTTACATATCCAATGCACAGCTCTGAAACAACCCACAGTCATGGATCAAAAGCGAAAGTGCTCATTGTTTGAACAGAGTTTGCTGAATACTCTAAATACAGTCATGTATGAATCTAGGGAAAGCAATGAAAGGGAAAATAGTTGTTTGGGAGAGCAATTTGTTAGGATTAATTTCTCTGATTTTATTCCTTCTTCCCAGTTCTCTGGACTGGAGTGTTGTTAGCAATATTTTAAAAGCTGGATATGAAATCTAAGTTAAACTCGTCCTTGTGCAGAGACCCAGGCTTAAGGCTTTCATTACATTACAGTGCCATGAAAGCCTGGTTTTAAAGGTTGCCCTCATGTGTGTGGGCATGTTGGCGCTCATCCTCTGTGATCTAGTGATGCTCCAGATCACTGCCTGCAGGCCCCTGGTTTCTTACCAGGTCCCTATTTGCATAAGAAAAGACTTCCCATTTTAAAGCCTCCTCTAACCTACAAATTAGTGTAGATGAATGGCCTCTTGTTGGAATTGGAGTGGTTATCCAAGTTCCAACAATAGCACAGCCAATGCCAGATTTTAAACCCTCATAATGTATATAATTGTGTGATATTATACCAGAGGGGAAATTTGTTCTGTAGTCCAGCTGGTGATTAGCTTTACATTGAGGCATGGAGATTGGATATCCCTTGAAACTTTATCCTGGTTAACGTAACTACAGCTGGTATTTTGTGGTATAACAATTCAACCCTTACTCCTGAGAGCAGTCCCATTGGGACAGACCTGGAAGTCCTCACTTGGAGTTTACCCAGGCAGAACTTTTGCCACCTTCAATTGAAGTTTTTACCCAATAAAGTCCAAGTGTGAGCACCAGAGGATGATGCACCATCATTTCTTTGTTGGTTGGACAGTGTTTTTCACTTGAACAAGGTTTACTTGATCAAATCCCAAATTAGACATAAATATCTGTTAGAAATGTAGGAACCATTGAGCTGTATTTTACTATTAGCTCAACTACCCTAATATCCCAGAATCACTGACAGCAGCTATAGCACTTCTACTGAGGTTACTCTTAGCTCAGTATTCTGTGCTGAGTCTATTTATACCTGCTTATTCTCTAGGAACACATTAAGCAGTCATTAATGGATGGCAGATAAACAGAGCCATATCCATTTGCAGTACTTCCCTTCTGCATCACCACTTCTCAATGTGCATGCTCCTACTGCTCCTTTTAAATCTCTTTCTTGAAACTTCTGAACTAAAGTGAATTCAATGTGTTGGTTTTGATGGGTATTTCTAGAAGGTTAACTGGCTTCATGAAAATCTCCCTCATGCATCCCCTTCTTTTGTTTTCATTTTTATTTTTGTGAAAATAAAATTCAAAATTATTTTTTGAAAGTTACATTGTAACTGTATGGTTGTTTTGTGTTTAGGCAATTTTGAGAAAAATCTGTTTTCCCATAAAAAGTGAAACAGCCCTATACCAGACAAAAATCGTATGAAAACCAATGCCATCTGACAGGAAATAAGATTCTTCCTTAACTTTCATTCTGACTGTTAAAAAAATTTGGCTTGGAAATGCATTTTGAAATTCAATTTGAAAAATGAAAAATGTCAATGACACTGTTTGTTTGTTTGTTTGTTTGTTTGTTTGTTTGTTTTTTTTATAAAGTGGAAACAGGGCTGGAACTCTTTAAGAGCAAACAGAACAGAAAAAGTCTTCCCTGAGAAAACAGTTAGATCTGTGTGCCGTGGATATATTTATTTCAAAGAAATGTGGTAGCAGTAATCTTTAGAAGGTATTTAGGCATTGCAAACAAATCTGTCTTCTTTCACTTGTTGCATTTTGCTTCATGTTCAGTGCATTTCTTTTTTAGTCTAGAAGAGTATGGATAGAAACATTTTCTTGGACTTCTACACGCACTACACTTTTTGTATATCTCTACCATATGTTCTCCTTTGTCCATTGTAAAATAAATGGTCCTGTTTATTCTTTTTTTTACTTATATCTCCTGTAGAAATTCCCTCCCACACTATTAATTCTTTGAATCATTTTCTTTGCAGCATTTGGAACCTTTTAAATGTCTTCTATGTCTTGTTAAACATGATCAAAAAGGACTCCAGTGCTGTAGATGAAAGCATGTCTTCAGCCTTTCAACAGTCTAGAATAAGTTTCATTCTTTTTATTAAAAAAAAAAAAAAAAAAGAAAGAAAAGTTTAACATCATTGGACAATAAGCTATCACCTTCATAATGAGAATACAGGAGAGTTGGGGCTTTCAGTCTGGTTGGGTTAGACCAGAAGCTGCCATAACCTAACAGGTTTTGAACAGCAGAGTTGGCTGAGTTGGAAGAGCAGAAAGCAGGGCCAGCTGGAGGGATGATTCCCCCCACCATCCTTCCCACAGTCTGTCTCAGGTTGCAGCTAAGACATCCTTTTTATAGCCACTAATGGCCTATTCTCCAATAATCTGGGTAATCCCTTTTTGACCACTTCTATACCTTTGTCTTCCACAAACCTCTCACAACCAGTTATGGGACTTTGCATATAAAACTACATCTTCGTTTGCTTAATGGTTTAATGCGTGCCCCTTGGATCTGGTACTGTGAGAAGGAGTGGTATCGCTCCCTTCCATCTCTGTTAGACCATTTGGGATTTTGTTTTGTTCTCCATCCTCTTCTCTTTATCATTTCCTTAAAGAGCTGAAAGGTTCATACACTGCCAGGACCTGAATGTTAAACTAAATCTCTGAAGATGTAGGAAAGAAAAACTCTGATTTACTGAATGTGCTATGATGGATGTGATTGAATTCTTGAGAGTAAAACCTAATTGGACTTAATTGCAAGTCCAGTTACTCCAGTAGAAACATATGTAGAGTTCATATATTTGGCTGGTATACTCTGTGGAGGCTACGATGGGCAATAAAAAGATATAAAAGAACTTGGAAAAATGTAAACAATGCAATTAATTGAATTAAATATTTTTGATAAATCAAAAGGCACTGGAATTCATGTTTAAGCACAGTACTGTAGGGAAATCTGAGGAAAATTCTGATATTGAAGAGTGTACCAGAAAGTAGACAAGAAAGAAAGACTAAGAGGTGCCCTTGAAATAATTTCCAGTTTACTTTTATCTTCTGAGAGCTTTGATGCTTAGTTGGGCTGTCTGTGAACCTGTCACTTGCTTTATAAATGAATGGTGTTACCCTCAACATCCAAGGATGGTTTTGACTCACAGAATATCACATTTTCCAGGGAGTCGCACATTTTTGCCAGCACGGGCGCGTGCAGCACAGCCCTGCACCACTCACTGGGGCGTATTTCCATGAGCTTTTTGGAGCTGATATTGGTGCTGTCTGACTTGGTAAGTATGGTGATGTGTATTCAGCAGCCATGCTTGCACTCAGTCTTGCTAAGAAATTTCACATTGAGAGATATGCATTTATTCATACCAAATGCTTGAGTAACTGTCAGCCTACAAGCTCTGTTCAGTCTCTCTAATGTCTGTCCTTCAGTGGTGTATTGTAATTTTGAATCAAATAGTAAATTCTCTCTGCAGACCAAATTTTTCAGCGTTTACCAAAGACTAATTGCGAACTCCCTCAGTAAAATCTTTCTGCTAAATGTATGCATTACACATTAAAAAACTATCTAAATAGGGCATATCTTAGGATTTAGCAGGGAGTTGGCTGAAATGTCTCATGATTGCTTTTCAGTCTTCGAGAAAATTATTCAGAAGGAAGGGAAACAAAATATCATAAAGCAAGAAAGGGAGGATAGGCTTGGGCTGCATTACAATGAACTCAACAGACTCCCCGGGGAAAGCTAAGGAAACTGGTACTGTGCTAGTTCCCTGCCAAACCCTGCCCTTCAAAATGATGGAGAGGCGCTCACCTTTCACCAAAGAAAGGAAGAAAGCCAAAGAGAGATTTAAATATATCCTAGGGGCACATGAGAGCTTCATGTCAGCAGCAGCAATGCTTAAGTTGTAGGAAGGGGACAGGTTCATCCAGCTGGAGCATAGAGAAATGGACAAATTTCTCTACAATGAGCAAGGGGTAGCACCACGATACAACATGTGGGCAGCTAGATCTACGCTCTGCACAAGGTGTCTGGTGAACTGATATGCTAATCTTACCTTTTTCTTATCTTTATACCAATAAAGCTTGCAGCAAATGAGCCCCCCGGAGCTGCATGGGGTCCATGGAAATGGATCAGGGCTAGTAAGTGGCATCTTACAGAGGGTATGAGGGCCACACTCCAGGACAGTGACTGAGCCCCTGTGATGCACAGGGGGACCAGGGAGGGCAGCTGCAGCTCCCTATAAGGCTCTCATCTGCTCTCTCCTCCAGACATGGAGGCTGCCCTTGGCACAGGCTCAGGGGCCAAAGGTGGGGAAGTTATGGCCCTGGCCATGACTGTGAGGAGGTGCATGTGCAGAGCAGGTTTCAGGGGCAGGCAGCTTGGGGTGTTGGTGTAGAGAATGCAGAGTCCCTTACACTTGAGGAGCAGCTCCTCAAGCCCTGTGACTGCTCCAGTAATGCTCAGGTAATTTATCAGTGAGGCATTGGTCTTAGAACACTTTTTCCTCTCTGGCAGGAAAATGATTACCTATCCAGCTATTGGAAACATTGAAAAAATTCACACTAATGAATCTCTTTCTGTTGCCTTCATTATTGTGTGAACCACAACAATTTCGAAGATACAAGTATTTTCCATCAAGACTATGAATAACAGCACTTGGCAAAACATCTCTATAACAAAGAATAAGCCTCCAACTTTTTTAGTGACTTTACATACAATGTTCCTTAATTACTGGCAAGCATGTCAAGAGTCTATTCCCACATGTGTCAACACTTTCTTAATACACTATAATTCATCATGTTAGTATGGCAGAAACAAGGTACTCTACATCTTTACACACATCCTTCTCCAACTTCTAGTCCTGAACTGAGTATTAAATGAACAGAAAATCTTCATCTAGCAAACAAAGAACAGACCACAGCATCGAAACAGTAAGGTCCCCTGAGTCAATCAAAGTCATACATCACAGAGCACTTTATCATATTCTTCACAACACTGTCTAAATCCAAGAAGCACTGCTTTATTGTCAAAAGGACATTCACTTAATAACAGCAGTAAATCCAGAAAGGCAGGCTAATTTTAGACAGAAAACTTGGCTAAGAGAGAACCCTATCATTTCCCACTCCTGACATTTTTATTCATTGAGTTCATTTTCATGCTAGTTGTGTGATTAAATGCAGATAGGGATTTATTTCCTTTTAATAAAAAAATACACTATTCTGAAAAAAGCCAAAATTGCAAATAAGGGACCTGATCCTTTTCCCACAGAAATAAACAATAGTTTTGTTGTTGGCTTCAGCGATGACAGGAATCAAATCCATGAATCTCTGTTGGAAGAAAAGGTTAAAATTCCGTTGGAAAACTCTTCTTGAACCATACATTAACTCTGTCAGTTCTGGGGGCAACCAAGCACCAGCATAATTTCTTTTCTATTCTGCCTGCACGTTTGTGCATATGTATGCGGCAGTATAGGGAGCCATTTCATAAAGAAGCAAGTGAAAATAAATCTGTCCTCAGTGTGTTGAAGTGAAATGGTTTATTTGCACTCATAAACCAAAGTGCTTGCTGTATTTTTGCATTGGAGTTTTATTATTAACAGTGATATAATCTCCCTTCTTTATGCATAGATACTTGTGCAGAGCCAAGAATCTTAGATGAAGGAAAGAGGTACCATGTAGTGAAAGTAAACATGAGAAATGCTGAGTCTTTTGAAGAACTGGATCTGAGCTCCAGAGACAGTGTATATATTCCCTATTAGTCACTCAATCAAAAGTAACTGGGATGCATATGCATTCAGCACAGGATCCAAATTCTTTTCCTGAGTAGCAATTACTTGGGTAGAAATTGCTTGAATTCCACTAATGACCAGATTTTGGTCTTGTTTATGCTACTTTAAACCTGTCAGGACTCTGCTGAATCAGCTGAGCTATTCTGTAGTAACAAGCTTGAAAGACATTTTAAAAGGTGGTGCTCAGAGAATTCGGTATTTTTAAAATTATTTGTGTTCTTCCACAGGCAAAAAAAAAAAAAAAAAAAAAAAAAATTTTGTAAAAGTCAAAAATACAGTTTCCTTCATCCTGTGCATTGTTCTGCACTGGCAGTGCAAAAGCAGCTATATTTTTACCATAGCTGTCCTGGCTGAATGGGCTTTGTGGAAGGAGAACTGGACAAGAACTCCTCTGCCTACTTTTTCATCTGCTCCACAGATGCTTCCTGCAGCTTTTCTGTTACTGTATGGTAGCAGGCGAATCTGGGAAAATAGTTCCTAATAAGAAACTCAATAAATTTCACCTCCTCTCTTCTGTTCACAAAGTTTCCATCATCTGACCACAATTTTCATTCATTTGCTCATTACTGAAATTTATTTGGAGTGATTCATCAGATAATTTCTATGAATAATTCTTGGTCTGTAACTTGTTTGCAATCAAAGTTGGTCATGAGCATATTGATACTTGAAATTCAAGCCCTTTTGGCTGCATTGCAGAGAACGATCCCTAAACGACTGTGCTTAACATTCAGAATATTTTTTCCAATGCAATTTCTCTCCATGACATGTTTCAACTTGACTTTGCACAAATATTTTGCATTATTAATTTTAGGTGATTTTGGGTGACCAGACCTTGCTGCAGAAGTATCATGTTCAAGTATTCACAAAATCCGAAAGCAAGAGGGTCTGCAAATGTGGGTCAGGCCAAATTTCTGACCATACTGAATGAGTGTTTTCAGGGCCTCATGTAGAACTGACAAGCTTAGGTTGCAGCTTTGGCATTATTCTGCTCCTAATTAATTTTGTTGTAGTTCTACAACTGATGTGATAGAATGATAAACCTATTCTTAAGCATAGATATAGATGTTTTCTGGCCTCTGTGCATTGATTCATCTGCAAACCCTTTACAGAACGTGCAAAAAGGTTGTGTTATCATCACTTCATGTGCAAAACACATTATGAAAACACATGTGTATTTGATCTGGTGTAAGACATACCCATACTATAATGTGGTTTGGACCCAAATATATTTGCTGCCTCTGCCAGAACTTAAAATGATAATAGAGCTTATTTCTTAAGGCAATTGTTTGATTAAACAGGAACATCCCAAGCTTTTCTGACAGTTTCTAAATGAGTCAATAGGAGGTTTGGAGTTTTTTTCAAATGTGTGATTCAGTGAACTGAGCAAAGTAGAAGGATTTTTCAGGTTAAGATGGACTTGGAAAGGTTTTGTCCCTCCCCCACAATACCTTTTGGGAAAAAGCTTTCTCAGTTAGGATGCTTAGGTGTCTCCTGCGGTATTGAATAGGATTGCCAGAAAGAGTCTATTCCTCAAGGCACTGACTGCAGCCAAGTTCTGGTCTGTTCTGTACATGGTAAAGCTATGTTGCTTAGCTTTCAAAATATAAAATAACCTACTCATCTCAAATCTCAAGTGCTGCATTCAATCCTCTTATTGTCTTTACTAGATCACTAGATAACTGTTGGAGCAAAGCTGTTCCTGTGTCAAACAGGTCTATACTCCCTGGTAGGTGATAGAGGCTGTAGGGGAGGCAGATATTTACCCGTCATCCTCCTCATCAGGTTTGATTGAAAAATAGGCGCCAAATTTTTTCGCCATAGAATTAATATTTTTTCATTGTGTGAGCTGATAAATGTTGTCTGGCAACTCTGTATGAGACTTCACCAGCAACCGGAAATTGCACACGTCAGACATCTCTGTTACAGACAAGCTGGTTACAGTCCTTGCACCCCTGATGAGGATTGTCTGGTCTAATGAGTGTGAGCTATTTCATTTCCACCAAAGGGAAATTATTGCTTGTGATTCCTTGGCTAGTAGTAGCTCATTCAAACCAAGTATAGGTGATTCCTTACACAAGCCCTAACAATCTACAGAGCCTACGAGCCTGATTCCCATTCACACCAAAGGCAGTGTAAGTAAACACCTTCAGGTACCTTATAAATTACACTTTAAAGCTCTTTACCTTGCTAAGCTTATAAGGTAGCTTTAATGTAAGAAAGCCAGGCACTAGTGACTTTAGATCTAGGACAAATTCAGTCCTAGCTGAGAGAATAGCCAGGGCAGGACCCATTGCCCTTCCCCACTGTATCTTGGAGACATGGGTCCTCTCCAGCTTCCCTGTCTTGGGATGCAGATAAGTAGTTGTTTTGGGATGGCACTCCCAAACCCAGTGCTCCCACAGAAATTCTCCTCATGCTGCTCACTCACTTGCTCCCCTCTCTTCCCCTGCAGCAGGTTGGAGGGAAAGGTGAAATTCACAAACTAAGAACGATTTACTGGAAGAAGCAACGAGATATGAGAGTGAACAGTAACAGCAACATTGTTAATATCAAATATTGTTAATATCAAACTGTACAGGATATGCAAGTCACACAGGATTCACACAGGATTCTTCGGAACCAGCGATACCCCACTCCTCCCTCTGCCACTCTTACCTGACTAGAAGAGAGTCCCTTTCCCCCACACCCAGTAAAGAGGTGGTGTACGATAACCTCTGGGTCCATGTCCCCTTCTGGCTACTGCAAAAATTAACTCTCTGCTGACCAGAACAAAGACAAGGTAGCATCTTGGAGAGTAAGGGGGAAAGAAGAGACACCCAGTAGCCCTCTAGTTATTAGGGATGTGGGAAACCCTAGTGCAAATTCATGCTCTGATGCAGCAGATTGGAGTCTCTTGCAGTGAAGGTTACCATACTGAGGGCACTGGGCTTATTTCTTCTGCCAAGCTGAGCCTCTTGATGTGAAGAGCCCTGCAGTCTCCAGCTTAGCAAATCAGACTTTAAATAGAGGAGAAATGACTGCTGCCTCTCTTGTGATGATGTGATAGACTGGAATTTGAATTATTGGTTTGGGACTTGCCCTCAAATCCTTTCTTGAGAAAAAAAGCAAGTGAATAATTTGAAAAAGAGAGTGTTCCCTATTCCACCTCCTATCCAAAACATGTGACATATGCAAGAAGAAAAACCACCAATTTGCCTGCTGTGCTATCCCACATCTCCCTGTAGCCAGGATATATTACCTGGATTGTAAGGATTAGGAGAGTCAATCTCATTGCCTCCTGGTCAGGTCACAGATCAAGTGTCTGAATTCCTTCCAAGGAGACTTGAATTAATTTAGAAAAGGACTCTGAACCTCTTTCTTATAAACGTGATAAATATTTTTCCCACTAAGCTTGGACACAAAGGAGGCAGTGGTACAGTTACAACTGCTGCTTCTTCCCACATTTGAGACAAGATGGATTTATCCAATATGCCTGGAGAAACAAGTACTTCTGGAAAAGAACAGCTCTAAGGCCCCCCTAGAGCTATCCAAAAGCTCAATGGCATTTTATGGATCTGAATTCTGGAGTGAAGCACCTGAAATGACTGTTAATTGCCAATTAATTTCACCACCTCATCCTCTCCTCAGTGTTTTCACAGTTGTAGTCCAGTGATTTTTGTCTGTTCATGAAGATGATCCCATTAATGGCAGGACTAGAAAAGCATCACCTTATTTTCTGTCCTGGCATTCCCTTCAGATGCCACAGGAACTTTTTAACCTGGACTTTCCTTTCCCAGCCCTCATATGTAAGGTAAACTATACCAGAGGATGAAGGATCCTTTCTCCTTTACACTGCCTGACACAAGGCAGGACAGCAGATAAGTTAGCTTCACTCTGTGTGTCACCAAGCATGTAGAGACAGGCAAACTGCAGTATTTTTGACTTGCATAATGGAGGCTTTACTTTTTCTATAAACTATACAATGGCATATTCAATAATTACAATCCAATGAGAATTGTCCAAGTAAGTGTACATTGTGATTCATTACCCTTGCTTTTTATTGTTGTTCTTTACCTGCTTTAATTTGGTAAATCCAGTGATTTGAATAGTCTCCACTTCTTTGTATGTAATAGGGAGGAGTTACTGATCAATTTGATAGTTTAGAGTGAAAAAGTGAACAGTGAGGAGTGAAATAGCCCCTGACCAGTCAGTCATTCATTAGTACAGGTGTTTTAGAAACAATTATTCAGCCCCACTTCAAAGAAAGCAAATACTTTGTGGTGAAAGGAAAATAAATATTTATTTGTTATGTGTGCAGAGTATATAACACCCTAATCTCAAGAGCCAAGAACAGCTTCCCACTTCAGGGAATAAGACATTCAGTACCATTGCCTCTGCTCTTCCTGTTTGCCCCTGCTATTTGAAAAAACACTTTCTGTCTTCTCTATTGCTCTTCTATCCAAGCCTCAAAGCCTTTGCCTTTCCTAATGTCTAGAGCACTTGCTCTTTCACTTCTGTGTTGATCCAGCTTTTATGAAGCATTGAGGTGACCCCTTCTCCAATGTTTCTGTAACTTTCTAGCTGAACAATTTTGTTGCACTTTGTCATGCACTTGGTTGACTATTGAGGTTGGTTGGCAGGACAAGGCAAGGATAGAGGTAGGAGGGTTCTTGCAGGTCTGGAACATCATGGAGTATTCAGAGGATCTTGTTCATAATGTGAGAGGGCAACAAGATGAATAAAAGGCTCGGAATTAAGAACAGAAAAATTTAGAGGGGCATGAGGATGTTTTCCTGAGGTGATTCATCTGAGCTGGTCCTTAGGTACCTACACACCATCTCCTTTCCCAGCACAGTGTGACACTCCACCCAGAGCCTCAAAAGTTCTGTCCAGAACTTCAGCAGGCCTTCAGTGAGTGGCAGACTCTACTTTCTGCAGGTAGAGCCCTTTCCCATTTACAAACTGTGCCTACTTGAATGTTCTGCTGACAGTAGCACATGCTGTGCTCTGCAGGCATGAAGCTGCACAGGTGCCTTCTATGCCCTGGGGAGATGAAATGGGATGGCAAGAAGCAGAGGCTGCAAGCACCAGCCAAGCCTCTGGATGCAGGATGCTGACACATGTGGTGGGACAGAACTCTCTATACAGTGTGTCTTCTGAAAGGGAAATGTGTGACTGGATGGAAACACCATAGGAGCAGGGCCAGCCACATGGACCTGTCCTGCCACATGGGCCATGTTGGAAAAGCAAGCTTTAATACTGTGACTGACTGAAAGAGCCTTGGTTAATTCAAAGACAGATTGTGTGCAGCAGTGATTAAAAGAATTGCACAACAGCTACAAATCCAAACAACAGAGAAAATGTTGGTGGGAGTAAAAGCCATAATGCAAAATTTAAGGGATTACACCACACAAAGTAGTGTCCAGTACACCCTTGCCAGATAAAATTTGTGCTTAAATCACAGGAACTCCAGTCTCCTTATAATTTCTAGCTAGTGTGGTGATTCTTCTTTGCTATACGTTATTTTCCCTTTTTTTTTTTTTTTTTTTTTTTAAGGTCACTCTAAAACTTTCTTTATGACAAATGTCTGGATACTTCACCAGTCTCTCCACACAACCTCACTTTTTAAAGAATCTGTCCATCAGTCAGAAGAGGAGTTTTTTTCCTACCAGTAGTTCATCACATGGCAATAGGCAGCTAGGTCTGCTGGGAGCAGTATCTCCAGCTAAGCAAAATGTCTTTCCTCTTGCCATGTGCAGAGACTGTGAAGCTGCAGATCCACCAGGCATGCCAGCACCTTCTGCTTAATATCTATTTTTCCTTTGGGTTTGGGCCAACAGTTCGAAGCCAATTGCAGTGGTTGAGTCCAGACTTCTATGGAATGGCTTTCTTGGGTAGTGTCTAATACCTTTCCTTGTCAGCCTAGTCAGTACTGGAGCATGTTTCCACATCCTGGCTCAGGGTTAAACACATTCAACATGTTGTACAAAATGGAGGCTCAGATACAAAATGGAATTCACAGTTTGAGGCTGCCAGATCCCACTGTGTCATGGCATAAATGGTACACTTCCAGCTGCCTGGAATGGCAGGCTCTCCACTGGTCTCCCTGCTCTGGAGAGAAAACAGTAAAACTAGATAGAGAGGTGGAAAATAAAAAAACATTGGAGGCATGGAATGACTTCCATATGAATAGAAAAGGTTGGGATCATTTGGAGAGGAAATGAAAAATTATATGGTAGACCTATCCAAGCTAGTTAATAGACCTGAGAAGATAAATCAGATGCTCTTCCTTACCATTTTTCCTTACATACACACACAAAAAAAGAAATCCTGGGGGAACACAATGAAACCAAGACAGTGAATTAAAATTTATAAACAGTAGCAAAACAGGTATTTACCTTATGAAAGTCATTATTCTGGAATATCACTGAGATCAGGAAGATAGAGGACATGAAAGAGGCTGAAATTTTTCTGTAGGGGAAACACCCGTGGGATCGTAACTATGAATACATAAATAGGGAAAAAACCCTAAGCTACTCTATACTTGGTGGGAGACAGGTAAAACCTTTCTTTTGTTTACTGAACCTAGTTTCTATGTATTAATGGAAACTATTTGGTGTCCATGATCAGGCACTGGCAACCATCTGAAGTGAAAGGACAGTGTTTCAGGAGGATGGAGATGAGGGAGAGGTCTTCCCTGTGCCAGCACTTTGAGGACTGCTGCCATCAGCACCTTTTGAAACCATTGGCAACTGGCTCTGCTTTGTTGGGATGTTGAGCTTGGCATAAGGGAAATACAGAGTAATGAGGCATCACGGACAAGACCTAACTGTGTGGTAGGTCCTTGTCAGTGGGAATATCCACAGCTCTCAAGACCTCTTGGTCCACAGATGCCCCTGACATGGATAAATAACTATAAGGCCCCTAGGCCAAAATCCAAAGAAGGATGTGGATGCCTAATGTATGATTTAAACTGTCACCAGGTGCCGAAATTTGAGCCAAAAAAGCTCTTAGGGTCCTGCAACTCTGCAGCTGTGTACACGGAGCAGCCCTGCTGGTTTGGCTGAGCTGAACCTACATCTTTCAAGAGCTGGAGTTCAGGAATCTCTGTTTCTGGGGAAAGTGTCCAGAGCAGAAGACTGCAGAACCTGTCCTGTCCTTTCTCTAGCCTCATGAACTCTCCTTTTTCTGCTGGCAGAGGAGGCTTCTTCATCAGGAGATGTGGGAGCTGCTCTACCTGACTCCCACAAAAAAGCAATGCATGCAGTCCACAGATGGATGGCTAGGACACCTTCATGGAATTGGGTGATATAGAATCTGACCACCCAAAGACAAGGAAACCTATATCTTCCTTGTATTTTGAGGAAATCACAGGGTAACTGCTAAGCTGTTACATTTAAGATTCTCGTCACCACCCCCACTAATGAAAGCATCTCAAGCTTTTATGATTATCAGGAAACTGTAGGTGTGCTTTGAATACATTTGCTGGATCCAGCCTCCTTGAACTGAGGCACAAGTCATGAAGCTCACAGTCTTTGGCAGAGATAGAGAAAAAGTATTTGGCTCAGCCAGTATCATGGTTCCATTGGGCATGCTTTGTAGCAGAAATGTTGACGCCAAACTAAGCTTTCCTGTGCAAACTTAAGCGCTTACAGACTCTCAGACATCTAAAGGATTAAGCAAATCCTTTGTGGATCACATATTTGGACATGGGTGACTAAATTCTGCCTAAAGTACTTGAGAAGTTGGTTTGTGCACATTGTAATTTTCCAGTTCCTTCCAACTAACCCTTTGGTGTTATATTGGTGATAATTATTTCTCTGTCTTTGAGTGTCTGTCTCAAAGGGATCTGTCTTCTCAGCAGCATAATTTTTTGTGCAACTGGTAGAAACCATCTTCTCTCTCAAACCACCTCGCTGATTAAAATAGCCAAATTCAGAGCAATTGTTCACATTCCAGTTTTAGTTCTGAAGTTTGCTGCCTCCCTTTCTGAAGTAATGAACAACTCCTGCATCTCATCTGTTTCTTCCCATCCATTTCAGCTGGTGTGATGGAAGATGTTGTCTCTGTGTACCAGCTTCACCTTGTTTCTAGGGCAGCATTACATGTACAAGAGGATTCAACCTCTGGGAAAGACACATTCAATGTCACTGAGCATTCTTAACAGCTCAGAGGAAAACCAAGTACTTTGTCTAGCTGTGTACCTCTTGCAACCAGAAGATAAATATTCTGAACCTTGAGGAAAGAGAAGTGAATTTTCTACCACTGACAGAGAACTGGAGAGCTGTTTAGGTAGAGACAGTTATTACAGTCCTGCTGCTCAGCCACTGTGCTCCCCACAGAAAAGCTCTGCAGCTGTTCTGCTATTTTTCATGTAAGATCGACTCCTTTTCTAGCTGGTTGTACCCTGGGGGAGCTGCTCCAGGAGTTTTGCCAGCTAGAGCAAGATTTGGGAGGGTGAAGGCCAGCTCCTCATTAGGAGCAGATAGACAGCAAAGACTACTTGTTTCAAAGAAGTATGAAGAACAATGAAATATCCAGGGCAAGATTCATCCTAGCTAGCTGCTGATGTCAAGAGTAGAGACATTCCACCTGTGTTAGTCATCTAGCTCTCCCAAGAGCCCATAGAGACTATAGTTCTGGCTTAGAATAAGATAAAATGTGTCCAAAAGCATCTGTTTCTGCCCTCTGCCCCAATGCCAAATAAGCCCTGTGCTGTCTAGGTCAGACATAGACTCCTACATCCAACCTACCCCATCCTCAGCAGGTGCTTGCCGAAGATGAGGTGGGTGAAAGACTCAGCTGAGTCTGGCTACACCCATAGAACTTGCCTCAGTGTGTACACTGTGCTGCTGCTCCGGAGAGGGAGAGCAGATGTCCCCAACACATTTGCTTGCTGCCTGCTGCTTGTGCCAGAAGGGTGGTGGCACATCTGCATGTCTCCCCAGTCACATCTGGTTGAGATGTGGTAACAGACTCTCTGCACAAGGTACCTCCCGAGGGCTATGGGGGAAGACTCTGCTGCAACATTTGAAGCAAGGGTGGCCAGCAGGACACATATCCCTCTTTGTCTCATTTTGTTTTCACCCACACGGCACGTAGCTGCTTACAGAGTGAGATCCAGCCCTCTAGGAAGTACACATGCTTGCATGTGTTGGATGCACACACATAGATGTGTGTTTGTATGTGGTTTATTGAGAATTAAAAATGCTTCTTTTTGCCTTAGACAGTGCTTCCAGTGCTTGCCTTTTCAGCTGGGGGGACTGTGTTTTTAATCTCGCTAATACAAAGAAAACAATGGACCTCTTTCTCTGCTAGCTGTAAAGGGTCATAAGTAAAATGAGTTTTGGCAGACTCGTTCCAACTAGACATGCAACCACATGCAAAAATGACTCTAAATTTAGTATGTCATTTGTTAGTGTTAACCCTTCCCTTCCTCAAAGGAAAGGAGCTTGTTTGTTATCTTCTTATAGTCTGTTTTGGAAATTTATCTTGGTTCTATAAAACTCTGAACTGCAGGAATTTATAATGGCCTTTTGTTATAGACTTTATTTCTCTTCAAAGTTATGATAAATACAACTTTATCCCTGCTTCTGAGAACAGGACACAGTACTGTCATGCAAGAACGGGTACCCTTAAAACCAAGGAAAGTGTTTTCCTCCCCTGAAAGTGTTTTCATTCCCTGTTCAGATATGGGGGTGGGATGGTCTTGCTTTTTTGTATGGACCTTAAAAACTGTTGGACTCAACCCTGTGTATTTCTGTAAGTCGGGGTCACCAGCATGGAAGTAGTTTAACAGAATAAGGTTACCGCTGTGAGAAATCACTGAACTTAAGTCAGTCCAGAAGTCTTTGAGAAATATTATATTGCACCTGAGACTTTAAGCACACAGCCATTGGTGTAATACCTGCTACAGCAGGAGAAACAGGAACTGACCTTCATCTGCAGCTATTTCCAGCAGGAAAGGAAACACTGAAAACATCCCAGTCCATTTTCCAGCCTGTGAGGTTTCTGATGTTGGTGAGCACTGTTTTATATGTGTATCATAAAAAAACAATCAGGGGGTCCAATGTCAGACCTAGTTCACATAAATCCTTGGTTTACTCTAAGAAAATGGTATCTACAGAGCAGTGCCAATAATTATGCTGGGCAAGGCAAATTACTTGCATGTATGAGAGAAAGTGGTATCTTACCCACTTTGAAATGCATTTCTTGGGAAAGCTGGTCTGAACTGGTCTGATTCAGTCTGTGTTTCTCCCTCTTACTCTTTCCCCTCCCACACTCAAGAAGACACCGTTCCCAGAAATCCCAGAGGACATTTCTAATTGAAAGCAATGATCATGAGTCATTCCTGTATATTAAGTGAAATACCCTTGCTTGCCTCCCAAGGGATAAAGTGATTAAACCCAATAGAGAAGGGCCCAGGAACTCCTGCTGTCCCTGCAACTCTGAAATTAAAAATCAAGAAGATAATTTAGTGGTACAGTATTTTCTTTCAAAGCATATCTCTCCCTGAACTACCAGAGACTACATACAAAGAGACAGAAATTGCATTGCATTTCTGACAGTTTAAGATTCAGATTTTTTCAACTGAGACTGTTTGTTCTTCTGAACAAACTGTATGCTACTCTGTCCTGTTGTCTGGGATATAATGGAATATAATGTTAGCCTCGGACAGTGGTTGTTGAGCTAGTGCCAGCTTCACTAATGAGCATGTGGTTTCAATAATAATATGGCTACTTGTAAGATGTCTGGCCACAAGCCAAGCACTTAATATGGAGGGGGCAACAGATGTAAAAAAGTACCATCCCTGACATGATCGCATTTCCAAAAATTCTCTGGCAAAAAAGTTCAGACTCAGCAAATCGGGATAATGAAGAACCTCCCCATATCAGGAAAGGATGAAGTTCTGACAAATGAATAGGAGTCCTATGAGCTTTGTGCACACATGGTAAAAAATATGAAATATAAGAACAGGGGTGATAAAAGAACTGATAATTCCTCTTTATGGAAAAAATTCAGTCTGGTAATGGAAGGTGCTGGATGGTTAGCCTTTCCTTTTTCCTTTTTCCTTTTTCCTTTTCCTTTTTCCTTTTTCCTTTTCCTTTTTCCTTTTTCCTTTTTCCTTTTTCCTTTTCTCTTTCCCCAAACCTTTTGTCATTCCAGACTTGGACCTAAAAGTCCAAGTGCATCAAGATGGTGAAATGAATTACAGTTTAATAATATTCCCACCACACAGACAAAATGGATTCAATTACATAATGGTAGCATTAAATGTTATTATGAAGGAGATCCTGAGTCTTGAGTCCAGACTTTCAGAAAACCATGATAAGCTTTTTAAAACAGCTGAAATAGCACATTTATAGGTTTTCAAGCCATAGGTTTGCTGAGAGGAGGGAGCACAGGGAAGGAGTCATTACGTTTGCTCAGAGGCTTTGGTGTGCTAATCTGGCATGGAGGATTAAGTGTGCAGTAAAGCAGTGCCAGAGAGTTTCCAATTGATTATTATGTCTTAACCTTTATGGTCTGAGGGTGCTTTCTGGAGTGGCTGCTTTCTGGAGAGCACACGTGTCAGAGGTTTGGGTGGAAACCTTGGGCTCCAGCCGGAGCAGCAGGGCATGGCCGAGCCAACCAAACCCAACAGGGTTTGGGCACACCCAACAGATAGAAGGCAGACTGCCCCACACAGGCTGCCCCCATCACTCCCTGCTCAGTCACCCATGGGCTTTTGGGTGGCATGGAGGTGCTGGGCTGCTTTCACACAAGCAGACCCCTCTGTTCTGGACTGCTGAGAAGGTCTCTCTTTGGATAGGACAAAACCTGGAGCACACAGTGCAGCTCTCCCAGAATGGGGCAGGCACAGGCAAAGCCTTGTTATCTGCTATAAAGCCCTCAAAAGAATGTCACATTCTTGATATTTAGAATTACAGACAGTATTTAAAGATCCTTTAACAATATTTTTCTTCTTTCCTTCCTGGAAAAAAAGGAAAATATGATTTTAAAAAGGTAGGATAGGAAAGAAAAAAATTAATCCCATAACTTTAAGATAATATCTTCCAATTTTTTAAATTTGAAAAATTTGTGAGAAATTATAAAGAGAAAAGCAGAAAAAGAGTGGTTAGAACACAAAGGAGTTAAAAACTAAAATAGAGGAATTAGCTTTTCTGACTGCCAGCACACAAAAGAATTGCTGTTTACAGGCAAGGAAATTTTTATTTCTCTTCATGACACTGGTAAGACATAAATATTACCCTGAATGGATGATGATATTAACAAGATTTAAAAAAAATCAATTTCTATTAAAAATATATTTCTACAAATATTTTGAAAACTTCTATTATTCCTCTGGTATAAAGTATTCCAAATGCTCCAGACTCCTTGTTTTCTTGACAGTGCCTCCCTGAATATTTTCCTGAATTTGGATGAACTAACTCAAACTGCGTTGTTGTATACTTTTCACTGGGAAATGTTGATGAAAGCTGCTTGAACTAGAGTAATGTTGTGTGCCACTGCTGGAAGACACCCTGCTGGGTGGCCAGTACCTTTGTCAGGGTGTTCACCAATTCATAGTCTTATAATAAATGGTCTGTGGCCAAGGAAAAGCATATACCCACGGCTGGCAGGCCAGAGAGCATTTCACTTCTGCACTAGCAAAATATCCACATGCACCTCAGGACATAATTAACCAAATATGCACATCCTCCAGCAGTGGTTTGGGGGCTTATCTGAGAAGAACTCTGAGGTTTCTGAATCCTGAACAGTCCTGTGCAATGTGATACCTGGGATGATGCACTAACTCTGGCACTGGCCACAGAAAAATCATTTGTGTGAGGCTCCTTCCATCCTTGATGGGAAAAGAGGGTGACAGAGGAACCTCTACATGATGCTTTATCTCAACCTCAGCAGCTGTCTAAGGGAGAGGGGAGGAACTGCCCTTTGATTGTGCTGCTTCTCATGTGTTTTTATTGAGGAGGGGGCTAAACATCTAGCTGGCAAGCAAACAGGTTGCTAAAGTTAAATGAGGTACCTCAGCTACAGTGCTGGCAATGTTGCATCCTTTATGTCCTGCCAATCTTAAAAGTGCTCTGCAATTGTCATCCAGCTTTACTTTCAATGAATTGATATTGCAGATTCTTATTTTGGCTGCAGTGCATTAACTGAGTAAACAGTCGAATGAACTGGGCACCACAAAAGCTCTCTGGCTGGTTGCTGCATGCCCCCCAGGCAATAAAAACATGTGCACAGAACAAAGAGCTGCACAAATCGACTGCAGATATGACCACACACGTTAAGATGTAGCACGTCACTGAGACAGGAGAAAAAGCCTTTGTAGCAACCAGCACTGGGTGGAACTGGCTTAATCCCATTAAAGAGCCCCAAAATCCACTGACAAAGGGCCAGCTTTTGTGCTCTCACTTACACTGGGGGGAACCTACTGACCTTGGAGAAAAGGAGCTGAAAGCACGACCCGGTGCAGAGCAGTCACCGTCCCTGCCTGCAGAGATGGCAGCATGTGTGGTAAGTGGCAGGGCTGACATGAAAGTGTGTGTGGCACTGGTTTCTCTGAGCACCCTGCTGTCTGAGAGACAGAAGGACAGAGGAAGCTTGTAAATCTACTGCTGCCAGGATGTTATGGCATGTGAACATGTGGATTTCAGAGGAAAGACAATGAGACATGCAAGATACTGTAGTTCTTGGGACACCAACTGGTCTGAGCCTGGATGCTCAGAGCCTTCAAGCTCCCCATATTTCAGCATGATGTGAAGATCCAGTGCTCTTTGCTTGGGTGCCTGGATGAGAAATTGGTGAAGACCAAAGGCAAGGTGTTCATTTGTGCAATGTGTGAAGGAGGTGCACAGCCTGTCTCCAGCCATGATGGGTGTCCAGGGATCCCCAGAGATATTGCACTGCCACGTCTGTCCTTGTAAGTGTGCCAAAAAGTAAAAAGGATACCAAGAATAATTCCTGTTGTGCCATTTTATACTCCAGTTTTTCAGTCAGTAGTGGTTTATTTCATACAAACTCACATCCTTGACTACAAATGCCTTGACCCTGTCATGATGGCCCTGGCTTACCCCAGCTCCCCTCCAGCAGAAAGCTGATCTCACATTTGTAGCCTGTCTGGAAGCTCACTTGCCAGCTAGAAAGGCTGTGCTGGCTGCCTGGGCAGTCACTGCCAAGGATAACAGCTGAGTTTGGAGCTCCCTTCCCTTGCTGGGATCACAAATTCAAGTCTCTCTTCTATTCCCTCACTTCATGTTAGTTGAAACTGGAATTGAAATTTATTAGGGAGTGTGTACTGAGAGGAAGGGGAGGCTAAAAGAGAGGCAGGCAAGCAGGCAGCACAGCTGTGGGAATCTCAATTCTTAGGCTAAAGTTAACTAATTCTTACACCAATTCTGGTTTTAAGTGAGCCTTGGTTTGCAGAGCAAACCCTGGTGACAGGCTTTGGGAAATGGAAATGGGACTGCTATAGGATGAGAGGAGAGAGATTTCCTTCATGCACAGACCCTTCTTGTCCCTTCATTCCCAGGCTGTTGCCTTGGGACCGCTGACAGGGATGCCACCACTGCAGAAGAGGCTCCCTCTTGTCCTGCAGAGCTCAGGGATCCTTCTCACTGCCCCAGTGCATGTCAGGGTGAGCCCTAGATGAGGAAACTCAGGGCAAGTGGGCTGCAGGAAGGTCCAGCAGGATCCAACCCCACCTGGGCTGGATGTCCTGGGGACCCAGTGTGCCTGGTGACACACTCAGCCTTGCCCAAGTGCCTGCTGGTGGTGGGTGTCAGTCAGTCCTTTGTCTTGCTGGCTCAGACCATGGTATCTTCATGAGGTTGTTTGCTTCCATGGAAGCTTTAAGTAGTTCATAACTGCCTATGTGAAAAAAACCCCAAAACAACAAAACCCAAACCAAGGTAATTCTTGAATTCTTGTTTCTCTCCACATTGGCTTGCTTCTCTATACAGAAGGCTTGAAATAAAAGTGGGGAATGCATGTCTGCTTTTACAGTTTGTTTTAGTGGCTTTTGTCACATATAGTTACACATGTTTAGGTTTGTACCAGCTCTTTGCAGTTCACCTCCAGTCAGATGTTTGTCTGCACCTGAAAACTTGAGAAGGGCTCAGAGCTGGCTTACCCAAGGAAGGAGAGACTGATCAGCCTATAAATGCATATTTACAGGGAATATATTTATAGACTTAGAATTTTAAAACTTGTGTATGTGAATTTGGTTGAGTGTGAGGCTTTCTTTTTGTCTGTCTCCCAACCCTGCTCTCTCTTTTCCTCCTCCTGCCTGTTTCCTACCTATCCCCCTCCCCATCCTGCCCCAGAAAATTAGCTTTCATTTGGCTTTTATAGCTGCACTTTCAAGTCAGTCAAGATTATTTTCTGGTGCTTAAATTCCTAGTTAACATGTCATGGTGCCATTCAGTGCTGGAAATGATGTAATTTATTGGGTAGCTGGTCATTTGCACAAATAGCTGGAAAAACAAGTTTAGCTTGATATAAATAACAAGACACAACAGTATATACAGTACAACACCTTGCCTCCTGCTGCAAATCTCCTGATTTCTGTTATTCTGGTTTCAGCATGCCTAGCTGCCTCCTTACATTCACTGCTATGAAATAAGATAATTATAGCGCGAGTAAATATTACCCAATCAATCTACAGCAACAACTGTTAAAACAAGCCATCTTATAAATTTTCCTAACAAAACATATCTCAACCTAATATACACAGAAGGTAAGTTTCTCTGACCTTGAAATAAATTTCAAGAGCAAAGAACATTAGGCACATAATGAACATCCAGCAATGAGAGGCAGAGCCAAGGTCCAGCCCTGTTTAATTTGACTCCCCGAAACCTCCCCAAGCTCAGCAGCAGAGGGATGGTGTGTTTTGGGAAAGCTTATCTTTTGATATATGGTGTAAATAAGTATGTTCCCCTGAAATCACAGTTCCACTTCTTTCCTTATGCCTAGTGGCTGGACTCAAGCAAATTAACCCTCTTTTTCCTAGGATAACACCAGCCTCTAGTAGTGATAGGTGTGATGGCTGCAGAAAACATCAGGTTTGATTAAACCACAAAGTCTCTTAAAAACCCAGAGCATTCTTTCCATCTCCCAAACACACACATTGAAAAGGGAAAAAAAGTCACTCTCAGCAGAGATCAGATTAAGTTACTCAGGGGTAAACTGTGCAGAAAGTACTGCATGGGCTTGTAAGATTGTGTACTACAGAAAGTGGCTCAAACATTTGCACCAACTGCAGAGGCAGGTCTGTTTTGAAATGCTACTGGATTTCAGGTTTACATTCTGGAAACGCTCTGTAGGTTTGCCTAACTGACTCATGAGAAGATAGTTTCTGTTGGGGTGGGGATAGAGGAGAAGAAGAAGCCAAAATGCCTGACCATGAAGATTAATGCCTTTCAGAAGAAAATAAAGATGTTCTGAATCTGTGTGTGGCAGAGAAGGGTCACAAGGGAGAAGCTAATTATGATATACTGCTTGAACACCATTATACACTAATTACTGGAAAATAATGATGGATTTGAAAACCTTTGTGCTACTAAATGGAAGCAGAATAGGGCCAGTATGGGCAGGTTTTGAAACCCCCACTTTAAGAAGCAGTTGGATCATGCATTGCCTGGACATCTCCCAACAAGCATGTGCTGAGTTTGCAACACAAAAGGTGAGACATGGTAATCTTACCCCAGCCAGATCCAGGATTCAGAGGGGGTTGGTTGTTCTGGTCAGACTCTTTGTGGGATGAAAGGTGGAAAGGATGGCATGCATAGTTTGTACAACTGGTCTGCAAGCTGTGGGAAGTGCATGTTCTGGATTTGCAGGAAAGGAGAGCCCTTTCCTAGCTGAGATGACTCAGAAATTAGCCTTAGATTTATCTCTAAGGTTTATCTCTGTCTTCTACCTCCATACTGGAGATATGGTGGTAGCCACCCAGGACTCCTCAGGACTCAGTGGAGAAAGATCTCAGAATGTGATCTGAGGCCCAAGGTAGGCTGAAACATCTTTCTAAAAAGCTGTTGGTGTTTTCCCTCCTGTCTGGGAATATGCCCAGGGCTGGTGACAGGGTGAGTCTAGGCTGACATAGCATGACTAAAAACCCTGTAATATCCACCCTCCATTTCAAATGTGTTATGTTAAAGAGGAATAGGGTGGGTTGGAAGTGAAATATTGCATTCATGCCTGTGGTGATGGAGATGCACACTTGCTGGCTCTGGTGTACTCCATACTGTGCCTTCTCTGCCCGTCTCTGGATCAGATGCATTCCTCTTTGCTGGTGCCACAGGTCTACTGGGGACTCAGATGTGCTGCCTCTCAAAGGGGTTTTGCAATGTGGGCCAACATCCCTAGGGATTGGGACCACTGAAAACACTGCTGTGGCTCATCTTGATGGGTCTCTATTGTGGTAAATTAAATGTCCTTTAGATAATTTACTGCTGCAGAATGGCCTGTTTACATATTGGACTGTTTCATCTACCCAAAAGAGGCACCTGTCCAAATCTCCCACCTGAACAGCCCCTTGCTCCTGTTAACCCTTGAAATATGCCTGGAAATTGAGTGAGAAAGTGCTAGGTGGCATGGGACAACTGCTATGCCCAAACTTTTCATGCTGGGTGTCCATTATGGCCTCCTTGAGGTTCCTGAAGCTTGTCTGGGGCTTGACTGGTCTGAAAAATCTCACAGGGTCCATTCTAGCAGTCGAGCAGTACAAAGAGCTAACCTCAGACATGGGCAGTGTTTACTACCCTGGCTCCTGGGCAGCCTTATGGCCCCATTTTCATTGATGTGGAGTGGCCAGAGAGTAAGCCTTCGTACATAAGGGATGCCAGGAAGGCAAATAACAAGCTCAAATGCACAAATGGATTTGCTTGCTGGGGACTGACCTCCCCTGGAATCTGGTCGAATCCACTGCTTCCGGGAGATTTTGAAAGCTACAGACAAATGCTGAGGAATATACAGATGTCTGGAAATGGAGTCCATGACCTAGTAACCTCCTCTTACCAGAAAGCAAACCCATTTTACCATTACCTTTGATGTGTTGTTGGTTAAAAGAGGAGGATGTGCTTTAACTCCCTCCAAGGAGACATTTCTGTTTTGTGTGTGTCAGCCATATTCATGCAGCCAATAGACCTGAATTGAATTCATTGTCTGACATATGTCTTTTGTTGTTGCTTTTCACTGAAAATATGGCTTTCTTATGAAGTGAACTACATCCAGTTCTGGTTTCCTCAGTAAAAGAGAGACAGGAAGATAGTGGAGAGAGTCCAGTGAATGACTACTGAGATGGTCAAGAGACGAGAGCAGTACAGACTAGATGATCTCCCAGAGTATCTCCCAACCTCAACTCTGTGATACTTATTCTGGAAGACTGCTGGAAGATAACACAGCAGTACTGTAGGAAACTACAGCAGATGTCATCTTGCCTGTGCTCTCCAGAGGGAGCAGTCCTTGAAGCCAGCAATTCTCAAAATCATATGTGGATTTAATTTTATGAGAGAATTACTTGATATGCTCCAAAAGACAAAAACAGGAGATGAGGATCTGGGATTGAAGGTGGGATAGAAGTGATCACCTTGAGCTGGGTCTAAAGGAGGGAAGGGGTTCCCAGGAGAAGAGTAGCTGCAATGGCAGAGGCAGAGCCTGCAAGACAGCCTGGATAGGGCAGAGTGGGAAGGCAGCTGTGCTACTCCCTTTGGAAATTCTAATTTGTTTGGTACTGCCTTGTGTCCCACAATGGGACCAGATTTCTCCAGACTTGTTTCTGACATTCAAAGCTAGACATTCAAAATGGTCTCAGCACAGCTTTCCTGTTGAAACACCCAGAATGGATCCTGACTGTGTCCAGGCAGAAATGGAACAGGCACTGCTGGTTTTAGAGTGGATGTTTTCTGCCTCGGTAGAAAGATCTAGATTTGTTGTTGCAAAGCTAGGGACAACCTCACAAAGCCAGGGTTTGACCAATCAGAGAAGAAAAGAGAGCGACACACTTCAAGGGTGGAGAACAGGAGCATGGGATTTGGGGTGTGTGGTTTTGGGTGTGCATGTAAATTGTTTGTGTGGGCAATTTGCTGTTTTCACAGTGAAAAATCCTGATCTTCCAAAACTGCCTGTGTGGAAAAAAAGAGAGAGCAATTTTCACTACTCAGATTTATAATCTGCTCTCAAAAGTATGCCCACAGGAAGCAAAATTAGAATTTTCTTCTCAGGACAGTGCTAGCTCAGGAGTTTAAAATATATCTTGAGCTAACATTTTTGTGAGTCATCCTGCATCACTGAATAAAGATATACATGATGTGAGCACTGCAGATTTAGGAATAAGCCAGGGTTTTTTGTGCCTTGCTCCATTATTAAGGATTTTATGATTCTGACATCAGTAGTTTGTGAGTGTGAGTCTGCCCCAGGTACAACTCCACAGGACATGATGGAGAGATTACTTTGGTCACATAAACCTGCTGCTAAGATCTAAACAGCCAAAGTATGTGACTGCAGACTTTTGTGTTGCTTTCATGGGTAGCATTACATGGAATAGATAGTTAGTCACCAGTCTCAGAGTCTTTTACCCTCAAAGGGAAACATTCACTTCAGTTTCCATGCTTGACTTTATTCCGTTTAACAGGAGATGCCTCAATTCACTACAACAGGGTGTAAAATATGTTTGGTTTGTAATTACACCAGCTGCACTGGGAGAATAAAGCAGAGGTTAAACAAGGCCACATGTTTAATCAGAGGTCTCAGAGGGCTATGAATAAAAGGAAAGCTGATCTTTTTTCATGATATCAATACAATGCAGTCATCCTGTGTGGGTTTTGCATACCATCCTGTCCACAGACAGAGAAGTGACTTCTATTTCAGTAAGAATTAAAGCAAAAGCAAAAAAAAAAAAAGACCAAAGGGGTGAGGGAGTTGATCTGGAGGAGATGATGATAAATTCTACTGCATTTTGTAAAACCCTCCTGCTCCTTCCTCCACAACGGCATTATTTCCCCATCATAACCACTTCCTTAATAAACAATTAAGCCTGTGTTTGGAATCTAAACATATTTTTGGGGGGTGAGACCGAGAAGAACTGGGTGGCTCAGGGTTTGGCAATAATAGAGGGAAGATCCTACACTGGTTTGAATTTGGTCCAGGTTGTGTTGCCCTTGTTTTATTAGCCATCCTACTGCAGAAAAATCTGTGTCTCTCCTCCACACTGTTTTTGTGGGTCAATCCTGTAGTAACATCAAACAAGACAAAATAGTGTGCATTTATTTTCTCATAAATATTTGACTGATTTATTTTGAGAGCTTAATTTGTGCTGATGCTGTTCATGCCCCGCATCAATGGAAATGCAGCTCGATAGCCAAGCAAATGCTGAAGAAATGAATACAGGTGTTCAGTCCTGACATTTGATTACAAAAGTGATAGGGTCAGAAGAATAATGAGCCTGGTGGCTACATCTGCATGTACATTGTGTATTTTCATTGGCAGCTGTGGGGATGCAGCGGAGCCAATGTGATATCACTGCGTGGATGGACTGACACTGATCAGTGACACAGTAACCACAAACTCAGCTTGATTTCACAGACACTGAGCTCTCACCTTCCCTCATCAGCTGAAGGACATGTAGCATCACTCTGGCCTTTGGGCTGAGCCTTGGGGTGGATGGTGTCCAGTGTGAGCTCTTTCCTTGCTTTTGGTGGCCTCCAACCCCAACCTGCATCTGGACCTAACCTCTCTCACTCTGTTCAGCTTGTGCAATCTCAGTGTGAATAGCTTGTGGATGCAATGTGGGCCAAGAGTTGTTCAACAATTCTGAGAAAGAAATCTCTGAAATTATAAGCACCCTGCAAAAATTCACTCCTCAAATCAGAAGTATAAAAAAATAAAAGTGAAAGCACACTGGCAAATGTCTTGCTCTGAATAATTCAGTTGTATCCAGGATGAATCCTGAGTTCCTTCCTCAGAGGCTGTGGGGACAGCTATGCTGCTACTGTTCACACTGATAATTGTCCATGGCTTGAGATACTCCCATCCTTTTCAGTGCCATCAATCTGGCAGCTTCCCACTGTATGTAATTCATATTTTTTTCCCCCCAAAATACTTGGGGAAAATGATGAGATAGTTTGCTAACAACAGTTTTCATTAAAGAAACAGCTGGATTGTTCTACTTCTAACTCTTTACAAAAGTTTGCAACGTTTGTCAAGGCAGAGTGTGGGGTGATGAGCTGTTTCTGTAAAGAAACTAGAATTTACAGAATAAACAGAGTTGAGGTAAACCCTGATTATGGGGAAAGTCTGCATGTTAGGCTCCCTTGCAGGCTCGATTCACACGAGTGGCCTGTATTTTTGGAAACACATCCAAGGTTTTCCCTTTGTGACTTGGTGTGAAGGGCTTGCTGGAGCCAGGCATGCCTAAACTCTTACTGGCTTTTCCTGAATCTCTTAGGCTTGGGCAGGGCCTCAGGCAGGTGTGAGCAGATCAAGGGGTCCCTGGGGAGCACCGAGCCGGCCGGTACCGTCCAGCAGAGCCGCCCGGCGCTCCCAGCTCCCGGCCACGTGTGCTTGTACACCTCCCTAAACAGGGCAAGAAAGGAAGAAATGTGTGTCAGTAAGCTGAAGGGAATTGTCTCATGTACAAGGAGCAGCAAGCTCTGTGTTCTCCCTGGTTTGTGCTGGGAGTTTTGTTTTTTGTGCTAAATTTAGTGTGCCGAGACTGAGTGCAGCCCCCCTCCCTGAACCATGCTCAGACATGTCAAATCCTTGGGGTGGGAGCAGGACAGCAAGGGAGATTTTATGAAAAATCAGCTGCAAGGGGAAGTGGTGGGGCTCTAGCAGCTCTTTTTTCTTGGACTTTGTGCCTCTGACCGCAGCCTAAGTGTCCTTGCTGCTGCCAGAGCTTCTCACCAGGGGATTGTGGCATGGGTGAAAATGGTCCCCACTGCCTCCAGCTCCTCCTGCTCTTCTCCAGACTCTGACTGAGCCCCCACATGATGAAACACAAAGAGATAGCAATCTTTTCAGCACACAGCTATTGATCCTTGCAGAGTTACTAATATGGGTGTAGGTGGGATGATGCATGTGCTGAAGCACTTCACCAGTCCAGAAAAGGTCATGCACTGCAAATGCTGATGCAAGAGCCTGATTGCCCACTCTTCTGTGTGGTGGGAGTCATACAAGTGTCCTTGGTGGGTATGAAATGCTGGATTATTATTGACTGGATCAGCTGAAAAGACCCAGGTCTGGTTTTGACTTTACTTCAGTCTTTGCTTTACCAAAATCCCTTCCCTCTTCTCGGTGGAATTAACTGTAACAGGGCTGGGGTGAGATCTCCAGGTTGTGTGGTATTAGTTGCTGATTTTTCCAGCTCAGTGGGATTTTGCAGTTTTGAAGCCAGGAGGTGAGTAGCTTTCTAACTACATACTCCAGGATTTCTGTGTGTTTTATTTTGCTCAGAAGAAGGTTCAAAGGGAGAAGACTGATAAAAAATGATGATGTATGCCCATTCTATTTCTGACTGTCCTTTAGCCAGACCTTCCAATAGTATTTTATTTGCTTGTGTTATGAACTGAACTTCTTGAGATCTGTGCTTTCAAGAGGCCATGATATTACCTGAGAATTATTATTTGGGAGATGCTTACTACCTTCTGCTGCTCAAAACCAACTAGAACATGTTGTTTGTGAAATATGAAAGAAAAATGAAAGCAATTTCCTACTTGCTGTCTTTGAAGGTAAGGAGGGAAAAACCCTCAGAGTATAGCTGAATTACCACACAAAGCAATGTATTTTTTTTAAAAATTATGTAAAGATCAAAGTAGAGGGAGAGTATTGTGAGGAGTTTACTTTGATGAGCTTTGTTAAAAATCAAAACCCAGTTTCATGGGGGAGATACAGACACAAAACACTATGTGCCACAGATTTGCTGAATATGTTAAAAAGTGCTGAGCAGCATTAAATTAATGCAAAACTGAAGATTACACAAGGGTAAATACTGCAGCTAATGTTTGACTAGAGCTGAGCTGAGGGCTGAGTGCCTCCACTTAATTTACAGACCATGCCCACGGTAACCCCAGGAGGCTGGGAGTGGAGGAGACAGATATTTTATACTGAGGAGACACATTATTATTTTTAAATTTAGGAAAAAAGAATTTGGCTAAAGTTACTTCTTCTAAACTTTGGGGGAGAGGCAACAGCAAGAAAGCAAGAAAGAAGGGTCAGCGAGTGGCTTTTGGAGCTGAAAGATCTGCTAAGTTAATACCCAAGTAGGTGTACATGTCTCTAGTAAATACTAGGTCACAAATAGCACTGAGAGAATCAGTGTCAGGTAGAGATTTGGCTTGGAAGGGACTTGCAGACACTGCTCAAGCATGTGCATGGAGAGTGTGCTTTCTGTGGGTGCTCATTTATGCACCCCCAACACTGACAGGCCGTGGTGAGGCAACAGCGATGGCTTAGGGAAAGCTGTGAAATACAAAGTGGTTTGCAAGTTCAAATGAATATTTGGAAATTGTTTCTTCCACCCCACACAACACAGTTTCCTTCAGCAGCAAGAGGGGCCATCCCCATCACACTGCCTGGTGGCCTGATCCTGCCTTCTGGAATGAAGAGCACAGAAGGCTGCTCTTGCTTTGCAATGGAGTATTTTGTATGAGATCTGCTTATGAAGACCACATCTGAACCCCTGAAAATCTGCTGCAAGTCCTGGTTGTGTGAGTGGTGTGAGAAATGAAAGGAAAGAGCAGAGGGCAGCCCCAGACTGCGACTTTAGCTAGTTTAAACTTATTCCTCAGATAACTTTGGTTGGTCATTGAAGCCCAAAGTGACTCTAAAGCATGAGATGCTGTGTCTTCAGTAGCACAGCAGTGGATATCTTTAGATTGGGTTTTCATCATATACTTTAATTTTCTGGGCTGGGGGATGACCATAATTGCTGAACAATTCAATGTAATGGAATGGGCTAATTCAGCGCTTTTTACTGCATTTTTCCACATAATATCTAAAATCTTTTTTTCCACCATAACCCATGTTTATGAAAGCAAGTACTTAACCCGCACATTTCCTGGGCTTGAATCATTTCCTTAATAAGGCATAAAATTTTGCAAAATCACTCCCTTTACATTAACACATCATTATAAGGAGATATCAGTGTTTAGCATGTCAGAGGCATACACTAGTCTGTGCAATGTACAGCTACACCACTCAGCTTCAGAGTCATATACCATGGCTTTCAAATAATAATTCTATAAAAACAAGAGCTTTCCTTTCTTTTTCTTTCTTTCTTTCCTTATTTTTTTAATTCAGTGTTTTCTTCCAAACTGTTATAGGCTGTTCTCTTGCACAGGATGAAGCATGTCAAACATGTTAGCTTTTCTTTTAGTTTTGGCTTTGCATCTGATAAGTAGAAACAAAGCACAAAGCAATGGCTATGGTTTGCAACTGCTATAACCACAGTTCATAAAATCATATTAAAAGATGACAAAAGCCATAAAAATCTGTGTTCCCTCTTGTTGCTGTGCTCTATCAGACAGGAATCTCCTTTTTCAGGGAGACACTGAAAAAGCTGATATATTGCTTCAAAAATAAAAGAAAATGTACATAAACCAGAATTGTTCCCACTGTGAGATTGTGAGCTCATTGTTCTGCTGCAAGACAGATGCCTTGTTCCCAGTGGCCTGTGCACATGAGTAGAGTAACTCCTGGGAGCAAGTCCTGTGACATCAGAATATTTGCTTGGATGCATTGACTTAAGAATGTTCAGGACCTGGTCTTCATGCAGTTTTTCTCATTGTTACATGAACTTTGGTTTGAAGCAAGATTTCTTACAAGAGCAGTTTTACTGTAACAGTCTTTTGCATAGATAGGTTCACTGAACCAAAAGGTCTTCATCATCTTCTAAGCTGAACTCCCCCCCTCTGTGTCCATTCACTGGAGGTGGGGAGTGACAAAATCTCTGCAGAGTTGGCTTCAGGGAGTCACCCTGAGCTTTGCTTTGGCCTTGTGCATTTCTGAGCTCTGTTAACTTTAACCAGTGTACACACGAGGTGCTTCCTAGGGGAAGGTCCTACAACTCTTGAAAAGTACTAGTCAAGCAAGTTGAATCTTGCTTCATTTCTTATTGGGAACAGAGCTCAGGTTGGCCTGTGTTGCAGGCACTTGGACCATCTGTCCCAGGAGCCAACTCTTGCTCACAGGAAGGCCACCCAGCAGCTTTGCTCCTGGCAAAACCATAGCAGGCTCAGGTTTACATGAATAAAAATCTGTAAGATGCTATCCTTTCATGAGCCATACAAATCAGACTCTTAGCTGGTGTCCCTGAATCTTTTCCTGTTTTGTGAGCATGCAGTCTGGATTTTGACCATTCAAGACATGTCAAGATGAGTACATCAAAAGATAAAAAGAGTAATAGGTTTTATGAAGACCTGGGTGAAACAGAGTTAATGAAAACTCAGTAGATGAAGGCTAGCCACAACCAGAATTACTGCTAGTAGTCTGCTAGATCAGTTCTGGAGAGGGTGTTCAGGGTTAGGATAAGTGGCTATCAGCATATTACTACAGTGAGGCTATTTGTGTGGTACTGGGCTTAGTTCACTTGAAAATGTGAAATCATAATTACTGGGTTCTTTTCAGTTTGAAGCAATGAAGAAATAGTGCATCTTTTGAGTGTGTGGGAGGTTATTTGCCTTATTTTCTTTCTTTCTGGCTCTCTGTCCCACATCCTTTTCTACTTCCTGATACTAATGTGTGACAGTAAATGGTACTGTAAGAATTATTCCAACTGAATAATTTTGTTGATATATTTCACCCTGAAAACTCTCCAAGCACATTGCTATTTCACCTGAAACTGTTTGAAAAATGTTACTAACTGTAAGCCACATTGGTATGGTTTTCCTTCCCTAGTTGGATGACTGGCTCTGTGATGATGACACTGATGGGAATGCTCAGATGGGTCAGAAATGTGAAGCATGTCAGGGTCTTGCCAATTTTTCCTGAGTCATGGAATTTCCACCAGGTCCTTTGCCTTAAAAAAGCCAAACAAACAAAAAGAAAATTTCATCTCTTTTATTAATTTCAGAAAATCCCACTCATGCTCCCTCTGGCTGCCTATTTTCTTGTGTTCTAAGTGAAGAGCAGCCCATGAGAGTCCAAGTTGGCCAAGCTCATCCCAATTTCACTTGTAGCTGTGTTAGGGACACTTAGTTCCTACATATTTCCTTTAGGTGCTGTAGAGTACAGAGGGCTGGGAAGAGCAGCCTGAGCAGAAATCCAGTGAGTCTGCTGGGAGAGGAGGTGTTACACATGCTCCAACAAAGTGAAAATCTTCACAGCTCAGGCTTTATTCCTGGACAGATAATCTCTCAGTGGATAACAATGAACTGTGGATGTTGTAGAAGAATAACAGCTTAAACTGTGAATGTTAGCAGACAGAAAAAAATTGTGTGTATGTACATGTGTGTGAATGGCCCAAAATGAGCTTTTGAACATCAGGCAGAAGCCTGCTGCTTGCTAGTTGCAACTAATACATGCTGGTTATCAATTTTGGGGTTAAAATCTCATGTCATAAATTCTCCTGTTAATAAAGAGATGTGAAAAAGAGACACCTGTCAGGAGAGTGACAACATATTGTGCTTTTGCACATAAATTATTTAGGTAGTGAAATGTAGGTCTTGGTGGCTTGGAAAGCAGAATTGGCCAAAAAAAGTCTCCCATAGAGAAGTGGCAATGAAAGAGACAAGGGGTAAGAAAGAAGATGGTTACTATCCGGGCAGAAGGAAATCACCTGGTAGTGGGAAACTTTCCAGGTACATCAGGGAGATGGGGAATTGTTGCCACCAGTCCTGCTCAGTCACAGCCCAAGCAAGAGCAGCAAGAAGGTTTGTGGGTGAAAAATCCTATGTGCAGCTCCACCACGTGTTATTTTCCAAAAGCTTTCCTTGGCCAGCCAGGAGTATGCAGAACTTGGTGACTGTGCTTTCCCTTCAACCCCATACACCTCCTTCTACCCCTGAATTATGCTACAAAGGGTGATTTGTTTGTGCAAACTGATTTGCAATGTAGTGATGCAATGATGCAGTGTTTGGAATATAGTCTTTAATCCAGTCTGGCACATTTTAGACAGTGAATAAATATTCATGTCCCTACTTTGAGGGAAGTAAAAAAATGACAAAAAGTCTCAGAAAGGAGAAATAACCGTCTCCAGGCTCATAAAAGGTTAACAGCATGACAGGTCTAAGTCATCCTGATGCTGACCTACTGTCACCTGACATTTTTGCCCTGGTGAACAACTATCCAACACCAAATGCCTTGTGGCTGTCAGGTACCTTTAGCATCAAATGTTTCACTGAAAGTACTGCTAGTTTGATATGGTTCTCTGTGCCTTGCCCAGTGCTGTATTTCCACATATTTTTTTGTCATGTTCAACCACACATGGTTACATTTGGTGGAGAAATGCTCTAAAAGGTAATTTGCAGTTTGGAGGAAAATGTTTTTATTTAGAAGATTTTTAAAAGGTGCTGAATGATCAGAAGTGAAAATATTCCAGTGAAGGCCTGCAAAACCAGACAAACCATTGATTATGTTAGTGTCATTTAACTAGAAAGAGAGAGGGAAAAAAAAAGACATTAAATAAACTAAGAGTAACATGCATTTTCTTTGTGTGTTTTTCTTTACCTTGTGTCTTTCCTGCTTAATTCCTTGCTTGCTTGCTTGCTTTCTTGACAATCTCCTTTCTCTCCCCTCATCTCTGCTCCTCTCTTCCTTCTTCCTAGCTTTAATGAGGAAGGAGTCAGGTTGGTTGTAGCTTTGATGGTGGGAGGGATGGAGGGAGCATCCTGAAGTGACTCCATCTGACAGCAGGATTTGTATCTGTGGCCCTGCCCTGTTGCAGCCTGAGAATTAGATCCAGAGAATTAGAGAATTAGATCTAGAGAGTTAGATGTTGCTAGTGATGGTGGGTTGAGGAGGTTTGCCTAGTTACCTATTCTCTTTCCAACTCACAGGGACCTAGACAAATTGAGGGTTTCTGTTGGAGCCCTGGTTCACAGCTTAGGGAGAGGCTGCTCTCTGGGTTGTTTCTGTGGATAGGGAGCTGGTCACTGATTCTCTCAACAAACTACTGGTGGGTTTTGGCAGTGCAGAGCTTACAGGTGTCATGCACTTATCCAGCTCCTGGTGTGGATGCCTTCTTTGACAGAGAAACAAAAACCAGAGAATAAAAGTCAAGAGGGTGAAAAAGGGAAAGAGAGAGGGTATGGGAGAGGGCAGGAAAGAGAAGGAGACATTAAAAAGCAAACTACAAAAAGGTTTAAAATGAAGACTCACAAAGAGTCTTTTACTGAGGAGTCTAGAGCTTGGCATAGCACAGAAGGTTACCAGTAAGTCACCAGCAGAAGCACATAGGCAGGTTAATGTCCCTAAAATAAAGCAGGAGCCAGGAATGACAGAGTCATGCAAACAGCAAGCTACAGCTGGTCAGAAAGTCTGCACAGTAACTCACCACTAGATTTAGCACTCACTGCATTACAGGAGCACATTCCCACTTCCCAGGAAGCTCTGGGATGCACAGGCTTTCTCTCCAGATGACAACCCAGCATTGGCATGAGGGAATGCCCAAGCACAGAGGGGCTCAGAGCCTCAGGAGGTGAGGATGCTCTGCTTCACTGTACCTGCTTTGGTACAGCACCAAACTAGGCATTGGCATGAAAAAGTCTCTGGGGAAAAAATCAAAAGGGTGGCTGTTAAGGTAACAACACAAAGCTTTGTCAATGTGGCAAAGTAATGTGCAGGACAAAGGCTTTTTTTTCTTGCTCAGTTTTCCTATCTATGGTGAGACTTTTTTTCAGGTTTTTTTTTTTACAGTAAACTTCCTCTTTATGGCTAATCAGTGATAGTAAATTAAGAGAAAAGAGATGGACTGTCTTACTCTTTAAAACTGCATAAGAAACCAGAACGTACTTTTTAAAGTATTCCACATAGTATTTTTGTTAAAAAATTACTTGTTTTATGGGTTTTAGATGGTAGTTCTTCTGCCTGACACGTGTTCACTTGCCTTCTGACATGCTGTGCATACACCAGGATATTTCTACCAGAAATATAGTCTGAAAACAATCAACATTTTTAGAGGCAGTGGCAGATATTTCCCTGTTTCCCCATAACATTTTATTATCGTGAGAGCACAAAGAAAACCACCTGGATATGAAATATTGTGCCTGAAAGGATCCATGCAGATAGATAAATTTTAAAATTACAGGAATGGAACAGTAATCTATTCACCTGTATAACAGCATCCATTCAGCAAAGGGTACTTTGTGCAGACACTGGGAACACCAGGGCTCATCTCCTGGGCTCTCTGCCTAGCTCTGCTTTTTCATAGTCTCATGAAGACACTTCCAGGTTTTGGGAAAGCAAAAATGTAGTGCAGGCAATTAGGAGTAACTCAAATAAGGGACTCCAACCCTGGAAAGGTCATTGTCGCTGTTAACTGAATATTCACATAGCTCTCAGAGCAGGATCTGGCTGAATGGGGCTGCTCAGGAGCAAAGGCTGACACTAAAACAGGATTGCCCAAGAGCAGAGATTTTCACTGAGTTGGCCAAGATCAAAGGAAAACGGCACTGCTGGACTGACCAGCCTGTAGCAAGCTGTACCTGTGTAGGAGCAGCTCCCTATGTGGTCTGTCCATCTGTAGTTTCTTGCAGGGTGAGGCTTGTAATTCTTTCTGAGAGATTTGATGATTCAGCAAAATAAAATTAGTCTCTTTTTCTTGGCATGAATACTCTTTTCAGGATATTCCTCTGCCCAAGACTAAAAATGCCTTCAAAAAGAGAGGAAATTTGAAAAGTTATGGACATGCAAATGAGCAAGCAAACAAATAACCAGGCAGCAAGAATGGAGAAGACATCTATCCCTACAAAATTATGTGGATGATATAATGAGAAATGAAGGAAAGTCTCAGCAGTAGATTGAATTTACAATATACACAGTTAACATGCAAGGGACAGAAGAAAAATAGCAGAAGGTGTGCATTCATTGTCAGCAATCCAAGGGCTTTTTCTAAAGAATTCATAAGGATAAATTCATAAGGTTACTGGATTCATAAAGGTAGGAAAACTGCAGTTAATACTGTGGATATTGACATATATGTTTGCTGTGGATTAGATAAAAAAGAAGGAAAAGCTACATCAGAGTCCCAGAGAGTCCCAGGAGTCCCAGGATGGCCTCCATCCTAAGACATTTTAGCATGGGCTTGCTTTACACATAGCTCCAGACAAAATAGCTCCCTTGAGTGGGGAGAGCAGAGGGCTTGGCTTTGTTTGTCCCAGGGAAGGACTTTCTCTCCCATCATCTCCCAGCTGCCCCCATGTTTTTGCAGGGGGATAAGGCACTGTGCTGGGTGGCTGCAACCAGAATGTGGTGCTACATCTTTATTTAACAAAATTGTTAATGATCAAACAAACACAGTTCCCAGCCTCAAATGGCCTGGTAATCTACTGCCTCTCTTGGGCCTGTTCCCACTGCTGCTGCTTTTAAACCTTGTAATGCCACTGATTTTGGTGAGTTAATCTGAAAGGTACACACATAGGAGACAGATAAGAATCGCTTCACTCCTGTGCTGAATGACACAGCCTGCACTTCATACTAGGGAAATGTGGACGTTTAGTGGCACCACCACACACTCGGGATAGTAGATGTTGAAATTACAATTATCTGAATTGAATATTCCAAGCAAAACCACTGCCAAAATACACAGTCTTTTTGGTAGCAGTGATGGAGGGAAGCCAGTGCTCCTCTTTCCACCCCCCCTACAAAGTCTCCAGAAAGTTACTGAATGGGCAAAGTGGGGGAATGTCATCATCACCTGACAGTAATGATTGCATTTCTTGGCAAATAATTACCAGTTCCCAACTGCAAATGTGAGCTTCTTAAACTGCTATAAATTCTATAACTGCTATAATTCATAGCAACATGCTTGCTGCCTCCAGAGATAAATGACAATTTTTTGCCAGGGTGTGGGTGACAGAGCTATCTATCTGTGCTGATTTACAGAGAAGGCCCCCAAAATCCTGATTTATCAATATTGTGCTCATCTTTCTGCCCATCTCCCTTGGCCCACACCTGTCTGGAGAACGTCCTGTTCCAGCACCCACCCCCAGCCCTGCAGCACCAGCTCCTGTTTGCCCTCAGTGCTGGGTGGGCTATTTCACCCAGGGGCTCTCTGATGACCTCCTGTTTCACCGAACCACTGCTGTGCCTTGCTTGGTTTCCAGCAGCCTGGGGCTCATTGTGAGCCCAGCAGACATTATTCACATTTAGCCTGGAGGGACCAGGCGCCTCGGTGAGGTGATACTCCTACCTCAGCACTCACATCTCTGCCACAGCCCAAGTGACTCATGTACAGTGCTACAGCTGTTACAGAATTCTCTCTCTCTCCCACTTTTTTTTTTTTTTTTTTTCCCTGATAATCGGTGCTTTTGGTGACTAAAACTTATGTAAGCAATCTAAACCCTCAGTATTTACAACATAAAAGCACCACAAGAAACCTCTCTCGGACCTTAAGCTTCCGTAGGATTTAATTTGGGGAAATTTTATTTGAAAATGCAATACTTCTGTCTTCTATGCCCATTCTCCCCAGCCCCCCCTTTATTTCTTTGCTATACAGAATGAAAAGAGCAGATCTTGGATGGAAATACACTATTTATAAAAATGAGCTTACCTCATTTCTGTAAGAAAGGAAAGGCTGTCAACCTTGATTAGAAAGCAATAATTCTTAAAAGAAGTCAAGTAAGGTTTAATATTATTGTTTTCTTTAGGCCCGAAATGATAGAAGTTTTCAGAAATTTTAAATAAAAAAATGAAAAATGAATATGCAACTCAGGAAATTATTCTGAGAATTACTGCCAGGCCTGTTAAAAAAAACCCAAACAAAACCCAAATGTCCAAAATAGCTCATCCTGTTTTAGGATTGGAAACCTTACAAAATGCTTCGGGGAGGCACTATCAAGCTATGCTGCATTCTGGGTTTTACTACTATGGCCAGCTACAATTCTACAATAGCAGATTTACACTGAAGTATTGCAGTGATAGATAAAGTTCCTTTATATGGTTATTCCATTCACCCTTTCAGCTCATGCTCCTTGGCATAGGAGTGGGATATTATCCATATAAAATTGATTCTAAAATTACTTAGTTGAACTGATACAAGATGTGGTCACTCAGAATGATTTAAAGCTGTTCTGTATCAATTTAGCATAAATAATTTCCTGATCACATTAAGCTAAATCAATGCAACACAGCTTTAAATATATTCCAGTGTTTGCGCTGGCTTAACTAATTTGATTTTAAAACACTCCTTTAATTAAACCAGTGCAATTTTGAGTGTGGAAAAGGCTTTGCAAGGCAGAACTGCTTGTCTGTGATAATTGGCTAATACTTTGCTGCCCTGTTCTGCTAATTAAGACCTGTAAAATACAGTGAAAAAACAGTGCTATGCCTAAAAAGCGTGACAGTAGGTGAGACTTTGAAAAAATGCGGTGTCCTTGCCATGGCTTGGGGCAGTCCAGATGTGGGAAGATAGTTCTGGCTTGTCAAAAGACAATTAACATATTTACAAGAAAGAAGTGTTTCATTTATGAAACATGCCACTCTTTAGAGAACTGATATCTGTTGGAGAAAGCAGCTGTACCTGTGGCTTGGGAGTTGCTTGAGTAATTTTTAAATTTTGTTTCCATGATTTTTACTTGGCTGTTCTGAATATTTCTCACAATTTTGTTAGCAAGGGAGATTTTTTTTTTTCCTGGAAAAGAGTGGCCATTTTTCACAACTTGGAGAAACATTATAGGAAAGATCTACTCACAAAGAATACGTGAAACTCGCAGTTTATCCTGGGGTTAGAATTGTGGCTGTTCTTTGGGTTGCTGGCATGGGTTTATTTTGCTATCTCCACGAACATTATTGAGTGTACTCTGCTAGCCACATAAATTCTATAATTGATTCAAACTCAGAAGTTTGCACAGTCTTTTTGGGTAACAGCCCAAAGGTATTAGAAACATATGTAATCTCTAAATAATTGATGCTCCAAATAACAAACTAGCCAGGAAACCTATGTGTTGTTAGTGCCATATTGCTAGCAGGGAACTGAAATGCAGAGAAACACAAAGCTGAGGTCCAGCTCCCTTCTCCTTTGCATCTTGCACATCACCAGGTGGCCGTGCACATCTGCCTGGTCTGCTGGGAGAGATGGGTGAGAAACAAGAGGGGCAGAGAGATCACTCAGGATCACTTGGTTCCTCCATCATTCTGTAGATTCTCTAGGGACACTGAAACTTTGGGTGTGTTGTGATAATGCCATGATTTCCAAATGATGGTCAGGGCAGAGCCATCTGTAAGCACTTTAGGGACCCTGTAAAACCCAAGCCCTGGTGCCTGACACAGGAGGGCTCAAGTGGTAAGGTGTAGAAAGATGTGGAGAGAAGCATAGGCATGAAGAGAGAGAGTGACTTAGGCAAGTTCAGGCAGTAAGCCAGTAGCAGTAACAAAATTAGATGAAAATAAAGTCCAGTGTAAGAGGCCATTCATTCACCCTTAGAGAACTAGGTGTGAGACACCCTTGGATGGGGCTCAGACCTCTTCATATACAGGTATCATGAAGACAGGCTGGAATTTCAGCCTTCAGCCAGAAATAATACCACAACAAACCAGTGATGTTGACACTCCTGCTCTTCCTGTCACAAGGCTTATTATATGACCCCTACTCAAAATTGTGCAGAATTCTGAAAGTTGGACCAAAGTTTGTCTTTGTTAATGATGTGGAAAATGTCTGGGCAAAACAGCTGTTGAAGAAAATCACAGGGACTGGTCTGAGGCCAGGTAAACATAGCTGAATGTGGAGAGAATGGCACACACTCTTGCTCTGCTGATCGAAGGTGATCTCCTAGGGAAAGATCATCATTCCTTGCAGGACTTGATCATAACTGCCATTGGAGTCTGTGCAGAGGCTCCTACAGACACCAGTGGTACTGAATCAGTCCTTTAGAGAGAGCTGGTCATATTCTGGTGAATCAAAAATAAATCCTATGTGCCCAGTGCCCATAGAAAGATGCAAAGATAACAGTGGGGTGCTCTACAGTGTAGTTCACACTCATGAAACTTCAGCTCCACACCAGCAACACACCCTCATTATTCTTGCAAACTCCTGAATGGAAGGTTTCCAAAAACAATACCACAAAATACATATCTGTCCTTCTCTTTGTGATAGGCAGTGGTGCAGTTAAGGGTAGAGCTGGTTAGACAGAGTATAATCACTTTTTATTTTTGGAGGCAAAAGTTTGCCTGCTTTTTGGCAGCTGTAAGTGTGGGTACACCAGGAATAAAAACAACAAACCAACTTCTTGTTTACCTTACATAGCTTCCAAGCCTTTCACTTACTGAAACTATCCTGAAGATGATACTTTTTGTGGACACAGCAGTATATGTGATGGTGCTGGGATAGAAGCCTTGAAAATATCTCAACGGCTCGATAAACAGCACATTGTCTTCTCATAATTGTCTGGGATGCTAAGAAAAGAAAAGAAAAGAAAAGAAAAGAAAAGAAAAGAAAAGAAAAGAAAAGAAAAGAAAAGAAAAGAAAAGAAAAGAAAAGAAAAGAAAAGAAAAGAAAAGAAAAGAAAAGAAAAGAAAAGAAAAGAAAAGAAAAGAAAAGAAAAGAAAAGAAAAGAAAAAGAAAAGAAAAGAAAAGAAAAGAAAAGAAAAGAAAAGAAAAGAAAAGAAAAAAGAAAAGAAAAGAAAAGAAAAGAAAAGAAAAGAAAAGAAAAGAAAAGAAAAGAAAAGAAAAGAAAAGAAAAGAAAAAAAAAGAAAAGAAAAAGAAAAGAAAAAAGAAAACCAGAACTTTTCCTACATACTCCCTTTTCTCCCCTTGCAGAACCTATTCTTGAGACTACCAAGGGTGTCTGGGTGTCTCATCTGAATTTTGTCTGACTTTTCTTCCCCACTGAAAAGCATGAAACATCACTGCTATTCACAAGAGTCTGCCTTCAAGTCTTGAGATTCCAGAATTTGAAGCCACATTGACGTAGATGTACAAGTGACAGAAGTGCTGTGGTTAGTCTTATCTGGCAGCAGAATTGTTGAAAAGGACCAAAATGAAACAACAAATTTGCTGTATCTGCATCAGACGACTGTCTAACATTCAGGCTTTTTAAGAAGTGCTGCACAAAGAAAGAGATCTTTTGGATGTGCAGAGGTTTTAAGTTGTCTTATTCCAAAAGAAGCAACTGAAAACATAGTATTGAGCAAAACCAATTTAAATAAAATACGTAAATATCGGTTCCTGGACCTTCCATGGTCAATTTACTGAGATAAGCAGGAGATTAAGATAAGAATTTATTTACATTTTGCTTGGGACAGCATTAAAATAGTATGGCCTTATCTTATACCTGATGAAAATGGGCAAAATTCCACAGTCATTCATAGGCTTTGGATCAAGCCAACAAGTATAATTCACTCTATTTTCCTCAAAAGCCAGAGAATGCCAGTGTCAATACAAATTTGTTTTAGTTTGTCCTGTTATTCATAGCCAGTATGATTGCAAAGGTAAGGCCAGAAGATATTTTTTCAATTATCATTTTTCAGTGATTTTTAAAATAAAATGTGTGTCTAAGATAACTTGTTTTGCTAAAATTCCAGTCAGCTTTGTGGGATGACATGCCACTAGTGGGAGGTGCCTTAATTTTATGTTCCCTGATTTTGCCTCTTTTAGTTAACTTTAATGTTTCTGGAAAGTGGATTATTCTCCATTCCCTTCCTTTATTTCTTAAACAAACACGGACACAGGAAATACCTAGATGTATTTGTTTGGAGGTTTAGTTTTTCAGAGTTCCACAGTTTTTGCAATATTTGGCAGGAGAACTTCAAAGTTCCTTAAGGAGCCTTTGTCAAGGATCTAAGTATCCATTGCAACCCAGTGCCAAGAACCTGAGGAGCAATCACATTAGAATCCATCTGTCCAGGAGACAAAAACTGGAGGAGGAAAAGATCCATTTTTGAAGCATACTCATAATTTCTCAAAGTTAAGGAAGGTCCTGGATGAAGACTGACTTTATATCCTAGTAGATAAAGGAGGAAGATCCAGAACTTGCTTGTCAACCCAAGCTCAACCTTCTTCAAAGCTGATTTTGGGTCTGAATGGTTCTTAGCTCCTTAAGTAACTGGGAAGAGACTCCAGGAGTTTATGATGACATAATGTGTTATCTTTTCCTATTTCTCCACATTTCTTTAAAAAGCACACATCATGATGGCTTCCCACACTTGGGCAATTATTTTAAATACACATCAGAGCTATGGATAAAAATCCAAGTATCTTAATTTGCCCTACTGGAACACTTCCTGTGCCAAAACAAAAGGCTTTCTCAATTTGTAATCTTGATTCCCTCAACCTGCCATCTCCAATAAGAACTGAAAAACAGGTTGATCTTGCCAGGATGCCCCCAAGTTAGTGAGCTTGAGGTTTTTCATACCAAGATGATGGAGGCTGCTCTAGAACGGAGGACCCTGGAGGGAAAATTTCCTGCTACCAGTGCCTCCTTCCTAAAGGATCTTTTTGCCCAGGGTTGCACCTGTGGCACTATCATGTGTGGGAAGAAGATCTCTTTATAGCCACAAGGCAAGCATACTGGCTAAACCCATCTATTTCTCTTTGACACTTAATGTTCTGTCTTATGTTCCAGTGGTTGTAAAACACTAGCCCTCTGGAGCTCTTCCACACTGGAAAATTTCATCATGATAAAACACAACCCCAAGGAACCTTGGTAACTAAGATGATGCTAAACATGCTGTTAAACACTGAGCACAGACAGGGGCTGTAATGTTTAACATCACATCAGCTGGTTGTGGTTAAGCCCATGGGCTGACCAGCTGCCACAATGCTGAACATGACGGTGTCTGCCTGCACAGAATACTTAGCAGTGTGTTAGCAGCCCTCACTCTCAAGGGTCTCTTTTCTTGCATGATCTGGTTTTCTAGCACAGGCACACATTATACTTATATGCACAACTGTTGCAAGATACCAGATTAACCAGATTGGAAAAGTTCACGTAGTACTTGGATTTCTGTCAAGGACCTCAGTCTCTTCATTCAGCTCCTGGCTACAGCAATCACATACAACATGTTAGTTCATACCTTGCCTTTGTTCCTGCACACCATGTCTCTGACCCCAGCACAGCTGGATTGTTATTGCTTTGCTCTGATGGGGAAAATAGCAGACACATGGCACCCTGACAAACCCTGGGTTTTTTACAGATGTCTTATCCTAGCTTGGGAGAAAGGGGAGACAAATGCTTGAACAGTATTTATGTACCAGCAGGATGGTGAGGAAAGAAATGACAAGCATCTGCTTTCCCTCACGTGACTGGGCATGATGTATTGATGGTAGTCTCAGCTCTGTAATGTAAAAGGATAATGCAAAGTTAACTCTACTAATGGATCAGTTCCAGGACTATTTCAGCTCCAAGAAATATGTGACATTTGGATATCTCTTTTTATTTATTACTAGATATCAGACTCCTGCAGATATGCAGAAACAATAGATCAGTATGTGTATGGTCTAAAAATTAAGGCCAAGTTTGTGATTTTGTGCAGCATGATGCATGACAAACTTCCCACAAGACTATTGGGATGACCAGATATTTGGCTTATGAAAGGGAAAATAAAAGCATTCAACAAGTGAAACCAGTGCTTTCCCTGAACATGAGGGGAAAAGAAACCCAAAAACCCCAACAAATGAGACACATGGCTTAAAGGTAGGAAATGGAAACCTAGGGAAATATTATTAAAATAGCATATGGCCTGAGAGATGGTCAGCTCTTATTGCAGCTTTACCAAAGGCAGAAGGGCTGTTTAGGGTCTTCCTCCTCTCTTTAACTCTGATTTCCCACTGGCTGAAGTTATATCTTCAGCTGCACTATATAGCATTTCAAAGTTGTTGGAATTTAATATTTTGAGATTTCTCTACACCTGTCAGATTTTATTGAAATTAATCAGTGGCTTCTGTTATAAGGAAGAAACTCTGAAAATACTGAAGCAAATGTTAACTTTGCCTTTACTAAGAAATTGGGCTAAAATGAATATGCTACATTTTAGTTAATGACATATTTTTCTTTTTTATAGTTTTTGATACTGTTCTGGTTTTGGCTGGGTAGAATAAATTGTCCTCATAGTGGCTGGTATGAGGCTGTGTTTTGGATTTGTGCTGAATATAGAGATGTTTTTGTTATTGCTGAGCAAGGATTACATATAGCCAAGGCCTTTTCTACTTTTCATACTGAAACACAGTTGGGGCTGCATGAGAGGTTGTGAGGAGACACAGCTGGGACAGATGATCCAAAATGACCAAAGGGGTATTCCAGACTGTATGAAATGACACTCTGTATATGAATAGGGGATGAAGGAGGAAGGGGGGGACATTTGGAATGATGGCATTTATCTTCCCAAGTCACTGTTACATGTGATGGGGCCTTGCTCTCCTGGAGATGGCTGAACACCTGCCTGCCCATGGGAAACAGCCAATTAATTCCTTATTTTGCTTGTGTGCATGGCTTTTGCTTTCCCTGTTGAGCTATCTTTATCCCAACCCACGAGTTCTCCAGCTTTTACCCTTCTGATTCTCTCCCCAGTCCTGGTGGTGGGGCAGTGAATGGCTGTGTGGCACTTGGCTGCTGGCTGGGGTGAAACCAAAACAGACACTTCCTTACATTTTTTTTTTTGTAATTTTTATAAGAAGGAAAAAGCAGTCAGTAAAAGAGCTGGTATTAGTCATGTGGGTCCAAACTGAAGAAAGAAAGGTAGAAGATATAAAGGGTGAGTTTGAAGTGGGTATGAAACTAAAGATAGGGATATTTGCTATGGGAAGGATGAAGAAGATCCAGGTGGTAGGAATTCTGCATGAAGGAAAGGCTTGGAGAATGAAGAGAGCATAACCACAGCTTTCACTATACCAAGGAAACACTATAGGTGCTACTGAGGTTTGTGGAAGCTTTCTCCTTGTTGTTGGCAATTTGCAAATCTATTGCCCTGAAGGACTCTTCTCACTGAAAGGGAAGGATGAGTACTGATGCATGTTTATAGTCAATGCCAATTTGCCTTATCCAGATGAAGATTTAATTTCTAAACTTCATGGCCAAAGAAATCCTCATTTAACCTAAATCCCACTGCCATGTCTAAATCAGGGTGTTCCAAGCCCTTGCTGGACCCCGTAAGTGTTTCGGTCTAACGGTGCACAGGGACTAAACTGGAGTTTAAGTGAGATTAATTTGGGCCAAAGGGATCATGCTGTCTGAATTTCCCTTTAACCCCAGGCATCAGTAGATCTAGTTCTGTATCCCTGATACCCCAGTGTTCTGAAGAAGAAGGAGGTAGGCGTTCCCCAAGAAAAAGAAGTGACAACAACCACCATCCTGCTTTCCTGCCCCCAGAGTATGTGGGAGGGTGACATTATCATTTATTATCTGTTTTGCTGTAGTCCTCAGGATCCTTTACACTCAGAGTTGTAGTCTGATTTTGGAAAGGGAAAAACTGTTGTGCATGAGGAGACTGTCATCTCAGCTGTGCAAGGATTGCACCCTAAACTTAGGATTTTCTGCTTGCAAATGCACAGGATTGTGAAATCTCCTCTTGACTAGCCCCAAAGTTATGCTGTCTAATGGGACAGCAGAGTAAGCAAGCAGAACTGTTGAAGGATTTACTTACTGAGCCAAAAAATCCTATAAGTAGTTAACGAGTGTTTAGCCTTGCTGAACTTTCATAACACTTCCATTGATAACCAAGTGGGACCTGCATGGCACAGGATCATGGAATAAAAGTGCTGGACTTGCCCTTTCTCAATTACAAGAAGCCTCTTAAGCCCCAGGTGGTGAAAGATGTCAAAGTTAAGATTCCAGTAAAAAGAAACAGCTGAAGGCAAAGCCCTTGCCCATTTTCTTTGACAAAAATGTAGCAAAGCTACAAATGGGGTGGTCTGTAGCATGTGCAGTGGGAGTTATATTCTGTTCTGAAATGTGAATCTAGGGTGCAGGACCACAGAAAACAGAGAGAAGGTCACAATCCTGGGGGAGAGTTTTCCTCTTCAAGCATTTGGGTAATAATGTAAACATACTGTGAGTAAGAGGCTACAGAAAGGTTAAACCAAGGGCATTTATGCTTTTATTTGTAAGTTAAACCAAAGGCTTTTGTTTTTCTCTTCTTTTTATTAGCAGGTTCATTTTTAATTTGGCCCTTGGTGTTCAAAGTGCTTACCCCTTTCTTGTTAAATGAAAACTGGGATTGAGTTGGTTCTAAAACGATTTTCATTTGGTGACTGTTTTAAAACTAAGGCAAGCTATCACTTAAGACCAATTTTTATAAGTTCTTTTTCTCACAATGGAATGGGTTCAGGTAAATATATATCTAAGTAGATGACCATTACCCAAACATTTATGCAGTTATCTTCCCAGTTGGAAACACTCAGTTTTTAAAATTTTCTGTTACAATTCCAAATTTATGACTAGTGAGAACCTAATTAGATTATTCCCTCTCTTCAGGAGTCGATGAACATCCCCAGTTATCAAGATGCATGTGGGCTGACTCATCAGAGCAGGATGGCCAAATTTCTGAGCTTCATACCAAAATATACAGAGAGTTGAGAACTATCAGCTGTCCCATCTGTCAGAGGGCTGTGGGAAGGGCAGACCCAGGAGTAAGAACTTTGCAGAGATCCCAGAGATCCAGCTGGTACCTGGGGTTACCAGTGACGTTGGCCAGAGCTGTTCTGCTTGCCCACCTTCTCTCCCAGCTGGAGAAGCAAATTGCCCAGCAGCCTTGGTGCTGCACTTACACTCTTTGCATGCACATATAGCTTGAATCAAGATGCTCCTTCATCCCCTGGTGTGAACCACCATTAGCAGCTCAGGGTATTTAACACAACAGGTTATGAGAGCACATGAGAGCTTTTTGCAGCTGGTCTGCACTGGATTATTCAGCTCCAGAGTAAAAATACAGAATACATGTAGATTTGGTCTAAGAACATAAATTTTGAGTGGGATCAGAGTGGGAAGAAGAAGCCAGTGGCAATGTGGCCACAGAGCAGCTGGCCTCAGGCAGGGTCTGTGCTGATCGATGCAGATGCTGGGGTGCAGTGCCAGCTGGGATGAACTGCATCAATACCCAGAGAGGATGCTGAGGCATCTCCCTGTGCACCTCCAGAACCACAGGGCTTTCCAGGCAATCTACATGGCCACTGTGCTGTAAGTAGGCACAAAATTCTGGTGATCTCTTGTGATTACTACTGAAGTCATTGCTTGCTTTTACAAGGATCTGTTTTCTGTTTTCCGTACGACAGTGCCGTGAAGCCAGCAACCAGAGAAACTGTGTTCATGCCACACAGATGTACAATTCCAGCTTCCCCCTTGACAAAGTGCAGCTTTTTGAGCTGGTGATGGAGGTTACAGACAGCCAAAATCTGCAAGTGTTACATCTAAGCCCTTAGTTTCTAGATGTACTCACAATGCAAGTTCCCACTGTTCTTCTTGAGAGGTGGTTTCTGTCTGAAGTTTTAAATTTGTGCATGGACCTGTGATAACACAGGGTTGCTGCAGTTCTAACTATTGCCAGATCTGCTGAAGAACAGTGAGAAGATTATGCTTTCCTCTGAATTCAGTAGAGGTCTCCAAAGAACACTTGTGTAAAGAGACTCAGGCCCAGGAAGCCTGTAATTATCAGCTAAATAAATAATTTAATTAATAAAACTCTGGGCTAGATCCCAGTCTGACTTGGCAGTTTTGTTCTATTCTGGGGAGGTATAGAACACTGCCAAGGGCCCAAAATCTAGCCCTTAGGGATTGTTTTTTGTACAAAAGTCCAGGTGTTATTTAAAGGGGAGGACCTAGCCTTGCAGATTAACAGAAACCTTCAGAAACAAATAAGAACTGACAGAACTTAATCTTTTTTGCCCTTCAGTTTCTCTAAAGCTCAGCTCTGTTGCTCACCCCAATCTCCCATCATTTTTTTTTCATCTTTACATACCTCTAAATTTCCTGCCTTTTGGCTGGGACCAGGCATGTCAGAGCCAAACACTGTTATAACTGTTTTTGTGTTGGTTCCAGCCCAACTGGAAGCAGGAAATACTAAAATTCTCCTGGGTAATCCTCTTCTCTGGAGACTTGCAGTCCAATTTTGCAGATTCATGAGTGTTACGTGCTTTAGGCAAAGTTCAGAGATGCAACCAAAGCCAAGTGCTACAGAAATTTAGACTTGAGATATGCTGGGAAGGCAGTGAGTTCTGTATGCCTGTAACATCCCTTGCTATCCAGGCACTTGCCTGCATCAAACTGCTCCAGTTTCTGTTTAGAGCTGAGTCCTAAACCATTTTGCACACCTCTGGAACTTGGTCTGCACTACTTACTGTGTGGGGCTCAGGTTCAGGGGGAAGCCAGCAGAGGAGCCACATCAGAACCTGAAAGTGGGGACTGGGAGCAGACAGCACCATCCTCAGTTTGTTCCTGGAGCTTTTCCCCTTTTCCTGCAGTGATACTGTGCTGGATTGCACCTCCCTGCCAGCAATGCTGTGTGATGGACTTACCCAGCAGGACACAAGAGGCTGGAGGCACTGTTGGTGCTGTGCAGTGGCAGCATTGAGAATTTGGGATCCTGTCATTGTATGAAGGACCACCAGGGCAGGAAAGGCCAGCTGTCCTGCACACCAGTAACATCTGCATTCCCTGTGGTGGGGATGGGACATGGAAGCACTGCTGAGGCCTTGCTGGACCTCTCCTGCCAGATCCTCTCTTCTCCCTGTGGACAGTAAATTCAAACTGGTCTGTTCTGGGAAGAGCACATAGTCCTGCAAATGCAGCTCCTCTCCATGCCCAACTTTAGCTCAGATCTGCTGATGGCAAGCTTGTTTAAAGCAGCTGCCACAAAATGGCACCACTATGTAATGGACATTTCTACTGACAGTGCAAAAATAAAACCCTTTTGAGAAAGGAGGAAAAAAAGACTAAGAATAATCTGGGGAGCTGTTGGACGAATAGGAAAGAATGAGTACTGTGTTAGCCTCATGTCAATGTGATTTCTATTACTGGGGCACAAATAATCCTAGAGGATACCCCCGTCCTCATTGTTTGCTCAGCAAACAGCATGGACATGCAAAGATTTATAGACATCATCCAATGTCAGAGAACCAGGGAGATCTGCTTCATGAGGCCTGTTTCTGGGGAAAAAAAAACAACCTGAGCATGTGTTTCTTTGTCTGCTTTGGAGCTGATCAGAAGATATTAATTTAATAAGACTATTATTCTGTATTGTTTGCATGACATTAGCACAACATTAGTGCTCATTGAAACTGAAGGCCCATTTTAAGTGGCACTGTACCCAAGCACAGTAAGAGACAGTAGCTGCTATGCTTATCAGCTGAACAGACAAAGTGTGGTATGTTCCCTTTCCAAATGGGGAATTGATACACATAAATAATGAAGTATTCTACTCCACACATATCCAGTGTACAAACACAAGCATGACAGCCAGCTGCAATACTGAACCATGGTAAGAGGTTTAACAACACAGAAAACAATAGGTATTGAATACTGTAGGCTTATAAAATAGGACGAGTGAAAAAAGGTTCTTTTCTCCCCTGGGAATGGACAGATTTTTGTCAAACACAATTTGGCTGAAAACTGAATATGTGCTTATTGTAATATCTTTTGTTTGGTAGCTCACATTTCTTTTAAGGACAAATGTAGAAGTGGACACCCCATATGCAGAATCTGTCTTTGGTCAAAACAAAGAATAACAATTTTCACTGAAAATTTCCTTTGGTGAAAAATTTGAAACTAGCTCTGATGCAGTACCGTATGGTAGGTGTTTCTTTTCTGTTTGCTCTTGTATCCATCTCTGCAATTCTGCATTGCTTTGGCCCTTACTGGAATACCACCTTCTGCTACTAATATAATGTTGCCAGCTCCAGCAGCTCAAGCATAAATCTTCCTAAATTTGAGCATTGGAGTGTTGTGGGAGAGAAGGAAGAGGAGAGGAGAGTGAGAGACTAGATGGGCACAAGGGGAATTCAAATCCAAGTTTTAGAAGAGAGGAGTCCAGCTTCTGTTAACAAATTAAAAAGGAAATCAAGTTTTAGCTGCTGTGGTCAGCTAGAAAATGTGAAGCTCACAGGCTCAGATAGCACTGAGCCACAGACAAAGATCCTTGATCCTCTGTTTTGTGTGCAGTGCTGGGGCCAGGTGCACCCCAGCTTGCCATGGGCATTCTGGGCAGGAGCTTCTGCCAGCATCTCTGCCCTGGTACCTCCCCGTGGTACCAGGCTCCACACTCCTCCAAACCTGTGCCCCACACACCAGGCCTGGGGGGAGGAGCAGGAGGGGGAGGGGGAAGGAAAGCTGGCTGCAGCAGTGGAAAACCCATAAGAAGAAGCACAGAAGGACCCCTGTGGACTTTTGTTTGGAGTGGCTCTGTTGAGCAGTGCTGGTTGCAAAGCAACACACCCAGCACTTGCATCACTAATTCTTTTTGAGCTTGTACAGGGTACTTATGTCTATAGGGTGTAAAGTTACTTGCACTCAAATATTGTTTTGTGAACCCTAATGCTTTGCCTTAAATTTCATTACAGAGGCAGTAGAAATAGTGTGGAGTTGTCTCTACCAGCTATATCTATTCTAGTCTGCTACAATGCTTCTGTGAACAATCATATGTGCTGACATGCCTAAAATAGTAGAGGGTTGTAATGGTTTAAGATTTTTCTTTTTTTTTTGTGGTTTAACCCCCTGTTCTGGGTAGCTGGTGATAGGCCCCACCTACATTGCCTCTGAAAAATTTTTCCTCTGCCAAAAATTGGTATCCTTTAGTTCTCAGGAACTAGTGGGCTACTATTATACACAGTGAGATCTGTGGACCAAATGACTTTTGATTTAAATAGTTTTACAAATTCTAACATGCTAGAAGGATTTTAAAATCAAAGGTAATATCAGACGTTCTGTGACATAAGTGCCATTAAAAAATACAGATCCTCTTCTCTTATTTACCAGTTATTTTGTGTGAGAAGTATACTATGGAGTAAGGAATAGGTTATGCCAAACATTTAAGAGAAAATTCTGAACTTCAAATACTATATAAAAATGGCAATGTAAACACAGTTTTCAGAAAGATGTGTCTCCAGGGGCAGACTAGGTGGCCCTAATGGTATGAAATGCCTCATTGCACAGGGTATCCTTCACATACAGTCATTTGAGGGACAACACACATTGTTTGTAAATTAATCCCATAGCAGAAAATGGGTTGAGAGGGAGAAAACCATAAAAATGTGGGGGAAAATGTTTGCAGATATGTCCATATCTTTTGAAGTAAAATCAATGTAATAGTTACAGTAGCATGAAGATTTATTTGGGTGGAAGAGACCAGCATGTATGTATTCATGGAAATACTTCACATCTCTGTCTCTGCATTGTTTGTTTGTTTGTTTGTTTGTTTGTTTGTTTTGTGCTGGTTTTGTTTTTCCACTTTGCAGCAATAAGTTGTACAAAACCCCTTCTCTTCTCTCTGGGCTTTTGAGTGAGTGAAGAATACGCCTTTGGGATAGGAAGTTCTCTAATGTGAGAGATGAGCATGTGCTCTCCTCACAACGAGCGTGGTACATATATTCTGCATGACTGCTCCAAAAGTCATGCAGGGAATATGCAGGGAAAAAAGAGAACTCCTTTTAATAATGTTCAATATTGGATCTCACTTGTTTCCTCTGAAGAAATTTACTTTGCAACAGACATCTTAGGTCATAAGTTACTCTTGATGCAAATGCACTCCTGCAAAGGCTGTAAGTAAAACCTCCTTGAATGATTTTCAGAACCTTCTGCATTTGGGATTGGCATTTGATGCTCGAAAGGACTATACATAGCACTGGAACACATGTGAGGAACCAATACAACCAACAGCTTAAAAATGAGTCCCACTGAACTGGCCCCATTGAAATCTCCACAAGAACATCTGTATATCACTTAACACAATGGGAGCTTGAAGCATTTTTATTAAGTGTTTATCAAAACATCATATGGACCATCTGCATCATGTTGTCACCTATTCTGTATTTGTGATCAAAAAGGCATACCTAATACTGAACATCTCATTTCTTCTTTCAATAATTCTAGGATGGCTAATATTTGTGTTTTGTCTGACCTCAGAGAGCTGTGTTTTTGTACACTTTTTCTAATGGCCTATAGGTTTCTTAAGTTGATATACATCAGGAGAAAACAGCCTATACCTTCTCAGCTTATTTTGCTTATGGAGGTACTTTTAAGTACCCATAAGAAGCTTATTTTTGTCCTTACTACTTTTATTTTTTTTTTTTTTGCAAAAGCTGCCATGCAAGACCACCTCAGATTCAGGAGAGAGTGTGTGCAAACACACACACGCAGAGTACTGTATGAACTCTGGTTACAACTACATTGTAAATAGCTCTTCCCTCAGGGAATCCCCCAACTCTGCATTACTGTGTATTACAGAAGTAGCAAATGAGTCAGGTTCCCCAATAAACAGGAGCTGAAAGTAACAGCAGGGAGGAAAAGCAAAAGCCACAATGAGACTTGTGACAAGACTGTCGTTACCCTTTTTGTCTGTCAAGTAGGTATTAATAAAGTTACCTCAGTTACTGAGTTATTACATGAGGGACCAGGAGTGAATCAGAGAGGCTACCACTGCTTTTCCATGTGTATGGGGGACTTCGAGAATTTTCTGAGCTGTTGATTCACTAAAATGCTCTAGCAGGGAGTTAAAATTTCATGTGTTGTTCCATCAATTAAAAAGCTGCCACTGGGTAGTAAATTATCTGTGGAATCCTTCCTCTGTGAAGCCCTGGCCCTTTCTTGGCTGTGCAAAGCATCTTACATGTGGGCCTGATGCTCATGTAGAGGTAAAAAGTTATCAGCTATGACTGCTTGAGAAACTGGGTTTTTGGCTGTCCTCCTCCTTCAGCAACACCACCCTCCTCGTTCCCCAGTTTTTCTAGAAGAAGGAAAGATAATCCCAAAGTTGATTTGTGTTTTAAACCCATGACAACACAAGAACTGAGGAAAATTATATCATTAGGCTGGCTAGAAAGAGGAACTTGGGAACTCAAGTGGGGTTGATGCTTCTTAAGATGCTTCTTAAGTGACATCTGAGACAACAACTGTGTATAACACTTGTGATAATTTTAGAAGAATTCAGAGAGGAGGAAATGGGGGAGAAAGGGGAAAAGCAGTAACACTTTGCTATTTCAGGTGGGAGTTTGGACATGGGAGGGAGTACCTGTTCTTCAGTATTCCTGAACTATATCTGTAATGTTCATGTGCATGAGGTCTGGCAGTCTGTCTCTTATTGCCTGAAGACCTGACCAATGGTTGGTAATCATAATGCAGCATTTCAAAAAGTAGGAGTAAAGGAGTTCATACTAAAAGTGAAAACAAGAATTCCTACTTTCCTGGCAGAAGTGCAGAGAATTGTACTCATTATAAGAACTGAATGGAAGGCTGCAGCCTTCAAAAGGCAAGGTATGGTTTGTTTGCAGAAACAACTTGTATTTTGTTGAAGCTGACTTTTAAAGCAGTTTAATTAGAACGAGGTGCTTTTGTATCTTGTGGTCCAGCAGTTGGTCCGGTGCAGCTGCAGACACCAGAGAATGAACTGCAGCAAAGCCAGCATCAAACCACCCTCTCCCAAGCCGAGGTGAGAGCCGCTCCAAGTGAAGGAGATGGTGTTAAAGCTTGCCCGTGGCAGTGCCGGGCGCTCCCTGCCGCTCTGCTCCGGCCGGGCAGCGCTGGGCACGGCGCCGCTGCCCCCGCCCTGGGGACAGCGACAGCGACAGCGACAGCGGCAGCACCGCCAGGCGGGCTGCGCGGGGCTGAGCTCCGAGCTCTGGCAGCAAAGTGAACAAGGCGCTCATTCTGAATAAATTGGCTGCAAATCCCACTTATTTTTGATCCTCGCTTTCTCTTAATATTTTGCGAGTCTGCTCAGGATCTGAGGTTTCAACAGAAAGTGGTGCTGTGGGGGAGGTTTCTTCATTTATCAGCCTGTTTTACAATCTTCTGCTTCAATTCCAAGGCAGACAGATTGATGGAATAACCACAGTATGGTGGTGCCACAGTTGTAGAAGTGTGTGATCTGTTAGAGTTTGGTGTGGTTTTGTTTTCACACGCTGGCTATTTTTTTTTTTTTTTTGTTGAAGTAACTCTCTTTTTCCTAATACCTCCAGCCACAAAGTAGTTTCATCTCAGCAGATGTCTTAAGCATAGTTCAGCTGCATCAGCAGATATTCAGGCGATGGTATTGCTCCCCTGTGACTCTCAACAGGGATTTTTAAAAAATTTTTTATTTAAGTGCTGGCAACATGGTTTATTTATAACAAGGAACATATTTCTAGAGCATTTTCTATATCCATATCTATTTCTTCAATCTTTATCTCAGTAAATAGAACTTAGTGTTCACATTTAGATTTTTCTTTTTCTCCTCCTCCCTGTACTTTCTGCTCTTCAAACAGCAGAGTGGCTCAGAAATGCTTGGTGAAAGTGCTGTTTGACCAGTGTTACAGTCTAGAGCAGACTCAGCAGCACTAGACAAACATTTTCTTTACAGCATTAGTTCTTTCACCTACGAGATATATCAAGCTAAAAGTTTGTAACACTGTTTTTTTCCCTCATGTGTGTTTCAATCTTTCTGACATCTGGAAAAAGTGTTTTTTGACTTGGTCCTTCCTGCATAACTTCTGTTTAAACTCGATTCACAAAAAAGATATAGTGTTTTCCTAGGGTCTGGGTGATTAAGATCATTTCTCCTTTTGCCTGGCAGTGCTACAACTTTTTGGTAGAAGGAGCCCCAAAAGAACTACTCTGGGAATTGTCACATTTTATGATGTATGAACTTCTTTTTCTTTTTAATTTTACCACAAGAAAAGAAGGAGCATTCTCCCATCTGCACAGATCTGCTCAGCCCTGCTGAAGGTTGAGACTCAGAGCTGCTTAACCATTAAAATGAAAGACCAAAATCCTGCAGAGTCCTCTCAGGCAAAGCTCCTGTCTCCTTTCATAGGTGCTCTGCTTGATGAAATATGGAAGATCAAATGATTAACAGTTGAATAAACAGGCTCTGCTGGGCCCCCACTCCATGGACTGGGGCTGGGACAGGGTCCTTTTCCCAAAACTGGGACTAGAGCATTACTAATGCAATGACAAGGGTGTGGTGACAGGTGTTACCTTTTTGTCTCCTGTTAATGGGAGAACATTTTTTTTTTCAAATGTTTTGATTCTCACCCTTGCAGACCCACTGGCTGGGTCCTTTCCCAATTTCCTCCAGATGCCACACCTGAGCAGGAGCACAGCAAAGGCCAGTCAGTTCTGTGCTCCCAAAAGACAGCTCGTCTTCACTGCAAGTTCAGGTCCAGAAGAGACATTTACATCACTGATCAGTGAGGACCTTCACACTGAAACTTTCCACTGGCATAAAATTACCCGGATGAAAGCCTTCCAGTTGCTCCACCTTAACTATAGGCAAACGGGAAGATGATTAAGCGAAATGAAATTTGTCTGTGAGATAATTAATCTTGGAAGTGAGGTCCAGTGTGATCCTGGCTTCTTAGAGCTGCTGAATGTGGCTCCATACTTCCAGCCCCTTAGGCTATGGGAAAGTGATTGCCCATAATGCTGAACTGTTAGCAGAGTCCTTAGCATGTGTTTGGCCTTGGTCAGCTTTCTGGTGGGTCCAGAATTAGTGTAGGAGAGGAGAAACTCCAAATGAACAACTTGGTAATGGCTATCCATTTTTGGAGAGTAAGTGAAGTTAGTCATACAGATGTGGGCTGGTTGCAGCTTGCTACCCTCAGGGACAAAGACCAAACTGCCTTAATTTACTACTGCATTTACCAGTATAGACGTCAGTGCTCCTTACTATTTCTGTTATGGATGCAGAAAATCATGAAGGAAGAAGCTACAAATGCTCCAGAAACCTACTTTTAAGTATCCCTTGCTTGAAGGAATACTCCCTTACTGTGTTCATCTGAAGGTGGGACTATTTTAAAATGCTAGTAGAAAGCATAAAGTTCTTCTCTTCCCACCCTCAGCACTAGATCTTGTCATGATTAATAAAACCATTTAAAGAACATTTTCCATTTTTTTTTTTCTACCTTGCCCCAACCTCAAATTAGCTAGATGAAACAGTGACCTTCCCAAACCTACCTTTTCTTTCCATGCTGTAATCCCAGGCTCTGTTTTGTCAGATCTTTGTTATAAAGATTAACTGTCCATCTCCATTTCTGCTTTTCAACCATCCCATGGCAGTCCTGCTTTGCAGCCCCTGTCTTTGATAACTGTCTTCTATTTTCACAGAGGCACCACTGTGGATGATACAAATGAGAAGAAAGAACTGCTCCTCCCTGTGATTCATAATCACAAAGTATGGTCTGACTGTTCAGCTACAAAAATCTTCAGAGCAGAGCTGTTTTCATTCCTGATAGTGTTATTTCTGCAATGCAGAAACAATTAAAACTCTTTCCTTCATGCACAGTTATATGTTACCTGAGACACACCTGTTTGTAAACAGTACTGAAATGTGTAATAGTTTGTTCACCCTTTGTAATCTCCTTGTGGCCACAGGGAAGGTTTGTTGGGGGAAAGGTGGGGTTACATGATGTCTTCACTGCTGATTTTTATTATGGACACATGGGCTGTGCTTGGGCTGCCAGCACACAGCTCCTGCCCTGGTTCTATTGTGACTCTTCTGGGAGGATCACATAACCTTAAAGCCTTTCCAGCCTGACAAATAACTTCAAGAACTGATGAGGAACCTGGGAGCCACCTGCACAGCAGGTAGAGATGGCACTGTCAACCCTGGCTGGAGATGAAGTGCCTCCCAGTGAGCAATGCTGGGATTTCTGCAGCCTGGCAGGGTGATGGGGGCTCCTGGATGCCTCAGCTTCAGACCTTCAGGTTATTCAGTGCCATAGGTGGGCAGGTGGGGCCATTTGGGATCATGATCATGGTGTTTACTTCACCAGATTGAAGGCAGGAGACACTTAGCAATGGTGAAAACTGAGCTGGAGGTGGCAGCAGACCCTTATCATGAAAAAGGAGGCAGATGGTTCCAAACAGGTTTTTTTTAGATTTTTTATTTCCAAAGCATCCAAGGTGCCTTTTCTCAATAGAAGCACTATTGTTTCAAATTGCTTTCCTGCCATCTTGATTATATAGGCCTGACATCCAAAGCCATGTGTATGCCAACCTATTCACACAAAGCTTCCTCTGATCCTATGAAACCCTCTCTGGAGTCTCAGAGTTTCCATATCCACTTTGTGCTTTATAGTACCCTCAGCCTATTGAGCTTTGGGGCAGATCAACATCTCAACCTTGTCACTTAAGTCCATCAGAGAACCAATCCACTTTCCTTGCTCTTCTGAAATCAGGGAGCCAAATTTGTGTTGTTAATATTTCACCAACTACTGGTAGAATTTCCACCTACCTTTATGCCTCAAGCATAGAGTTTATACTTCAATTGAGATGTCTGTGTCATTTTACATGTTGAAAATGGCAGACTCATTCCTCCATTTCTAAACGTGATCATGAGTTTCTCCAACTTCCAAAACCATTTCCCTGCTTAATATGTTCTGGTGTGTATGTTGTGGGAGAGGGGAATTTTAACACACTGACATGCTACACTAGAGTAACAGAGAATTTCAGCAGATTGTACAATACTGCATTTTCATAATTTCTCCCTAGCATCCTTTCAAAGATGTGGATTTCATTTAAAAAATATATTTAGCAACAAAATTCAGACTGATTAATCATGGTTCAGCTCTGTCTGTCTAGGATCACAACTGAAGTTGCTTTTTAGTTTATTTAACTGAGAAGATTTTAAAGCACAATAGACATTTGCAGAAAAAGAAATTAAATGTTGCAAAAAAAATTATTGACATGATAATTAAAAAAAGAATTCCAAATTAACTATATTGAACTTTTTTTTTTTTTTTTTGCTGACAAAACAAGGTTCCAAAATTATGTGAAAAAAGTTTTTTTATTTGAAGACCTTCTGGCAAAAAAACCCATATACTGCTCTCAGTTCAGCCTAATAACTCATCTTCTTAGGAGAATGTCCTGGAGATTTTCTATACCCTGGTGTCATTTATTCAGTTGCTTCTAGAAAGCTACAAGTGAGACATGGTGAAGGCTGAGCACTGGAGCCCTGCCTCAGCCAGCTGGTGAGGTTTGTTGATAAGCAAAGGTGCCCTGGAAGAGGATATTTCAGGTTACTGTGAGAAAACCAGATGATGCCAGATCTATGGTAAGATTACCACCACCTTGGTAAACTTTAGGTGAGTTAAATCTGTGATTCCCCAAACTTGCTCTCTCAGCAGGGTTCTTGTCGGACCATCTCTGATTTGGTCCCAGAGAGCCTCTGGATGCTGACAGAGCCAACAGTCTTTGGGCTGCATCATGTTCCTAACTATCAGAAAAGTAGTTTTCATGGTTACTTGAAGGGTGTGGTTGCAGAGTCATGCTCCCTGCACAGAGAACACGAGACAGGAACATGCTCACCTTCAGCAGTCATTTCCTCAGTTAAAAAAGTCCCAACAGGAAAACTTCAGTGTCTTTATACATTAGGTTGAGAGTTAGGTGTTATGACTAAGGAGTAGGTAAGCTGGGTATAGCACCCTCATCAGCCTGAGGACATTCAAACCTACATTCCCTACTGAACTGGGGACTACCTTGAGTCATACCCATGAGAATAAGGTCCCGTGGGAGGGTTTTTCCAACCTTTCCCGCTGAACTGGTGTTATGGTGTTGGATATAATGTGGGATTCATGTGGCTTGAATGAAAACCAAGATGGGAGATGACTCAGGCTGCTCAGGCTCAGGCTGTTCATCTGGTGCAGTGCACGCCAGGACTGGTCTTTTGCTTTGTGAATGCATAGTCACTAAGATACTCTTAAAAAATTACTGTCCCTATAAAATACTGAGACTATTAAAAGAGTGATCCTAGGCCTGCTTTCCAAGATGACTTTGGCAGATCCCATGGAGCCCTGAAGTGCTGAGTAGCTGGAGGCACCTTCTGTGTTTGGTGCAGAAATCCTAAAGTTACATGGAAGTCCAAACACATTGCTGTGGGTCATGGTTCCTATTGATCACAGTGGATCAATAGGTTTGGGGGTTTCAAGGAGTATTTTTAGACTATTTTTCTGAAGCTACAACTCCACCCTAGCTAAGCTAATCTGAGTCATGGGCTCTGTTCTGGTGACCAAGGTCCCTGAAGACCCATCTTTGACTCAATGTGGCTGTCAGTGTGTGCCTTTGAGCAGCTGTGTGAATCCCACTGCTGAAGGCAATGTGCCCTGCCATCCACTTTGCTTAGCCAGACAAGTGTCCAGCATTGTCACTGCCTGGTAACTAATGCACACAGTTTTGACTTTACACAATGCAGTGCAGTATGTTTGGCTCCACAATTTGAAAAGGGTCTGCCCTTTGTCTTTCTTTATCAGTATTATCTGACATTGAGTTATGAGCTGCTAATGACCCAGAGATAATGAAAGTCATGTCTCAGAAAGCTCACAGTTTGAAGCACTGATGCAAGAAGACAGGAGAACCACTCAAGAAATCCAGTGGGAAGAATAATCTGTGCCTTAGCACATAATATATGTTTTAATTACTGTTTGTTTGGCACTCTGGTGAAGAATATGGAAGAAAAAAAGCTTTTAGAAGAGTTTTCAATGGGCTGACGGCAGTGGTTGATTTTCTTAGCTGAATTCCCCTTCTTCCCTCAGTTTTTCATCTCAGAGTACTGGCACTTTGATAAGTGTTGATGGAAAACACTGTCTTTTATGCTTAATGTGGGTGTGAATAGAGGGGAGAGTGTATTGCAAGTTCTGCCTGCAAGTGCCAGAAATGCCTGTGGTTCCCACACTGGAAGGAGCAGAACAACTGCTCCTCCCAGGCGGCCCAGCCGTGTCAGAAGGTGCACAGCAAAGGGAAGGTGGGCTGTAGCCCAAGCTTCTGTCTCTTCCCTAATTCTGACTAATTTGAAAAGCCAAGCAAGGTCATGTAAATTAGGAACTCAGTGCCGTGGCATTGCCTTCTGAAGACATTTCTGTGAGGTATCTTTACAACAGTTTTGCAGACTTTGTTTAGGCCAGTCTCCTGCTGGAGCCTGTTGGGCACTTTTTCTCCTCAGCTGTAATGATTTCTGTCTAAATTATTCAAGCTTTACACTGGTATGATCTGGATGAGAATCTGGTGCAAGTATCCTGCAGATATGCCAAGAAAGCAGGCAGTTGTATGTGAACACATTCATTATGCATATTACCCCAGAGAGGCAAGCCACTGTCTCCCCTCGCCACTTCAAAGGAGTAGAGTGGGTCTGTTAAGAGAAAAATAAAATCCACAAGATGCCTCAAGGGAGAATAGCTGAGATTTCATTGATTTGTACAGACAGCAATGGAGACAGAAATCTCACGCTTGATTTTAAGTTTATATGGTACCCTTTTCTCAAGTATGCTGTTGTATCTGAGTCTGAAATCTTCAGCTAAAACACTCTGCAGCCCAGCAATGAGGCTCCATGATCTTCTCAACATGCCTTTGCTTTTGTTTTTGTAAGTCAAGAATATGCAGCTGATGAAAGACTGTCACAGATTCCCTGCAGAGCACTCGCAGTCTGAATCTCTCTCTCATGCCACCAGAATGAATCAGTCTGCAGACAGCAGTTTTTAGCAAAGATGCTTTATTACCAGGGCTGGAGCTCCAGCTAGAATGAGGGAACTCATTACTTTTAGGAAATTATTCTGATGTTTGAAGTTCTTTTACAGCCCCAAAATGGAGAAACTGCAAAGCTCCACATTTCTTTTTTAATGAGAATGGATGCACTAGATGTCCTTAATTAGACAGAGGTGGAAATGTATTAATTACCAGAGGACAACTCTCCATCTTCAAGTAACAGTACAGATGGACTGACCCGAGCTCCCTGTGGTAATAAAGCATCCTGGCATGTTGACTAACAGCCTTAGCTCCTGCTGGGATGAAAAGAATATGTGGTTATTTCCAAACTTTCACAATCATGAAGTACCATGAACAGGAAAGAAATGCTGTACACCTTTGGAATGCTTATTTTCTAACTATACACAATGTTTCTAGGGAATCTTACTGATTTGCACATGAAAAATAATTGCCTGTTCCATTTTCCTCTCTGCTTCCACACCATCCTCATTTTAGCAGCAGCTGTATAAAGGATGGAGGCAGTAGGCAATTTTAGAACATTGTTACTTCCATTTTAGATGGCTTAACTTTTAAGCATTATTTGCTGAGCCCAGGACTTTGTGAGAAGCATGCTAAAAATCATGCTGAAAGGAAAGTAGAGGATAGTGATAACCAGAACAGACTGATTTTTGAGTGGGATTGTGAATTAAGTTATTCAGCTGGTGTGCCTTTCTGCTGTTATTTTTATCAGCTGTTGTCATTCACCCATCTGTTACAAATGCCTAAATAAATTAAATGAGGGAAAACATTGGACATCACAAATATTGACTAGAATTCAAAGTAGCTAGGAATAGCTGCAGTGTCTATGGCTTGAATGCAGAACAAGCAATTGTTCAGGGTAGAAGCAAAAGCCAGAGCACGGAAGAGCTGCTGAGTAATTATTGACAGCAGGACTTGCAAAAGCATTAAAACTTTATTGTTAACAGAAGATTGTGCCTCTATGAGTTGAATTTTCCTTCCTCTAAACACTGCAAGAAGCTTCAAAAAGACCCTAGGTAACTCTTAGCCTTGATAATATTTATTTTTAGATTTGGCTGGTGAAGAGCAGCAAAAAAAAGTCTCCTTCCATTGGCCAAGGTGATTTAGTCAGAGAAAGGGATGTAACCTACCTCTGCAACTCCCAGATTTTCTCTATCAGCTTGAACACTGCATTACTGTTTTGAGCAGCTGCATGAAAATTGTACCAGAAGAATTTTAAATTCTGTGGGCAAGTGGCACCTTTTTATGTGCTTGTGTCTTATCAGTGGTAGTTCTTAGACTAAGGAGATTATGTATGTAGTCACTCTGGGGGCAGGTATGTCAGTTCTTTTCCTCACTATTATTGTTTCAATTCACAAGCCAATTTCATCAAAATTTAACAGAGGGTTAAGTCTCCAATATACAAAATTCCTGCAAAAGGTCTGTGGTATGTATGGTGAAAGAGCACAAGGATCCACAGTTACCTGACTTTCACCATGTCCTGTTTTTTCCTTCCAAAAGTGTGGCAGAATTAATCACGGGGCACCTGAAGCACTCTTATGGATTCTGTTATGAAAAGTGTTTGACTCCTGACTGACTGGTTGAGCAGCCAACATGGGGTGTCCTGGCCAGTCAAACTGTGTTCATGTAGCACTGGTCCCTACAAAGGTCTTGATGTCTCTTGGCCAACCAGCAAGGTAGACAAAGTTGATAAAAGATCTACCTAGGAGAAGATAGAATAAAAGGGCATAAGGATGTTGTGTTAGGGGACTGAGGAGCCCTGCAGTGAGGAGAAACAAGGGAACTGAGGTTATTGTGGTGAGGCTGTAGGTAATACAAGGATGAGTTCATTGTTGTGATTTGTTTGAAGGTGCAGTCAACCATGAAGCATAAATCCTGTGGAAATCATAATTAATTAGTGATTAAGCTGTTAGATTTACTTGTTGATAGTGTGTTGCATTCTTCTGGTTAATTCCCTTTGCCACATTGGGAAAGTGCTCTTCTTTTCAGACCAAGTTATATGAAAGGTCATATTTTTGACCCAAAAAGGTTTACTTAATGGTTTTCAATGATGGATTGCTCTGTATCTTAACTTAATGACAGTGGCACTTGAAAAATGTGGTGGTGATGTATGAATGAGAAAAACAAGGCTTAGATCCTGGTCTCATGCCAGATTTGTGTTAGTCAGGCTCTGGTGCATTCTCTTTTGTTGTGTTTAAGTATGTGCATAGGACCCATCAACACTGTACTCAGAGCACCTGACTTCTGCAGTCATACTGAACAGTTAATTTGCCTAACTCTGATCTCATGGTAGGAAAAATCAGCAGTGATTTGATTTAAATTGACAGAGATAGTGCAATATATTTAATGTGGTGATGTCAGAATCAGGTTTGTAGGATTTGATCTGACCGGTGTGCTCATACAATAACTGGAAAAGGTGCTAACTTAGAACTATAGGCTCTTTTTTTTGCTTTTCTTTATTTTACTTGAAGTTTTTACCTCTGGATCTGAAGAGTTGTGGCCTTGTGGGAAGCACGGTGGACTTCTGGCATCCGTTCATCCCCAGGGCAGGAGCAATATTGGTAGCTGATAGATGAGTTTCACTAGAGCTCTGTAGATGATGGTGGTTTGTTCCCAGAAGATTGTCTTCTCATGGGTTAGGAGGCAAATTCAGTGTAGCCTGGCTTTCTGAGCTGGCTTTCATACTTAGGTGGACAACCTGTTGAAAGAGCAGATAGGCCTGTGTTTTACCCTGTACTTACTTTCTGAAACGTGTCAGGTATAGAAACATTTCCTGGCACGACCTCAGCTATCCTGACTATCCCCTTCTGGCTTTATATCTGATGCTTCTTTCAGTTATAAAATTGTGCAGTTTTGAGCTTTGTGGGTTGCAGTTCTGGGTATTTGTGGTAGGGATCATCCACTATGCTTCGCCACTCACTCAGCTGTCTTGTTGCAAGCAATACTTTTATTTTAACTTTGAGAATGTTAGCTGTCCTCTTTGGAAAAATATTCCAACCAATTAACCAACCAAAAAACCAGTTTGATGAAAGTTGATAACTCAGTTGTTTAAAGCCAATTTTGAGGCAATAGGAGGGAAAAAAAGCAAGAAACTTTCTAAAAGACTGGGGAGAAGAAATGAAAACTAATTGTATGGTGACCTGTCACTTTTAGATAGGCACATTTGCCTTTAAGTTGGGGGAAGGTTTTGACAGCAAAAGATAGGACCAAGTTTTTTTCCATCTTCTGTCTGTAAACAGGTAACTTTCACTTTACCTTGTGGTGTGGAGTCCCCAGCAGCCTGTAGAAAGTGTTGCTTTGTGCTGTCATTTGCCTGAGAGCTGTTCTCCTGCCCTGACAAAAACGGTGTTTGTGCAGTGTTCTGGTTTATAAACAGAATGTTCTATTTCATGTATAAAATGTGAAATGACTTACCATGAGAGTTTTATTAAAGTGGTTGAAAAGACCAAGAATTGCGTGCATGGAATTAATTTTTCTTTGATATCAAAGACCCTTTGGCTTGGGTTTTTTTGTCATTTTGGAGAACAACTGTGCAGATAAATGACTTTGGTGTCTGCCTCAAACAGCACATGTGATGTGAGAAGTGCTCAGAGTATTTTGGTTTGGAGACTTTTTTTTTTTTCATGCCAAGTTGATGCAAGAACACTACAAAATAGTTTATGCAGCATTTGGGTTGATGTAGAGCCAGGTGGGGTGCTTGTCCAAAGGCCTGAATGTTTGCAGCTATCCCAAAAAGCACATCTGTAGATCACCAAGATGCATCCTGTCTTGCCATGTAGCTGTTGGATACTGAGAATTTGCACGTGTGAGTAGTGATGACAGTGCTAGCATTAGGCACCTTATAAGTATGCAGCACTGCCTAGAAGGTGTGCTCACCACAGCTCCCCACATGCCGTGTATTTCCCACCGAGCTCACATTAGCTCATGAAGTGACAACCACAGGGATGCTTGGCTGGAAGAAATGAGCTCTGCCCCAGGATATTGCCATGAACTTTTGGCAGTCTATAATGGGCACTGCCTGGTCAGTTTGATATTGTGAGTATTACCAAGAGGAACTAGCAGAGTAGTTTAATGTTTTCTAATCAGTTGATTAAGATTCCTTGGACAAAACCCATTTAAAATCATGGGTTTTTTTTCAGAACTGCCTTTTCAAATATGGTTTATTGTCTGAGAGCTGTTGCAAAGTAGCTATAATTAAAACATGTGTAACTGTAGCCTGAACAATTTTTAAGAATAGCAAAGTAAATTATACCCTTGTCTCTGTATGGATTATACCTAATTGTTGAATTTCAGATACGTGACTGGGAATAAAATGTGCCTTTTAGCTTTCTTTTAAGACAGTAAAAAACTGGATTGCAATACATTTTATTCTTCTACTATGCTCATCTCTGTAGTACTTGAGTGTCTTGTGCTATTACTATCAAAGTAATCTCTGTTGCATGTTTGCTATTTCAGTTTCTTAGGGAGAGAAACATGCATGAGGAAAAGTTTTGAGTTTCAACTGTGTGAAATGTGAGAGTGTTTTTACAGATGCACGTGCACACCACCAATCTGATATATTTAAGTTATTTTACTTAATGCTCACAACATGTCATTGGAAGTAGATATGTGTGGTTCAGTTCAACCAACTGACACTCTGAAAATTTGTTTCAGGTTCTCTTATACTTCAAACTTAGTCATCTTACATGGGAGTGTAGCCAAGAGGTCTCATTGCTACATGATGTACTATGAAATCAACACACAGTACAGACTAAACTAAAACTGGTGTTAGATAAACAGATCCAAGCATGGAATAAGTCTGGATGACCTGAATGGATGTGTCATATACTGCTATGAGTTATTGATGACCTTTCACAATTCACAAGTGGCTCAGGTTCCCTCCACCACTTCTGAGATATGAGATCATTAAAAATGTGTGCAAATAAATAACATATCTTGAGTCAGCTCATTGTATTTCCTATTGCTCTCCCTTTCCCTCCATGTATGGTATGTATGTATGCATACTGTATTTATTTCAGAAATGGTGAAATTCCCATTAGCAGCTGTTTGGAAGAAAGTTATATAGAATGGTTATATCATTGGAGAGCTGTATTTCATAGCTGTGAGGTTATAGTCATAAAATATAGCCATTTAATGGGTTAAGAAAAACTGCTGCAGTTATTTAAACCAATAATGCTATTGTATTAAAATTAACTAAATTTTTCAGCTTGGTCACATCTGCTGTGTCAAATTTTACCCTGACTTGCAAACTGAACTCATTGAAAATCACAAATGGTGTCATCAGTCTCTAGAAAATTGACTCAGCAAATCCTCTGGATATGGCAGAATCACATCAGGGATGATTTGGTCTAGCAACTAGACTCTTTTCACCCTAAATATGCTTATAGTCTCAGTTACTGTTTGCCAAGTCTTCTTTCTTTTAACTTGGAGTAATGCAACTCTCCCAGCCAGAAGTGAAAATTATCCCAAGTCCATTGAAGTTAAATCTTTCCATTGAATTCAGTAGGCTTTGGATCAACTCCTAAGAGCAGCTGCCATCTTGGAGAAAATCTATGTGAAAATTTTCCTTGATTTCATCATTAATGACCTATGTCTTGAGACTACGTTGTTTTTATATTTTTCCTATACAGTATTTAAATGCTAGCTCTCATTCCTCATTGTTCATGCATCTTTTGCGGTCAGTCCCCATCAGTGGATTTCTTACTGAGCTAATAAGAAAAATATTGCAGTTTGTAACTTCTCCTTTCATCTTTGTGTTTATTATGTTTTAAGAATGTATGCAATTCCATGGGTCAGTCATGCCTGTGAAACAAATTTTGTCATATTGCTCAAGGTTCCTGCTTATGGCCACGTAGCCCCTTATTTCAATTTCTGATAGGCACTGCCTGAAGAATGCTGTAGTAATTGAACCAACAGCACATGTCTGTGGGGGAAAGAGGCTGAAGCCTATAATCTTTGTTTTGATGAATGTATGGCCGTGCCCTGGAAGTTCATTGATTGGTTATTTATTGGTTATTTCAGCACATGGCAGTAATCCAGTGTGCCAGTACACAATTGTAGCAGTGTTGTTAATGAAGCTGGTGCCAGTTTAGGAAACCTCTGTGTTAATCTGATGCCTGTAACAAAGCTAGGTTTTCAAACAGCAGAAGCCTTAAATTACTGTATAAGTGCATGAATCTTATTCTGACTATCTGTTTTTTTTCTGATATTATTTGAAGTGAGGTTGTGCAATTAGTCAATTAAAGGAAAACATGGTAAGAATACATATATACATATATAAGCCATGGGCAGGGACACCTTCCCCTAGATAAGTCCCATCCAGCCTGGCCTATGATCCTTCATTCTAGGTCTGAACAAGGACATTTTTCTCCCTCCACTGAACATCTTATTGGGGAGCTTTTTTTCAGTGAAAAGCCATTTTCATAGTCCAAAGCATTCAGGGTGAGGAAGCCCAGAAGTTGAGAGTTACTGCTAGTTTCTGTAGAGCCCAGCATATCTAGCACGAGCAGCAGTGCTTTGCTGCAACATGTAGGGGATTACTGAAATACTTCAGGACAGCTGTCCAGTGGAAACTCTTGGAGGAAGAGTTTGGATGATAGAGAGAGACAAAAAAAAAGTGATTGAATTCCAGCTAAGAGAACATGGAGGATCTGGATGATGGTCCCCTCTCTGTAATGAAGCAATGCTGGCAGTTGTAGAAATTATCCAAGATTATAACTGAGGTAATTGAAATTATATCTATACAATCACTAAAGTTTCACTTTCCACATCTCCCAAAGTGATCAGAAAACCTGATACTTCCCAAAACTGCCACTGAAGTCACTGCTGCTGTTGGATTACACTGGCTGCATTCTTCAAATAGAAGTGCCCTCACTTTAAATATTACTTTTTTGGGGCTTCCCGAAACATGAGTCATTTCTTCACAGACAGCTTTTCAAAAATTGTTGCCTCTGTGTCAGCAGATGCCTGTCTTTCTGCTAAATAAGCCAGAGATTCAGTTAACTGTACTAACTGTGCTGAGTAAATCACCCTTTGGCCCCTGAGTGCAGCAACCTTTCCACTATAGCCGTGAAGTAATTGATGGAGTAGCACAGGAAAGCTTACATTCTTGCTGTTTGGCAAAATCATAAAAGAAGTGTATTATTTCTTAATGGACTTAGGACAGATTAGTAATTTAAATCTGGTAAACATATGAGAGCAGCAGTCACCTTTTCCTTGGATATTAGAGGAAAACATCACCTTAAACTCATCTAAATGTCTTCCTACATGAACTGAAAAATTGTTTTGAATCCATCTAAGAAACTGTAACAAATAGTTTTTATTCAGCTAACCAGGTGTGGTACAACCCAGAGGAGTCCTTGTCCAACTTCCACCAGCAGAAATCAGCACAGAGTTTTTCCATTGACTCTAATGGGATTTGTTGTGTTGCTCAGTGCTGATTTGAGAATAACGGGCAGGCTGGCAACCAAAAATTTCTCTGATTCATTACAACTCCCACTCATTGTGGGAGTGCACACATGATTAGTTTCTGCTAAATCTGATGAAAAACAAACTAAAAAAATTTGTCCATGGCCTCTTTGATGTGAATGGGGAAATTCACCGCAGAGCCGGGTTCAGTCCTGGTTCCTCAGAACAAGAGAGACATGGACACACTGGAGACAACCCAGAAATGGGGCCCAAAAATGTCTAAGAGACTAGAGCACCTCTCCTGTGAGAAGAGGCTGGGAGAGTTGTCAGTGGGAAGTTTCAGGGAAGTTTCAGGGAAATTTCAGGGAAGTTTCAGGGAAGAGAAGTTTCAGGAAAGGGAAGTGAAGTTTCAGGGAAGTTTCAGAAAAGTTTCAGGGAAGGGAAGTTTAAGGGAAGTTTCAGGGAATGGAAGTTTCAGGGAAGTTTCAGGGAAGGGAAGTTTCAGGGAAGGGAAGTTTCAGGGAAGTTTCAGGAAGTTTCAGGAAGGGAAGTTTCAGGGAAGTTTCAGGAAGTTTCAGGGAAGTTTCAGGAAGGAAGTTTCAGGGAAGGGAAGTTTCAGGGAAGGGAAGGGAAGGGAAGGGAGGGAAGGGAAGGGAAGGGAAGGAAGGGAAGGGAAGGGAAAGGAAGGGAAGGAAGGAAGGGAAGGGAAGGGAAGGGAAGGGAAGGGAAGGGAAGGGAAGGGAAGGGAAGGGAAGGGAAGGGAAGGGAAGGGAAGGGAAAGGAGGGAAGGAAGGGAAGGCTCAGAGACCTTATCAGTGTGTATAAATACTTGAAAGGTAAAGATGACACAGCCAGACTCTTTCTAGTGGTGCCCAGAGACAGCACCAGAGGCTATGGGCCCAAACTAAAACACAGGAGGTTCTCTCTGAACATCAGAAAACAGGTTTGTTTACTGTGAGGGTGACCAACCACTGGCACAGGTTGTTCAGGTAGGTGGTGGATTGTCTCTCCTCAGAGGTGGGAAGAAGCTGACTGAACATGGTCCTGGCCAGCCTGCTGTAGATGGTCCTTCTTTACCAGCTGGGTCAGACCAGATGAGCTCCAAAGGTCCCTCCCAACCTCAACCATTCTGTGATTCTGCATGTGTGAAAGAGAATTAAGATTGCAGCTGAGAAGAGCACGTGTAGCCTCAACAAGAGATTGTTCTATTGAACAATCTATTGTGACTTCAAATCACAGTGGGACAGGTAATAAAATATACAACGGGGGGAAGGGTAGGGAAACCTAGCCAAGACTACTCACAAACTGTTACATTCAGTAAGTGGCTTTTATTGGTATTGGTGTGGAATAAGTGTAAACTGGGTGAACTTGTGAGTGTCCTGTGAATTAGTCATTAAGGTTAAAGAAAATGAAAGCTTTCCCTCCTTTTTTTTTTTTTTTCTTTTCTGAGAAGAAATTATTTCCCTCTCTAAGGTAAATAAAATCCTCATTCTTAGCTTTTAAAGAAGGCAAGATTAAAAATCTAGGAAACAATCCACTATGAATCGTGAACAGGCACACAATTAGTGGCAATTCAAGATCAAGGCAATGGATACCTTTATAAAGTTCTTCTCTAAAATAATTAAGTGTTGCTAATTTTTCAGAATTCCATCATATGGAATCTAAGGTTAAGACAAACAGGTTAAGGAATATGAACTAGGTCTTAGCAAGCTAAAGGACTTACCAGACCCCAAGCAGTTACTTTATAAAAACCTGAAAGCACTGAGAAGTGACTGGAATCAGATGAGATGAACACTAGAAATCCTCAAAAAGGAGAATATTTTTAGTAATTACCATTTTTTAAAGTACTTTAATCCAAAATTCAACAACTGATAAGGAAAATAATCTTTGAACATCTAGAAGAGAGTAAAATTATGATCAATAACCTGCACTGTTTTGTCAAGACTAATTGTTGCCAGACAAACCATTTTTATAGCCTAGACTAATTAGTGGAAGAAGAAAATGAGGTAAATGTTATACTGAAGGTCAGAGTCTCAGCTGGAGAAAGGAAACATAACCATATTGACTTCATCATACTTATTAAAGCAAGCTGAAGAACAGCATTTATACTTCAGAACTGCATTTCTCTACATCTAATAAAGTTTTACCCAAAAAATTAAATCGAATTTTTAAAAAACATTTCGCATAACATGAAATCTGGATAAATGCCCACAAAACAGAGCAATTTGGATTGCCTTTAGGTGTTGCAAAGATTGTTTCTAAAATGTATCTTAATTACTGGCTTTCTTAATAATCCAGGTAAGGTCCAAATTTTATTAATGCAGCCTGGTACATACTGTAAACATTTGGAAAAAAAGGAATAAAAATTTATATCGAGTTAGGGAGAAAAGCTGGGTAACAATAAAAATATGATATTTCTTAGGAAAGAAGTTCAAAAATATTGATATTTAGAACGAAGAAGAAACATGACAGCAGTAGTCCATTGTTGCTGCCTAAAGATAAAAGCCCAGTTTTGGTTTGTATGTGTTTTGTCATAAATTCTATGTCTTCCACATATGTGTTTTCATTTGAATTAAATAAGTTCAGTGGAAAGGATTTCCATTCTTTTCCTTATACTGTTATCTACTAAAAGAATTACATGGTGTTGACATTACATAGTTGCTGACATATTTATTAATATCCATAACTAGAAGTATATTGGTACAGAGAATAATAAAGAACAATCTTTACTGCAAGGGAAGAGGTAAGATTTAGATGTGAATAATCAAAGAGAAAATAGAAGAGCAGTGACACAATACTGGCCAGCCTGATAAGGAATGGTTTTGGTGGAAGTGATGTGGATCTGTTTTTTGTTAACTCCATCTTGAGGATATGCCTCTGCTCTCAGATCAGTGTTGGTCAGAATTTACTCCCAAGATGAGATTTTCCAGCAATGCACTGCATGAGCACTCAGCCATATCTTGGACATTACTTCAGCCCAAGGTCTGGAGCTCTATAGAGGAAAATCCAAGTACAGTCATATCATGTTGAGATGATGCAATCACACAAACTAAATCAGTTTACAAGGCTCCTTAGGATCAGAACAATTTAGTTATATTAGATTGCTCAAGGTCTTAACAATACTTTGTGCAAGCCCACAAAATAATGCAGGTGGAAAGGGTGCAGGCTGTGCCACCTCTGATATTTCAGAGCTTTCTTGATTCCTCAGGTAGATAGCATGTTAAATAATGCAGGTGCTCCCATAAAACCAATTCTTTTTGATATCCAAAGTGGTTACTTTTCTTGGCAGCACCAATAGGAACATCAGAAGAAGGAATTACTGTCATTGTGTAGAAGGCATGGCTAAGCATAAACAAAGAAGGAAGGGCCAGCCTCACCTGCCTGCATGTTTGTGAGAAAATAATCAGAAATATTTGCTACTGGAAACTCATGTGTCCAGACCTGCATGAAGGTTATGTGCAGTACTACTGTTCACGTGCTGCAGTTTGTAGTGAGAATGTGGGGCAATTTTGAAAATGAAATTTGCTTTTTCTGCCATGTATGCAACATTTATTTAAAGTGAATTGTTCCAGGGAACATATTTGCCAAGAAACTCTTTCAGGAGATAATTTAAGGAAAATGAGCACCAAAGAATGGAAATTAAGGGATTGAATTCGCTTAATTCAAATGGAAAATGTCTTCATGGTTTTTACCCAGCAGGTAATGCATATGTTTATTGCATTATAGAAATTACAGAGGTAGTTAAATTATTTCACTATTTTTGACATTCTGAAGATCTTTCCACTCCTTATGATCTGAAATTGATACTTTTTCTGCTTATTTTTACAACATATTTCCAGAGAGTTTTGCCAGAATTTTTATGATATAATTTTAGAAAATTCATGTTTACTAATAATCTATTTTCTTCCTGAAAGTAAGGAAAATAATGAAAGCAGCAATGCTCAATTACATTTTAAAAATATTGACATATGCATTTGCCAAAATTTTAATAGGAAGTGCTGATACTGCTTGAAACATTCCCCTTGTAAAAGTATAGACCATTTTTTCTGCAACATAATGGCACAGGATTTGCTGAGAGCTATCATAAATCATAGAATTGTGGAAAAATTTCAGACTGGATTTCTGGCGGTCTTGTAGTCCAGCCTTCAGCAGAAAGTAAGGCTAGCTTTGAAGTTAGATCAGGTTGCTCAGTCTTGTCCAGTTGCATTTTGAGTACCTCTGGGGATGGAGATGTCACGATTTCTGTGGGCAATTTGTGCCAGTGCTCAACCACCATCACTGTAAAAATTTTTCCTTACTTTTGATCAAGGCCCAAATTGGGACACACTATTCCAGATGTATCTTCGCAGGTCCTGAGAAGAGGGGAATAACCACTTTCCTCAGAATGCTGCCTACACTTGTGCCAATACAGCTCAGTATGTGCACAGCTCTCATTCCCACAGTCGGGATCAGCAAGATCCATATCCACAAAGCACTGTTTTCTCAAAGAAAAAGGGGGTCTTTTAATCCATGAAGACCCATTTCTCTTGCTTGTTTGGGTCGTTGGGTGATATCTAGTGTATCAGTGTATTCCCAGTCTGGTGTCACCAAGAGACTTGCTGAGGGCTTGTTACATTCCCCCATCCAGGTTATTGATGAGTTCAACTTTTGTTAATCCATGCTGGCTGTTCACAGTTGCTGTCTTTCCTTTCACTTGCAGTGTAATGTCCTGCATAAAGACTTGCTCCTTAACTTTTTCAAGAACCAAGGGAAGAGTGACTATCTTTGAGCTGCCTGGATCCTCTTTGTCAGTTATTTTTAAAAATACTTTTTTTTTCTTAGTGCAACCCAAAGAGGCAGTCTCCCCCCAAGAACACCTCTTCTCCATGAGGACATTTGGGTAGAGGAATCGCATATCATGTAAATAATCAAGTCTGTCCTCTCCAACCTAAAAATATTCTGTTTCCTTAGGGGAACAGGGACTTCATGGAGCACAGCTCTTCAGTGTCCCCAGACATGTCAGCATTGTGTATTAATCATGAGTCTTTCCTTTTCCTGATGCAGGCTTCTCTGTCTGTGTGCAAACATATGCTCAGGTGTAGGCACAGGCTGAGTTTTGGAGCTGTTTATGAGAGCCTAAACACGTCTGACACCTTTGCACAGGACAAAGACCTTGTTCACTGAAGCAGACTGTGTAAAGACCAAACGTTCCTGCTAGGTCTGCTGATCCATGTCCCAAACATGGCTATTCCCCAGCACTTCATGTAAGCTTCAAGTCTAGGCCATGTTTGAAGAGCTGTCCAGTGAGAAAGACAGAAATTATGAGGGTGATGGCTCCCACCCACTGTGAGTGGGATGGGGTGGAATGGGCAGTTTCTCATTCCTCTGCAGTCCAGGGTGATGTGATGGGCTTGCTGTGCTGCGTGGAGTAGAAGAAAAGGTTGTAGGATTAGTCAGGCTTTGCTTGTTCCATGTGCTCACTGCTAAATAAATGCTAAAATAACAACTAACGGGTCTAGTAAAAGAAAACATGTTGTTTGCTTTCTCAGAGGCTCTAGGTGACTTTAGGCAAAATCCATGGAGAGGGGTTAGCAATCAGGCTATAAAAATGTTACAGCTCCAGCTTTATTCCATGTTTCTCTATGGCTGAACACACTCTCAGAGCCAATCTCAGCCAGCTTGATCCATAAACTATTCAGATAATAAATATTTTATTTTCCCAGATCAGAATTACAGCAACTCCTCTTTTCATCAAACAATCATTCAGAAATGAAGGGGAGTTTCACACCAGAGGGGTGTTTCTGTGCCATGACATCCTGTCTGGGCCCTGGGAACTCCTGCTTCCTGTGAAGATGAAGGTGGATGAATGCTTGCTCCCAACGCTGCTGACGGCAGGGCTCAGCCTAGCAGCTCCCAACGGAGCCTGAGTAGAAAGTGGCATTACCTCATATGTCACTGTGATATTTTAAAAGGTTGCATAATTACTCGACTGTTGCACTCAGACTGGGTGACAAGACTATGAAAACTGAAATGTTCCAGAAAGTGTTTGGATTTTTTTTTTTCTTTTTTTTTTTTCCCTTCCTTTTCCCCCTTGTAGTCTGGGGGTGCACTGCAGCCTGAATGGTTACACTGGAAGGAAAGTCAGTGAGGAAGGGGAGAAATGGGCCATTCCAGAGCCACTCTTTCCACTGATGCTCAAAGCTCAAAGGAAGGGCATACAGCCAGCTGATTTCCATAACCATGATGGGCCTCACTGATGGTGCCCAGCACGTTGCAGGGGGTGTTTTGGCACAAGACAGCTGTCTCCCAGCTGTGGTGCCACAGAGAAAAGACCAAACCTTACCCAAAAGCACTGTGCACCTGAAGCAGCTCCCACCAGAAGTGTCATGATGAGAGAGGGCAGCAAACCTTACTGTGTTAGGAACCCCTCCGCCCTTTTTGAGGCAATGCCGACTAATATTTCCCTAAAATAACACTTTTTGGAGAGTAATGATGCCTGTCCTGCAAACTGAGGATTGCAGTCTGGGCTTGGAGGGACACAAGGACCTGGTCCTACCTGACCTCCACAAGCTTGCTACCAGCCTGGGACATGCAGCAATCTCACTGAGTGATGGCCCCCAAATTAAAATACAATGAGGTTGCCCTGTGAAAAGTAGAATCAGTCCAGTGCAAAGCAGATGTCTTTGACTTTAAAGGGAATAAGGAGAAAAAGAAGTTTTTTGTTACTTTCATAATAAGTATTTGCATTCAGCCTTTAGGCTGTGACCTACATTATCTGATCCAGACTAATCTTCTGCTGGTTTTGGGACCTCACAGGACCTTGGTTAAGATGAGCACACACTGAAGCATGTGAGGATCTACTGAGTGGTCTCAGCTTTTGCACAGAGTTTGTAGAGCAGAGATGAAAATGAGTTTCAAAAAAGACATTCCTCAGGCCCACAGAAAGCCCTTTAAGTGTGGACTGCACTCCACACAGAAAAGAGACCACATTAAAAAGGCATTTAAACCCCTAAAAGTCTTTTTGGCTTCTGACTTCAAAAGAGCTCCCTCACAGAATTGTACCTGCAGTAGCTGCCTCCTGATCATATGGTCAGGCATGAGGGAAATTCAGCTGATTTCTCCCTCAGCTATACAATGAAGCATGTTAGAAAACATGAAATTGGAAAATTATGTTGGGTTTTTAATCTTTTTATGCCAAACAAATGGACTCTTTATTTTCCACTCTATCTACTAGAAATGCAGACAGTGATGTATGAAATTAATTTGGAAGGTAAATGTTTGTAAGGTTAAGTTTTTTCCACAGATGGAGTGAACAATTAGGCCTCCTTGGTGCCTTATTTGAAGTAAAAAGACAACTGCTCCTGGGATTATTTGGAAAAAAAAAAAAAAAAACCAGACTGTTTTACCCAGACATCTAAATAAAATGGAAATGTGTCAGATGAGGGCAGCAAGAAGGGATTAGGTAATTAATCAAGTTATAAGTTTGTTGCTGATCTGCAAAGTAATTGAAATAAATAACTAAAATGCAATCGTGTTCTACTCTCCCAACATCAGGATTTTTAATTTGCCGTAGAGAAAAGAGGTTTAAAAAACCTGCCAACTTTGGGGTAAAAAGTCACAGAAAGTTTGTTGCTTGGAGTTCTGAGATAAAAGCCAAGCAAGTTAAATCAATAAAGTTGGCAGCAGCTTGTACTTCTCTTTGACTTGAAAGGAACCCCTGGTTACTCCTCTGTCCATGTTGCAAGGCAGTGTGTGATGTGCTGCTGCAGGCAGCTCTGCCAGCTCTGCTCCTGGCCTCATCCTCACCCCTGGCACTGCTCTCCTCCCTGGAGCATCCTGAGCCTCACACCTGGGTACTGGCAGAGCACTGGGAACAACTGAGAAGGGCCAACAGCTGGCTAAGTGACTATTGTCCTCCTAAGGGATACAGGGCTTTAGTTCAAGTCAGTCCTTTAAATCAGAAAGGACACTTAACTTGCAGACTCTGCAGCACCATCCACAATGATCAGGAGAGCAGAAACACCAGCACTGACTTATGAACAGTGGAGTTTTCTGGAATGTGAGTGCAACATGAAGAAATCAAACCTACTTCTTCCATTTTTTAGCTGAGGATATTAATTTTGTGTTATTGGATGGGAAGTTAACCGCCACCAATTTTATTTACGTGACCTTTATTTACATGACCTTGATTGTAAGTACCCAGAAAGTTAAATATTTCAAAATGTGAAGGGCTCATGCTCAGAAAGTGTCTAAACAAACTGTTTCTGATAGATTAAACACACCCCCTCCTCCTTCCCTGCCCCCCCCCCTTTCATTTGTTTTGGCAAAACCAGTTTATTGAATTTGTTCAAACTTCAGACAATGATCAGCCAACCTGAAATGTGCTTTGGGACTAATAATTTACCAAAATAAATTTACTGTCTTCTTCCCAGGAGGCACATAATTCGTTTGGAAGTGAATGGCAATTTTTCCTTTATTCCTCTCTCCTTTACAGCGGATTTGAGCTTCCTCAGCAGACAGGGGGCTCCCTTTTGCATTGCCTGTGCTTTGGCCTTTCAAAGAGGGAGGTTGCTAGCCTCCTGCTTTGGATGGGGCCAGTAGACCATCCTTTTTGCTCTGCCTCGGGCAGAGAAGGGGTCTGCTGTCAGCACTGGGGGGCTGTGAGTGCTGTCCAAGGGAGACTGAAATCATGAGGGCTGCAAAATCAGTGTCCAGTTGGTGTCTTGCCTGACTTTGCATGCTGTGTTTGGGCAGATTTGAAAGCAGGCAGAGGGGATTGGGTTACCTCTTATTTGCACTATCCTCAAATACTTTAGGCAGCTGACAGAACCAATTTGGATTCATGGCTCCTTGCTGCAGAAGTTTTAGGGAATGGGCTGGGAAAATACAAAGTGAAGTTGCTCAAGACTCAGCCCTTCCTGGTGCTCCTCTAAAACTGCCCAACAGTTTGCTTAAATTAACCCCTCTGGGTGCCACCACAAACTTCCAGTGCTGTCACAGTGCTGATGAAACTGCAGGAGGGTATTTTTCCAGGAGAGTTTGCAACAAAGAAGAATTCAAGACGGAGCAGCAGTGAAAAGTTTCCTGGGTCTCTTCTCTCACAGCTGAAGTGGAGCCCAGCCCAGGCAAGGGGCTAACAGAGGGAGGACAGCCTAAGCATAACATGGAACGCTGTGGGGTGCTGGGGAAAACACCATCTCCTGATGTGGTAGCTTTCCCATGTCCCATGTAACACAAGGGCAGGGATCTTGCCAGTCACATGCTGAGCACCATATGTGAGCCCAGTTACACTCACTCAGAGTCATTCAGCTGTTGATTGCAGAAAGCCTCCCGGGAAAGTGGGTGGTTATCTTTAAAATGATCTTCTTCCAGCAGAGCAAGGCTTTGGTTCAGTTTTGCTAGTGTGGAACACTCCCATAAATTTGAATCATATCAGGGTTTGATTGTGAGTTTAAATATATGTTGTGAACATTCAAGTCCTGTGCAAACAAAGACCAGACAGAGGCCAAGACAAGCTGACGCATGAGCAGCCATGTTGTTCCCTCTCTGGTCCAAGAACTGGATTCCTTCACAAAACTGTCTGTTGCTGTGATAAAAAGATGAATATTTGACAGAGTTAAATAGATAACACCCTGATGCCCTAGTAAAAAAACCAACCAACCAAACAAACAAAAAAAACCACCTGGATTAATGGCTATGAGAAGGCTCTATGACGTGATTGCTTGCAGCAGCAGTGAGTTGGACGTGGTGCCCCAGAGAGCACCTTCCAGCTTAATTTTATTGTTTGCTGGTACAGATCCATGAGAAGGTATTCACTGGGATTTGGGTTACTATTTTGTTTACAGAAAATCTCGCCTACCCCTTGCTTTTTAATGCACTCAATGTGTTGGAACTGTGCTTGAAAACACAGATCTGGGTCATAGTGTCTCTTTCTTTTCCATCAGACCGAATTGTCATGCTCTTATTTGAACTGACTGGAATAACAATCCCCCCCAAAGTCCATGCAGCTAGCTGTGGAACAAGCAGTACTGAGTGCCTTTGGCTACCCTGAGACAGCATGAAACAGGGCCACAGTTTGGTGGTGGTGATGCTGCAGTGACCACTGACACTGCTGCACTCACCTGCTGAGACCAAGGGCCCAGCACAGAAGTCATGCTGGTGCTCACTGGGATGCAAAAGACTGAAAACTGATGAGGCTTTGAATCTCTGCAGGCTGTGTAGTTCATACAATATTCATTAAAAGCTCAGGTAGTATAGTTTGCCTGTGTAAGCCCAGTTTAAAAAGTGAAATAGATGGAATGTTTACAAATTGGCACATCAGACTCCTACAGCAGCGTCCAGAGTCCTTGTCCCTCCTGCAGGATAGCTGGTTCTTATTCCATGAGCTTGATTTGTTAGCATGTCTGCTATCAAAAGGTCTGTTTCTTATTTTTGTTGAGTTATACCTTAAATGTGTCTTTTTTTTGGCTATTTATGTTCTTGTTTCTGCACAGCAGCAGCCAAGCCCAGGAATCAGAGCCCAATTCCTGGCCCTCGGATTTATTCCCATTGCTTTGATGGGTTGAGTCTGGTGCAGCCTGTATCACAGAACACCTGGATGGACTGATTGCAGACATTTGCTGGCACTGCAGTCTCAGCTGTGGAAACAATTTTGCTGGCAGTGGAAGCCCGGTTTTGCTGGGGAGGGGCCCGTATTTCTAGTTTGAAATGTGTGAAGCCTCATCAGAGCTCTGCTATCAGACCCTGGAACTTTTTCCCCTCACTCTCTCGGTCCACCTTCTCTCATCCATCCAGATCTCACTTCTGCTTCTTCTCAAAATCTCTAATATATGTTTTCTGGCTTCTTTTGCTGTAATCTCTCCCCTCATTTTTCCTTCAAGCATTAGTTGTTCCTTCACTGTGTTTCTCCACTGCCTCCTCCATTTTCTCTGCCCTTAATTTCTCAGGACTCTCCTGTTTTTCTCCTCATGTCCACATTTTCATCTTTTCTCCAGAAGCATCCTGAAGGACAACTTCACTAATGGAGCATATTCTTGGAAAATTTCTTGAGGCTCTCTCAGACCTCATAGCAGCAGTGAGATGCAGGTCCAGATGGCATTGCTGCTGTTAATATTTTATTAACAATTAATGCTAAGGACCCATGGTGCCAAGCATTGTGTAGCTGGGCAGGAAAATACAGCTCTTGTGCCACAAGTACTCATGTCTTCCACAGGCATAAAGGAGTTACAGCCTCAATCTTACACACCAGCAACTCAGGCATGTGGAAAATAAGGATACATTTACTAAACTGTTTTGGCACATAAAGTTGTGAACACATTTTTTTCTCCCCAGTCTGATATAATTATGTATGTTAACTGTCTTAATTCCATCCAACCTATTGATTTTACTGGAGTAGAGGAATAACATCCATGTAGAAAACATAGAAAAACTTGGTGTCCAAGTTAAGAACACTCAGAGTTCAAGACCATCCATTTCTCTTCACAGTGCCATGGTGGGGAGTTAAAACTCACCGGAATTTAAGGGAAGAAGAGAGAACAGTGTGAGAAAAAAACAAAAAAACTTTATTGTCTGTGCTCACCACCTGACTCTGACCTGGACTGAAATGCCTGTTTTCCTGAGGCATGGCTAGAGCTTAAAAATGCAGCAAAGTCCTTGTATTCTGTGATATTCCAGTATAGTGTTTCTGAAATTCTGTGTCAGCTTCACAGATGTTTTCAGACAGAAGACTGTAAAGATCTAAGCATGAAAGTCATTATTTGCATTCTTCCCTTTTGTGTCACTGATCGTTACACTCAACGTTTGACGTTATCTCCTGGTTAGCAGGTTTTGATGTACCACAGGTTTTCTGTCAATATATGGTTGCACTGTTTCCTGTGACTTGGAGGTCAGTTGGCCAAGGGATAAACATAGCTTTTAAGTTTGAGAGCAGTGAAATAGTCATTTTGATAATATTTAATTTGCCTAATACTTAATATGAACAGGTATTGTACAGGGTGGCGAGATCTCCTTTGGCTGTCAGTTGAGATGGCTGCAGAACCAGGAGGGCTGTGTATCAGCTGCACTCAGCTTGCTAATCTTCCATGGGGCCTATTTGTGTCTCTTGTGCTGAAGGCTGAGTGTAAAATGAACATTGTTAGCCCAGAAAGCAAATAAAGGGAACTATTTCCCAAGGCATTTTACTCTGTTTATTTAACGCCTCTGAACAAACCCCTTTCCACATCCCCTGAACCTACTGGCCACTTCAGATAGCTTCGTTTCCTGCTGGGTGAGTTTTTTCTAAAATGTTTATTCAGCTCCAGGAAATGATGATTTCCTGAATATTCCGAAACTTCATATTTTTGCTGTATCCCTGTTTATTTAATAGTTTTACTTATTGTGCAAGTGTGCAAGGCACAGCAACACCTTTTGAAATGCAACCGTGAGGACGGAGTGAAACGAGACATAGTACAACATGAAACAGTCAGAGTGAAACTAAATCTGGATTTGCTAATTTATACACAAGTGTATTACCATTAGCATGAGCCATTACTCCTTATTTATACTGGCCTTAATGAGTTCAGAAGTAGGTTTTTAAATTTATCCTGCTCTAAGGAAAAGTGCCTAAAAATTCAAGTTAGTGAAGGAGAATTAATTAAGTTAAAGATTTTGTATTTCACAGTTTACATTAATGTCTTTTAGTTTTATTTAAGCAGCAAACCAACGGAAGGGACTATATGTTTTCTTCACCCTACAGTGGGACTGAAAATAAGCAATGCTTTTTTTGTGAGGTTGAAGTTAAGCTGCTGCCAGCACTCCAGCCTGACATGAATGCCACTACAGAGCAAAATTTGTGCACATTCTTAATGAAAAGGCCATAATACTTAATGTGCAAGGATGGGAACCAAAATAACTACTCTGAAATGAAAAGAGCTTCTTTAAAGTAAATTAACTGGGATTGGTCCCAGAGGAAATTCAGGAATTGCATAGCCTTGCCATTTACCCTAGTCTGAGCCACATGTCCCAGCCATGCTTCCCTCTTCTCCCTTTTCTGTCTACTTGTTCTTAACCTTCTTCTCTTGTCACTACTGGCTGTGACTCTCTTTGGTTTTTTCACATCTCCCCTGAATCTGAAGAGAAATGCAATGTGAGTATGATGCTTTCCCGACACCTACCTGGAACTTCTACTCTCACAAAAGCCAGATCCTTCAACGTGTGTCCATTTGGTAAGATTTTTGAAGGAAGAAGAGACTGGAAATTAGACTTTTCTGAGACAACCTTTTATTCTTGCTCAGGAAACCAGCCTCTTCCTCTTCTGTGAGTCCTTTACTGCACTCCTATAGTGTCTGTTAAATATCCTGTGCAGAGTTCCTTCCTTCCTTCCTTCCTTCCTTCCTTCCTTCCTTCCTTCCTTCCTTCCTTCCTTCCTTCCTTCCTTCCTTCCTTCCTTCCTTCCTTCCTTCCTTCCTTCCTTCCTTCCTTCCTTCCTTCCTTCCTTCCTTCCTTCCTTCCTTCCTTCCTTCCTTCCTTCCTTCCTTCCTTCCTTCCTTCCTTCCTTCCTTCCTTCCTTCCTTCCTTCCTTCCTTCCTTCCTTCCTTCCTTCCTTCCTTCCTTCCTTCCTTCCTTCCTTCCTTCCTTCCTTCCCTTCCTCCCTTCCCCTCCCTCCCTCCTCCCCACCCTACTTTCCCCATTTCAGGAGGACACCTGCTGCTGCTGATGTCTCTCTGACCAGGTCCCTGCCATCACAGCCCTTGTGTATCCCCAGAGCAGGGTGTGCTTTCAGAGCACCCCTGTGCTGCAGTGTGACACTGCTGTGCCCTGGCTGACAGGAGTGCTCTCGCTTCTCACGCTCAGTATTCAATATCCACATTGCTGACCTGAGGGTGCCGCTCCCAGCACATTGCTCCCTCCCCGAGTTCATGTTGTGCAACTTTACCAGCAGGATGCAGGACCAAAAGTGTTTGATTTTTAAGGAGGCTTTGCTTGTTTTTATGGAATCTCTGATTAATTCACCTTAATTCCTTGTGTGACCTGCTTTCTCCTTTAGCAGGGGGATAATTCCCTCTATTCCTTCTGTTTAACACGGCTGGACAGAGCTCCAACAATTTTGTCTTTTTCATTCCAGGTCTTTTCATTTCCCTTACTACCTTTTCTGCTCTAGCATAGACACCAGACCATCAGCTCCACCAGTGTCTTCCACAGCTTTCACAGAAGGCTGCATGTTTTTGAGAGATATGTTGCATTTTACCTCTCTTTAGGCTTGGTGAGGATTTCAGAAGTTATAGAGGACTCATGAAAAGTGTTTTTTTCTCCTCCAGAAGTTTATGCTACTTGGCCTCTATTATCACTTCAGCTGCTGGGAATCATTTGCAGTAACGTGTTTAAACCTGAAATTTCATGAGAAAAGTCTACCCCAGGCTACAATTGCATGTGTAAAGTAAGCTGCTAGGTGATAGGAAAGCAAGTGAATCACACAAATAAATAGGTTTAAATTAATTCCAGGTCCTATACTAATGCATGATGACATTTACAGCTGCCTTGGCTTACCCTGCCATCTTCTGGTGATACCTGCTGCAAGATCAAAAGTTAGAGGTGAAATGAGATGAAATACTTTATTACTAAAAACACAAGACTTGGCTCCAGTCCAACTGAGCAGTTTCCTCAAATAACTATTTTTAATATACAGCACCATATAGGATTCCTGCAATAAATGTTAGTATTTTAGACTTTGATTTAACTTCTTTCAATAATGTATTTATTTTACTGGATGATATTTCACTAGGCTAGAGAAACCTCTCTCTGGCCTGACAATGCCTGCCCTGGCAAAGGCAGATTTAAAAAATGTACCCAGCATTTCTCTCTCATTATAAAGCAACCAAAAATATTGAGGCAGAGAGGGCCACTGACCAAGTATTCAAGATTCTAACTGCTTGGTCTCCAAGTCCTTAGATTTATTCTTTAGTTGGAAACTGCTTCTCAGCCATCCAAAACCAAACCATTTGACACTTCCTACAACAAAACCACCAATCTGAGCTCCAGTTCTTTCACTGTGTCTCCCATCTTAATAGCTTAAATTACTTTATTTTTTGATGGTTGTATTGGATTAGCACGTCAAGGTTTGGGCAGCAAGGGGATTATAGGTGTGACTTCTCTGAAAAGCTGCCACAAGTTTCCCCCATGTCTGACAGAGCCAGTGTCACATAGCTCCAAGATGGAGCCACAGCTGGCCCCTGGGCAAAGCTGAGACCAGCAGGGACAGGGGATTCTCTGGGATACAGGGACAGGGGGTTCTCTGGGATAGCAGAGTTCACAAAGGGAATGATTACTGTACAAGAGCAATTGCAGTGGGAGAGAGAAGTAAATGTGTGAAAGAAACATTTCTGCAGACACTGAGCTCAGTGGGGAAGGAGGGGCAGGAGGTGCTCCAGGTGCCAGAGCAGATTCCCCTGCAGCCCCCAGAGCAGCCCATGGTGAGGCAGCTGTGCCCCTGCAGCCCCTGGAGGATCCATGGGGGAGCAGAGATCCACCCACAGCCTGTGAGGCTCTATGCCAGAGCAGTGAGATACCCAAAGGAGGTTGTCACCTTGTGGGAAGCCCATGATGGAGCATGGCATGCTCCAGCATGCTCCTGGCAGGACTTGTTAAACCCTGGGAGACCTGTGCTGGAGCAGTCTGTTCCTGAAGGACTGTGCCCATGCTGCAGCAGAGTGTGAAGTGCAGCCTGTGGGAAGGACTCACCTTGGAGAATCTCATGAAGGACTGTCTTCTCTGGGAGGGACCCACTGGTGTGGACTCTGCTGTAGCAGGGGCAGAGGGTGAGGAGTTTTCCCCCTTAGCAGCAAGGAGCAGCAGACCAATTGTGAGGAACTGACCACAGTCCCCATGCCTCAATAGGGAAAGTGGTTTTTTCCTCATTACCCTCTTCTGATTGCTAAAAAATTTAAATAATTTTCCCTAGGTAGAGCTTGGTTTGCCTGTGATGGTAATTGGTGACCTCTCCTCATCCTTAACTCGTTGGCCTTTTGTTGTATTTCCTCTCCCTGCCCAGCTGAGGAGGGAAGCAATAGGACAGCTTTGGTGGGCACCTGGAAGCCAGCCAGCATCAACCCACCACACTGGTTTTCCTGTTTTTTTCCATTTTCCTTTGTATCCTGTCCAGAATCAGTCTTCCCACTTGGTTTTGCTCTTTGACCAGCTCCCAGTACTCCTTCTTTACAAAGATCTCAGCATTGGCCATCCCTTAAGGGTGGAACTGAACTTGAAATTTTTATTTGGATATTTAAAGTGTTGCTGGTTTGGAAAGTGCCCCCCTTACCCAGAGAATAATTTGGACTTCTAAGTGGAAAACCAAGAAGTATTTGTTTGGCAACAAAGGGATTAGTCATGTCTCAAAACTACAGGCCATTCTTTAATTCTCACCAAAATGTATTTTTTTTTTTTTGTCTGAAAATGTTTAGTTGCCATAAACAGAGTGTTGGGTTTTTTGGCCTTTCCACAAAACGTTGAAAATTTTCATGGAAAGCAGCTGTTGTGGGTCAAAAAAAAAAAAAAATCAGAGTAATCATAAAAAAGTACTCTTTTCACTGTTCAGCAGAGAAGTTTGGATGGAAAATTTTGACCAGCCTTGCTTTAAGGCCTTTTATGGTGTTGTGCTGTAAAAGATTAGACAGCTCTTATTAGCTCTATTGGGCTGCTCCACCTATTTCTGTTTACACTTCATTATGACAGTCTCTTCACTGCCCTCAGGCCTGTAAACCTTTCTCTTCTGATATTTACAGTATTTACTCACTTGCTTTAAAATGTTTTGCTTGCTTCTACTTTAATTTTACCAACAGGGCATCTTGTTGTCGATCTGCCTAATTTCCTCCTGGCTGCCTGACTCTGCTATGACAGATTTCTCTTAAGGGTTGCTCTAATTGTGTGGCACTAGATCTTTAGGGCACTTCAGCCTTGCAGACCTTTATGGCTATTTTGGTGTCCCCCAATGGCACAAAGCTTCCTTTGCAAAGATCTTTGCAGCATCGTTGTCCTGGGACTTGGGAGCACACTCAGACTTCTGTCCTCCTTGGTGTTTCAAAACTGAGGAACTTCCATTTTACAGCAGAAGTTGTTATTGTTCAGTCATTGTGTGTGATCCTGTTGGTGTCATTGTATTATTACTCATCTTCACAGTGTTCAGGTTGTCTGAGATTCTGATGATCCTGGCCTCCTTCTGCAGCAGCTTGTGTCCCCTTTTCTGCCCTGGGACTGCGCCCCAAGAGGCACTGTGCTTCCTGAGGGCTCCTGCTCCCACAACAGCACTAACTAGGGCCCAAATTATGGCAAACTGCTCAGGCTAATTCCAGATTATGGCTGCTGGTACCTCACAGGGAAAAGCATTGTGTGGATGCAGGACCATGACTGTTAAAGGAACTTCAGAAAGACAGAGGCAGTTTTCAATTTCTCCACAAGCAGCCAATAACAGTGGTGTGTAGAGAGCATGGATGGAGTTGTGTTGGTGTCAGAATCATAAGGTAATGGTTTTTCCTTCAATGCACTGAAGATCTCCAGTGACATGGCAAGTCAGCTTCGCTGAGTGCTATCATTACCCCCAGTGTGTTCACCAGAACTAAGGCTAATTAGTTCTCTAGACACTATGTGACTGCAAACATAAGTTTTTATTTCGCTTCCTTCAACTCCCACCTGATCTCACCCAGTAGCACCTTCAAGCAGTGCACACATGAAGAAGTCTGATGTTAGTCTCAAGCTCAGGAGCAGGGGATGTAAGGGTGATTTGCTGCAATTTGCAAGGTCTTGATGGACAGAAGCTGATGCTCATAAGGTGCTGTAGTAGCAGGTCTGAGTCTCCACCACCCATCAGCTGAGGCATTTCTAATTCTGATTCCCATTCTCAGAAACAAGTGTAAAATCTAATCAAATCAGGCTGCTTATGCCCTATACTCCATCTGTACTTCTAAGGCAATGAGGGAAGTGTCACTTTTCTCCCCAGGCAGTCAAATCCTGAGCCCACTGTTGTAGGCAGGGTAATTAACCTACATAGAGCATTGATTCAGATAAAAGGGGCCATTTCCTGCATGAAACTAGACAAGTGTAGGTTGTGCAGGCTCTGCTTCTCTCTCTCCAGCCTTACCAGGACCCTTGTGTGCAGACTTGGTCAACAACTGGGCTGAGCAGTGACCCACAATATTCTGCAGGCAGTGACATTGTGTTCATTGTGGTGCTTGGTCCCACTGTGCCCCCTGGATGCTGCAGGGCAGTATGAATTTTGCAGAGGTGATGGTAATATTTGAAATAAGTGTGACCAGATGGTGAGAGGTTTCTAATAACATTGGACATGCTCTTAGACAGTGCCTGTACCAGGGAAAAGATACTTTTGGCATCTTTTTCTAAATATTCTTTTTGGAGCAGGCAGAGAGGCAGAGTTTGATCACAGTGACACTGGTGCAAGTCCAAATACCAGCCGTGAGTGGCTGAATACTGTTGGATTCACTGCAGGGTAATGAGATCAGATCCTGGTCCACAGTGATCACTCTGTTCTGCAGTAGGCATATGTAATTCCTGTGTGAAAATGGCAGGGACTGTAGATATAAATGCTGGCCGTGATTACTAGTGTGTTTTACAGGAGATGCAACTGTCTGTGGAATCTCTAGGATTATAAAGTACAAACCCACCAGATTTCTGTCTCATCTCAGGGGCTGTGTTGCATGGTGGGTGGTGAATTGCAGGTGGTTTGCTGGGGTAGCACAGCAGTGTCCTGCTGGAGGCTCTGGCTCTCCTGCACACAGCGTGGGGAGCCGGCAGCCTTCCAAAGCATGGCAAAAAATTGACATCATTTCATGCTGCAGTGCTACAGGAAAAAAGCCTGATTAATAGATGTTCAATTCCTTACTTTTTTCCATGCCTTACAGTCATGTCTACACCAAAAATTCTCATCAGACTGTTTTTCAGACATCATGCACTTATTTAGTCGTATTTGATGCATGTGATAGGTAGGTTTGAAATCTTTGAGTGAGGAACAAAATAGCTGTTCAATGAAAGCATAAAAAATAGCTCAATGATAACTCGTAACGACTGCTAAAATGCCCAGGGACAGTATAACCTAGGGATACTTAAAGAAGTATTCTTCAAAGGAAATATATACACTCCCTCAAAAAAAGCACACTGACTGTGGCTGAAAACAAACCTGTGAAGAGATACACCCACCACGCTGGGATGTACTTATCTGAGGGAGGCAGGAGCAAATCACAGTCAGGATGGTAGAGGCTGGAGAGTCATTCTTGATTAAGGATCCAAAGTAATTTTTAATTTAAGTTTGGTAATAGATTCTCCTATGCTGACATTTTTCAGAGTTTCCTTCTCTGTGCTTCCTAATTAGAGATTTTACATTCTGTTGCAATTAAAAAGAAATAAACCCATAAAAAGATTATTTGAAAAAACAAGGGGAGGTGTTTCTGTGAAAAGCATGATTTTAGTCGTAGTCTGTATTCTGAGAAAATCCTTCAACAATTTTGCCTTCTGGTTGTGGATTTCCCCTTCCTGTCTATTATAAGATTCTCCAATAAATCTCCACTTTAAAGGTGAAAAACCATTCTATATTTTAGGTAGGCTTGCTTTAGGCAAAAGATGGAGGCACATCCCCATGTCTGGCTTCTGCTACATCCTCCCATCCTGTTTCAAAAATAGTTAACAGCAAAATACATAAGTTTAGCTGAGACAGTGAGGGCTCAGCATCTGAGCCTGGCTTTGGTGTCCTGTAGGGGCTAATGATAGAGGGTATTCAGAGCTCTCAGTTGTGGTTTGGGGCTGTGGCAGGCACATACCACACTCCTTATGCCTGTTTGATGGCTGGAAAATTATTACTACCTAGAAGATCAAAGACTCAGCTTTGAAAAATAAACAAAGGAATGGAAAATGGTGCTTCTGCAGCATACAGGCATGCTGGGTGGACACAGAAAGGGTTTGGTGAGGACTGAATGCAGTGTGTTGCTTGCTGTCCGTGCAGACCCTGGCCATGTGGGTGCACAGGTATGGACAGCATTTGATGGTGGGATGCCATTGCCTCCCTGCAGGTAGGATTGGAGAGGGATATAGCATGGCCCTTTCCAAGCTGAGCTGAGGTCTTTGCTTGGAGTGGTTATGTCTGGGAACAGGAAACTGAGACACATTTACAGGGCAAATACTTTGAGAACACACCAGGTTGCACCTGAGGAAAGCCCTAGAATGAGGACTTGAAATCTAAATATTAACGTATAGACACATAATGAAAAACTAAGAACTTTCAATTGTTTTTTCCCCCCTTCTGAAATAAATTATTATGAAATTTGTATTCATCAGTTCAGTAACCAAGAGACCTTTTTCAAAATGGGATTTAAACTCCCAGATAAATCTGATAGAACATTACCCTTCTGAAGTATGCCAGATATTCTTTGACATGCTACTTGTTATTTAACACAGCCATTAAATGTGGTTTATCTGTGGAAGGGGAGAGGCAGAGTAATGAGACCAGCAGAACTGATGAATTAACTGACTGTGATTAGGTGCACTTGCAGAGTGAGCTACCGTGGTGAACAATTTCATGAAAACAAGAAATGTTAAAGCTGAATCTCTGGGGAGGATAGAGATGTCATAACTCTAGGCAAGGGGCTGCAATGGGCTCTTTTCATGGGCATAGGAAATGGAGTTTTTATAGGACCCCTGTGGGACTCAGGGCTTTAGGGTACCTGTGGTATCTTGTGATCCTACAGTCACAATGTTGCACACTCTTAAGACATCTCTCTGAGGCTAGGCATGGTATTTTGGCAAGCTGCTCAGCACGTTCTTTTCAAATGTAGACTCAGCTTTTTCCAAAGTTCCTTGGGATTTCTTAGTAACTCATGTTGACAGAGAATCAGAGCCTTTGGACACACTTGAAAAAGACCAAAGAACATAGTATTGGCCTGAAGAAAGTTAACTTTGTTAAACAAATTTAATTTGAATGAAATAGACTTTCGAGGATAATTCAGTGAAACCAGTGCGTATCTGTGAACATGCATGGGTGAACACCAGATTCTTCCTAAAATGTGAGGGAGAGGCCAAAGTGCTCAGGTACAAGAAGCAGAGGAGCTATGGGGGGTAGGACAGTGTTTTCTGCCTCCACTGAGCCCTTGTTTCTCACCTGATTTCCTACACAAGGCTAAAATGACCATTAACTCCCTTGGAGCATTGGAATCTAGGAGTGAACTGTGTCAAGACATAAATGGTGTTGCCTGTATACAGTGTTGTGGTGCTGTCTGTACCCCACTGGCTGTGCTGCTACTTCCTCTGGTTTGAATGAGTTAGGCTTCAACAGTCTGTGATCAGATCCATCCCCAACACTGGGCTATTTAATTGTGGTCATGATTATTTGTGTTTTCAAAACAGCTAAGGCACCATGTTGCAGTCTTTTTGCCAGAGATCCCATGGTGAGGTCAGCTGAGTGACAGTTCTTTTTGGTGGCGAGGGCTGGGAAAAGCAAATAAATATGTCAAATGTGCTGAAGTCAGAAAAACCCCATTGAATGTAAAAGAAGCAAATAATTTTTTTTGAAACACACTTGTGCCATGAACGTTTTTAAAACAAGACCTTTTACTGCATCAGAGCATGGGGAGAAGACTTTTGTTTCCGAAAATAAAATAAGTATTTCACGCTGGGTCAAATGCAGTGGTTTGGGTTGACCCAAAAAGAAATTTGTCAATTCAGCTAATATGAATGTTTCCCCCACAATTAGATCATGATTGTCCTGCTCTGCCTGGACCAGGGTGGCCCAGCAAGGGCTTGTCTGCCTGAGCCCATTGTGAGGGCTCTGATGATGCCTTCAGAGCTGGTGCAGGTACCACTATGGTGCTCCTAACCCGAGCTGCCTTTAACAGCCAGCATAAAAACTGCTGAATGTCCAGAAAATTATTACAGCTGCTTATGCTGGTCTCTCCTTTGAGGCAGTGGTGCAGAAATCCCTTCTCTCTGGGGCCATGCTCAACTTCCCACCCTGGTGATACTTTTACCCACTAAAGAAGTTCCTCTGAAGCTGACAAATCTTCAGTTAGCTCTGGCATGCTGGGCCAGGGGAAAATAGAGTTAGGACATGGCATAGAGGGGCTTCAGAGAGCAGACAGAAGAGCAAAAAGTTAGCACAAAAAGGTGGCTTGATCCCCAGCAGAGTGGACTGGTTGTGGGTGTGGTGTGCCACACCCTGGGGAAGAGAGGAAGGACTTTGGTGCATCAGTGTTTACCCGTCACACCAGTGAAATCCCAGAGAAAAAAGGAAGGGCATGATTCTGTGTGGGGAATGTGTATTAGCAAATTATGCTGGGGCAGGATAAAGCACTGCCTAGTCTGATGACAATTTTTTGGCAGTGGTCAACAGTGGCTGAATGCCCATTATGAGAGTCCAAGCATAGATGCTACTTCCACAGAAGCTTTCCCAGCATCCAGCCATTCACAGACCAGGGGAAACCTGAACCAGAAATTCTGTAGTACACTGAACCACCTTCAGTGGATTTTTGCTTGTCCAGTCTCCCTGTGAGCCCATGTACAGGCTTGGCATTCCACAGTTATAGTGCACACTCTGTGCTCACCACCCTCTTTCATGAGACTTGATCCAACTACCAGCTGGGAGCTCCAGAGTGTGCACTGGAAAAGGCAATGCATGAGCTTTTCTACTTAAGCTTTCCCTGCTCTCGTGATTACTTGATTTTTGACCATATTAAGCCCTTTCCTTTTCTTCCAGGTCTTCTGCTTTCCAGGTTGAAGTATTCTAGGGCAGTCAGCTGTTCCTTGTGTGCAAAGAGCACTGTACCTCTGACCCTTTGCTATTGTTTTCCTCTGACCCTAGTCCAGTTTGCACTGTATCTTTTTTAAGTTGTGTGGGTGGAAGAACATCCAGGACGGTACAAAGTGTTCATGATGCAAGCTCATCCTGGCTTTATGCAGTGGGAAAAGCTGCTGAGTTAGCCTTTGGCTCAGCCACACCAATCTGGATGGTGCTGCAGCCAGAGGCAGGCTGGGTGGGAACACACCATCTGAGAAAGGGCAAAGTGCTCCCCAACAGTGCAGGATTTCTGTGCCCAGAGTGTCCCATCAGCCTGGAGAGACCTCCTGCAGACTTGTCCTGGAGGAAAGAGGGGCAGAGGAGATTCATGAGGCATTTCTTCTTTCTCTTCTGAAAAAGCAGAAAACCCTCCAGCCTGTGAGCTGTGATGTGCAGCCAGGTTCTGTGTGAAGGAGCGAGAGAGACAGGACACAGAACAGGCTGCTTGCAAATGGGCATGAGCTGGAACATGGCTGATTTGATAAAAGCAACAGACTAAGGAATGCAAAAGACCTTAGAGATGTCTGGATGCAATAGAGAGGGACTGCTTATAAACTAAGTGGTCTTCTAGGGTCTGGTGCTGGACCCTAAGAAATGCAGGAAAACAAAACCAAAAATATTTGCAAAAATGCAAATAGGGTCCCAGTGGCCAAGGACTTTATTGTCATCCCTCTAACACCAGAGCACTCACAGTGATCCATATTCTGTGTACAAACAGCACTGAAGACAGCCCCTGGAAACCTGTCTTGTTTGGAATGTCTGTGCTGTAAGCTGCAATTTCTCTGATGTCTGCTAAGGGAACAGAATTGCTTTTTAACATTATTTATTTAACCTTATTTATTCTCTCCAGCATGTGAAAAACACACGCTGAGGAGCTGAAAATCATTCGCCCAATGAAGGCAGAGTTTTGATAGTTGCCTCTGAATAAATGCTGTTAGAGACTGTCTCATTTGAAAATGTGCAAAATTTTTGAAGAATGGACACTAAATATTTGCCCCAAGGTTCAGAGACTTCAGGACACTGGGTCTTGGCTGTTGCTGGTCCAGCTGTGTCATCTTTGACTTCAGCAAAGCACCCCAATATAATCTACCAAGGACATGGCTCCCCAGGTCATTCACACTGCATTTGCTCCATAGGGTTATGGTTTTCCAAAGGCTTCAGTATTCTGTTTGTGGCTTGGTTTACCAAAAGCAGAGCCAACAGAGGCAGTTTTAAGGGTGGGGCCACATGCTGAAATTTCAGTGCTTGCAATTTCTGTTTCAGATTAAAAAGAGATTTGTTTCTGCTTTCCAGCGTTTTGTTTTGCAGCTGGCAGGTAGCTCTTATTTACTTGAAGGTGGTTTTTACATCTTCTGTTTGAGTGCTTGGAGTATAGCAAGCTGTGTCAAGAAGTGGGAAGAGTTAATTCAAGTAGGAGAGGTTTTGACTGCAGCTGTGTGAAAAATGGGCCAGAAAGTGTTTTATACATTTATCTTTGTTTCAACAAAGCCTATTTCTTTTTCGTATTTCAAGTACATGAGAGGGGGTAGTCAACCTGAAAGGGTTTATTTAATCCAAAATAGAACAACTCAGGTTTGGCCTGCTCAGTCCTAATAAAAGAAATAAATAAAACGAGTCAGTCTCAAACTGAAAACATCTTCTAAACACCAATTTAAGAAGATTTCAGTTTGAAAATGGGAATGAATACATCTAGGCTAATAAAAATTATTATTTCAGGTCAAATAAATCTTGTCCAAAAATAAGAAGAATCTGTTGTGGATGGGGGAGAGAGAGAGAAATCCACTTTCTAATGCTTGCAGTTAGGTCAATGGCAAGGCTTGCTGAGCAGGACTCTTTCCCATGTGGAAGATCCAGAGATGCACTCAGTGAGAAAACATGCCATGTTACTTTTGGCTCAGGCAAATTCGGTGCTCTTGAGGAGCTGGGGTCTTTCAACCCACCTTTGGCACTCCCTGACACTTGACTTGGCCCGTCTGAGGATTCCTTTGGGATACCACCCCATCATACCACTACCACCTCTGCTGTGGCAGGGGCCACCTGGGATCTTGGGGATCTCTTCTTGAGCCCTTGTTTTGGAGTTCTGCTGGGTTTGGCTGAGCAGGACCACAGATCCTGTGCATGCTCAGCTGCCATGAGAAGCCACATCAGCCTGGTGCAGGCACCAAGGCTTGGGCAGCTGATCTGCCTTGGCCAATTACTGCAGCCTTGAAGCCAGGAGAAATCTTGATTGAATCTAATTCATAAAGAGTAACTCACTGAAAACTCCTTGAGTTACTTGCACACATTTTTCTAATAAATGAGCCATGCAAATACTTAACCCTATTATTGCTTCTTAAGAGGAACATGTTAATAGTTTATCTTTAGTAGTGCACTGATTGAAAGTTTATTTGTAGGGCATTAAAGTTTATAATGAACAATTTAAAACCAAACAAACAATAAAATAGACCAAGTATCGCAGGTGAGATTGTGAATAATGCACCAATAAACTTTCTGATTAAACACCTGGAGTGGGTGAACAGGTATTTTACTGCAGGAGTCTTGAGGAGACCTACAGGTGTCCCTGTGTATTACAGGCAGGTTTCTGTCAGGAACCAGACCCATTCCCTGGGAGCTCACAGCAGGCTGTTTCCTGTGCTGATACCTAGGGCACTACAGCAACACTGCTGGGTGCCTTGGACCCCCTAGTCCAAACTGCAGGGGGCAGCCCAATTAATTGTTCTGGAATAAATCAGCTAGATCTTTTAAATTTGTTTCCTTTTGAACAATGATCTGTGGCAGTCTTGTTCTCTAGCTCAGAGGAGAAATTTTTTATTCACATGCAACGTGGAAAACCCATTTTTTTCAGCTGTTTTTACAATAGATGCAGTAATGCAAACCCATTTCCAGAGCTTCATATTGACCATGGGACCAGCCAGTGTCCTTGTGGTGGTGGAAAGGACAAAAAAAAGACTGACTGAGAACCTGGGCATTGCTGGCAGGAAGCAAGGAGGCATATTGGATGCTCATTTGCCATTCATGGGAGATGCAGACTGCCACCAGCCATTGAACCATGCCACTCAGCAAGCTGGTTTTTTCTATCCCCATTTTTTTTTTTCATCTATTGTAATCTACCATCTATCTGTTTCTCCCTCCCCCCTGTCTGTGTCTGTACCCTGTCTGGGTAGCTTATCCTCTTCCCATGTGCAGGTGGGTGGCAAAGGACTGCTGCTGCTGCTGCCCACTCTGGCTGCACGGAGGGATCCTCTGCCCAGCAGCAGGCAAATGGAGCAGATGAGGAGCACAGACACTCTGGTTGCCACAGGAGGGTTTCCACAGTAGCTGGGGTGGGGGGGGGATGACTGGCAAGCAGCTGTTTTACAGAGCACAGATGCCTGTAGAACTGTTGTGTGTCTTTAGGTGGTCATGAAGCACAGGGAGTTCTGGAGCCATGATTCCCTTCACTTATCTTCTGCCTTCCCAGTTTAGGAGACACTGCCTTAGGATTTCCCTCAGTTAAAAAAAAAAAAAAAAAAAAAAAAGGAAAAGGAGAAAAGGAGAGAGAGGTTGTTCTGGCTTTTGAGGCATGGGAGCAGCAAACCCTTGGCAGCAGTGGCAGAAAGCAGAGCCGTTTGCTGAGTCAGGTCCTTGATGAGCTGGCAGCTCCTCATCGGCCGTCTGGTATTCATTCATTGTCGGCAACTTGCAGTCTCAACTTCCTACATCATCTCCTAATCCTCTCAAAGATGTGTTGCTCTGACTCACACCGAGCGCTCTCTCACTCCCTGGCCACTGTTTGCCTTCCCATGGAATGGCAAAGAGCTGTGCTGACCTGGCCACCCTCGCTCCTGAGTGATGTCCCATGCTTACATCATGGCAGGCAGATGTCTCCAACCCTGTCATGTCCTGTGACTGAAAAGCTGTTTGTACCAGCTAAAGTATATTCCAGCTCTACTTGTCCTACTATATTCAGCATGGCATGGAACAATGGGGTTTTTCTGCCACACTGTCCCCACCAGTTGTGTCTTCTCTAGACTAAACAGCACCAGACCTCCAATCTTTCCTCCAGAATAATTTTTCTTGACCTCCTTGCTTTCCCCTTGGACTTTCTTTTCTTGCTTTGTTAAAAAACAGGTTTGCCTTTGACAATCAGTGTTTTCTCAGGGAGCCAGGAGATGTCATTGCAGGAGGTAAAAAACCTTTACACTTGAGACAAATCAAGCTTTCTTGTAACAAATAATTGTTTGCCTCCATCTTCTTTGCCTGGCCTTTATATTTTTGCATTGGCTGTAAAGCCAAAGGTAATTTGATGGGACTGGCACTAATCAGCATCAAAAATAAGAGGGCAAGTTTTTAAGAAAGGAAGGATGTTTCTAGATCAGTATAATATCCTGTTCATTGTGTAAGAACTAGCACATCTTCATATAATAGAAGGTTATATGAGAGACCTTCAGTCAGTATAAATAGGCAAAGTTCTGTGATCGAGTTACACTGTGCTACACCAGTGGAAAATTTGTCCCTGTCCTGGCAATTTAGGGAGTTTAAAATTAACAGTTTTGTTGCTGGAGTTTGTTGTTCATTTGTTTGTTCATTTGTTTTAAATTAATATTAATGTGTCAAGAAACATAACTGAAAGAGAGCAGAGAAAGTTTTTCTTCTGTACTTCTTATTTAGCTCATTTGCTGGTGTGTGTAAATTGATCCTTTAACATCCTTGATTATCATCTGTTCACTGCATCCAAATCCAGAGCATTTTTGTTGGTCTAGGTCCCCCTGCACCTGGAGGGAAGAAAAGCTTCTTTAAAATGGAGAAGGCCAGTGAAGTACCCTAAAACTGAATGAGAGATTCAGAAGTGCAACGCTTCAAACATATTTATCTTTAAAACTGGCTGGACTAAATCTAGGTGGGGAACCTTAAGAAAAATTAAGAAATTGTCCTTATCATTGAAGAAATGTTCAAACATGCCTTCTGCTGTCAGGTCACTTACTTCTGCACTTAAAATTGGAGTTGAAAGTTATTCTGAAGCAAAGAAGAAAAAGGAAAGTTCATTTAGATACCATATGGATAAATACATGTTATTACCTTCCCCACTCTCAAAGGTGTATTTTTAATTCAAAGCTACTGCTACTGTACTTTTTGATGGTCCTAATTAAAGCAATATACAAAGTTGAAATAATGCTATTTGCATTCGCTGAGTTACACAGCATCAGAAATAGTCCACAAACATTAGCTACAAATATTACAATGAGGGCATTTTTATTGCTAATTAAATAACCACTTTACACAAAAGCAGTGTAAAATTACATCAAGTGTAAAATACATTTAGTAAAAGCAGTTACTACATTTAACAAACAGGTTTTTTAGAGATCTTTTCCATTGCATCAGAATTAGTTTTAAGCTCTTTAAGTCCTTTCCCTACATTGTCTCACTGTACAGTGCAGCAGTGAATTAGTGGCACAGGCGAGTGATTTTGTTGTAGGCAAAGTTAAAGGAAACAGTGTTGTCTGTATAGTGCTACAGTAGCTATCACTGAGATGATAACACTTGGACATTGGGAAAAGTCAATTGGAAATAAGCACTGAGCAGAGTAATTTTCAGTGATGTCTGGGTCCTTTTAACTCTTTTTACTACATAGGAGCATTCATTGCTTTTCTTTTTCCCACCCTGTTGTTACAAACTGTTGTGTGAAATCCTGTTCTGAAATTCTCCCTTTCCTGTGGTGTTTCAATGGGAGTATTTGATCTCCTGGCCTGCTCCAAGAGGGACTGTGCTAGCAAAGTAGGATCTCCTCATGTTATTTCAGGAGAATTATTTATGAGAAAAGAGCTGAGGAAATAGGGTTATTACTAAAGACTTGGGAATGGAGGAAGATGAATAGAACTTGAGGCTGTAAATTAAGGAGAGAATGAGAGTGAAGGAAAAAACCCTACAGCAAGTCATGGGATCTGGTTCTGCTCTTGCTTCACACCAGTTTGCAATCACTGACCTAAAAACTTCCACACAGCTTCAGAGTCTGTTTTGTTATTGTATATAACAGGTTTGAATGAAAAAAATTCTGGGAAAAATATTTGTGAAATACGTGTAGATTCCAGGACAGATCCCCAGATGAGGGTAAATTACACAAATCTCAAAAGAGTTCAGAAGAGCTGATGTGATTTGGGCTCTGCAGGGCAGTTTGAGTGTACTTCATTTTTTGCTGTTATGAATAATAGATAATTATACAAATTGTAACTAAACTTGTTTCAGTATTTTGTGTATGGCTTTTTTTTTTTTTTTTTTTTTTTTTAATATTCTGTACTTGTTTAGCCCAAGTCAATACAGAAATACTCATCCTATTGTCTCCATTTAATGGGTTTATGCTGCTACAAAATGAACCCAAATCTCAGTCTGGTGTTTATATGCTTAGAAATAAATCACTGAGTTGCAACCTTGGTATCTTTCTCCTTTGTCTGACTGTGCAGTGAATTTTCTAAGTCAGCAAAGTGGCTTTTCCAGTCTGACACCCTTCCTTGTCTTCCAGGCAGGGCAGATAAAGAGACATTTTGAGGGGAAATGTTGAAAGCTACAGCTACATACACATCCATCTGTTCTTGAATGTCTTAGAAACCTTCTGTAAATTGCTTTATAAATCGTTCAAATGATCCCTGAAACTGCAAGAAAAGTGGTTCAGCCACAAACTAACGATGAAGGATAATGGACTTCCACTTAGCCTGAGCAACTGACATTTTCATCCAAACTGTCCATTCTGTTCAAATGTTTGGCTGAATTGCTTCCCCAGGATTTCTTTTAATGATTTGAATCTCTTGTTGGCTGAATTATTTTTGTTTCCTGTAGCATTTCAGATAAATGAGATTGTACTGATAGAAAAAAAAGAGCTTCTACCATTCCAGCAGAGAATTTTTTGGCTCCACAACTTGTCTTTTCTCACTTCAGAGACTCTCCAAGTAACAGAACATATAACATAGCCTTTTAATGTGCACATTGTTTCCAGCCTTCCTTCTAATGGCGATGCTGTAAATTGAACTCACTGTTTGGTCATGTTTTAGTAATTAACACTTTAACACAAAAGAGTCTTTTTGCTATCCTGTCATTTGTTGAAGTTTCATAGGTGATTTAAAAAATCTGTTTTGTCAATCTGCTCTGTAGTTGTGAGGAAAGAGATTCTAAATTAAACCTAATGGGCCTTTTTAATTTTTTTAAAGGGCCTTAGACCTGCTTTAATTTGTGCCTGTAATACCATGGTGTGATGTGTGTGATTTTACTGCCTCTCCATAATAATGGCTCTGCTAAGGTTGCAGTTCCCGTTGCAGCTGGAGGCGAAGCTTTGCCTTAGGTCACGTTCCTGGTGCTGGAGGCACAGGCCCTGCTGCTGGAGGGGTGTCTGCCTGGTGTTTGGCCAGTGAAGCCCCTCACCCCCTCTCATTCTAATGGGAAACAGGTTGATTTTCCAGACACTTGGATCTAAGGAGCAGGTTCATCAAGGTATGACCTGATCCACTTGCTAGGAATTGCATTTCCTGTGATATATTCAGGACATACTGAACAGACATGTACCAGTGCAAACCTTGGGGTGCTTGCCCAGTGCTTTCCTGCAAAAGGCATGATTTTGGATAGCAAAGAGATTCATACTCTGAAATGGTTCAGCTGGTCTAAAGATACTTTCACATCACTGCATGTCAGACACATACCTGACGTACCTGGAATTAAGAGGCTATTCTCCTTAGCTCCATATCCATAGTCAGCTGAGAGAAATCATGCTCAGGTTTTTATACTCTGGAAAGAGAGAGAATACACAGTGCAAAGAGGGAGACTCCCTTCCCAATATGAACACCTGCCATGGGAGGTGTGAATACACTCCTTCCCTTGCTCCTGTGATTGAACAGAAGCGTTCCTTGCTCCTTGAGTGATCATGAGGCATAAAAAATTATTTGTGTGGCATCTGAAATGGCTCTCCATTGCCAGCTTCTGTGTCCCTTCCTTCTCCCTGTGTCCTCCCTCTAGAGCTACAAGAGATTCTTTGGGGCAGGTAGGTTTATGCTCCAGTTAAGTGCTATGCAAAGAGAGATACCTGGGCTAGTTTTGGACAGAGCAATGGGATACCCAGGGTGCCAGTGATGGGGAAATATGCCTGTGCAAGGCTCTGTGCTTCAGGTAAGTTATGGTGGTAGCCAAGCCACTTTCCCTGAGAAGAGCCCAGGACTGTCACAGCAAAGTATAGCTGGTAGCCCAGATGAAATAAGTGATTTCACAAAATGGGAGACAAAATGGAATCCTGTCTGGAGAATGGTGTGGTGCTCACTGGTGTACTACCAGAGAAAAAGCTGCTCACAAAGACTTAACTCAGAATAAAACTATTGTCAGAGACCACACCCACAATATGAACCTAAATTGCCAAATAACCCTCTTTCCTTATGAAATAAATGCATAACCACAATGCTGCAATGAAATGGAAAAGCAATTTTGACTAGAGAATAGTGTTTCTAAAGGCACACAGGGCAAAACTCAGAACTCACCACACCCAAAGGTCAGGATAACAGTGAGAAATGAAATGCCAAAAAATTAATGCAATCTGGTAAAAAAAACTCAGCACATAAAAAAAATCTCAGCACATACACATACACACATTACTTCTCTCCTTCCTGCCCTTCCTCACTTCTTCATTTTCTCATCCTAAGCAGATTTCCAGATAGCTGCTAAGCTATATGGAATTTGTGAAGAGAAATCCAGATACTGGGCATGTACAGCACCTCTGCTTGTTGAAACAAGTCTCAAACTCTTAGAAGTAGCTCAGCATCCAGCATGTAGCCAGTACTAGGAGTACAGAGTGCTCTGAAGAAGCAATGTAGACCCTCATGCTTTGTTCAGCTGGAACTATAGCACAATGGTCAGCTTTCAGGTAGTCCTCTTGAATCAATTCTTGCCATTCATCCATTCCTGCCAACATTTCCTCTTGCAACCAGAGAATACACAGTTTAAATGCAGGTTTCATATCTTTTTCTAGCTAGCCAAGGTTTTTCGTAATCCAAAAGTATATTACTGCTGGTTTTAGCATGCAAACAGAATTTACTTGATGATTGGCATTTTTAGAGGTGCTCTCCATCGGCCTAATTCTGCTTGCATTAATATGGACAATAAAATTCTTATCAGCTTTGGAAGCTTCAGCAATATATCATACTAAGAATCTTGTCTTTTTTGTGCATCTCTTCTCTTCTCTTTTCTTCTCTTCTCTTCTCTTCTTCTTCTTCTTCTTCTTGTTTTGTCTTCTTGTTTTTTCTTCTCTTCTTCTTCTTCTTCTTTTTCTTCTTGTTTTTTTCTTGTTTTTTATCTTCTTCTTCTTCTTCTTCTTTTTTTTCTTCTTTCTTCTTCTTCTTTGACTTCTATTTCTTCTTTTTCTTCCTCTTTTTCTTCTTTTTTTTTCTTCTTTATTCTCTTTCTTATTTTTCTTCTTTGACTTCTATTATTTCTTCTTAGACTTCTATTATTTCTTCTTCTTTTCCTTCTTCTTTTTCTTCTTCTTTTCTTCAAAAAGCTTACACTATTTTCCTTCTCCCTAGTTTTTCCTAGCCAGTTATGAGGCTAGAGTTGATATACCATTATACATCTGTGAATTGATATACCATTATACATTAGTGCCATGTACCACCACATCTACTCAATTGTCCCTTTAATATCACAGTATTAGTGCTTTTATGCTTTTTAATTAGGAAGTTCTTATAAAAATAGAGCTGTTGTTTTTTTAATATGAGCTTTGTCAAGAGATTGAACTCTGTAGAGATAGCCAACACAAATAGAAGGGGCCATTTGGGTTATTTCACTAGAGAGCATTGATGGAGGAAGTTTGTAAGCAATGGTGCTTACAAATATCATTTATCCAGGAGGAACCAGGAGGAACCAAGCACCAGAGATCTTCTGTTTGTGATACACTGAATGCAGCCTTCTCCAAGGTAAGTTTGATTATAAGGAAAGGTCACCTGAGTGCCATCTTCCAGAGTAACAGCACAGTTGTAATAATGAGTGAGGCTCCAAGGTCTCTTTTTCCCTTCTGGCTAATATCCCAACACTGCAATCCCTGGGTAGAAAAAATCATGAGTCAGCTCCTTCTCCCTTCCCAGAAGCTTGCTTGAGCCCAGTCAGGCCATGTTTTCAAACTTTTCTCTGCAAACAGGAGGGATGGAAACTTCTCCAGCAGGAATGAAAGTTGAGGTTTGTGTTCAGTGTCTTCATTCCAAGCTGGGACTTGAATACCAGCTTTACATTTGTGAAACGCTGGATGAATCAGGAGAGCTTGTAGCAGCAGGGAGTGTTTTTATGTTTTTTTGTTTTGTTTTGTTTTTTTTGTTGTTGTTGTTGGTTTTTTGTTTTTTTTTTTTTTTGTGGTGATAGAGTCTGATTTACACCCCAGGACTGAATGCTTGTGGTTTGAAATCCAGCCTTTGCTTTTGAAGTTCCTTCTACTCTGAAATCTATTTTGAAAATAAAAAAATACTATGAAGTGTATCTTAATGGCAGAGCTCAATGAACAGATGGTTAAAACCTGTCCATGACTTTTTAGCATAACTCACTATGTGTAAAAAGTGGGAAGTCAGTTTTCTTGAACAACTGTTGGATGTTCCCCTTTCTTACACCAAAATGTTACACTGGGTGGAGAAAGAAAAGGAAAAATACTTCAGATGCAGACAACAAGCTGATTTGGGCTAGGAAGAAATATGGTCAGATGTCTGCTTAGAGGCAGGGGAAGTTAGGTTTTGTGGCACACTGAGCTAATGAAGCAGCCTTATTTGCAATATTTAATCAGGAGTGTGTAGAGCTAGTTAGGGTGTCTTTATTGGCAGAAAGAAAAAGGAAGGATGAGTGCAGGAAGGCTGAAATGTGACACTTTCCTTTCCTTGGCTGGGCAGCCTGCAAACAACTGCTTCCTGAATATTCCTGCCTTTGACTCTTTAATGAAAAGGTGGTTGTATGGTTTGTTTTTCATGTGATTTCTTAAAGAGAGAAAAGAGGGAGTAAGATTTCATGCAAACCAGTGCACCTTGACCTGAATGAATAATGTGAGAGCACCATTGCACTTGAAACATGTGGCACTGTTTACTTGTGTCCCAGTAAATGATTCATGTGGAAAAGCTGCGTTTGAACAAATGAGATTGATGAGAGTTTTACAGGCTATTTTTGTGTAATTTAAAACAGTGCCTATACTCAATGGTAAAAAGAAAAAGGAAGATGAGACAGCTAGTGCTGTCAGCTTTTCTCATTCCTGATTCATTCTTTGGCCATTGTCTGCCTCTGCTCCAGAAAGTCAAGGGTTCAGATGGAGAATGGAAGGAGAAAAACAGAAGAGTGAGGGAAGATTTTGATCTTGATCACATGACAGATTCAGAGATATCTGAGCTTACTCTTCCACATCAAACCTGGAGCTCTTAGTGCCAGGAAATTTGGGTGATGGTGGGTACCTGAGCCAGCTGAATGTGTGTTGGGGAAGGAAGGGAACTGCACAGATGCAATTTAGCCACATTTGTCTGGGCCCAAACAAGCAAGGTGACAATGCTGACACATCCTGTCTCATGTGCAGTGTCCAGGTTACTGAGGTAAGTTCCCTCTGGACCTCATCCTCTTAAAGAGGTAGGTGTTGTCCCTACTAATGTGCCAATATCTCTACTCCAGTTCTTCACACTCTCTAGATGTGTCTTTAAGGTTGCTTAGACCTAAAAACTCAGATTTCATAGTTATATAAAGCAAAAGATATGTTACAGATAAGGGTTTTTCATATCTCAGGAAAATTTTCTAGGAGATAAAAATGGCCATTCTTTAGGAATCAGTTAATATTTTATAGAGGATGTGGGAAATACCACTAGTCAAAAAGACAAGAAAGAAACTTATGACTTCAACCAGAGAGCCTTTTGGTGCTGATGTCCTGCAGCCAATAACAAATTTCCTTAGTGTTTCTATAAATAATAATAATGTTTTCTTTGCAAAACAGGAAATCCTGTATCAAGTATAAGGTAACCTGATAGTGGACTTAAGTCTGCTGAATGAGAAAGTGTTAGTCACAAACCCAAAAAAGTGCAGTTGCTTAGCAACCAGAGATCACAGTCAATTTAGATTTATTTTATACAAATGAAATAGGGCATTGACCAAAATCTGCCCATTTGGAACTTTAGTAGGGACAGCTTTCCAAAGTTTAAAGCATTTGCTGGCATAACTGACTGAGCATAGGCATTTTAAGTGGAAAGGCACTGAGAAAAATAAAGAATTATTCAAGAATATCATGCTAGTTTTTCCAAATCCCATGATTTCATCAACAAAAAAATAAAAAAAATAGAGTTATGTAGAAGAACACCTGCAAAAAATTTCCCTAGTAAAACAAAGAAAGAATGAAACATTAAAAATATATATAAAGAACAGAAAAAAGGTCTGATCTCAATGGAGTTTAAAAAAATAAGCTGTTCTTTTAAGCCTGTAAAAAGCCAAAATAGTTTTTTGCCTGTTGATATCCGTGATAAAATCGTGAATGCCAATACAAAAAGGCAGAAAGGTGCATAAATGCTTTTTCTGTGCCCATCTGAAATGCTGGGCTGTGGCATGGGAAAGTTGTTAGCTGTAATCAAGAGAGATATGCCACTGACATATAAATTTATTACCTTGATGATGATGATGATGATGATGATGATGATGATTAATTTCCAGCATAACTGTGAGAATGGGTGATTTTTAAAGTTTTGCTACAAAGTTGCTGTCATTTTGTAGATGTACAAAAAGACTAGAGAACAATAAGTGTTCACCAAAATGCTGCAGTTAAAATGCTACAATTTGAAAAAAAAAATTGAAATCACTGTTCATAAGCTGTGATTTCAGTTTCACTACACTTTTTGGTTTTGCTTTATTGGTCTATGAGAAGTTGGCAGAGAGAAGAAAGGAGTTGACTGCAGCCCCTGGCTCCCATGGTTGACTTTAACCATGGCAGGGCACAGGCAATCCAGCAGGTTTCTGAAGACTGGCAAGAGCTATTTCCTGACACTGCAGATCCACGAGACAATTAGCTAAGGTGTGCTGCTGGTCCTGCTACTCATTAGCTAATGGGAGGACACACAGAAGACAGGCTTATACTGCCCACACAGGTGCACACTGATAGAATAATAGGCAGCAGACAGAAATCTCAACGAATGAAGTTCTGACGGATATCAGGAAAAGTTTTCCTCAGAAAGGTGGGAAAATATTGGCATAGGCTGTCTCTAGAGGTTTTGATGTCTCTGCTCTTGGAGGTGTTCAAAGCCTGACTGTACTGAGCAACCTAACCCAGCTGGATCTGTTTTGAGCAGGTTGGGCTTCGTGACCTTCAGCAATCTAATCTAAATTATTCCAAGTCAGTGGTTAAACTGATTGTTTTGTTTTTTAAAGCTACAGAAACTGACAGAAAGATACAAACTGAACGAAGAATTAATTTTAAAATAAGATCTATTATAGCAGAGGAGCAATGCCTGTGGAACAATTAACTGTGATTTCTTAAATCTGTAATATCCCTCTAGCATACTTACTATGTTGTTTCTGTAGTGAAGGTAATCAAACACAGAACTAAAATATTGGATGAGACAGCAAACACGCTGCTGCTTGGAGTCTTTTAAAATCAGCAGATCCATCCCAAATGTTGCTATTGGCAGAAAAATAAACCATAGAAAGAAAGATTAATTTAGGTTGGAAAAGACCTTTAGGATCATCACATATGGCCATTAATGTAACGCTACTAAGCCCACCACTAAACCTTGTCCCCAAGTGCCTCATCTACGCATCTTTTCAGTATCTCCAGGGGTGGTGACTTGAGCCCTTCTCTGAGGAGCCTGTGCCAGTGTCTGACAACCCTTTAGGGGAATTTTTTCCTAATATCCAATCTAACCCTACACTTGTGTGATATGAGTCCTTTTTCTCTTGTCCCATCACTACTGACTTGGGAGACCGACCCTGAATTGAGGGGCCCAGGATTGGACCAAGATTCGAGGTGTGGCCTCACCAATGATGAGCATAGAGGTACAATCCCTGCCTGGTGCTGCTGGCCACACTGTTGCTGATACAGGCCAGCATGCCATTGACCTTCTTGGCCACTCTGGCTCATGTACAACCACTACTGACCAACATTCCCAGGCTGCTTTCTGCTGGGCAGCTTTGCAGACACTCTCCCCCAGCCTGTAGCACTGCAGGGGTTGTGACCCAAGTGCAGGACCCACCACTCAGCCTTGTTGAACCTCATCCAACTGGACTCAGCCCACTGATGAACAATCTGTTTTTGGTTGCACTGGGTCTGTGCTCAGTACATCTGTAGTTGGGATTCCTCCTCCATTCCTCCTGCTCACCCCCTGCTCTCACGACCATTGCAGGAAACAGACTGTACAGCCCTCAAAATGCTTGCATATTTACCTATTTTGCTAAAAAAAAGCTGCAATTCAGCATGGTAGTATGAGATGCATTGCTGTCAACCCTTCACAAACCATCTGAAGAGAAAGCAATTTGAGGAAAAGATTCTTATTAAAAGTATTAGTCATACCCTTGTAGGTGTGGTTGCTTTCTTATTACCTAGAGGATCTATGCTTTTACACTACTGTGATGGGGCCACTTTGACCTCATCTCTAGGCAGGGAAGTCAAGGTAACTATTTGACCTTAAATATAAGTTTATATGCCATTTGGGGTACCTACATACTTGAATTAATAAGACAACATGTATGTTAAATTAATTACTTTGACTTTTAAGTGGCACACTAGATATGGGGTCGTAATTACCCAGGAGCATTGGAGAGGATTCAGGCATCCTGGAATCTTCATGTGATGTGACTCGAGGAATTTAAAGTCAAGCTCTGAGCAAGGTGGCAGGTCTCCTGGTTTGAAGAGACAAACATTTATCTCCTGCCAAAAGTACCTGAGGCTTTCTGAGTAGATAGACGTTGTAGGTGTACTATTGGCTCTCCAAATATTGCTTTTATTGAAATTTCCTAGTTTCAACTTCAGTTTCATAAAGCTACCCAGTAAACTAACCCATAGCACTGAAGCTGGGGTACTTGATACCAGCTTATATGGCAGTTTTCTAGTCATATCAGCCAGATAAACTTTTTAGATATATGTGTTGAGACTCCTTTTGAGTAAAAACACTCCTTTAGATTTAAAATAAAAAAACAATCACCCATCTTTTCTTGGGAAAAATAGGACTGTGGACAGAAATCATTAGCATATAAATCAAAACCCAGCAGTTCAACCTGTCTTTGTTATTTATCAAATTGTATTATCTAATGAAACCTTCTTCAGTGAGGATTTTCTTACATAATGAAACTGTACCAGACTGAATGTGTGGTTTAGGTACAAAGTGTCTGAGGCCCATTAAGCACGCTGCAACCACTCCAGATAGTCAAAACCTTCCGGTTGTTGTTGATCAATCTGCAGTTGATATAGAAATAAAGGCTAAGCTGATTTAGAGTAGTCTCTCCATTTTGTAAGAGCCCAAAGATTAAGAGAATATTTGCATCAGCATATAACTGTACCAGCATTTAACTGTTCAAACTCAGGGGTGTGAAAAAATTAGCTGAAACATTTTATGAGAAGGCTTATTTTTTGTCTCTTAAATTTCCAGTATTTTGGGCTTTTTATCCCCTTGTTCAAGAAAATTACATTAACCATGCAAGAATGCAAGACCTTATATTTTTTCCTAAGGCATGTTACTTGTATGCTTGCTATATCATACTACCATGAATTCTCAAGGAGTAACATAATAGTTTCCAGCAGAGGAAGGCTAACTGTAGTTAGCCAAAATATGGCATTAGGAAAAGCAACTGTACATAATTTCTCTGAATGAGATTAATGTGTTCAGAATGCCTTCTTAAGCTTCCTTGAAAATTTTATAGACAACTCAGATCAATATGATTTAAAGTGCAGTCAGGGGAGATGAGGAGGGTGTGTTACCCTCCATGTCAATGACCAGCTGGAGAGCATGGAGCTCTGCCTGGGAATGGATGAAGAACCAACTCAGAGCTTATGGCCAGGATTAAAAGGAGGGCAGAGGTCACATTGAAGTAGGGGTCTGCTACACCTGACCAGGAAAACAGAATGGAGAGTCCCTCTATAGACAGATATGAGCAGCCTCACTTTTACAAGTCCTGGTCTTTGTGGGGGACTTAAACCACCCCAATAACTTTTGGAGGGACAATACATCAAGGCATAATCAATCCAGGAGGTTTCTGGAACACATTTATAATAGCTTCTTTTCCAAGTGGTACAGGAGCCAACAGGGAGAGGTGCTATGCTGAAACCTGGTTCTTACAAACAAGAGGGGCTGGTGGGTATGGGACATTCGAGGGCAGCCTTGGGTGCAATGACCATGGAATGGTAGAATCCAAGATCATTAGGGCAGCAAGGAGAGTGCACAGCATCACTGCTCCAGACTTTGGGAGAGCAGGCTTCAGCCTCTTTAGGGAGTTACTTGGAAGATTAGCATGGAACCCTCTGGAGAGAATTGGGATGCAAGAATTCTAGTTGATATTCAAGGATCACTTCCTCCAAGGTCAGGAGGGATGCATCCCGACAAAAGAACAAGTCAAACAAAAGCACCAGGAGGTCTGCATGGATGAACAACAAGCTCCTGGACAAACTCATGAAAAAGAAGAAAACTTACAGAGAGTGAAAGGAAGGATATGCAGCCTGGGAGGAATACAAATAAATTGTCTGGGCAGGCAGAGATCATGTTAGGAAAACTAAAACCCTGATAGAATTGGATCAAGGAAGAGAAACTGATTGTCCTCTGCCTGGACTTGTACACACTGTCCTCCATGACATCCTTGTCTCAAAATTGGAGAGGCAGTGGATGGACCACCCAGTGGATAAGGAGTTGGCTGGTTGGTCAAACTTAAAGAATTGCAGTGAGCCGCTTGACGTCCAAGCAGAAAGCAATGACAAGTGGCATTCCTCTGGGATCAATGTTAGGGAATGGCTTTAAGCTGAAAGAGAGTAGGTGTAAATTAGATATCAGGAGGAGATTCTTCTCTGTGAAGATGGTGAAGTACTGAAACAGGTTGTCTGGGTAAGTGGTGGGTGCCACATCCCTATAAGTGTTCAAGGCCCTGAGCAACCTGGTCTAGTGAAAGGTGTCCTTGCTTATGGGAGAGGGGTTGCAACTAGATGATCTTTAAGGTCCTTTCCAGTCCAAACCATCCTATGATCCTCTGATCCTGTGATAAAGCTAAAGAGTTGCATTTGCATGATCCAAAATGGAAAAACAAGCCGTAGGTCATAAGCTCAGGGTCTTAATACATGAGATTTTTCAGTGTGATAAAAATGATTGTGACATATTCAGAAGAACTAGGCAAAAGTGACATTGAATGAGTGTAGAATAGAAAACTGTTCATCAAATGCAGAGATTTTGGTTACTGCATCTTTCTTGAGCTGATGATTTAATTCCTTCATTTCACAACTATTACTTTAAATGTTAGTGAAAGAGTGGCATTTTTAGACCACTAATTCTCACCTGCCTGGGTTTTTTCACTGAACTTTGTTGACAAATGTTTGCAATGAACTTTAGGAGCAATTTTATGTGAAATACTACCCTGAACCATCTTGAAAAAATCCCAAAGTATTGAGTTCTTACCTGTTTTCTGTCTTGCTCATTTTCATTGCCTCTTGTTTCTCTTCACATTTAGATGTGTGGCCACTGGATGATTTTCAAAGGCTCCCAGGCTCAGACCTTTGGCTCAGACTCCCACTGATGATGGAGGGCTCAAAGGAAGAATACCAGCATCTTTGTCTTCTCACAGAGAGTGAGATTCAGCAAATGGAAGAGGAACACGATATCTCTGGTGTTTGTCAATAAACCTCTAGGTGAAACAAAAGAATTATGCTTGCACTTCAGGTCAGATCTGCTGAGAAATGCCTGCAAACACCCGCACATTGGAGAAATGTACTCAAGAACATTTCATCCTTGTGAAAATATTACTCTGTTACAACAGCCAAGGTCACTGAGACCCAGAGTGATATTCTGGTCACAAAAGTTAAAGATGCCTGGCGGCCACTATAATTAAATTATGAGTGCTAGGAGAATAGGGAAAGCAGTTTTCCCACAAATATTTATTTGAATTTAAAAGTGACTTTAGACATGACTTTGGTCAGAAATCCTCTGTGTTCTGGGTTTTTGGGTTTTTTTTTGGTTTTTTTGTTTGTTTTTTTTTTTGGGGTTTTTTTTTTTTTCTCATTGCACCCAAACCATCCCAGTTTCCACAGCCTTCAGCTTCACCACAACTGAAGGACAAAAGCAGCAATGTCAGGTCTGCCTCATACACATGGGGCTTTTTGGATGTTTGCAGCTATCAGTTTGCAGCTCATGAACAAAATCCAGGTGATTACCTGGGTGAGTTAAGAGATAGAACAAGAAATGTTCAATTCCCACCAGAACGTATCTGTAGACAAACCACCAATACAAAAGAATACTAACATTAGGATAAACTGCCTTGATAATCATTAGCTATATATTTTCATCTTTTAAAGCTTTAAAATATTTTGATTTTATATTGCTTGTCCATTTGGAAATGCTCTTTGCTGTAATTTCTGCTTTTTGGATTTTGGTTAATTTTCATTTTTTCCCTCCTGAAATGCTGAGCAAGCAAGTTCACAGGCAAATACACACAATATCCAAAAACCTACTATCTCAAGGCCTCAGCACAAAGTGGAAAACTCATCTAACAGTACTCTTCTTTTTGTGGTTCTGATTACATGAAAATGTACAACACTGAGTGCCAGGGAAGTCATGAGTTGACTGCAAAACACTGTGCACACACGTGTGAAACTGAAGTACAAGGGGTGGCAATATGATGGGTTTAGTATGGCATATACAACAATGCTGTTCTTCCACACTAGGTGTTTAACAATTTTCTATTGCTGTTTGCAGTGCAGCTATACAAAAGTAAAAAAACCCCAAAACCCAAATAAACCAAAAATAAATGGCCAAAACCCCTCCAGCTGTGTCTCATGTGGTATTTTAACACACACTATGTAAAGGAATATTCAGCATCTTAAAATAAATTTAACCTGCAGCTAGCTGAGGGATTAAACATGACTATTCTCAACTTGAATGACCCTTTCCCCTAAGTCAAGCTGCCCATTTAGCGCCCTTAATAAATACAGGGATAATTTAAACCATGTGGCCGCAAATTGAAAACATGGGCTTTTGAGCTATGTATTTTCTTTCTCATGTTGGAACTCCTCCCTGGAGATAGACTCAAGTCCCATGATCTTGTAAAAGACAAATCTGTGTATCTTTTTTATTAAGTGTCTCATGATATATATTTTTTCAGCTCTGTTGCAGTGGATGCATCTGAAAGATATATTCCGTTGACAGTACACAATACCTCAAAGGCTCTTGATTCATTTATCAACTCAAACTAATAAAAGGAGGATAATATTTCTATGAAAAAGAATGGGTTTTAAAAGCAGCTTGACAGCTTGGTAGAATACATCAATTAAGTGTAGAGAGAAATTGAAGGAAAAATGGGGAATTTACTTTCTTTGCTAGCATTAGAATTAATAAAAAATATTTAATCTGTCCTTCAAGAGGAAAGAAATAGAGTTCATTCCCAGCTTGCATACCTTGTGGTTTGTTCTGAAGAATGTTACACTCTAGTCTATATTCAACTACTGGTTTAAATTATAGCCTTTAGAAAATAATCTATCATTCACTTTAATTAATATCAACAATCACAGAGTCAGTTGGAAAAAAACCCACTCAACATAAAATGCTAATGCAAAATTAAAAATGTTTCTGTCCATTTTTTGTTCATAAAAAACATCAAAGAGTCTCATCTATTGGCAGCTTTGGTACTCTGTAACCTTAGGCTTCTTTCATGTTGGTCCAAGGAAGGTTCACAACCTTTTTTTAGTTGGTGGCCCATGAGACACATCTGGCCTCATCAGTTCATCTGTGGTCGGAAGAGACACAGAGTGCTCTGCTAGACTGTTTTACCACAAACTCTTCTTAGTACCTTGTTCCCCTGGGACAAATCCTTGGGCCTGCCTTTCCTACCACTGTTGGGTGATTTATCCCTGTGGGAAAAGCAGTGGCTGAAGTTCCTCTCCAGCACTAGGCTAGAGAAATCAACTTTCAGGATTTGGTCTCAAATTCTGTAGGGTGCCTTTTCCGGCCTTTTCCTGTTAAAATTGGTGATGCCAATACAAGGGATCTTCTGCACGTGGAATATTCTTGTCCTCATCTGAAAGGTCCAGATGTCACTGAAAACAGGGTGGTAGGAAACAAAAAAAAGCCAAGGAAGATGTTTTCTTCTGCAGATCTTGTGTGCAAGCACTTGAATGCAGCTGAAAGGTTCAACATGACATAGCAGAGAACAAATGTGCCCTCTGAGGATTCAGTGGGCAGGTTTGTGAATCTCCAGCTGAGAGTGTGTGTTGTGTTTGACTGCTAGGCTGGTGCCAGGGATCATTTGTATTACTTAGAAACTTGTCTTCATATTGTCAGCTTGGAATCTGTATGAAGCCCTTGGATCAACAATGTGTCTCTTCTACCAATGATTTGCTGGAACAAACTGAGTAAAATTAGGGCACAGTATACCAAGAACTTGCGGTAAACTATTTGGTTTTGGCTCATAAGGTAAAGAAATTGTGAAGACAACATTTTATGAGCTATATTCCACCTGAGCAGCAATTCTACCACACTATCAGCAGCTTTATAAACCTTCTTTGCAAAACACAACTCTGCAGCATAGTTTACTGAAATGTAGCCAGTTTATGGCAATAAGCCACACTGAAAAGATTATTTTTGCAACTATTCCTCTATCCCCTAACAATACTCTGAATATATTGTGACCATACAGTCATGCCAATACTGTGTCCCATGTCCCCTATCATTGAAAGAGCTCACAGCAGATTTCTTGCATTTCTTTGTATCTTTGAGAAGTTTGCATCTTCAGATCTCAAAAAAAAGAGTGTGTGTGGGATCTGATGCATCCAGTCCCAGCTCTGCAATGCCCCAAGGCCCTGCAGAGTGGTGCAAGTAACAGTCCTGTTCACTCTTGGGAAGATAGCGACTGGGGGCTCCAGTATTGCTTGTCTGGGTTACTGTGTAGAGCCACAAGTTCAGTGGAGGAATCTGCTCTTAGTGCATACTCATCTTTCTAGATTTGCTTTTTGTGTGTTTAGAAGCTGGTGGGGCAGAGGTTGACTGAGTTTCCTAAGTAATATGTTTTTTCTTTTTTTTTTTCAAAAACGATAGCTGACAATTTTGCTTGTCTAGCCAGTAACTTAGTTCATATATTTTCCTTTATTTACTTCATGGTTTACAGCTTCAAATTTTATGATTGTACATTCATTGCAATAGTTTTGTGAACATTTCTTACTTTGTGCATTCCTAATGCTAGTAGACTGCATTTTTCCTCAAGAAGAAATGCAGAAGAGGTAAATGCATGAGGTGGCTCAGTCCTACAACCCTTTGTTTCATGCTTTTATGTCTCTAGCAGAAGAGTGGCCCCATGCAGTTTGCTGGCAACTGGAATCTCTGCTCAAGTGTCAGAATTACATCATCTCCATGGCATCAGGAAAACTTTGGAATATGATAGTAAGGGACAGGAAGGTTGTCTTACCTCTGTCTGAGGGGCTGCCAAATGAAAAAACGCCAATGTTGCACACTCTTAAGTTACACATACAATACTGATCATTCTCGTTCAGTATTTTGCTGAATGGGGTCCTTCCTGAGCTTCTAAAATTGCAGGTTTTCTGTGGGTGCTTTCTCTTGGCTTTGTCTCTGCATTTGTCTTTCTTTCACTTCAGTCCTGCTTATGTACCTGAGGAATACCTTCTGTCAACAAACAAAAAGAGAGATGTTGATGGCTGCAGTTGATTGAGTGTTATCTGCTAGTTACTGGAGTTTAAGTTACTATTTCTAGCAAATCCTCTAGTTTTGAAATGGAAGTTTGTCTTGATTTAGTTTATTCCTTATGGTATCAAAATGTGGTGACAGCTTTAAAAAGAAAAATAACATAGTGCTTCAGGGAGCAAAACCAGAGTACAGCATTTTTAATGGTTTTAATTATATTACAGAACTGTTGGTCTTTTTTTTTTTTTAAGTATTCACTCCTCATATTTTTCTTTTGTTAGTAGCCAGTTGACAAGGGGAAGCTCTTATTCCCTCTTCATATTATTATGTTCAGCTTTTTAAATTCCAGTTGGAAACATTTTGTTTATCAGAGCTATATGAAGAGTTGTTAAGTGGATCTTCATTAGCTTCAGCTTTTGAAAGACCCATTTAACCCATTGGTTAAAGCAAAAGCACATCACTCCTCTTTTTCTATGATCCCACGTTGATTATCCTGGTAGAAACTTTTTGCCTGTATGCAGGGGAGACAGATGACACCAGGATTCATGCAAGGAAACCTCGTGGAGCGAAACATTTCTGTTTATGAGCAGTGATTACAATGAAATATTGAGCAAGAGCCAGAGGAGCCGTACATGCATGGTCTGCATTGCTGCTTTCAGGGCTTACAGGACACCTTCCAGTGCCAATGTGATAACTCTGCCACCCTGACCACCTTGGCACAGGTGGCATCTGCTGGCCGGAGACCCTGCCATAAATACAGGGCATGGAGGAGGGGTTTAGACACTGTTTGGGGTGGAGGGTCCACTTACATGAGCTTGTGCACAGGGTTGTTCCTTGAAAAGAGAACAGTGGTATAAAATCATGTCTTCAAGGGAACATTCTGAGCCTATATGAAACTTCCAGCCAGTTCCTGTTGCAATCTCCAAAGCTCTTCTGACTTTGCAGCCTTCAGAAACCTGCCATGAGCTTCAGGCCCAAGGAAACCTTCAGTAGAGCTGTGAGTCCTGACAATGTATCTATGGTGAGGAAATTACAGGAAAAGGAGCTTATTTTTTTCACCTGGTTTTGAGTGAGATCATGCTAGAACCAATAAAACCAAAGGATGGGGAGAATTAGTTTGGCCTTTGCCAGGGAACTCTGTCATTTTGCCACCTCTAGCATGAAAAATTATTCTGTGGCTGAAATACTGCCAAGAAAATTCCAAGTGCAAGTTATGTATCAGGATTTCTAGGCCAGGTCCTTAAATGTTACCTATCTCATCTTTATTTTATGCATTTACTATAGTTGAATTCTTTAAAGGTAAAAGAAATGAACAGTCAATTGCAGGAATAGGGAAAAAATAAAATAAAAAAAACCTCTTCATTTTCACAGCTGGTAAATCTATCACTTTTTATACCTCTATTCCCTCAGACTATTTTCTGGTTTCAAGCTCAATGTGATTTTAAAATCTTCTCTAAGAAGTTTAATCCTCACAGTTGTAACAACATACAACAGATTCATACAAGGACAGTAAAATCCATGGGGTAGACTGCCAGGAAACTGGAGACGTGTCATCACTGAAAGTTGTCATAATTGACCTGACAAATCTTAAGGGATTTTGTTGTTTCACTTGAACTTGCCCTAGTGCAAGGAAACAGACTGGATGATCTCTTGAGATCCACCCTATCCCTCCACTCTTATCTTGGATTTCCTAGTGGCAGCATAGCCTTTGTTATTATTTTCTGCTCTGCCAAGTAACGTAGCAACTTTTGTAAAAGTGAGCTTCTATTTTAATAAGCAGACACCCTTATGGGAACCCAAAAGACAGTAACAAGAGGTTTAAAAAAACATAACCTACAAAAAAAGGTTGAGAGAATGGGGTTTGTTTTTCTGGAAGAGGAGAGACAAAGGGGGATGTGATATATTTTCCAGAATGCAAAGACTGCAACAAAGAGCGCAGTGAATAAAATGGTCTCCTGTAGCTGTCAGGAAAAGGTCAAGAGGAATTTAGCTTAATTTGCAGCAAAGAATATTCGGGTTCCATGTTACAAAGCAAATTCCCAACTCTGAGAGTGATGAAACACAGTCTGCTTAGGGAGGCTGTGGCTCTCCCCTCAAGAGCAGGTGAGAATAACATCTGTCGGGGGTCATATACTCCTTGATGCTGCAGCAGTCTGTTGGATCAGATGAAGCTAAGCCTCTTCCAGTCTTTTGTCTATGAAAAAAACCCCAGGATCCATGGGTGAAATGTTACCACTGATGACTCAGTGTCACACAGTGTGTACCCACACCAAAAGCCTGACCCAACAGCTCCTCAAGTCAGCACAAAGTCTGGTAAAACAATGTCCTGTGGTCTCCTGGCTGGGGGCCACCAGGAGTCCCTGGGATGTAGAATGCTGAGTCTGGCAGGGCATTTTGAGGGAGCATGGTAAATGCTTCCTCTGTTCTCTCTCCTGATGAGTGCATAAGCCAGACAAGGCTTTAGTTCCACTGGGTGTAACCACACTTTATTCTTACCCTATTTGTGTGCAGGATCCTGAAGAAGAACCACAAAAGAGCAGTACAAGAGTTTTATCCTGTGGATGTCTGAGACAACCTGGTTCCTTCCCATCTATCCCTTCCTGGCAGGTTTGTGATTCCCACCTCATCCATCTTTGATGATAAGGCAAAGAGATACAGCAGCATGGGATGTGAGGAACCAGATCCTGCTCAAATTGATGGGAAGCTCCACCTGGCTACCCCAGAAGAGTGAAAGCCATCATGTACTGCCTTGGCCAGCTTTCTTTTGTCATTAAAATTTACTGGAAATATAGCTTATGTACAGATACCAGCATTTGAGAGTCTAGGAGTTACTTCTTCCAGTGATCATTTCAGAGAAATACTCATAACACTTAAAAGCTGAATTCCCATGTTCCCTGTGGTAGTAAAAGCACCTTAAATAGACTTCCTAGTCAGGCACTACCTTACTTGCAACAATGAACTCCCTTCAACTATTCAAGTCCCAAGAAACTCAACTTTGGAAAATGGATTCCACTAAACAGTTGTCAGGAGCAATGATCTAGGAGTCCAGCTTGATGCCAACCACCAATAGGTAGGTTTCAGGAAGAGCAGCGACTTGTATAGTGCTCACAGCATGCAAACATGTTGGTAAATGTGGAGGAAGGCTAAATCAACACAGAGGAAGCTCAGCTTTTTGGGTGTTTGTAGGTCTCATGCACTTTTCCTCAGTACTACTCAGTCCAGCTGCAGCTGAATTTCACCCGAAATGGTGCCCCAGCTTACTCTGTTTAAGCCACAGCAGCAGCAAGGCAGGACAAATAGCCCTATGAGGAGGTCACCCCAAAGGACAAATGTGCCTAACCCCTGGAAGCAGTTTCTGGCACCCAAATAAAGGGATTGAAACAGGGACTTGAGCAGGCAGCACTGCCTGAAAGGAACAAGGTTCCAGCCAGGGGACTCATGGGGTGAGGGAGGCATGGAGAGAACGTCAGGCTGCATAATGTCTCTCTTGAGAGTACTGATGGTAGCACATCCACTACAGAGCCTGTGTGGACCTGATCTCAAAGGACTCTTTGTTACAAGGGTTTTGCAAAACAGCTGTGTATTTTTAAAGTTTTTATTATTACAACATTTTGCAAAGACTTCTTGCAAAACTTCCCTGTTCTGTAGAAAGAAGCTTGGCAGGCCAGAAGGCTGAAATGCCAGAGCCAGGTTTCAGCAGGTCCTGCAGCAGCTGACACAGAGTGGTGGCTAACGACTCTGAGTCATACCAGCTCTGAATGAAAACTAGGGCTAATTTTAAGCTAATTCTATGCTGAATGTTCCCATTGGTCTGGCCACAGGGAGCTGTCTGCAGATCATTTTAGTCTTGTCACTTTCTTTAATGTTTCTGTGTCTCATTTTAGAACAGATCACACCCTGCTTTTCAAGTTCAAAATCTATTCTGAATTAATTTGCACACTAGGCAGTGAGAGGACCTCACTAGGCTAATGACTGATGATGCCAATATTTATAATGTGAAGGGTATTTCTTTCTTGCATTCCTTTGCACACTCTGACCTACCTCCTGCAATAACAATTTAGTAGTTCAATTCAACTTCAAATGGGAAATGAAATGAGAAACCAAAGAGTACTTTCTGCATTTTTTCAAATGTGATTTGTGATATTTGACTTTCTTTAGTTTCGTATCTACACTCTTGTAACCTTTTTAACTCTTTCCCCTCTCTCCTTCCCACACCCTGGCAGCTCTGGTTCATTTCATCTCTAAAATTTTCCAAACTTGTAAAGTCAAAACACTAATTTTAACCCATGCAAAAACTTCCCAATCCTTAGAGCCATGGGAGACTGGGTTTTCAAAAGAGGCCAGTTTTGCTGTTGGGTCGAGAACAGACCCTTCACATGCTGTAATAGGAACTAATAGAAAAACAATAGCAACAGAAATAACAAGAAGATTTGGGTCAGTTATATCCCATGGCTACACCCTTGCGGCCCATGGATATTTGTTCTCTGTTCTGTTCCCAAGTTAAGTGCTGAAAGCCTTAATGTGCCCACATAACTTCAGAGAGAGAGCAGGCCAGCCTTGCCAAGATTTGTCCCCCTGGTTTAATGTGGATGCTCTGCTACCGTTTGCTCAGTAAAGATTGTCTCCGGCTCTGCCTCTGCACCCTGCACTGGGAAAGGAGATATTCCAGCCTGTTCTCACTGTTCCCAGCCCCTCCTGTGCACAATCAGGCAAAAGACCTGCCATTCCCCTGGAATCCATTCAAGCCACCCAATCAACAAAACTACCCCACAAAGTCTTTGAATTTACATGCCCTGCTCTTAATAATGCAGCAAGAACAGGATATTATTAATGCCTCTGGACCCTTCCTGAGGCCTTATTCTGATTACCACTGGGATGGCTTTGGGAATTGGCTCAGAACTGCTCTGTGGGCTAGAAAGTTGCCATCTATCTTTCTCCTTTGACACGGTCCCTTTGAGGGGATGTGGCAGCCAGGTGCTCCATCCTGCTGTGGGTGCCACTGTGCTGGCAGCAGTCAGCAGTGCTGACACCCTCCGGGCTTCCCCCTGGCTCAGATGCTTTCAGGAGCATCTCCTGCTCTGTCTCCTTCACCCCACAAATACCATCTTGTGAGCCTAGCAGCATGTGACCCTTGCCACATGCTCTTTTCAAGACTTTTCAGGGTCTCTCTCAAGCCATCCCTTGTTCTTTGTACCTGGATTTCTTCCAAACATTGCTCTATTGCCTTGCAGCTTTTGTAACAATATTTCCAGTGGTCTCCCACTGGGACACTAGCCTCTCCCATATCATTCACAAAGGAGTTTTCTGAAGTCTCAGTCTTTTTGGTACGCTGATATTCCAACCTGTAGTCTTTATTTTCCAAAGACTGTGTGTTGTCCTTGCAGCTCACCTTTTTCCTTTGGTTTCCTATCAGGAGAAAGATGTTTTTCACCCTATTACCAGGTAATGCTTTGGTCCCTTTGGGCTTCTCATAGACTGCAAGGTATGTTTGTGTCCTCAATCTATACCTTCAAGGTTCTCTTTCTGAAGTTGCTTCTCCTCTAGACCCCCATGTGCCACTGTGAATGCTCATAAAAAAGGCATTCACTCTCTGCATCTGTGACTTCCTTTCTGAGCCTTGGAGAGGGCTGCTTTTCCTGCTGCCATTTTCCTTGTGCTGCTTGGCAAGTGTGGTCATTTCATGCATGTATGGGATTTGATCACACTCCTCAATACCTGTAGGACTCCACATTTTCATGACACTGTGGGCAAGAGTCCAGGCTCATTTGAGCATGGATACAAGGAACCCCAATGCCTGGTGGATTTGCAACCTCTGATTTTCTTCTTTTCTTGCTACAAGCAGGTAGTTGGTCTGAGCAGCTTTCTCACTGACACTGAGTAGCTGCATTAATCTAATTTTTCTCCTGGATCTATACTGGACCCTCACCCCAAGTCAGGATAAAATGCCTATTTTTCTCATCTGTGTTCTCCTGCCCAAGAAGCCCTTCTAGTTCTGCCTTGCACTGTGTGCACAGCTCACACCATGCTGCTGTGACCTCAGAGAAGTGGTTTCAAGCAGATGAGTTGTATCTTTGCCCTGAGACAGTCTAATGACAGCCTAGACCTGAAGCAATGCTGACACAGCAGTCATGAGCAATAATTTTGCCCTGACAAAGTGCAAGTTGCTCAAGGAAATTTTACCCTGGTTTAGGTAACCAGATAGAGGCAGATGTGGCAGCAGGGAACTGCTGCCTGAATACTTTAAGTTCCTGGAGGGTTCTGCAGATGATGCTACCACTTATCCTGCTATTACCTGACCTATCTACAACTATCTACAATGTTCCCATGCCAGAGCCACCTCATCTAGGAAAACCATGCTTTGGCTCAGCTTCAGCTTGTGAGCTGTGAGTTGGGAATTAATTTGCTGCAGGTTATCAGGACTTGTGTTGTACACTGTGGTTTCTGTGCCCTTAAATCTCCATGGGAGCACTCTGTCATGGCAACTTTATTCTTCCTGTTGTGTCCAGTTCCTCTTAAAATGCTCTTTTGCAATTGTCTTAACTCAGGAAGAAGAAAGCATCTCCTCAGCAGAGGCAGCTGTCAGAAGCCTGTTTCAAATGTCCCCTTAGGAGTCAAACCTGGGAAGTAATATAGCTTTTGAAAACATTTAAAGCACTTGAGCTCCCCCTCTGCACAGCCCCGCCAGCCAAAACACCCTGATTCTCCAAGCTGCAAGATGTGCTAAAGGCAAGTCCTTCCTCCACTCCAACCTTCAGCTCAATCCTGAAGCCACATGGAGCTGAGAGCACAGAAGTTGTGGAGCAGCCTCTTCCACCTCTCCATTTAGACTGATGGAAGAGAAACTGCCTCCCTCCAGCCAGGTCCCCTAAGGAGGTGCTGTGGAACCCCAGGAGCCTGGAAAGCTCTCAGGAGGATGAAAGCAATGGATATCCAAACCACAGCTCTCCCCTCTCCTGCCTTTTTTCTGGCTATGCTGACTGTGGGCACTGGGGTGGCAGGCAGCTTGCCACTCTCCAGATGGACTTGCTGCTGCCTCTGTTTTTCTTATTTTCTTCTTTTCCTCTTTCCCCCTCTCTTTTATTTTTTTTTCCCCTTTCATTTTTCTTTTCCTTGCTTCAGGCTAAATCATGATCACAGGAAAATCAGTGGCAAAACTGTCATCTGTTTCTTGGGGACCCAGGTATGGCCATGTGTAAATGAATTGGACAACATGACAAATGGGTTGTGGCAGAATATTCATACCACAGCAGATAGATGAAAACTTGAATCATGTCCCATAATTTTGGCTGCTGTGGTAGCTGAACTACAATTGAATCCTCTGAATGCTGGCTGAATTATCTATGCTCTTAAGATTGTGCTGAAGCACCCAAAGACATTTTTTCCCCCCGGAGTCTGTATGCAGCCCAATGTGTTAAGGTCAAGATCCACACTCCAGAGAGAAGCAGATGGTCTCCTGAGTGATGTGTTTTCATTCACTGAGCATGAATATGAAAAAGCCTTCTTATTTTCCAAGCATAAGAGAGTCAGTAATGTAGAACAGTCTCAGGGAATCTTAATATGTGAATAAACTTGTGTTGCAAGAGTTTATTTTGGTCTTTGTGCTCACTGTGGATTCCTAACATTAAATGATACCCGAATACTACATATCAGTGTTTTTATTGACTTGGTTAAAATGTGAGAGCCATACCAAAACACTGTTTCAATTTGTGTAGATTTACAATAATTCTGACCTTCACAATGAACTAAACAAAAGCAATTCTGGAGTCAGTAAATGCTCACTTTTCAGAGGCATTTATAAATTATAAATACCAAATACTCTTGAATGAGTGTTGCAGGGCTGTCTTGCTGAGCGAATGGGGTGAAGACAGTTGCTGGAAACTCTCTGCATACAAATTATGTTGAATTTTAAAGGCCAATCCTGCTGTCTCTGCATGATGCACTCTTTAGCACCAGCTAAGACCATCCCCACCCTTCACATCCCACAAGGCACAACACACTGCATCCAAACCTGTTTCCTTCTCTACATCTCCCTTGCCATCAGGCAGTTTGTACCCTCCATGGCCTTTCTTCCCCCATCCCTCACCCATGCAGAAAGAGGGGACCAGTGGGACAAGTCACCCCATCACCTAAAATGCTGGAACCCTTACAGATTGTTTAGTCCTGGCCAAGGGCAGAGTCACCTGGGTGGTTTCTCTGAGTTCAGGCTGCATAGAGAGGCCAGTATCTGCTGCTTCTTCCCAAAATAGCTGTGTTTAAGAGGGCAGGGAGGAATTTCAAAATGTTTTTAATAACCAACACGTCATTTGCAGCATTTAATTCAAGTCTTACTGAGCCAGTGGAAAGAGACCAGTGGATTTCAGTGAGATTTGTATGAGACTTTAAAATTATTTGTGTATCTAAGAGGGGTACAAAGCATAAAATTTAGGGAAAAGTCTCTCAGAGCATTTTACCCCCTAATCCTTCACCTGCACCAGCTGTTGGAAAACATCTTGCCAAACATCCTCTCTCATCATGCTCACTACAGAAATTTCCTGAGCTTGTCCTGCCAACCAAAACATTAATTTCTACTAAGACACACAGAACCCCCCACCTTTCTTGCCAGCTCAAGTAACATTAAACGTTTTATTCAAACACAGAAAAACATGGAGATTCAGAGCTGAGACTGCTGCTTCTCTATGAGCTCTGTGTATTTTTAATGTTTCTGGCTAAAGATTTGAGGTAAGGAAGAAGTGGAAGTGAGAACAGTGAATTCCATGTCGAAGAGTCATAGGGAGGTTTTTAACAGCATTTTTAAGTGCACCTGAAAAATTTACAATTAATTTACAATTGCATCCATTTTGTGTGTAGAAAATTGCATGGTTGTGCAACCTCTTTGTGTACAACAAAGAAATAAGGGCAAATGCCTGCATAAAATGTCATTTCTCTGTTCATTCACTCACTTGCCAAATGCAAATAGATGTCTGCAAGCTCTGCAAAAGGGCCATGTAGGAGTCTGTGTTGAAAATACGCCCTTTCCTGGTCTTTAGAGGCTTCCTCAGTTTGTTCTGTCTACTTATCTCCCACCAATATCTAATCCATGTAGCAAGGGTAAAAGAAACCCTCTGACAGTCTGAGGCTCCCCCATAATCGACAGTTCATTGGTTCTTAAGAGCATTAAGGCCCAGAAATGAAGGCTGCAAGAAACTTTATCTGTGAGCTGACTGATGGATGGTTGGGGCAAACCACAATGACTGGCATTTAAAAACCCAGCTGGCTGTGCCACACTCACACTCCTGAGTGTGTGCAGAATGAATTGTATCTCCCCTGAAAACTCTTACAGCACACTTACTCCTTTATGAATTTTGTTAAATGGGTCCCATGCTATGGCTTTTAAATCCCCCAAGGCTCTAACCTACTGATTGCCTGCAATATTTTTTGTGGGCTTTTTTTTTGAGTGACATATATGTTTATTGTTGCCAGTATGCACTAACAGTATTGGCTGAAAATTGATGTTAAAACTTTTTTTTTTTTTTCTTTGAAACAGAGGGAGAAATCCTTCGAAAATTACAAATTTCTCTTTGGTTTATTTCTTTGGAGATCGTTGCTAGATTTGTACCCTAAGTCTGCTTTTCATTTCTTTTGACTCAAAATTTATTTGTCTCTAAGGAAAAGGGGTTCTCAGAGACTGTTTGACTGGTATATGTATTGTAGCAGAGGCCACAATGTATGGGGTTTGAAGAGAAATCCTATTAATCATCTTATTTTTATTCTGGTTCTGACTCACTTGTTGATTTAGAGTACATGTTGGATTTTTTTTGCAAGTAAGACTTATTTCCCTCTATTCCTAATGAAATGAGCTTAGCCCAGTGATTATGACTGTAGCTTTACCCTCCAGATCATGAAATATGCCTCCCAGGCTTGCAGTGGGCTTGTGCAGATCCTCAGAGCCTCTAGCACTGACCCCAGCTCCCTGTATCCCAAAGATGGGGAGATGGGTGTTAAAGGGTGGGTCTCCCAGAAGCCAGTATGGTGAAGGAGATGGTAGATCATGAGACACTTTAAGCCATGATTGCGTTTTGGGTCCTTCCACTGAGGTGTTCCCTGCCCTGGGGTAAGTGCTGAAAGGCAAAATTGTGATTTAGAAACTGTGTACACTCTTGAGTGTACCCTGGGGAAGTGGGCTGGGATTTGATCTCATTTATAGGCTTGTAGGACCATCCCTCCACTGTCAGTCAGGATCAGCTACACCTCAGACACTCCAGCAAGCCTACAATGGTGGGCATGCCAGTTGTTCCTGTATGCTCTCCCTCTAGCACTAGCAAACTGCTTCCTGACCTCTAACCTCAGTCTGCCTCCCCTTACATCCATCTTTTGTCACCCTGTGTGTCGTGGCAAAGGGTCCTCTCTACTCAAGCAGTTCTATAATTGACATTTTCTCCTGCATTGTGTTTCTAGACCTTTAATTGGCCCTTTTGCTGTTCTTTCAACTTAGCACAGCTGAATCACATTTTTCTGGGGGAGCAGTTTACCAGACTGCATACGGATACTCACAGTCACTTTGCAGGGATGAAAATTGGTTTTGTGTTTCACAGGGTGGAATTCTGTTTATACCTTGCTAGTCTGGGGCTACCCTCTTCCTCAACAACACAAAGTTGCTGTTCAGCTTGTGATCCTCTACAGGCTCTGGATGGTTTTCTGCAGAGCTGCTGGCCAGACAGCTGTTCCATCCTGCAATATACAGCCAGTTATGGCCTGTGTGAGGAAGAATCTGCAAGCTTCTTTCCAGAGTAGCATGTTTTCCTGTTAGACCTTAAAAACACTGATTTTCCAAGATAATTTTGAATTCTAATCTTGTCTTCCAAACTCCTGACAGTCCTTCCCTGCTGGCTGCCATCTGTATATCCTCTCTGTTCCATCGTCTGGGGCATGCATAAAAATATTGAATATGACTAAATCTGAGAGAGGCTGTGCCACACCTATCCCATATGTCCTTCCACTTTGACTAGCAATACAATATTCTTTCAGTACAAACCTCCTGCTCCACCATGTCTTCTTCTGGATTACACCTCACCAAAGCTGACTTCAATGACAAAAAACTAAACTGAAAGGCTGATGTTCAATTCCTTTCTTCTCTCCCTGATCATGTTTACTATTATTAAATAATTATTTTCTGTAATAATGAATTCCGAGATAATCTTTAGGCACACCATTTATTTGGAGGTAGGCATGACACTTGTCCCTTCTTGCAAGACAATCTCCTGCAAGAACAGCATAATAGTTTATCACACTGACACTAAAGCAAATACATTAATACAAAACTTCCAGATGTACTTACCTAGTTTTTTTTTTTAAAAAATCTGTTCTCTTGAGATTGGTGTTTCTGCCATTCCTTATTATTTTCTACAGTTTTTCCTCCTCCCTGCTGTGCCATGGTTGTCCTGCTGCCCTCTGCTTCCAGGGACTCTGAGCAGACAGCACCTTCCCTTCAGTAAAACCTTGTCTTCCATGCTGGAGGTTTGCAGTTGTGCAATTTTACCTTATTATAACCTCCTAAAATTCTTCCTCAGGCTGATATACTGGGGGGAAATGAGAGCATTTTGGGCTATAATACAGGGGGAATGGTTTCCCTGCACCTCCCTGGCCTCAGGGGAGAGACAGGGAGCAGGCAGTCCTCCCAGTGACAAAGGCACCAGAGAGGGCTGAGTGCTGGGCTTGGTAACTCCTTGGCTGCAGAGAGACTCTTGAATCTTGGGCTTGTTAAATTGCCCTGTCATTGTAAAGGCAGTGCAACATCTCAGATCAAAAACCTACCCAGACAGATTAGGAATGTGTCAGATGCTGAACTCCACAAAAGTACAAATACCTTGCTGGGCTTTTATGTGGTTTTAGTTGTGCATTTGTTTTGGAGCCAACTGACAGTGCCAGAAAAGAAGATGAGGCAACCTTTGCCAGTCCTCCCTTTGTAAACCTACATTGCACAGTGGGAAGCAGGAGAATTTACTTTAACTAAAGCCAAGTCAGTGGTTTAATCTTTGTAAACATGTCTTAAGTGCTCTGCCTCTTATCTTTATGCCGTGGCTTTTGTACAAAAAAAAAAAATTTAAAGGAAAAAAAGGGTAGAAAGCTGTTCAGCCAGAAATATCACAGTTCTGAGATGAAAACTGGTCATCAATCACTTTCCTGTGGAGTTCTGTGTGCGTGCGTGTGTGAGAGTGAGCCTGTGTGTTTGTGCTCCTGTGTTGTTGAATCAGCAACTGGTGACCTACAGTGCAAATACAGCCTGCTCCTGCAAGTGCCAGCACAGAGAAAGAGAAAGAGAGAAAAAGAGAGAGAAAAAAGGAAGGAAGGAAGGAAGGAAGGAAGGAAGGAAGGAAGGAAGGAAGGAAGGAAGGAAGGAAAGAAAGAAAGAAAGAAAGAAAGAAAGAAAGAAAGAAAGAAAGAAAGAAAGAAAGAAAGAAAGAAAGAAAGAAAGAAAGAAAGAAAGAAAGAAAGAAAGAAAGAAAGAAAGAAAAAGAAAGAAAGAAAGAAAGAAAGAAAGAAAGAAAGAAAGAAAGAAAGAAAGAAAGAAAGAAAGAAAGAAAGAAAGAAAGAAAGAAAGAAAGAAAGAAAGAAAGAAAGAAAGAAAGAAAGAAAGAAAGAAAGAGTTAAAAGGGAAAAATCCTCTTAGAAGAAAATCTGTATTCTCCTGGGTTGTCTGGAAAAGTCTTCCAAGGAGGAAAAGTTTCTTGTAGACATCGAGCATGCTGCAAGCTAAACTCAAATTAGAAAACTATCTGGCTTTCTGTGCAAGTGTACATATGTGTTTGTTTGCAGAAATCAGATCAATGTTTTAAAAAGATGCTCTTTTACAAAATGAAATCATCCTGCAAGACCTGTTTGCTACTTTTTTCAGGCTTTGTGGAATAGATGAGCATTGTGGATGCTAGTAGTGTGCTAAAAGTAGATGTGAGAAATGGCAATTTAAAAACTCAGCTTTCCATGTATGTCTTTTAAGAATAATATGCCCCCCATATCACATAGAGATTTACATTAGGATAGTCAGAGCATGTATCACTCCTCATCACAACACAAAGAATACAACACAGAATGTTGGGAAATTTGAGGCACAAAATAATACCAATTTTTGCAGCACTGAGTAACTGGACTTCTAAAATGGAACAGAGAGAATGCCATGCAATGTTGGTGGACCAGAGAAAACTAAGATTTAATCCCTTCAACACAAAGCGAGCTTCAGGACTTGCTATTCCTACATTTATATGAAGTAGTTGTATTTGCCTCATCTCTCTGTGCTGTGCAGATTAAGACTCCCAGGAGTAATTTTCCAGTTATGTTGGGAAGGGCTGTCTTTACAAACCTTTATCTCAACTGCATCTTCCTTTTTAATCCTTTTTGCTATATCAATAACAATAAAGGGCAAACTGGGTGCACTGTGCATTAAACCTCCATTTTAGCCAGAAGCTTTGTGATGTCCCTGCAGCCAGAATGTTTTGATTTTGGCATCAGAGGAGATCCCTTTATGCAAACAAGGAGCCTGTGCATCTTCTGAATCCCTGCTGAGGGAAGGTACTCTGTGATGGTGGCATGTGAAGGCTGCTGAAGGTGCTACTTCTATTAAAGTCTGTAAAATATTACAGAGCTGGTGTTCAGAGGGACCAGCAGGACGTTTCCTCAGGATATGGCCAGCTGTGCAAAGAAGCTGGGCTGTTTTCTTGACCTGTTTTGTTGCCAGGGTTTTTATCTTTTGTGCAGCTTAACTTCCTGAAATAGCCCAAATTTTCTCTACTAAATAAAAGAGAGGCTATCGTTGCAAATGTAACAGACAACAGTTTCAGTGCTATATTCAACTAGAAAATCTCCTACATTAGATCTTGTCTTTACTACAGCAGAAAGACTAAATAAAAAATGAACAATTAGCAATGGCTTGGTGTAACTGATGACAGCGGGATTATATTTATTGTTATCTCCAAACAGAGTGAAGTCCAAGCCAATAAAGGATATTAATTGTGCCTTAAAGGAAAAAAAAAAAAACCCAAAACATTTTAGCTAAAAACAATTCTGGGAGAAATTCAAGTGGGAGAAAGACTTTATTAACAGAAAAGTTTGAATGATGATTGAGAATCATTGGATAATACTTAAGGAGATGCTGGAAAAAAGTCCCACCCAGCAAAAGAATCTGCATTCATTAAATGGCCTGCTGCAGAAGGGAAGTAGAACTTCTTATGCATATGTGTACTTGGATCCCTGGAGAAAATGCAAAAAACTGCTGATGTCAATAGATGTAAATTAGAAGGTTAGAAGATTCTGGAGAAAATTGATAAAAGGGGAAATAGGTCACAAGGAGAACCATGACAAGCAGAGCTGAGGAAAGCTGCCTGTTGAGGAATATTTTCTTGTATTTTGGGGATTTTATTTTAGTATTTTCAGAGTAAAGAATACTAAAAATTACATGTGGCCAGTGCGAGATGAAAATAGTAAAACTGCCAATAGGAAAAGATGCTAAAAACAGGCTTATTCTGTTGTATTTTTGTCTTCTGTCCAGGGAAAAAACCCCAAACCCTAATCATTTATTCATGTCAACCAACAGTAATCACACAGTTTTTGTTCTAGTTGTAATGAAAGAGGAGGTTAATCAGCAGATAATAAAGTCAGGCAAAGATCCAAGTAACCTGTATCCAGCAGTCTAAAAAAAAAATAGCAAGCCAAAGAAAATAAATCTTAGCACACTGTGGAAGTTTCAGATCCCTAGGAGAAAGCTAGCACGATAAATGGCATGAACCAGAGACCTGTCAGTGTGATGGGGATCCTGGAAAGTGGAGTTGGTACTGCATAACATTTTTTTCAGGCAGCAAGGGTGATGTGGAATCAATGAGGAGTGTGCCAGATGCACCAAAAATAGGTCAGCTTCTGGTCCCAAAATACTCTTCTGCAGGGGTATGTTCATGATCTAAAGATGTTTCTGATATCCATGTGTTTCTGTGAATCATGGGAGAGAGAATGGTGGGAGAAAGGAAGCAGGTGGGAGTTAGGGATCTCACACTGGTGTTGATGTTCTTCAGACTCTTCACAAAAAAAAGCACAAAAATATACTGGACTGAAAAATGTACCTGGGAGAGGTCTAAAGGGACCAGCAAACCAGAAGGTGGTCTGATTACAAACTAGTGCTACCTATATGGTAACAGACAACTGGAGAGACTCTTTCAGCCTGGCAGACAAAGATACAAAACAAGATCCAGTGGCTGGGGTTGGAAATACATTTTTAATTAGGAGTAATTTACTGTAAGAAAGTACTTCATCATCAGAACAACTCACAATGGACAAAAAAATGTTTATACTGGAAGCTTTTCCAGAAAAATCTGTTTTGTTCCAACCATTGTCTTTGGATCTGAAGCATGAACTGATCTCAGTAAGTCCTGTGGTCCATGGAAAAAGAACATTGGCTTGAGGGTCCTTGGTGAGTCCTGTCCTTAAAATCTATGACCTGCAGAGAAGTAAAAGCAATGCTGCATGCTGGGTGATCTGCTCTGAGTCAGGTGTCTGACAGAGGAGGCCCCACTCCTCGTGAAATAAATTATTTCTGAATTAAGAACATATTTCATTCAGGAGATTATAGTCATTGAGGTTCAAAAATGAACCACAGTGCAGTAATCTAATGATAAAATCAGCAAACAGCACAGTGGGAGAAGGGCAGTTATTCACCCTCTTCAATATCTTCTTTAGCACATCACATTCAAATATTGCCTTGGACTGGAAGAGATACTCTTTATTACATTAGCTCTTTTGGGAAAATGAGGTGGAGGAGGAAATCTTATGGTATTTTTGCCTTGTTCCTTTTCAAGCCATTATATCTGTTTGTGAAAATACCACTGAGCAAGTTGGCAGTATCACTAATTCCCAACAGCACAATTATACCCATTTTTGATCAAACCCTAAAAAAAAAAAAAAAAAAAAAAAAATCTAAAGCTTCAAAAAGGAAAAAGCACTATGTAAGGTAAAAGCCAGTTCAGAGAAAGGCCATCAGAGCTGCTGCCTCCAATGCACCTTTGCTAAAACAGCTCAAACTTGAAATTAAGCAGAAGTGGGGAACATCTGCAAACCATCAGAGATGGTGCAAAGGTTGGTGAAAATCTTTGTGGCCTCTGTGATTCATAGATACCAGCCAAATACAAACAAAAACTTTTTTCTTTTGTGACAGACATAGTATTGTGGCTTGAATCACACAGAGCCCTATTGTTGGGCTATTTTATCTTATTTCTTCTGCAGATTCAAGTGGGCAAACAGGCTTAAAGAGCTGTTGGGGCAGAGCCTGTCTTGCATGAAGGCAAGTGAGGTGGCTCTCTCATCTCAGGCTCTTCTCTCACAGCCACAGAAAGTGGCTCTTTCCTCCCTCCCATTATCTGTCATGCAGAGATGTGACTGAAGATGCCAGACCTCAGTGGGCTGCAGGTTTTTAGGACCAGGGCCAAACTCAGTGCAGATTTTAAGAACCCTTGAAGGTTCTTGGTGAGAACTGTCCTTAAAATCTACGACCTGCAGGGATATAAAAGCAATGCTGCATGCTAAGTGATCCTCTCTCTTTCAGGAGTCTACAGAGCAGGCCAGGAGGCTTGGGTACTTGTCTGGGTGTTTAAAGCACGCTCAAGTCCAAGCTACACCAGCAGGACTGATAAAGAGCTGATCTGGGATCTTAAACCTTGCTCTGCAATCCAGACATACTTCTTGTTTTTAGGAAAACACTATCAACCCAAATGCCCTCTTTTGCTACTACTTTATTCCATGTACTCTCAGCAAAACTGATTAATGGACATTAAATTAAATCAAGCCTCGCCCCAGCAAAGTAATCAATTGTATGTGTTGCCAAACCCAGCAGTCTGATGGAGGCAGGGTGGCCACATCTTTGTGCCCCCAGGGCTGTCCCATGAAGGGGCTGAGCACACAGCCACCCCATGAGCACATCACACTCACACTAGATGCACAGGCACTCATTCCTGGTGTACAGATCAGCACAGGCAGAAACACACACACAGGAGGCTCAGATGGGCTGGTCCTGTCCTGCTCTCTGGCAGCTCTAGGCAGTTCTTGGAGTGGGAAATGCAAACATACACACAATGTGGGTGCCTCCATCGGTGGGGCTGGATTGTCAGCCTGCCCAGCAGCTGCCCCTGGATCCCAGTCGCTGCCAGCACTGGCACCACTGGCACACTGTGGCTGTGGCCCCACTCCAGGCCCCTTTGGGTAAAGCCCCCTGGCTCAGCCTGGGGAAGAGAAGACTCCAGGAAAGAATTATTGCAGCCTTTCAGCACTTAGAGAAGGCTTATGCAAAAGATGTGGAAGAATTTTTTAGCAAGGCCTGCTGCCATAGGACAAAGGGCAATGATTTCAAACTAAAAGAAGATGGATTTAGACCAGATACAAGGAGAATTTTTTTTCTTTTTGCAGTGAGGGTGTCGAAATGCTGGAACAGGTTGCCCAGAGAGGCAGGGGATGTAGACATTCAAAGCCAGGCTTGGTGGGGCTCTGAGCAGCCTCATCTAGCTGAAGATGCCCCTGCTGATTGCAGGTGGGATGGATTAGATGACCTGTAAGGGTCTCTTCAAATTAAAAAATTTCTATGACTCTATCTGTGGTCAAGACTAAGTCATTTTGAAACTCAAAATTCCATCAAAAAATCAGTCATATCCAGCAGAAGCAGCAGTAAAATCTGGCCATACTAAGGTCTAAAGGGAATTCAAGGCCTTTTGTTGAAAGCTTGAGTGCTATATTTGGCTTGAGAAATTGATTTAGCATCTGTCTCCCTGCAGAACATGTTGTGCTAGGAACCCTGTAAGGACTCTGCCAACTTTGACTGTCGCCTGTAGCCCCTTGTTACCACAACTGATGATGAAAGGTGATGCCATGACAGCATTATCTGCACCAATGGGCCTGTTCCTCAGCACTGGCCCCTCTTATCTTGGGGTAGGCTGGGCTCCAGCACTACTGTGAGTCTAGCTGTGACTGATCTGAGCACCTCTCTTTGATTCTTGATAGACGAGCAGCAATACTCCTGGCTTCAACACTAGAACTGTGCAGAAAGGTCAGAGACCTTGCTTTAACTCAGCCTGACCATAGCAAGCATCCCAAAAATGTGTGTGCATCCTTCACTGAGATGCTCCCTGAGCCAGTCTTTGATACAGCCCCATAAACCTTCATCATAAACATCCAACACTGAAAAAGATCACATGGAATTCTTCTGATCTTACCTTTTTGGCATCCTCAACAGCTGCTTTCTCAAGCAGAACAGGGGGACTAAAACAGAGCAAGAAAGGTTTCATGAGGCTGATTAATCAAAGGCATTTCCCTCTTCCACTTCTTTATATCACTCATAGATATAGTATTTAGCATTTTCCTTGGCATTCAAATTCTCAGTGGCTAGCAATTCCCAAAAAGAAAAAGAAATAGACATTCTTAGCTGAAGTAGAATTGTCCAATAAGTCGACCAAGTGATGCCTACAAGTCCAGATCAAAAGACAAACAACTACTGTTTTGTTTAAACTCCTAATATTTCAGGGATTAAATTCAATGTTTGGAATTGGCTTCATTTTCCTCATTTCTTAGTGCTACTCTCCCCAGTTCTTTCCAACTTTGGTTGCACTAGGAATTGTTGAGGTGGTTTTAGACACCAGCCATCATCCAAAAGAAATCCCAGTTTACTCTTTCTGAATGTTAGCAGTAGTTATTAATACCTACCTTTCCTGTAGTGGTTTTGGAGAGCTGTCAGATGGGTTTGGAGTACTGTATTTACACATCTTCCAAGGGTGGAGTACTTGTGCTAGTTTGCTAATGCTCTTGGTTCCTCGTGGGGCATCTTTAGTGCTCCTAATCTCTAGATGAAATGGAGCCCAAGAGCATAATTTTACAAGATAGTTCCACAATACATTAGGAGCTGAACTTTCCCTTTGCTACAAGCCATTTAAGAACTACATTCTCGTCATCTTTTCCACTTATTTCCCCTTCTGATATAGCCAGTATGTTGGAATCCTTTGTAAAAACATGTCATTTATACTTATGGAAGTATTTGCAATTGTAGACAACTTGCCTACAGTTTACTGGCACCAATAAGAGCAAAGCATACAATGGTAAATGGAAATTAATTTCTTGAGTCAGCTTAGAGCTGAGGGGCTTTGTGTTAGCTGTTTCCTAGCTGTGAAAATTACGTGGAAAGTTCTGCAGGTATCAGCATTTTGTGATAATCATTTCCATATAGCCAAATAGAGAAATTCGTAATTTTGGTGACTACACTAGATTTTGCAGGCTTTTAGAGCAAACTGAGAGACCTCTGAACAATATCCTCCTACATTTACATCTCAAAGTGTAAAGCTCTTGAGGGTGGTGACTCATAAAGCATTTCTTCCTTCCTCAGAGATCTGAGCTTGCAAATGGAAACAAGGTCTGCAATTCCAGTGAGGAAGCTGGCATGAGGGGTGGGAGGGAGGAGGTGTCAGGGCCCCACCAGGTTACATGATGATGGATTGATGGCACCACATCAATGGGCTCTGAGAGCTGTGTGGCTCTCTGGGTTAGAGGAGGTGGCAGGAACAGAGGAATGTCATTAGTTAACCCACCCATGGGGCAAGAAAGGCCTCAAAGTCAATAAGCTGCAGCCTGGACGTGCCTGGAGGCTCACAGCTGGAGCCAGCAGGTGAACTTGGCTTCCTGCTGGGAAATCTCCAGCCATGGAAAGTCACCAAAGCCCTCACCTGCTCCCCCACTTAAATCAGTCACAAGGTGTCATGCCACAACACAAACAGAAATGAAATCTGGCTCAACCTGCAAGTTATATATTTAAAAAAAACAAGGCTGGCCTTGCTAATACCATATAGCTCCCTTTGCAGCTCCTCATTTCTGGAAGAAATTACTCAAATCTAGTTGTGTTATTAGCTGAAGCCAGAGCACCTGCTTCTGTCTCTTTTGTCACTAGCCCTCTGGTAACTCCAGTGGTACAAATCAGTCAAAGGAGTAAGAGGGAACAGTTAGCAGCTCCTCTCAAATGCTAAAAGCAGCACCAAATGACATGTATGAATCATCCCATCTACTCTTACACAAGCTGGGATAAAAATGTAGCAGTCACACAAGCTGTGATAAACTGTCATGCTCTGGGACATAATGCATGTCTTAAAGTTAAGCAGAAACTGTTCCATGGGCAAGTCATTGCATAGTGGTACCTTGTGTTTGCACCTTTCTTCAGAGCACCTGCACTAACAGCAGTCAGGCAGAAAAAAAGATTGCAGAAGGCATTTGACTGATCTGAATGGCAATTTCTATCTCACTACAGGTGAGATATTCTCTTCCCCTTTCAAGTTTTTTTTTTTTTCCCTACAATGCAGTCAGGGAGTATTTATGTCCTTGCTATGAGGATGTGTCAAGCATGTTGCTCAAAGGGAAGATGATTCCATCCACTGTTAGGTTTGACAGGTAATTAAATTGCTCTTTTAATCTTGCTTAGTCAGAGTGACTTCTCTGCTGCTCTGTGTGAAGAAATGACGATGTCTTACTTCCAGAGATTATATGAGTGCTTTTGTGTTTGATAGACTCATAGTTTAGGAAGCTACTGCTCCTTTTGTTTTGCCTCCTGAAACAATAGTCAGAACACTGTATTTTCAAATGAAGCATTTAACATATTGCAGTGGTACAAATGTCACCTGATCCACATGGTGACCAGATCTCAAAGGTAAAGCACACATGACAAGATACTGAACAATGCCAGGGTGTGTATCTGGGCACTGAGACTCAGTTATGTATATTGTTAATGTACCACTGCTCTTCCTGGCAGATTCTCAATGCAGCCCAAGTCCCAATATCTCCAACACTCCTCATTTTGGGAGTTAGCATGGAATACTGACCATTTCCCTCAAACTATTTGGGTGTGGTCACCCTACTCCGAAGATCTGCACAGTGTGAGTGAAGTGAACCCCACCCTTTGTTCACTGTCCTCATTTTGGCATGACAGCAATGGACACAATTTATTAGTGCTGATAGTAGAATTTCTCCCATCTCACAGTCTTATTTTAATTCCCTGCATTCCTACATTTCTTACTTTTATCAGTCCTCTGCTCTGTCACATCAACATAGCAGGCTGCCAACGAGTCGAGCAAGGAGATCCATTAATATGTGCTCCCACATGCCAGGTGTTTAGGGCTGCAGTGGTGGCAGAAGGTCCTGGGTGCTGCATTCTCTCAGGTTTAGAGTACCCTTCACTGAGACAGGCCCTACATCTGCTGAGCAAAGAGTGGCATCTTCAGTGGCCAGTAAGCCAACAGGTACCTAAGAGACCTGATGGGGAAAGTCCTAGAGAAGAGCAGTGTGACCCTCCTGCACAGAGGCAGAGTTGTGTCTCTACAGATGCTCTCTCCAGTGCAAATGGATGATTCTGGGATTACAGTCTTAAATCAGCCCCTTTTTAGGAGCTACGTGGTGCAGAGGAGACTTTCCAGGCAGGCTAGTAAATGCTTTCTGGGTTCAGACAGAACAGGGGGATTAGGAAACATATATGTGTTTACAACCTTGCAGTGGAAGTACATTGCCCTTGTCTGCCTAAATGATTTGTGGACGAAGCCACAAATTAGCCACTGCTGAGATTTACATGGTTTCCTCTGACTAAGCCTCATCCACCCCACGCGCTCACCACAGCTCCCCTGAGCAAGTGCTCCATTGGATCCCCAGGACAGAGGGCCAGACCAAGGTCAGCTCCAAATCCATCCAAACGAGGCCTGAAGGAGCCCCAGGCAGCAGGGAGGCAGTGCAGGGTGGCACACAGCTGTCCCTGTCCCGAGGAGCTCCCGTGTGTGATCTGTGCGGGACGAGGCAGCGCTGTCAGCACGGGCTCGCTCCAGCTGTGCTCACCCCACCTGGGCACCTCCTTCCCTCCACGCGCAGCTGGGCTCTCCTGCTGCATGTGCTCAACCTCCCACAGCTGCAAGCACTAAGAGCCGGTTCCATCTGCACGTTATACACAGCAAGGATTGAAGTTTGCAAATTTTTAGCACTCCGCACGCTACCAGGCCCACAATAAACTGTATTGGCTGGTTTGTTCACTTTGCGGTTGCCATTGTCATTCTCCTATGAGAAGATGCAGCAGGAGGAAAAAGCTCTTGTCACTTTATCACCTCACTGTCATGACCCTCTGTCCACCACTTGCTATTTTGTGGAAGGAAAATCCACCCCCAGCATTGCTTCTGTCCATCAAGAGAAAGGGCTGAGCTGTCACTTTGCCATGCCTGGTGAGCGTAGGTTGGTACAAACCGTCTGGGGATTTTTATAGTGCCTATCACCTGAGTATCAAAGCACTGAAATATTGTTAGTTATGTTTGCCTCCCCACTGATCTTATCACCAAAGGCCAATCCTACTGGAGATCACTGGTCTTCCATGTGGTATTGCTTTGAGGGTTTGTTTTGCTAGATGGGCTGATCTGTAGCCAGCACTGGGATAGTCCCTAGCTCTGGGGTCACATCCCAGACTTTTAGTTAATACTGATGATAAACACACTGCTCATAAGAGCTTTTTGCAAGGTGACATTAGAGTAGCTTATAGATGTGTTTTCTGAAATTAATTTGTTTCATGTTGTGAAACTTCCAGTGCTTAAAGAGGTCTATGGGCACTGTAAGTCTTGAAATCGAGGTTTAAAAATCCAGTGACAGGTGTAACTCATGTAGAAAATGTCATAAAAATAGAATTATAAGAGGTCTGTGATATTTAGAAATAGCTCACTCTACTATTTTGAGTTGACTGGCAGTTTTCTCAAGGACCTATATAATAGCTACATTAGACCTTTTAAATTTCAATATATTTTCATGCTTTGGCACTCCCCAGACACATTGAAATAAATCTTGTGGGTTTTTGCATGTTGCAACAACTGGGTGCGTGCTCCTGTGGTCAGTTTTAATAGGTATTAATACAGTGAGTAGCAAGCAAATTATAACTGTTTCATATTAGACATAATTTTACAGCAGACAATTTTATAAGGAGAATGGAATGAATCAAATTCAGTAATTTGTATTAAAATATCTTTTACATTCCCTGTGTTCCAGTGGAACTGATGACAAGCCTAGAGAAGCATGCTAGGACAAACAGACCAGAAAATTAAATTCTTCTAGTTTTCATATGCCACAGCAGGAATAAGTTCCTTCTCTTTTTTTTTTTTTTTTTCTCAGCTTTTCTTTTCATTTTTCTTTTTGAAGAGAGGATTACGATGTAATCTTACATTTCTAAATCCTATCACAAATATTTTTTTTTCAGCTTCATAGAACTGTGATCTGTTCTATTTTTTTGGGGTAGACTCTGATGTGGCATGCATGATAGATTGCATTTACTAGGATGTGAAGAAAGCCAAAAGGTTAAAGTCAAGGTTGCAATCTCAGGACTGTGAATTTTTGAGGAATGTTTATTCTCTCAATTAAGCACATACATATACTTGCCAGATGCCCAAGATCATACGACATTTTTGGCATACAACCCATGTTGAAAGAGGTTGTGCTTGAGCTCTGGATGCTCCTGAAAACAGAATGCAGGGTTTCTTTGGGTGGTAGCTTTGAGCTGATTGTGCCTCACGGATCAGGAGGTGCCTCCAAAGGCTCTGAAGGTCTCCATGGCTGCTGTCAACTGTGGCACATCCAAGGACAAAACTTGCTTAGTAAGAACAGAAACTCCATCAGCTGGGTTTAGGTGCCCCTCGATTTAGTGTCTTTTCTGTGTCACTCACCCAGTTCTAATCAGTGCAGAGAGAGATGACACTTGTAAGGCTGTATTTTATTCTGAGTTTAGGTATTCCAGTCCTGCAGGAAGGCTGGTGTGTGTCTGCTCATCATCTACAAGGAGAACCCAAACAACAGCCTTGGCTAGATATCTAACATTGAGATAGTTTCATTGTAGGCTGGAGTGCTGCCAGCCAGCTAATTGAGAGGCAAAGACTGATGGAAACAAAAACAACAAAACCTGGTTTAGGTTTTGTTTCAAAACCCTCTCCTTACCTTGGAGCAGACACAGTGCTTCACTTCTCTGAGCCAGTCATAAATCAGAACAATTACTGCCTTCTCCACCAGATCTTTACCACTTGTAAAATAAGGACTATCAAAATATTTGTGATGGTTGTTACACAAGGCTGATGCATGGTTGTTAGCCAGTGTATGCAAAGGGCTGTGTAATTAATGGATCAAAGATGTGGACCCTTGTCTCTTTCATTTAGGCATTTCCCATTGCAGTCATCACTTGCTCTGAAATCCTGACCCTATAAACACTTCTGTATGTCCCTAATTTTTTTACATGAGGAGTTTCCTTGATGAGAAAATTATACTACTCACTACACAGCTACTTATTCCAACCCACAGTATTTATAAACCAGGACTGTTTCTCAGAAGTTCCAAAGGTCAAAGCCCTGTATATATTTTTGTGAAAAAAGTCAGGTATTTTCCATTCAAAGTGTATTTATTTCTTGGCACTAGAAATAAAAATCATTTTGCTTTCAAAATATAGCAGATTAGTAAATATATAATAATAATTTTTAAAAATCTAATAGTTATCTTTGTTCCCACTCTCCTTTTATTAACATTCATTAATGCTATTTCTCTGGAGAATGGTTTAATTCACTAATGCTGTTTCTCTGGAGAAGGGCCTAATTTTTCTGCATTGGTATTGGGGATATCTAGAGCTAAATGGTGACAAAGCTTAAAAAAAGATACTTTTTTTAATAGCTTCTTGTTTATTTTTTCAGATGGGCTGATATATTGTTCTGCATGCTTATCTTTGACATATTGAAGCCCAGCAAAAAGAAGCCTTACTGACCCAAATGTTTTTTGTCTTTTAGAAAACTTGCTTTTCTCATCAGGGTCACAATGTGATCAGGTTTTGAATTTTTATGGCAATGATTTTTTTCTTTTAATAGTGCCTCAGTTTATGTGGTCATGCCATTACAGGGATGCTCGAATTTAAAAAGAAAAAATTTCAGGTGAACATAGGACTTGGAAACTACACTCTGACTTTAGAATTTCTATAAAAGCAGCCTGAATGCTTCAAAAGAAAATAGCTTTTTTTTTTTCTGTCCAGTCTCATTTTGGGGCAGTGACCTCATAATTTTCAAGTTCCTGAGGCAATCAAAATTCAATGTTAGGATTAACTGCTGTTAATTTCTTTGTTAGTCTTGTATTGGCCTACATCTGAGGGCTGCTTACTGGAATTGATGCATTCAGCTTGTAGTAGAAATTAAAGTTGCTTTCATTTTGTATATCTCCTTAGAGGTCAAAATAGAAACAGGTCCAAGGGAAGTTTCAGGGAAGGGAAGTTTCAGGGAAGGGAAGTTTCAGGGAAGGAAGTTTCAGGGAAGTTTCAGGGAAGGGAAGTTTCAGGGAAGGGAAGTTTCAGGGAAGTTTCAGGGAAGTTTCAGGGAAAGGAAGGGAAGTTTCAGGGAAGGGAAGTTTCAGGGAAGGGAAGTTTCAGGGAAGTTTCAGGAAGGAAGTTTCAGGAAGGAAGAAGTTTCAGGGAAGGGAAGTTTCAGGGGAAGGGAAGGAAGTTTCAGGGAAGTTTCAGGGAAGGGAAGTTTCAGGAAGGGAAGTTTCAGGAAGGGAAGTTTCAGGAAGTTTCAGGGAAGGAAGTTTCAGGGAAGTTTCAGGAAGTTTCAGGAAGTTTCAGGGAAGTTTCAGGAAGTTTCAGGGAAGGAGGGAAGTTTCAGGGAAGTTTCAGGAAGGAAGTTTCAGGGAAGTTTCAGGAAGTTTCAGGGAAGTTTCAGGAAGGGAAGGAAGTTTCAGGAAGGGAAGTTTCAGGAAGGGAAGTTTCAGGAAAGGGAAGGGAAGTTTCAGGAAGGGAAGGAAGTTTCAGGAAGTTTCAGGGGGAAGTTTCAGGGAAGTTTCAGGAAGTTTCAGGGAAGTTTCAGGGAAGTTTCAGGGAAGGAAGGGAAGGGAAGGGAAGGGAAGGGAAGGGAAGGGAAGGGAAGGGAAGGGGAGGGAAGTTTCAGGGAAGGGAAGGGAAGGGAAGGGAAGGGAAGGGAAGGGAAGGGAAGGGAAGGAAGGGAAGGGAAGGGAAGGGAAGGGAAGGGAAGGAAGGGAAGGGAAGGGAGGGAAGGAAGGAAGGGAAGGGAAGGGAAGGGCCAGGTCTCAGGAGTGTTGAAGTGCCTTTCCTGAGCAACATATTTCCTTCTCCACACCGCACTGGTTAAACAGCTAGAAAAACTTCCACATGCAGAATTGTGGACTGTCATCTCTACATAGCATTACTAATATGTCAAGACCCATAAGAATAAATGACAGCCAGCACTACTTAGGGACTTTCATTGCAAGCCAGGTGAGTAGAGTATGGCCTTGAGGCTTTTCCCTGTGTGTTGTGAGATGCTCTGCTTGTTTAGAGCAGGAAAATTTGATTGGTCCTTTTAACATTGTTTGCTTTCTGACAGTTTCTGGCAGTCAGTTTGGTCTGTTCATGCTCTGACTTTAAGCCATCAGCCAGACCCTGATTTCTCCTGCACTGAAAAAGTGCTGTGCATCACAAATGTGTTATTTACAATATAGCTTGTTTTACTTGTACACATACTTGTACACATAGCTAAGAGTTAGTAACAGCTGACAGCTATGTATAGATTTCACATGAGTGAAAAGCAGAGGCCCTGCAGGCACCAGATTTGAGTGCTAAGAGTGCTCACCTCCATCAATTGTAAGACCTCCACCAATTGTACAAAAAGCAGTACCAGCTAAAGCAAAGCCAGTACCATTCTGCCAATGCCTTCCAGAGTGACTTATCAGTCTTTCAAGGTCATCCCAATCTAAGACTAGCAGAAAGGTGAAGCAGAAGCATCACAGAAGCAATGTACCCATCTCTCTCTACCCATCTCTTAGCAGCACCCAGGAAAGAGGCAGTTCACCTTTGGCAGGATTCGCCCTCCTTCTGACGCAGTAATCTTTCTGGATCTGCTTATTTTAAGTCTTTTAAGGCAGATGCTGAGGAGGAATCTGTGATGAATTCACACTCTTCATCTAGCTGAATATTCTGGGTATGTTTCCTTTGAAGTTTATGCAGAGGGTGACACTCTCATGGCTGGAAAAATACCACTGCACTTTCTGTGTATATACTGCATCTGTCAAAATGTGTGAAGATCCTCTATCTAGTCAAGACACTTCTTGTGTTTGCCATTCACCTGGCACAGTACTTAGGAAGATCATCACAGGTTTTCCTTCTACTGTAATAAATGTTATTGACTAGCAGGCATTGAAATGCTGGTGGAGTACACTGGCTAGAGTAGATGTAGAAGAGCAACACAGACCTATCTGCATTTATGAGAACTGCATAAAAAAACACCAGTCATTCTGGAAAACAAAACAAATGTACAATGTGTAACACTATTCACAGTCACAGCCTTAAAGCTCTGTGCCACAAAGATGACAGCAGTGAATATCATGCCTACATTTAAAAAGTTGAAAAGAATAATCATCTCATGCTTACATAACAGTTGCACAAAAACTTCTTAAAACAATTTGTCATCACAGCTGCAGCCCTCCCTTGTCTAGAAAGGTAGCTATGTCCCAGCAGCCCCAATCAATGAGGGGTGAAGTGACCCTCCTTCTCACCAAAGCAGCTGATGAAATAACTGCATAACACCAACTGGCAGTTTGTAAAAAGCTGGCTGAATCTGATTGCAAGGTCTCTGCTCCAAAGCAAGGTCTTAGGAGCTTGTCTTTCAGAGTCCTGGTGTGCATAGAAGAGGGAAATAGTTATAGACAGATCTGGCTTAATAGGTGAGAACTTAAAGCAGCTGTCCAAGACCCCAGGACAGCAGGGCTCTGCTTCTTTCAATCTAGCAGAGAGGCAACCAGCAAGGCAGCTGGAAAGAGGGAGCAGTCCTCTGCCCAGGCTCTCTACAGCTCTGACATCACCTGTACAGCAAAGCTGCTGCACTTCCAAACAGCCCCAGCTGCAGAGATGCCAGAAAAATGAATCTAATCTTTGCTGACCATCCCAAACACTGCACTGGACATGTTCATCACCAGCTCTCTCATGTGGTTGATTTTACATCATGAATGTAGGTATTCCACCATGGTATACCAACATGCAGATATCCTCACAACACCAGAGCTGTCCAAGCCAAGGTTCTGGGTGAAAACCAGAGCTCTCCAGATGGCCAGTGCCATCTTCTTGAGTCCTTCAAGACTCGTTTGAATCTTTTCACAAGTATTTTGGAGAGCATGGGATGAGATGGGGCTGTTTGGATTGTCAGCACCCCTGCAGTTGTGGGCAGCCCAGTTTAGTCAGAAACACCTAGGATGACTTCCTTCTTATAACCCCTCAGACTATTCCCCATTTTCCAACTCACATCTGTGCAAAGCCAAGAGAAGTAAGGCTGGAAATGATGCCTATCTCTTACAATGGGTGCCATCCCAGAAGAACCTGAGGCTCCACATGGTCAGGCAGAGCTCTGGGCAGAGAGGATTGTGCAGCCCCAGTGTACAACACTGCACTGGACAATGCTAAGGTGGAAAAAAGGGGCTCACACCTGTCACCACTGTACTTTTAACTATTCCAGAATTAATTTGCATTTGCTCCTTTCTTTCTTGCTGAGACAATTTCTCAATACAAGCAACATACTGTACTTTCATCTTCACTTTTGAGAGGTGTCTTTAATCACATATGATTCCTGAGAAATTATTAACAATTTAATTAAGACCTGATTGGCTGTATCCAGAAATAAAAGATTATCGTGTCTTTTGATACTTATTTCATGTTTCCTCCTTTACAATGGAGATTCTGCTGTTGGAGATCCTTTCTAAATTCTGAATTCCTCCCTCTGCATCTCCCACTTGACATGGACCCGTGTTTTCTTTTTTTTTTTTTTTTCCCAAAACCCAAGCACCAAGTCTCACAGAGTATATCCAACAAGGCCTGCCTGCAGTTCTGGTAGCCCAGCTGCACAGAGGAAGACTTTCTCCACATGCAATGATACTTCCTTGCAACATTCTAAATGGGGTGAGAGTCACAACAAAGTGATGCTGTACAGGATATGCTGACAGGCTCACATGTCCCATTTATTATTTGGCTAGGAGTTCCCTTCTCAGGAATGTTTGAGAGCCCCCACCTTCAGCCTGTGAGTACCTTTGGTACCCTACATCTCCCAGATGCTCTCTGGATTGATATGGGTTGCTGAAACTTCTGTGGTAAGTGCTCACATAAAACCTCTGCTGGACTGAGTGCAAGTCAAAGCAGCCCATGAGTAGGCTTCACTCATTCAGTAACCTCCTGGGAAATAGCTCTCAATGTTTCTTTTTACAGCCTGTCTTTTCCTGCACTCAGCCTGTACAGTCTCCAATTTTCCCTCATTCACTCCAGCTCCATGTGGACCATGATCTGAGTGACCACTGATCTACACAGATCTCCTGGAAATATCCTTAAATCCTATTTGCTTAGGGAGAAAGGCATCTAAAAGAATCCATGTGTACTCAGTGCCAGACTCCTGGGCTGTGAGAGAACAAGCAGGGAGAAGGAATCCACCACCAAAAAGCCCATCCTTGTGCAGGAGCCTGCACATCCCTGGTCAGGGATGCAGGAGGAGACATCAGGTGAAGAGCCCTGCCCCTGGCTCTGCACTTCTCCATGTCCCTGCACACAGCCATGTGTGTCACCAGTGGCAGAGGATCCTCCAGCCTCTGTTATGCTTTGGAACTACATTTGTTAATTGTTTCTCAAGTTCAGCTTAGGCAAATGTCATTTTAGCATAATTTTATTTACTCAGGGACAAATTAAGCCAGTAATAATAATGACACATATTAGGTGCAGCTGTTCTATTTTGTTCCCCCAAGCAGGCCTGCAGCACTGTTTCCTAATTTAAGTCCTGGTGCTACAAATCTGAGTAAATTTTACACATGGGAATATTTCCTCTAGACTTGGTGGAGGCTGCTTAGGTGTGGAAAGCTGGATTTTCTCACAAGTATTTTCAGGACTGAACCCATAATTTAAGTGGCCCAGTTTAACCTAGTTTTTGCCTATATTAAAAAAAAAAAAAAAAAAAAAAGCCCCAAACAAACAAAAAACAACAAACCATCAAACAGAGCCAAGGAATCCTCTGTTACTTTTCTGACCAAGTTTTGCTTAATTATTTAATCATAGTCATGTCACTAAAACAATGTGTTTCACTTTGGAAGCAGTCTTGCAAAAGTCTGATGATCATTGTTTGTATCTCATCTTAATGATGCATAAATATTAAGGACTTTATCCCTTAAAAAGTAAAAGGAGTGAAGTTTTGTTTGTGAGAAGGTTTTTTTCTGTTGGGTTGATTGATTGGCTTTTCCCCCCCAAACCTAGAACAGTAGATGATTTCCCAAGATAATGAAACAAAAAAGAGATAACTTCACAGTCAAGCTCATTAATATGTAGCCAAAGATGGTGAATTTACATGCTGTGGAGTAAGTGACAGATTCACAGATTCTGTGTTACTTTTCCCATATTTTTTATTTGTATCTATAACATATTAAAAAGAAAAAAAGAACAGAAATTAAGAGAAATTGAGCACTAGCATGGGAAACTATAGAAATCCTTTATATCCTTTTAATTAAATTTATTTCCATATTTAATTATGGTATAACTTACAGTATAAAAACTATTTTAAAATAGCCTGACTTTCTACATATCTAAATGTATTTTTCCATACAATAGGAATACTTGTTTTAGAAGAGCCATGACATTGGACCCTGTAAATTGTGGAGTTTTCCTTACACAGCAGGTATAATATAAAACATTCTGCTGTGATTAATCTTTTCTTTAATAAGGGCTGAAGACTAAATAATTTAAGTTTCTAATAGCTCAGGAAATTTTCAGGATGTTCCATAGACCTTTCAGGACATGACCCTCAGCTGGATAACAGAGTTGTAGCTCATTGAGTTTTTTGTCTAGTTGTTGATAATGACTTCTATTATTTTTTCCCATTTGTGATTTTTAAAATTCAATTTTCCCATTTTCCTGTCGTTGCTTTGTGGTTTTTTTTTCTTAGTTTCTGTCTTTGACTACGATAGAAAAAAGCATTTAGCTGTTGTGGGCACTGGCAGATGGGGGCAGGGACAGGCAAATTAATTCTGCACAGGGCATTTGGCACTCTTTTAAATTTGCAGACTTGTCTTTTCCACTTAACAACATTCCCACTTAGCAACATAAAAACATATTTGCATTTAATAAAGGGGAAACCAGATGAGAAAGAAAAGCAGATCTTGCTGTGATCTTAATAGATTGTGAAACAGAAGAGGAAAAGAATGTATTTCAGTGCTTCTTGTAGCTAGAGGCCAAAGCCTCTGGTTGTTGTTACAAGAACACTGTTAACACTACTAATAATGGGAGATCAGACAGAGGATGGAAGGAGACTGGAAGGAACAGCTTATGGAAAAATGACCATCCCTCTATTAGAATCAATCACATACAGGCACAGAATGGTTGGTGTCACAATTCTACAGTTGAACGGCAAGAAACAAGTTGTTGTTGGATCACTGTGAGTACATCAACAGCAAAACAAAAAAGTGGCTAAATAGCGCAAAATATACTGTGAAAACGGGAAGGAAGAACATGTAGGTGGGACCATATGGCACAAAGCTGCTTTAGTAACTATAGAACACTCCTCTTCAGAGAATGAAGAAAAAAGAGCTTGATATAGAAATGTTTTCCCATGCAAAGCACTTGCTTATTATAGAACATGGAGATAATCTGACTTGAGGCTCCTGCTAGGATCTGTATCTTTGGTGGGGTTTGGGGGCCACATGGACTGGGGAGCATGAGCAGAGATGCATAATCGATGATAAGCACAAGAATTATGTATGTGCCTGACTGGAACAAATGCAAAGGGAATTCATCCTGTGGAGCTAAGGTTAGAAATAAAACCTGCTTTTTGTCCTCATTGTTTTCCCTAAAAAATAACATCACTTTTTGGAGGAGAAGCTGTGTAAAAATTGGTTTATTTTCTTCCTTCTTTGTCAGGAAGATAGAAATTCCATGCCATTTTATTTGTGGGGAAATCCTGAAACATTCAGTCACAATAGAGAGGATGGAAGAAAACCTAGGATGGGCGTGTATGTTGAGTAAGCCATGCAGATGGTCCTTGTTAAGAAGCATGAACTGTGTGAAACCCTGTGAAGATGCAGTGTGAGGTTTGCTGGAGTATTGGGGTTGCAAAGCCCAGGTTGCAGCCCTAAGAAAACATGAAGCAGGAATTGTTTTTTGCTGTTTTGACTGGTTTCAGCATTTAGGGCCTGAATTTGGGTCTTGGTCAAAGAGGAGCAAATTGAATCCCTGTATGACTGTAAGAAAATGGATGGGAACCTCCCTGTGGCAAGAGAGAGAGCTTTGAATTCATGAAGGACACATGGGAGGGAGGAGGAGGAAAGAAGAGAACAGTTTAAAAAAGCAAGGACCTGGATAGTGCAAAAGGAAAAAGGGAATTATAAGAAATACGACAACATTGTTATTCTCATCTGATTTTGAACTTCCACTCCCTAGAAGGGGCAGAGGAACTGACTTACACTGAAATACCTCAGTAGTGGGTAACTGGGACACCGGCCTTGGGCTTGAAATCCCTTAAGGGATTGAATAGCTTAAACTGGGAATGCCAACTTTGGCATAAATGGCATGAGGGCCAAAACACAGACTGAAGTAGCAGAATACACAAAATTGCACAAATGTAGGCTTCAGTTATGGAAAAGGAAGCTAATTACACTTAATAATGCTGGTGTTGGAAGAGAGAACTGCAGAAGGAGAAGGGAAAGTCACCAGTCCTGGGAGGCTATTCCAAGGACATGCTGAGAACATCATCCTGCTTGAGTGATTCAGTCATTTGACCCAGGAAAGGGAAATTTGGCAGATGTATTATCTCCAGACACATCTTCTTCTAGTTCTTTCCTCAAGGATGTCTGGATAATGGTATCTTGTGGTTAGCTGGACAACCTGTGCTGTGTTACCTGGATGCAACCCTAGCTCTCAGTCTCTGATGGCACTTTTCCCAGCTAAAACAATGGTCTTTTACATGTACCAGTGATGCAGACCCAGCAAATATATCAAACCATAACTCAGATTTTTTGGTTTTTTTTTTTTGGGTTTTTTGTTGTTGTTGTTGTTTGGTGGATTTTTATTTTTTTATTTTTTCTCTTTTTGTTTTGTTTGTTTGTTTGGTTGGTTTTTTGTTTGTTTGGTTGGTTGGTTGGTTGGTTAGTTGGTTTATTTTGCTTTTGTTTTGGTTGGCTGGTTGGTTTGTTTTTGGTTGTTGTTTGTGTGTGTGTGTTAATCACCAGCCAGTGATTTTATTTTAAACCACCATGACAAAACAAGGGGCCATGACAGCAGGAGCACATGGCAGGAGTTCTGGCACAAATACACTTGAGCTGTACCAGACATTCATGTTCTTTGTAATCCCAGCTATTCCTGCACCAGCAAGGAGAGGATATCTAAAGGTGGCCCCTGCACTTACATAGCAAGCCTTTCAGCTGACTAGTTTTTTGGGGCTTGCCTTCAGTAAGACCAGAAAACTCTGGAAGAGCAAACGTTTCTTATCTTCTAGTATTTCTTGGATCTGAATATGTCTTACCTTTCCCTAAATTGCTGTTTTCTTCTTGAGAGATCAATACCCATGGTAGGATTTTCCATCCCTCTGCCTGGCCACAAGGACTGCTCACAAAGCTTGGGAAGAAAGATGGAGGTGATTGGAACAAACTAAGCCTGTTTGCTTTCTTGATACTGTTGGCTCAAGGGAAGCTGAACAATTTCTCTGAACAATTACAGTATTGCTAAGCAAATTCAAACGGGGAATAATTCCCTGACTTTCTGCAAAGAAAAAGGATATCCAACTCCCTACAATTATTTTTTTTTCATTCTAATGGTAGAAGTAGTGCTGTTTTCAACAGATGGGAGCAATTTGTCCTCAGAGTACCATGATAAGGCTGTGGAGATATCCTTGTCCTCAGAGTGCCAAGGGAGATGCTGCACTCAGAGCAACCTTTGAAAATGTAAAAAACAATACAGCCCAGGAGAAAGGATGCTTGAGTGAGCACCCCATGGCACAGCACCATCAAAGACCTTGTAGAGTTTAAGGAGAGTTTTTGCCAGGGACATAGTTTTCATTTTCCAATGAAGGCCAAGGGAGTTGTTCACTCATCCCCTCTGTTAAATCAAGTGACTCCTGAGCAGGGCAGCTCCATGGAAGGCTGGACCCTGGGCAGAAAAGCAGACACAAGTCTAAAGAGAGCTGTAGGTCAGCCTGGGAATCAGGGACTGTTTGTGCCAGGGCTGGGTTTGGGGCCCTGCCTGCAAAGTGCAGCTCTGTGAACCACTGCAAGCAGCAGAAAGCAAAAGTGTGTGGGAGGTTTGTACCAGGGAAGAATGAAACCTCTTAATTTAAAAACTTCTTTGCCATATAACAAAAAGCAGTTATTTCAAGTGTTTGGAAAGGGGAGTTTCTTCCTAGTAAACACTTAGGCCAGTGTTTATTCCCTGCTTAATAAAGTCACTGTAAGAGAGCAGAATAAATTGTAATAGTAGTCTTTTGAAATGACATATATTTTCCTGCTCTGAGACTCTTAACATCTATTGAGATTGTCAGAGACTTAGAAAATCACAAAATACAGCTGAAATTTTCTGTGAAGTGGAAACTGGAAATGTCTAATGATTAGGAAAAGTTCATTTCAGAATTCTTTTTTAAAAATTTATTTTCTTTTAGTTAATGTAATGTGATTTAAATTTTTATTCTACTTTCTTACAGCATTATACAATGTGTAATCAGTGACAGCATGCAACTACTTCTCTAAAGTACTCTTATTTAAATTAACTTTAAAAATCACAGAGGCAAGAGATGCAAGTGTCATTTAGCAAGTTTAAATTTTTATCTTCTTTTCTATTTCAAAGTGTCTCCTGATTTAATTTTGATGCTGGCATAAATGCCAGAACATTATGTAAAAATTAAAAAATTAAAAATTAAACATTCAAAATTGAATAAAGAAGTTCTGGAAGCTCTGAAAATATTATTTTCATTGTAAAAGTGATAAACTGGTAACTTATACCAGACATTATGAAAATCTAGGATTTTACAACTAAGTTTAGATTTTAATGAAAATTATATCTTCAGAGAGTACAAAAAAAAGACTGAGAATAAATTCACAATGATCTATTATAGACCACTATTCTGCAGAGTAGTTTTCATGCAAGTTTTGTGAAAACATATAGATTTTTGATCTAGAGCTCTTCCTTCAGAGACATACTCACAGTTCCCACTAAACCTGAGAGATGTGTGCATGTCATTGCATGCACAAATCTAGAGAAAGAGCCAGGCCTAAAGTTTGAACAAAATAAAATTATCAGATGGCCAGATAAATTATGGTGATGGAGGATGTGATTAGGAAGGGATGACTAAATTAATTCAATTGCTTCATGTTTGTCATAGGCAAACAGATACCACAGGTTAACTCTGAAACTTGCTGCAATGTAGTTTTTCATGTGTTATAATTCTTTTTAGTTGTGTTTACTGAGAGGAAAACTCTTTTAGAGAGAAAATATGCATTTCTATAATTTTTTATAAGAATAAATATTAAATTGATTGAAGATTTGGATGTAGCAGAAAATGAACCCATGTAAAACGCATCAATATTTAGACAAAATAATCTTCTAGAAAAATTTGTCATTTCTTAATCTGGCAGGCAGCACCTGGCTGTGCAGGAAAGCTAAGAGAAGTTGGACTTTCACACATGTCATTGTAATGAACAGAAAAAGCCCTCTAATGGGACTAAATGATCCTTCCACAAGTGGTCATTGAATGGTGGGCAAGATGAAGGAGAGGCAATCTCCTTTCAGACATGGCTTTAGTGAATGCCACGGAAAGATATGGAGGGGAGAGAGGAGAGTACCAAGGTGCAGGCACTACCTGGGACTCCCACTGTCACTTCTATGCAAAATGAGCTTTGTGACCCCTGGGGGCTGTGACTCCATGGAAATGCATGAGATCCCACTGCAGCTCTGGCATCAGGCCTGGAAACCTCTTCCCCAGACAAGATAACTGCTGCTGCTGCTGCTGCTGCTGCTGCTGAGAAGATGTGATATTAGTCAAGCAGTTTAAGTGGTAGCAGGCTGTGCAGGAGTGGAGAAAGTTCAAATTTAAAGGCAGCTGTCAATGCACGACTGAACAGGCAGGGGGAGGAAGGGAGAATTGTGACAGTTGCACATAATGGCATTTCTTTCCAGGAGGGGAGGGTTGAGGTTTGGTGGTTTGGGTCTTTTTTAAAATGTAAATAGAACCTTAGAAATTAATTGCTGCCTGCAGTCAGGGAGCCAGTCAAGCACCCTCTCTGGTGCAGTCCCCAGTGAGAACTCCTATGGACTGATGATGGTCAGGACACTTGCAAGTGGGCCAAAGCTGCCTCTTTCTCTGCATCATGTTTTATGTTTGCAATCTCACAGTGAAGAGAATGGAGAAGGGCTCTGAGAGCATGAAATAACCCCAAAGACACACACACACATAGACACACACACTGCCCCCACAAAGTAGAGGCCAACTCCAACTCCACCATCCTGTCCCTCTTCCATATGGGACATAGTTTGTATTCACCCAGATGCTAGGGAAGTTGTAATTCCAAGAAGTCTAGAGCATGGGCCAAATAGCTTATGGATTGCCTACATGGTCCTGAGAGCAGGAGAAATTCAAGCCCCTGGGCACTGTCATGAACAGCTGGGTCCTATAAAACACAGCGAGCAAAGCAGGACTTTAAGGCAAACCCTTCAAGATGCAGATATCTCAGGGACTAAGCATCCCTCCCATCCTGACAATTCAGTGTGGCCACCACAGGTATCAGCAAGGTGTTTCAGCCATCTCCTGTATTTCACCAAGATGACTTTTTATATTACACAAGCACCCAAAGTCAGACATTTGAGCACTTTGAAAACACCTCGTGTTCAAACCTGGGTCTCATCTCTCCCTTCAACTGTTTAGCTGCTATCCAGTTTTTTGTGGGGTTTGGGGGTTTTCTCAGTATGGGTTTAAGGGTTTTTTGAAAGTCTAAGTCAACAGAACAAGGCAGTGAAAAATATAGTGATGACTAATTTCTAGTGGAAGAAATGTGCAGACTTAAAGAATACATGGGAAGATCAAGCTCTGGACTCTTTTTGTACAAAAAAGGGTTTTTTCCCCCCTTGACTTCTCACAGTGTCCTGGGGCAATGGGGAGGATACCAAGGACTTTGTGGTGTTTTTTGCCACCTTCCCTATCTATGGAAATTATGACACACACAGATGCTGATCCTTCTCTCACCAGAGTAGCTCACAATAAATCTGATGGTTTTGGGTAAATGGTTCCACTTCCCCAGCTGCCCCCTCCCCACAGCACCCTGGTGTCCCTGCCGTGCCCCAGGGAGCTCTGTAGAGCTTTGGCCAGGGCTGGGAGGAGGGGAGAACTGAGAGGGCTCAGTGTTGCTGTGTTAGGAAGTGACAGATAGAGCCAGCCAGGCAGTGCCCTGGCCCTGAGCACGATGATATTCATTTCACAGAGCCCTTGCCTGTTCCAGCTGGAACGATGGGAGATGCAGGCTTTGACTTCTGCCTTTGAAAGAGATATTGTTTGATGGAAGTGTGTGGGTGGCGGGTAAAACAAGCAGCTAAGTGTCAGCACAAGAAGCAAACATTCTCCTTCCCTCCCTCCCCGATGTAGTTTTTGACGTAATGAGCATTGCTCCCAATTTTCCTCCCAAATAGGCATTGCACCCGTCCCCATGGCAACTGTCATGCTCAAAAGATGTCCTGTCAGGAGGCTTGAAAGGCCCAGAGACATTTGTATTAGATGGTCACAGCCGTGCTAGCTAATGCTTAACAAATACACCACGAGGCTGCATTCGTCAAAATGAAGAGCACAAACATTTGTGCTCCATTAAACAGAAATTAATAAGATTCAAATAGGAAGAAACCAAACTGGACTGGATTTTTTTGTGTATACAGCTGTGTTATGAAGTAATACAAGGAACGCTAGTATGAATAATGATTTCACATGTGCATTCAATTTATTTCTTCTACTTCTTGTATGGTCTCCCTTAACCCTTTTTCTCTATAGATTTTTCAGAAATCAAACACAGGTTTAACAGCTGGGCAAGACAGGGATTTCTACTGCTCCTTTCACACTGCCGAGGTCCAATTGCATTTCTTTATTTAAAAGTACTCTGGGTCATTGGGAAGTTTTGCTTTTGAGAAATGCTCAAATACTCCATGATTGAGCACATGAATGTGGTGGTCTCAATATTGCCAGGGAAAGGAAGCACTCCAGTCTCTAAACAAGGCAGGTTATATCCAGAACCACTGTGCATCCTCCTACCTCCCTCGGCCACAGGGAAGCAGAGCTGATTTATCCCAGCTGAGGATTTTGCCTCGGGTCCAGGCCCTAAAAGAAAATAACAAAATAGAATCATGTTTCCAGCTTAGCTGAAAATCAAAAGTGAAAGTTCAGGAAGACAGCAGAGCCTCCTCCCACGACAGTGCTTCTCCTGGCTCCTCATCACCAAGCATAACTTAGAGCAGTTCCTTTCACCCACTGCTGCAAGTAAACAACAAAAGTGGACTGTGTTACACAGCCTGACAATGACAGTCTGTACTCAGCTTTACTGGCCACAAAAGGCTGGGGTAGCTTTACTTTCTCTGGTCAGCTTAACCTCATGCTTTTTCTTTCAAGAAGGGGAAAAAAAAGAAAAGTTGGCCAGGGTTCTGGGTCTGCCATGGGCCCAGGCCAGCTGCCCAGTGTGTGTGGGTGTACCAGTGCCTGGACAGCCTCCACATTTGCTGCTTAGAATCATCATTTCCCTGTTTTAACCTCCTAGCTTCACAGGCAGCACAAATAATCGCAACAGAACCTGCATTTCCATCACACAAGGTTTTTATTCTAACAAGGTCTAGTTTTGAATGCATACATATTTGTGCCAGGACTCTTACCTCCTCCTCTTCCTTCTCTTTCTCTTCATACTTCTGTCCCTTTCTTTTTGTCCATGAAACTCCTGTTATCCCCCAGCCCTCCATCTCTCTGGCTGAGCTGAATAACACTCTTATCCAACACTGAGCAAGCAGGAGGAGAGGCAGCAAATGGAAAACATTTCTCTTTCTGGCTGTAACTGCAAAACAGGAATTGGCTATTCCATCGGCATGTACATGTCCAGACCTGGACTTTTGTAGAAAAGCCAACTTTCACTTAATCCTTTGGATAGATAACTAATTTTCGGGAAAACTTTCACCAGTCTCCCATCTCCTGTCCTCGGTTTCCCCAAGCTTTTTATCCTGGTTTAAGGCAAATCTGGGAGGAAATTTCCAAAGGGGTCCCTTTAGAAAGCAGATTCAAGAAGACCCTCCCCCAGCTGGTTCAGGGAAAATATTTTCTTGGAGAAAAGTGGAAAAAAACTGGTTATTTAACAGACAAAGTATTCACAAGCATAAAAAATGAATTACATTAAACAATAAAACTCATCGCTGTTCTATAGAGATGGCAAATTCAGAAAGTCCTTCTCATGAGGTGCAGCTTGGCTTGCTCAGTCTCTTATCAGTCCCTCCTGCCCTGGAAAATGCCAGTCCTTCAGGACAGGACAACAACCTAAAGAGTCCAGCAATTTTTGCCAGCCCAAACTGCTGCATTAAGCAACAATCTCTGGTCAGTTCTGGATGACAAAAGCCCTGGCATGGGCTCATTCCTGTTGTTGCATCTCCTGTGTTTGCTGTGTAGCCATGTGAGATGATGGGCCCTCTGCCCCTTGTGTGGAACATTTTCCACCTTCCTGAACATCTCCAGACTCTGAGGACACCCATCCTTGGAGCAAGGCAGGAAACTTAGTCCACAGCACGTGTTTTAAATGGAAAAATTACTATTTGCTGAAACAAGAAACTCTTTATTTCCACTAGATGTTTCCTGAAAACCTCCTGTTTAGAAGCTCCAGACCAAGCTTCCCTCCAAAGAGAAAGGGCACAACTCCTGTAGAAGCACCTCTCAATGCAGTAGCTTAGTTGGGGACTCAGACACCTGGCTCAAACCCTGGCCCCAAACCCTGAGAAAGAGATTTAAGCAGTGTCTATACCCTCCAAGGTTTGTGCTTCAAGAAATCATCAACTGTTTTAGTTAAGTTTAATTTAGTTAGGCACACTGTCTCTCCCTCTAAATATTTCTGAAAAATGATTAACTTGGAATCCATTGAAAGAAGGATATATATTTTTTTTTTAAATAAGTGGAAAAAAATTTCTCAATTTATCTTCTTTATATGCTTTCTTTATCCAGCATCTTCAAGGAGAATAACCCAATATTCAGTATTCCCATGTGGAATTCCCTTCTTCCAAGAAGAAAAAAAGTTCAATTTTCCTGCTAAATAGCTTACATGCCTAACAATATGTGTTATGAATAATTCTTGCTATATTCACGAGCAAAAGTCACAATAGTGGGTGTCACTTTTAATGCCAAACCTTTTAGGAATATTCCATATTTCCCAGCTCATATCCCTCTAAAAGATTCCAAGGTTTTGTGATCTTGTGTTTGACATATCACACATGTATTATTTCAGCTCAGGCCATTGTTCTAGTGAAGCCTTGGAGCCTTTGCAGTCTCCAAGCCTGCATACAGAGACATCTTTGAATGATGTTTCTGGGCTAAAATCAGGCTTTGGGTTTTTTATATCTTTGTCACTCTTCAGCTGGACAACATGGTGCATGACAGGAACCATCAACACTCAGGAAATGTGGTCCATGTGCCTCCTCAGCAATGTGAGTTATCATAAGTTTGTCAGGCTTATTCTTCCCTCTCTGGAGTGTTTTCTGATATTTTTTATTTTAAAGCTTGATGTTTTAAACGTCAATTAAAGAAGTAGAAGCAGAGAAAGATGACCTAGGTGGAACACAGTGATACTGTCCAACACTCAGCACCAGGGTTGGGAAAGCCAGAGTCTGCCTGAAAGGTGAGGAGGAAAAGCTTCCACAGCAGCAAAAGCAAGACCAGGGAAAATGTGGGCCCACTGCAGAATGGGGCAGGAGACTTGATGACAAAGGGCATGGAAAAAGACCAAGATACTCAAACCTTTACTCCTTGCCTTTACTGATAAGACATACCTTCAGGAATCCCAGGTCCCTGAAACTGGTGGAAAAGGTGGGAACAAGCCAGAACTTCCCTTGGTGAAGGACCAGATTACGGAATATTTAAACAAACCAAATGCACCCATGCCCATGGACCTGGCAACCTCCACCATCAGTGAGGGAGAACTGAGGTTGCCACTGTGAGGCTGCTCCTGATGGACTTGAAAAAGTCATGGTTCTCTCAGGAGACTCCTTAGGACTGGAGAAAAGCAAATTTCACTCTTATCTTCAAAAATAACATGAAGGAGCATCCAGAGAACTATAAGTCTCAACCCAATCATTAGGAAAGTGATGGAACAAAACCATTTCCAAACATATTAAGGACAAGTTGGTGACTGGGAGAAGACAACTTGGATTTATAAAGGGGAAAATACATCTGAGCAACTGGGAGCCTTCTGCAGGAGCTAGGCAACTGAAGTGGGGCTTAGGATACAAATACCAAATACCAAATTGCCTTTTTGCCATTTCTTTCTTGAAACTGCTCCATAAGAGCAATGGCAAAATCTCTGGCAGATTCTGGCCTCCCTCATTTCTGAGTTAACTTCTTTAAATGAGCAGATTGTTGAGCATCCAAAATATCTGTAGTCAACACTGAACAACATGAACTGATAAAAGTTAAACTTCACAAAAGGTATTTTATTGTGTGTATTAGCCAAAAAATCTACCCCTGCTTGCTTGAAATCTGTATTTTATTTAGTTAGTCTACATGAATATGTGGTTATGGCTGCAGCATGAAAATTCTGGTAATAGTCTTTATAACAATGAATGCCCTGGCCGAAATATTTTCCTTTATGTCAGTGAAAATTCTGATAATTAATTTTGACACCTTGTATTAAAATAAAAATAAAGAGTCCTTACAGAGCTTCTTTAGCCAACAATGTAGCATAACACTCAGAGAAGCTTGAAAATTTTCCAGAAGACAGGTTTTTTTGTTAGAAAAAGTTTCCCTGATTTTACAAAATGGAAGTGTTCCACAAGAATCTCATTGAAAGTTTGGCACCTAATTGCAAATATAACATTTAATTTTAGCTTTATTGAACTGTCCATAAATTATTCCATTCTGGTCTACACCATGAATACCTCAGGTCATGAGGACCTTAGAGTTTTGAATTGAAATGCTGAACGACAGATGTGAGAAGGTGAATAAAACTCTCACTTTCACACAGGACAAGAACATCAAGTAGATGCCAGGCTGAGAGCAAGCAAAAGGAAGTTTCTTCAGTGTTTGTGCTGAGGATGTCCTTCAAACAAGATGACAATAAAGGTTTGGGGGACAAATCCTATGTGTGCTACTACAAAGACACCAGCCCCAGCACAGAAGGTGGCTGAGCCATGACTCCTAGACAGGATTCTGGTGAAGAATTGCTATTTGTTTGCTCTTTGATGTTTGGATGCCTGGTTCAGGGCAAAATGAACCATTAATCTTATGTTTCCAGGGAAGTAGAAGTGAGATTTCTGACTGTAGCAAATTTTTTTCCATCTGAGTATTTTCTGCATGTTCTGTCTTTATGCTTTTCAGGACAAACAAATACCACACACATATCCCAACACTCAGAGGCTTTTATTACAAAAAATTGATTCTTTTTGAGGAAAAACCCCAACCTTTATCAAATTTCAAGTTAGGGATATACTTTAAAAAACATAAAGAAGAAAATAATGAAGCATAGAAGAGAAATTTTAAACTCCTTTAAATGAGGTAACACAACCAAATACTCTTTTTTTTTTTTTTTTCAGACTTTTCAGTCATAATTCACTTAGTTATTTCAGCAGTTATTTCTGCAAAGTGTACCATGCCTTGTGTAACAACACAAACAAATTCAATAACTAAGCTGACCTGGGTTTCTGCTCCCTAAATATGTAATCTGAAAGAATTCAGGTCAGGTGTACCCTCAACTTTTGGGAGAATGGTCTTGTCCATTTGGCTCAGGGGACCAAGAGAGTCCAGAAGCATGAAAATTACTTTGCTAGGGTCAAAATCCAGATTGGAGATGTCATCTTTAATTTTTAAAGCCCTTGGCTTTTCCTATTGGCATAAGAATCACAATGTTTGACTATTTTGGAAAGTCTATTTCTCATTATTCTAATGTAAACTTTAGAAAAAGAAACATGGTTAATCATTCAGTGACTAGGTATGAAAATTGTTAGAAGGAATCTTTACAGTTTATTGAAACATTTGCTAACTACCATGTGAAGATTTACTAGCCTTTTAAAACTATGATTATTTTTCCAGGACATTGGAAGCTCTTTTAAGATCTGTTACAATCCAATGTGTAATTCCTGTTCAGTGAGATTTCACAAAGTATTGAGCTATTTATCTTTATGCTATGCCTGGCACGTATAAGTAGCGAGTTTGCAGATTTGGCTGTCATGAATATTGCTTGAGAAACAGCCTTGGACGGAAGTAATTTTTCTAAATTAAAGAAATATGTTGTTTCTGATTTTCCAAAATACCCAAAGGAGCTAGCTCACATTCTAGATCAATGGCCTGCAAAATTTCACTTTGAAATAAGTTGACTTTTTTACTTAGTGAAGCACAAAATGTCTCTGGGAACAAAGAAACCCTGCAGAGGATTGGGTCCTGCAAACTTTACTCTCTCACAGCAAGATTTCCAATTGATTTTGATGGTGTTGGTTATCTGAATTTTCATGTTAGCTGACAGTCAGGGCAGAGCACTATGCACAGGTGTCTGTACAGTCAGTATTATTTTGCTATTAGCTTTCCAGAACATTTGGACTTCTAAAAAGAAATTAGGTTTGTTTGCTTTCTTTGAAAAAGGAAAATTCCAGCTCTCTAACAGATAAAGAGAGTCAAATTCCAAATCATTTTAGACATGATCCCCAAATCCTTTTTCACATTCAGTTTGTATTAGAGGAGTTGAAGACTCCAAGTTAAGAAGCACAGGGGTAGAAAATAAAACCTCTTGAAGGCTCAGAACTCTCTGAAGACAGTAACTCAAGTTGGACTGGGAGCTCTGGGAGCTACAGCAAACCCTGTGGACAAATTTCAAAGGCACTGACTAAACCCTTTAGGAAACAATGGAGAGATATAGATTTAAATGAGTTCTTAATGGCTTTGTTACAGAAGGAGGACAAGATTGTTACAGAGCTTGTGTCTCCTCAATGCCATGAAGCATTAGAAATGGGAAGGCTCAGATGTACAGGGGGAGGGCAACAGCAGCCCTGAATTCCACCATCATTTAACACCACACAAGAGCAGCAAGGAACCCAAGGCAGAACTGGCTCCAGAGTGCTCATGACTTCTCTGTTTGCTTGAAGATATACATCACTTCAGCTTAAATCTCTCTGCAAACAGGGCTTTGTCTTGTCTAAGATACACTCCTTGTTAGCTTTGGCAATAGTTGCACAACTATCTCTCCTCTCAGTGCTCTGCCAAGAGAAGGTAACTTGGATGTGCAGGAAGACTTGGTTCTGTTCCACAAAATGTTATCCATAGAAACACAGTCAGCAAGTCACACAGATGTGCCCAGAAAGGCTATTAGATCACCAGGATATTAATTTCCCAGGATGAAATAGGCCATGATTTTGTTCAGATTTGTTTGATTTTGGGGCTTTTTTTAGTGCTTGTTTGTTTGTTTTAAATTAAATTTGTTCCATATCACATCTTCTACCTGGAGTTTCTCTGAATCACAGTCTTCCCTACAGATATCTAGCCTTGAAGTGAAGACTTTTGGGATGAAAAATCGCTTTGGCTTTCCAAAATGTTTTCTTTAGTTGTACTTTTCTTCACTTTAGTCCCAGAATATCTTGTGATGAAAGAACGTGTGGCACATTCAAGTTACTTATTCATCCTCTTTTTGATCAAATTTTTTTTTCCTGCAAGGTGCAGATTTTTTTTTTTCCTGCACAGAAATATTTTTCCTGGCTCGTTTTTACATCTTCTTTAGTTTTTCAACATATTTTTATAAATATGGAATGACCAGGACTGTACATAGTGTTCCAACCTGTGTGTTCCTGCAGCTAGGTAGAAATGTAAAATTATATCTGTATTTCCAACCATATTGATTGGCATTACTTTCTCATCTATTATTTCCTTGTGACATTCAAGTGAGAAGTTTGTTTAAGACTTCCTTTTTCCATTGAAAAATGCAAATTGAAACAGACCAATAAATTTTCTGAAATAATGTTGCATGTCTGAGATTATTACAGCTGAAAACATGTATTTTCATACATGTATGGATAGAAGGAGAACCTAAAAACCAGCTGAAAAGTTGGGTTGACATTTTAAAAACTAAATATTTGAATGTTTTAGTCTGAAATGTTTAATTTCAAAATTTGCTTTAGCTTTATTGTAAGAACATTTTATACTTGAATTCCAAATAAAATATCTCTATTAGGGTCAAATAATTTCTTCAATCTAGAACAAGTTAAAGAATAGAATAGCAAACTGACTAGGAAAGACTCTGTGCTGCTTCCTTTATTGATGATTTTCACTTCGTTTACTCTGGGGTTTTTTTCTTAAAATTTCTGTCTGATGAGAGAACTTATCATTACTTTTGTTTATAGTTACCTGCCAAAGGTATGCCAAAGGTCACCTCAGATACATCTTCCTCTGGAACAGGTGATTTTTAACAGCCTCTGTAGGTATAGTGCTCTGTAATACTCATGTGAGCAGCACTTAGCTCCTGCTGTTTGAGAAGTGTCTCATGGAATGATTTATTTCAAACATCACTGGCTACATCTTTAAAAGAGTTTTTGCTATCTCTAAACTATGAAATTCCTATGGAAATTCTTCATAGGCCTCTTTTCCTTTCATGATCCACCTATACAGTTCTACAGTGGAAAGACAGGTATTTAATAGACCCATTTATTTCTCTGTGCCTTTACTTTCTGTATTACTTTTCCACATTGCCATATTCAGTCTACATCATCTTTTTCCTGTATAATCTTATACATTATCACTGTAGTTCCTTTATATATAGTTAGCTTTCTCCTTCTGTGTCTTGTTTGTGGAATTGAAACGCTCTGGTCCCCGCTAAAAAGCATCATTCCACACCATGCTTTTTCCTGGCTTTTCTTTCAAATCCCTGAAATTTGCAAGAGCCTGTCTCCACTTATAATTAAAACTGTCTTAGTATTTATTCTCTCTGAGTTCTATTAAGCATTCTTTATCTAAACATGCTAAAACAAAGCCTTTAATCTTATGCTAGCAGCATAACTGCCCACAAAGCAAACGGTTCACAAACGTGAAATACTTGAGATAAAAAGGCAAGGACGAAGTAGTTTCAAAGTTAGCTCTTTTTACCATGTTAGTTTGCTGTGATTTGGGGGTTTGCCTGAGCATGGATTATTTAAGGAGCTCATCACAGTCTTCTAGGATGCCATTGCCATTGCATGCTCAGTCCTTGCACTCTTGTGCTGACTGATGGGACTCACAGCCACAGTCATGGTTGCACTACCCACAGTCAACATCCACTCTTGAGTTTGGATTTTGCTTAACATGCCACTGGCATGGGTGAATGCAGCCAGACTGAGACCATGCTATAAAAAATGGGATTGTTGCCATTCAAGTGTGATTTAATTGCTGAAGGAGAGCACTTGAACAAAAGCTAACTTTATTGACTCTGGTGGGGAAAGACCTATTCTGGGGAGCTGATTGTGTAAATGGTGGTTAAAGTAACTCTAACAAGAGGGATCTTAGTACTTAAATAATGGGATCATGGGGTCATATGAAATCCCCTCTAAGACGACAGACTCTTTATATAAATCATGAGAGCATAATCTCTCCAAAAAGCACAAATAACAAAGAGGGCTCAGTACATAGATGGTGGGTCCACAGGTCACTCAAGTTTAAGTCCCTTCTAAAAAAGGGGAATTCAGTACCTAAATACTGAGAGAACAGTGTCGTTGTGTACCATCATTACAATAAGGAAATTATTTTTAACATGGAAGAAGCAATGCCTTTGGCTTCTCTGTGGAAGTCTGTAACTAATACTGTGATGTATTTCTAGACGTACATACAGCAAGGACTGCTGTGCCTATTGCGAGAGGCTTCCTGAGACACTGCAATTTTATTGACCTCATTTCTGTGTGCAGATGTGTCCCTTCTACCCCAGACTTACACTAGGCACGTGGTGTGCCCTCTGTCTCACTGCCCCCTCCCTTGTCACATTATCCCTCCCTGCTCGTATTGTACCCTTGTCCCCATGCACTGCGCTCACAGCTTTTTGCAAATGGTCCTGACTCCATCATGTGGCAGCTTTTATGTGGTCTGAAATACTGCCAGCTGCCCTGGCCCAAGGCAGAGTGACTCTGAGAGCCCTCACAGGACTATCTGGAATAACACATTGCTTCTCAGTGCCATGCACAAAGACTGGCATTTCAGCAGAAAGCAGCAGCTGAATGTGACATGGAGGGAGGTGTGGCCTTCCCACAGCATTTATTTAAAATTTATCACCACTGCCCTGGAAAGCACATCAAAGATCTGCTGTGGAGGTGCCATTTATACAAGTGGAACACATTGTACATAACTCCTATGCATTATGGGCCAAGCTGCAATGTGGCCTTAAGGGAAGATGGCTCTTCCAGGGAGCTATGGACAGCTGGGACCTTGCTCCTGGGTCCTTCCCAAGCAGTGCTACCAAGGTCCTACGGAGTCCTATCCACACCAGTGAGCCCCTGATATAAACCCATTCAGATAATTTCTTCTGAGAGCTCCAGCCTGTTTTAGAATGTATTTGCAAGAGCAAAGGGCTCCTGGCTTATCCCATGAGTCATCTTTCTATGCAAGCTATCACTTCAAAGGGACAGAGCATAATAGTCTATTTGAAAAATGTTGTAATGCAAGAATCAGATTATGCAAAAATACTGTCTCGTAAAATGATGTGTTAGTGTTCCCTTGCATGTTTGCAAGCAGAACGTTTTATTACATTTTTATATGTAATGCAGTTATGTCTGTATCCATATGTTGCACTTGGGGGAAGAAGAAAAGCTCCCATAATGAATGTACACATATCTTCAACTCAAACAGGCAAACTTACAGAGATGCAAATCCCACTGAGAAGCACAAGTCTGACAGGTCTTTCATGTCTTTTGCTCAGAAGAAGTACATCTTCCTGGTGTAAGATCAGAAGGAAGTATTTTCATCTTGAGCAGCAGTTACATTGGTATAAGAGAAAGTAAATATCTCTCTGTGCTTAACAGGGCTCTGTGTCATTTGGATTGCATGCCTAGGTTTATTTGTGATAAAAGTGTTGTCTTTGTTTAATTTAACAAAGACAACCACAGTGAGAAGGAAAGATTTCCATCATTAAAGTAATATTGGCTTGTATTTTGATCAGGTAACAGGTTTGCACAATTCTGGTAAAATAGTAATATTATTATATGTATATGCATGTATGGAGTGAGTGTGTTTATTCATGTGCATATATAAATGTATATAAATGGTATTTACATTCTTGTCAAATATATGCTTCTAAAGAGAGACTGATCTGGTAGTCCAAGATGCTGAGAAACTCTGAAAACACAAGTCACACAAATACTTACCACATTTCTGCTGCCTGAGAAGACCCAATCCTGAATAGACTGAAATCAAGAGCAAAGTTTTTGGTTACTTTCCAAGTACAGAATCAGGCCTATTATCCAACCACAGCTGAAATATTTGAGTAAGCTTTGTTACAGCAAAAAAAAAAAAAAAAAAAAAAGTGGCAGGTAAATTTTCAAGTTAACTCCATGGTCACAGGAAAAAGAGCTGTTCCCCTACAGGAAAGGAGAATGCCAGCCTCAGTACAGTGTGTAAATATGTGTGTGTAGCATCTTATGGTGGGTTGATGTGTGTTTTTAAATACTCTTTCAGATGGGGACTAATTATTGCTGATTTAAATTACATGAAATATCTTTGGGTGCAATGGCTTATCAGTGATGAAAGAGGCTATAAGGGGCACTAGCAGCCTGGTTTTACTTCAACATGATTTTTCATTATATTAAATGTTTTCTGTGCTTGTGAATATTCCTTTTGAGGAATGTTTTTGGAAAAAAACCAACAACTTTTTGAAAAAAAAACTCTCTCTATGGGTGGAAATCAGTGTGGCTATGGGCCTTTCCACTCCTCCAGAGAAGTATAACCCTGAGAAAGGTACAGAGTTGCCAGGATCAGGATTGTCTTCTGGATTCTTGTCTTTTTCCCTTTTAAAAGAAACTTAGAGAAAATTTTGCAGGTGCATTTAACTGTATATCAGAAAGGTGAACTGACATTTCTCATGTTGCCCCTGTTTCTGGAACATCTTGTCATGATGTGAGAAGTTCTGGACCACCAGTGATTTTAGAGTGATGAGATGCAAATACTGAGATGATGCAGAGCTGAGTCTGGTCCAAACAGCTGCAGGAATTACTTCTGTAGCATTAAGTTTAAAACATTTTTGTTGCCCACGTCTCTAATATCTGCCTGAGGTTATGAGCTTGGGTTTTTTGGATTTTCTTTTCCCCACATAGGTTCAGTCTCCATTCTCAACCTAAGAGTGTATTAAACACATCTCCCAGCAATCCAACATTCATCTCTCATGAATCCGACGTTCCTCTACACTCCAAAAAGAGGTTTTATATCAAATTCCTTTAGAAGTTTTAAAATGTAGTTTGGGGTCTTTTAGTCTTCTGTTTTCAATAGCTGTATTTTTTTGGCATGTTGCACCTACATTGTTTCAAACTTACCTCTTGTAAAGACCCGCTTGTGATGTACTTAAAGGGTGCTGTATACGTTAATGCAAATCGTAAATCATTTCAGCAAATGTCTGCTCTGCAAATCAAACTCCGGAGGGGCTGATGGTAAAAGGAACACACAGGAGGATGAGAGGAGAGCCATGTTAACAGATCATTACTGGTCATCATTGACAGCCTACGAGATACCAAGGGCCACAAGCCATTTTTGGTGAGCAGAGGAGCCACAGCCTCCAGTGTTGGGCTCCAATGATTTCTTGGCTGTGCTCACAGGGCGTGGGGCAAGGAGAATTGAAGGCACAAGAAGGAGCCCAACCTTGGCAGCATTGGGATAGAGGGAGAATGCTGGGGCACGTCCTCCTGCCTCTCCCAATTTGATGTGCAATTTTCAGGCATAAAACTATTGTTTTGCTTGCTGGGCCTTCTACGGTGGCTGGGCCAAACTTCCTGCTAGAAGCCAGGATCTGCAACCTTATGAAAGTTGCAGAGCCCGGCAGGCTGCCGGTATTTTCAGCTGGATTGAGCCCAGAACAATTTTATTTTCATCAGAAATGTTCCCTGGCCCTACCACATGTGTGAGCATATATGAAACCACCAAGAAGGCTCCCTCCCCCAGCTATCTTATTTAGCTAAAATTCAGCTGCCCAGCAGAACTGTTTCTTATCCAAGCCCTTAGAGACGGGAGAGGAGTGGAGAGATTTAATTATAATCTTTCTCTCCCTGCACCTCCCACAGTACACTAATGCTTTTCATTAGCTGAAGCCAAAACCTTGCTTTATAAGCTGCGAGAGCTGTCTTTTAAAAAATACATCCAGCATTAAAAGAGTTCTGAATGGCAGTAACAGCAGCCTAACCCTCATCCACAGGTGTGGGAGATTCGCTAGAGGATTGCTGGTGGAGAGGAGAATTTTATTTGAAAGACATCTGATTCCTATTTCTGTCCACTGGCTGATTACACCTCACATTACAACACTTCTGTGCCCACTGACAATTTCAGTCCAAATGAACGAGAGAAAAGACTCGACATCCAGGAGCTCTGGATGATTTTTATAAGTATCCAGATGTTTAGACTTCTATCTGAAGCTTATCCAAAAAATATGAGGCCACTCCCAGGGGCAGCTTGACAAATATCCTCAGTCATTTATTCAGTGTGTTGGCAGACATTCATAGGGACATATCACTGGAGTGGGTACAGTGGTGGTATGGAAATGTAGGAAAATTAATCACATTTTTGACCCACAACTGCAATGTTATTTGAGTGACACAATTAAATGAGCGCCTTATATTGATGGAAAGGTTCTGAGGAAGTATTACTGGTTTAATTGTCATTGCATTACAGAATACACTAAGCTGATTTTCATTTTAGAAAAATTAGAGGGTTTTTTCCTGGTACCTCCCCAGAAGATGACTACCAAGAGATCTGAGAACACTGTGAAAAAGATGGAGCTTGGTTCCCCACAACACTTGATTCTCTATTCTTTTTCTCTCTTTTTTTTTTTTTTTTTTTTTTTTAAGGAAAATACAATTTTTTTTCATTCCCTTGCCTTCTGACAGCTTCAATGGTATAAATAGGCAAATAAACCTCAGTAAATCACTAGGGTGGCTACAGGGGTATAATAATAATAATATAATAATACAAGAATAATAAATATCTTTCCAAGAGGAGCTGCTATTGGGCTATGGGCTGAATGTGCCCATTTCAACTCTAAATGGGTTTTGCCATAAACAGAAAAACGCAAAAGTTGAAGGGGAGGGAGAAGGCCCTGGAAACAGTCCCACGAATTGGACTTTCCTTGATTCCTCAAGAAATTTTATACTGTTGACTGGGGTCTTTTTCATTTATAGTTTGATGGTTTCTTATCTTACATTTTAATAGGAAATCTGCTGAATGTCTAAAATGCCTTTTGGCAGTCAGGCCTTTTGTTGCTGATCTCCGACTTAAAAACAGTTTAACTTATCAAGAAGCTTTGGTGTAGATCTGGTGTAGTGGGTTGGTTCATTTGGTTTTTAAATGCTTTCTTTTGGATCATTTTTAATCATCACTTACATTGCACATGGCCATTTATGCATTGACAGGTTGATGGGAACTTTAATGTACATAAAACTTTCTCTGTCAGGACTTATGCCTCTCTGTCAGATTTTATCCTGCAGTAGAGAGGGTTCATGTACAGTTGCTGACAGATAAAATAAGCTCCTCCAGCAGCTGCAGCTCTGCCTCCCACAGATTTTTTTTTTCCTGCTCTGATTCTATGTCCCCAGCTAAGTGTTGAAAAAGCTCAGGGCTGTGCTGGGACAGACAGGCAGGAGCACAGCACCAGACCTGCAAGAGGGACAATGAATTAGACATATCAAGGCCTGTAGTGCAACACTAAATGTTTGACATCTTTAGCCCCAGATGCAGGAGATAGTTAAGTAAACCTTTCTATACTAAAGAAAAGTGCATTTCCAGCCTGGATTTCTGCAGAGAAAACCTAAAAGGCAAGAAGTTGACTCTAAAAAAAGATTCAAAGTCATGAATCACATAAAAACTGAAAAAGCTCATGAATTTAAAGTCTACCCCATGATTTTAAGGACCTGAATCCTGAATTTGAAACTCATAGGTTTCAGTATGAGAACCTGTGTTCTGTTGCATGGTTCAGAAGGCAAAGCCCTAAGGTTTCTGGCAAATCTGGTACAATCATCGAACACTTGAGGTATGCAGATATTATAGCTGATATGAAAAGATGCCTAACATCTGTAATTCACACAGAAACCAATGGAAACTGCAAGCACTCAGCTCTGAAGGATCAGGCCTCTAATCATTAATACGTTTCCAGATCTATAAAAAAATTGTTTCCTAAGACACTTTATTTCTGTGAGAAATTCCCTGTTGGCAAGAGACTTTTCATAGCTCCTTAAAGACCTATAAGAAACTATGGAAGAAATAAAGAGGGGTTTTGCTTATGGAAAAGAGACCTACTAGAGAGCAACTGGAAATGTTTTTATGAGTCTTTATAATGGAACTACAGTAGCAGTTCCATGTTGATTTTTATTGGAAGACCCAATACTTTTTTCTTCTTCTTTTGTAAGCCTAATTTTTTCCCACCTGAAGCTTCATGTGCGGTCTTTTGGCAAAGGAGAATATTTTTGTAACGGCTGATGTGATATGGCTTTGTTTTAAGTAAGGAGATATTTCAGAGAACGCTTCAAAATTTCTTCAAAGCTTTCCTTGTTCATTTAGAAGTTGAAAACGGCTTGCACTAAAAAAAATCCAGTTTTATTTTATATTTGCTCTTGAAGAGATAGAGCTCATAAACAAATTTTTGGTAATTTCAGTGGTACCAAAATTTGGGGGTTCATTAAAGGTAATTTTGAACAATATAGGAAAAGTAATATAAAATATGGGAAACTATATGGATAGAGGATTTAAATATTACGTATAGATAGCTGTGTCAACCAACATGAGGATATAAACCAGAGGAGATAACAAATTAAAATGTATGCTAGAAGCTTTGAAATAATCAAAGTGTTCACGTGCAATAGAATTATTCAGCCTTCTTTTTGTATTGATGATAAACATTTTTGTAAGTAATGTGTTCCACACAAATTTAACCCAAACTACTGTTCATGTCTATTAACTGATTTCTAGTAGCAGCTGAGAACTGTCACATTCCCTCAACTGACTTGGTACACAAATAGCTGTTCTTGCAGGGAAAAGATAAGGAAAAGGTAGTTTCAGAGAGAAGTGAATTTTACACAGACCTATCAAAGTGGACAAAAAACTGAAGTGCCCCATAGATGGCAATCTGTTCTGTAGTGAAACTTAGAGCTACCCCAAGTATCTCTGAAGAGAGCTCTGGGGTAGAGAAACTTCCTCCCTAAGCAAGTCTGGAAAGGAGCATGTAGCTTTTTCATTAGCCAAATTTTAAAATGCCTTCAGCAAAACTTTAGCAAACAAGTCACGAGGCTTTTTGTTAGGTTTTGGGGCTTGCTTTAGCCTTCTTTGAGGTTTTGGGCCTCACTTCAGCTTGTGATGCATGGTCTGATCACAGAACTCAGTGGCTGCTTATTCTAGTCTTGTTTTTCTTACGAACACAATTGCAGGAGATAAAGTGATTCCTTTAATATCTGAAAAGAGAATCTTTCTTCTATAAGACAAGTCTCACATCTTCTTTCTGTGCAGCTCCCTCTGCTTTATTCCTTTTCTCTCCTTTTTGTCCCTCCACACTGATAAATCCATGCCTAATTGTTTGCCTTACTACTTCCAGGAAAGAACCTTTTTTGTCTTTATTTTTTCCCTACTGATACTTTTTTTGCCTTTGGTTATATTTTTACAGGAATTTATTTCCAGAAAGGAGGAGAAACATGGAGCCCCTTTTTCAATTATGCCATTATGCCTACCATATATACAGCAGAGTGTATATCCTGACATCCTGTTTTTCTTCAATTACAGCAGAAAATGAATCCACCTAATTCTTCACCACATGCAAATATACTATGCTCAGTAGGGAAGTGACTTCTTGCTTGTTCTCTGTAAACTTTTATTGATTTTTGATGAAGAGCAAGTGCAGAGATTCCACCTGCAGGGCTTCCCCCACCAGCTGCTCGGTCATCATCAAGTTCTTCTGCTCTCTCCCTGTAGCGTGCTCAAGTGACCTGGGCTGCAACTGCTCAAATTTGGTTCATTATAAACTCTGCCAGGTCAAAAACTCATTTCAGTCACAAAGCAACTATTGTAGGGTGAGATGTTATACCCAGGGTAACAATAGCTTTTATATTTCTGTTTCAATGAAAGACCCTCACCACCAAGAATAAGAGCAATGTCAGGCAGGCAGACTATAATGTAGGTAGGTTGGTTTCTGATACAAGGGTTAACTTGCAGCTCTGATCTCAGTCAAATAAATTCAAAGTTTCACAGAAGTGGCACAACAGCTTGTTTTCCTTCTTCTGCTCTTCTGCAGCTTCACATTTCTCATGGTAATGAGTACCTGTAGCAGAAGTGCCAATGAAAACCACAAAATTATTTTTTCCTTTTTTTTGGTAGTCTTTTTTACATAATTAGAAATGAAAATGGTGAGCAATCTCATCAGAGTAAATTTTTATGTTTTTTCATGAAATTCTCAGCAGTATTCAGTGCTTTTAGTGACTACTTTATTTGGACTTCTGGAGATTCACCCTTATTTGCTAATCACTGTTTCTGGGATCTGATCTGTATACCTTGCTACAGACTTTTACACCCTGCTGCTTGTGATGAGGCAGCGCCATGCAATGCATTCCATCCAGTGTCTCCTTTAACAGGCACCTGGACATCAGGTCTTGGACAAGGGTTTGGAAGGCAGCACTGAGTTTACAGCTAGATATGAGCTTAAGCAGCAACTGCTCAGTGATTTTCTATGTAGATTCCAGGGTGAGATGGTATGTAGTAACTGGAGATAAGATGTCCGTGTGGATTCAGTCTTTCTGGACTGAAGTAATCGCTTATGTGCTGCTTGGATGGCTCCTTCAGAAACAGGACATGGCTGTTCCAAGTAGTATGCCTGTTAAGAAATAGTCCTTCTTAGGTCATTAGGTTGTCCACCTATGAGAGCAGAATTCCTCTCAAAACAAACAGGGTAGTGGTAGTGATATTTGAGGGCTTGGCTGCATCACCAACTTTCTCAGATATTTGATGTGTATATTGAGTTGCTAAGCTTGTCCGAAGGTCTTATATGTGCACATATTACTAGTATTAAATATTATTATTATTATTATTATTATTATTATTATTATTATTATTATTAAGAAGAAGAAGAAGAAGAAGAAGAAGAAGAAGAAGAAGAAGAAGAAGAAGAAGAAGAAGAAGAAGAAGAAGAAGAAGAGGAAATTCTTTACTGGGAGGGTGGTGAAACACTGGACTAGGTTGACCAGAGAAGCTGTGGATGCCCCATCCCTGGCAATGTTCAAAGCCAGGCTGGATGGAACTCTGAGCAACCCAGTCTAGTGGAAGCTGTCCCTGTCCATGGCAGGGAATTTGGAACTGGATGGGCCTTAAAGTCCCTTCCAACCCAAATCATTCTGGGATTCTACCCTTCAATGGCTACACCCCTTCAAGTATTTCATGTAGGATTCATCTGAACAACTTTAGCCATCAAAGTGTTTGATTTCCACCATTCCAAAACAGAATGCAGAAAATCAGTGGGATCATGTCTTTGCTTGTGTGTGCCTCTCAGAGTGACTCCAGAGGAAATCTGGAAAAGCAGCTAAAACCACCCTTTGGAAGTGGAAAGCAGATACTCTCATGCCCTTCAGGACATGGCAAATTGTCCAGTTATTGTGATTTAACAATTTATTATTAGTCTTCCAAGCCATAGTAATTTATTGTGCACATGATCCCAGCTCACCCAAGCTAAGTGCTCACTTTAATCATTCTCTAAAGACATGCCTTAAGTTGTGGGAACTTAATTGCTTATCTGTGTCTGTTTAGACCTTATTTTCTCAAAGTGCATGGTCATATTCACCCACTTCATTCCAGAAAGCCAACTAAATATTGGCTAACACTCTACATACAAACTGAGACACAGAAAATTAGAAAAATTAGAGAAGTAATAGGTCTACCATTGTTTTATTTCGAGCAAACCTTCCAAGTAAGAAACAATGCAAATGTATAAAAGTAGTAACATCTAAATATCCTCTTGGTGCAAAGTTGGAAGAAAGGCACTAAAGCTAACAAAAAGATATTTATAAATATTAGGAGCCACATGATATTTTTATTTGCTTTCAAACAGGAGCTGTGTGGTTCAGGGAAGGGAAACACTGACCTTTTACTTCTGTTCTCTCCAGCTTCAGTGCTGCTGCAGGCCCTAAGTGAAAATGAGTCTATTGGTCTCATCCAAACCTCAGTGCATGTTAGCCCACATTACAAAACACCAGAGAATTTGGCATGATCAGCAGTTTCTGCTCAAGAGAGGCCCAGGACTGTAATAGCAGAGGTGTTAGAGATCAGAATTTGGGAACGCTGGTTGAGTTACGTGGGAAAGCAAAATACTCAGTCTCCTGCTTTCATTGGGACTGTATTCACTTGCACAAAATAAACACAGTATGAACAATACAAAAAAATATTTATATCACACCAAATGGTACTTATAAATAAGGCAAACAGCTCATTACCACCATTCACCCAAAGGTCACAGAGTGCTTTTTAAGCAGGAATTTAGCTGCACTGGTGAAGCAGTGTAACATCGTTCTTATTTTACAGATGGAAAAACTGAGGCACACAGACACCTTCCTATCCAAGACCGCACAGGAAATTTGTGGCAAGACCAGCATAGGCTCCTGATCACAGGAGTCTGCATGTGTAGGGGTTTGGGGAGGACAGCTGAGCTGTCTTGCACTCAGATGCCTGTGGCAAGAGCTGAAGAGCACACCAACAAAAGGTCAGTGTATCCATTCTCCAAGCCACAAAGTTCCAGTCTGAAAAGAAATATAAATGCAATGAGACTTTTCTGAGGTTTTCCTTTTTCAAATTTTAATTGTTTCTTGGCATCAGCAGCCAGTCATTTTTACATCAAAAATAGTTATGTATTACATACTGTTATTTAGATAAGTTTGCACTGTCTCTAATTTGGAAAGCTTAATAAGAATATAAAGAAAACCTGTAGACCACTGGATATCAGCCTGGTGCTGTCCTCTTAGCACCAAGTGATGGCAAACTGTTCTAGCTGAAATGGGTGAATGTCCTCTTATGTCTCTGTCCCCAGGTTACTGGTTTTTTTCCTGAACTGATATCCACATTACTTTGTCCTTGCATCCTCTGAGCTGTAAACATTAAACATAACAAATTAAACATTATTCTGGATCCAAGGCTTTTGGCTGTAAATGCAGTTGCTTGGAGTAAAATCAACCACCCAGAAGAAATCAAGCTAGGTGAAGCAATGCTTGGGTACTGTGGCAGAAGTGATTTTCGAGGGAATGAAGAGGAAAATCATTTGCTCTACAGCTGGGGATCTATCTCCTTGATCCTTTTACAAGCCTCACAATAGATCACCACCTGTGCACAGACTATCACTCCAAAAAAACTCTTCTAACTCTTCATTCCCAGGTGCTTGATTGAATGCTTTGGACTGCTTTTGGTGACTCCAGTCCTTTCCTCTGCCTTTCATTTTTGAAGGCTCTCCCCTAATTTGCTGTTTGCTCTCCGAAAAAAATGCTGTATTGCGAGTCATCAGATCCCAAGTGAACTTCTCAGCAGATTCCTCAATTAAAAAGAATTCCTTGGATGCTTGTCACCTGGCTCCCCTGCATTACAATGAGCCCCATTAAATGGGATTGCTGGCTGAGGACACTGCCATGCTCACTAAACACCAACCTGGTGTTGGAGCTGCAGCACTTCTCAGGGCTTACACACACCTCGACAGCCCTTGGCAAGGGGGCCACCCACTGCAGGGCAGAAAGATGAGCTTTTTGTTAAAAGTTGCACCAAACACCATGTTTCAGTGCTGCCCCTCACATGAGCTTTCAGCCTGTGAGGAGCCATCTGCGAAGCAAAAAGAATTCACAGGGGACTTGGTGCAGCACAGTTTAGGATGGATGTGCCCCACAGCACATCCAGCTGACTGCAGCTCTGGCTTGCAGTGAGCAGCACCAGCACCAAGTATTGTGGAGAGGCCTCCAGGAAGAAAGCAAACAAGAGAAGAGTCACCCTGTGATGGCTTCTTCAGGCTGAGACATCTTGCTAGCTTTTAAAGCCAAAGCACAGTGGTAGTGTTAATGCTGCTCAGGTTAAATCTCTCAGCTTCTTCAGACATCCCTGGGGCAGTGAAACTCAGTCTGAAATGAGAAAAGTTTCCCAAAGGTGAGTTCATAGATCACAAAATGCGGAGATGGAAAGAATCCATTCAGTCATCTATCCCATCTCTCTGCCAGTTCAGAATTACTCCCTATGATGTTTTTAACATAACTGCTTTTCTCATTAAAAAAAAAAAAAAAAAAAAAAAAAAAAAGACAAAAATGGGAGAGAAGTATCTAAAAATGCTCTATGATATTTTCTATGAAAAAGTGTTTGATTCCTTGACTTAATTCTAGTGTTTCTTTTGCTTCGTGCAGATGAGTCCAGCATATGCCAGGATGAAGAGTGAACCAATATTTTCTGGAGGGACTCTTCCACCATCTGCAGCATCCAACCACTGGAAAAATCCTTCCAATGACTGGGTTGCATCTGCATTTTCTTAACTGTGTTCAATTTCTCCTCCTTTTGCATGACACTGAGAAACTGTTCTTTCATGATAGTATTCTGTGTGGTTATGGACTAGCTAACCTGGAAAGTGCTATCAAGTCCCCCCTATTTCAAATGTGACATGCAGAATGAGATACATCTTTGCTAAAATAATGGAAATAAGCCATGAGTCTAAAAAGTGGTTTGGACGGTACAGTTATGAAAGAAATCATCCTACTTCACTGTTGGGAAGAGAAGAACAAAGAGTGGTTTTCACCTCTAACTGAGGATTCCATGAGTCTAACGTTTTTTTCCCTCAGTTTAATTTATGTCCATGTGTTGTGGAGTCTGGATCTCTTTTGAATGTCTGGTTTGACACTGCAGCCTGTTTCACCCCCAGCACAAGTTTCCTATTTCCCTCTCAGAGTCCAGATGTCCTGGGGCCCTTGAAAGGCTCCTTGATGATACATATATTTGGGACAACCCTGGCCATGCAAAAAAAGTTCAGAAAACCAAAGACAACACATGTATTACTCAGAATATCCTGTTAACACAGGTAACCTGTGGGGGCAGCAAGAGTTCTCCCTGCTCCCTCTGACATTGATGCTGCAGTGGGAGGGGTGCCAGCAAGATTCTGGGTTTGTATGGAGTCCACTCTGGGGCTCCTCAGCCCATCCTACAGACACTGTGGCCACTTTAAGACTGCTGAGGTGTGAAACACTGGTATCAGTGTAACATCAGAGCTGACAAAGCTGTATTTCAGCAATTTAGAGTAACAGGAGTGAAGAACTTCTCACTCCACTCATCTCCTGCATTCATCACCGTGAAATGGAAGACTGTGTACAGAGTCGTGCAGCAAGCTGTCACATCAGCTTCAAAAGCAATGGCCCACACAAGCAAATTTCCCTACTGTACAGCCTTGTTATTTAAGATTATTTAATCAAAGGTGGCAGAAAGCAAGAGGTGGTGGTTGTTTGTTAGTTCTTTTTTCCCAAAGAAAGCAATTCAGCCATTTCCAGAAGCAGCCTGAGTGTTGACAGCAGCATCTACCCACAGATACAAGGTAGAAATTGCTTAATTATGTGTGAAGATTATGGGAGCCATGTCAAGTCTGAGTCACCAGCAGTTATTTGAAAAGGTAAAACAAAAATGATTAGCAGATTCTATTGGAAAGTAGCTGTTGTAGTTTTCCTTCATGTGCGTGTGGGTGTTGCTGTGTCTCCTGGCAGTATTGTGGCCACTTTCACTGGTGTGCAATGGCAGGAGCCAAACAAAACTCAGGGCTCAGACAATGTAATATTAACACCCTTCCAAGGGACAATGCAAAGAAACTGAAGAAAAGTTGGAAAATATGATTTCCTGAAAAAAAAAACCAAAAAACAAAAAAAAAAAAAAAAAAAAAAACAAAAAAAAAAAAAAAACAAGCAAGTAAAGTCTTTGGGTTAAAGACTATCATTGTAGCACTAAGCATCTTTCCCTCATCTGGTTACATGCAGAAAACTTTCAGCATTTCCAGAACTGCCATTAAAATGAGGAATGCCCAGTTTCACTCCATTTTGCCCAGTAATACTCCATTTTATGTAGTCTCAGGCTGCTGGCAAGTGTTGAGCCCATTAGTGTGACTCTGAACACAGAATGCACACAGAACATCACATCCTGTTGGATGCCATGGCACAGTGCAAGCAGGACAGTCCTACTGGTAAGTCCAGTTTTGCCCCAGCTGTAAGGCTCCTCTTCACTGGTGTAATTCTTGACTCCTCAGGAGAGGTGAGTGCTATACTGGTACGTGTTACCTACCACTGGTGAAGGCAGAAGTATCACTTGAGGTATCACCAAAGTAACCGTGTGGTTAAAAAAACACAAGAGAAACCTGTCCCTTGTCATAGTTGTAGATTTCCAGTGCTTCTGGAAGTGCAGCAAACAATGTATTGGGAAACAGCCTTCCCACAGCATTTGAGTTCCTGCACTTTCAGTCCCTGCAGACAGCGTGAAGGTGGGTGGAAATTTAACAACCATTTAAAAATAGCGCTAGTTAATTACTTCGACCTTCTGAAAAAGCGGAGGGGAAAAAGCATAGAAAAGTTTCTTCCTTTTGTTTGTTTGTTTATTTACTTACTTACTTACTTACTTATCTCTTTATTTATTTATTTTCCTTCCTTTCCCTCATTTCCCCTCCTCTGCTCCCATCCCATGCATCCGCGGCCCGGCCCCGCCTCCCACCACTCGCCCATCCCTCCGCAGCTCCCACCGCAGCATCACTTTTTCCGCTTTTGATTCCTCCCACCTTTGCGATCCTCCCTCCCCGCACCCTCTCCGCAGCCTCCCGCCACCCACGGCGGGGCCGCCGGGCCACACCCGGCTCCCGCTCCCGGCTCCCGCTCCCGGTCCATTCCCGCTCCCAGCTCTGCTCCCGGCCCCGCTCCCGGTGCATCCCTGCTCCTGCTCCTGGCTCCGCACCCTCTCCGCTCCCGGTCCATTCCCGCTCCGTCCCGTTCCGTTCCCGGTCCATTCGCACTCCATTCCCAGCCCTGCTCCCGCTCTGTTCCCGCTTTGCTCCCGGTGCGTTCCCGTTCCCGGCCCCGTTCCTGCTCCGTTTCCGGCCCCGTTCCCAGCCCCGCTCCCTGTCCATTCCCGCTCTGCTCCCAGTGCGTTCCCGTTCCCGTTCCCGTTCCCGTCCCCGTCCCCGTTCCCGTTCCCGCTCCGTTTCCGGCCCCGTTCCCAGCCCCGCTCCCTGTCCATTCCCGCTCTGCTCCCAGTGCGTTCCCGTTCCCGTTCCCGTTCCCGTTCCCGTTCCCGTTCCCGTTCCCGTTCCCGCTCCGCTCCCCCGCAGCCCCCGCCGGCGACTCGCCAGCGCCACCCGCTGGGGGCCGCGGGAAGGGCGGCCCCGCGCAGCCCCCGGCCGCGCTGCGGGGACCCGAGGGGACCGAGGCCGGGCGGGGACGCGGCGCTCCGGGGCCCCTCCGGAGCAGAGGGGCATGAGGATCACTGGTAGACACCGGGGCGGCCCTCGCCCGTCTCGTCTCCCCGGGGAGCTGCGCCAGGGGCACCCTAGAGGACACTGGCCAGGGTCCCTCACCAGCTGCTGCTGGTTTTCGTCTGGGGAAACGAGGTTACAGCAGGCACTGAAGTCACGTACTACCATGTGCAGGGCTGGGCAGCAACGTGTAAAGCTGGTTAAAGCCCGAGAAATCGTGTCTCAACCCTTCCTGGGTTGTCCATTCCCTTGCCCGTGGCAGGGATGGCGAGGGGCTGTGGCAGCTGGGGTGCCCCGTGGCTGTGCCCAGCGAGGGCAGCATCTCTGGGTTGCCATCTCTGTGTGCCACAGCTCATCCCCGTGTGCCACAGCTCGCGTCCGTGTGCCGCAGCTCCTCCCCCGCAGAGCGGGGCCGCGGGGCCAGGCACGGAGCCACGCGGCGCTGGAGGTCACCGGGATGCTCCTTTGAGGAACACTGTCCTGAGCGTGCTCTCTGTCCGGTGTGCACACTGCAGCAGGAGCCTTTAGACAAAGGGTCTGGAATGAAAAACTTTCACGTTATGCCAGTGCAAAAGGGATCGTATTGATGGACTGGCAAAAAACCAAACTGACAACTCCTTTCCTTTGCCTGTTTGATGGCTCTGCCTTAACAGTGCTCGTTGCACACTGACCTTCTCTGATGGCCACAAACACTGCTAAAGAAGAAACCAGAACATTCTGCAGTGTGATGCAATTATAAAATCAGTTTTCCTAGGGAAGTTTTAGATGCTTTGGCATGACATTTTCTTAGCATATGCAAGTTTGCACATAACACGAATTTAGCAACCTCTGAATTGTCTGGAGACGTTCAAAGTGACAGTCACCCCTAAGCCATGGGATATTCAGAGATATTGAGGTTTAAAAACCTCAATTTCTAGTTGTGAGGGCCTGTCAGATATTGCACATTTGGTCTGGCACTGAGTATTTGAAGTTGGCCGTGAAGGAAATACACTTTAATGTTTGACAAACAAGCAGCTGTGCTTCCTTGAAGCTGGTCAGGAATTTGGAAGGGTAAAGCAATCTCAGAGCAGGGATTCATGAGCACAGGTGTGCTGCTCAAAGGTGAGGGACAGATGAAATGTCCTACAGAGATATGGAAAGGTTACCTAAATGGCAGGGCTGGCCAGAGCAAAACCAACACCTGGAAAAAAAAATGTTCCACTCTTCTTTTCTGATTTAAATCTCAAAGAGTTCCAAGCAGCTAAAATAAAATGCAGGATAGTTAGCATGAGAGTTATTTAAGAAAAAATATCTATATGAAAAATCATTAATTTTTTTTTCTAATTTGTTTTTTCAGTTTTTATATTTCATCCTAGATTTTGGAAACTAAACTCAAGTAGTTTTACACATGCCATGAAAAGGGAGTATATGTACATTTTTGTTGCATTACTATGCAAGTTTTCTATTTTCCTGGACTACTTTGCCTCATTTGTTAACCTGAGCCTCATGTGCAGAGTACAATAGGAGGATACTTTTATCAGATGGAATTGTTGATACATTCATGCTCTGGGTTTCCTTGCTGGTTCAGTTTCTTATTCACTAGTTCCCTGCTGCAGCAAGCGTATCTTGTGCTTGAAACCTTGCATGCTGGTGGGAAACATCCTGATCCTTTCAATGCTACTGTAGGACGATCCAGCTGAAACAACAGAGTGTGTGCTCAAGCAAGGACTGCTCACGTGAGCAAGGATTTGAGTCATCCAAACCCTAAAGGACTGGTAAAGAGGAGGAAGCTGTTTCATCAAATGCCTGGTAGCAGGAGATGTAAATATATAACCTGGGCAAACAGGCTGATTCTGTGGATCATACGCACAGCTATTGTGCTAACCCAGGTGATGTCACAAGAAAAGGTGCATTCAGAGAGCTCTGAATCAAAGATGCTCTGGTATAGGATGTTGGGGTGAGTATATGAAATCACAGAGGTGCAAGCAGTGTTAGTTCTCCTCCTGAACCCAAAGTGGAATATCCTAGCTTTTAAAACTGAGCTTTTTTAGGTGTGGCTGCACTGTGTGTGGCACTCGAGCTGGTGACAGAGTCACCATTGAGAAAGAGCAGCTACCTCTGGGCAGCAGGTCCCTTTGCAAGTGTCAAAGGCAGAACACAGGCTCTTCTCTCTGATGCTGTAATTTTCCCCAGCTGCCCAGCAAACACAAGGCCCTGCAGAGAGCAGCTTGCACCCTGGCTGCAGGGCTGCTCACCCTGCTGTGGCCACGAGGCTGGGAGGGCTGTGAATCCCCACCCAGGGGCACGTCGGGTGCTCGTATCTTCTGGCACACTTCATCTCAAAGAAGGCACGAGGAAACGGGACCTTGAGCAGCAAACATGCCAAGGGGTAACTTGAGATAAACGTGCAGCTGCACAGATCTCCTGGAAGGGGGTGAGTTGCGCGTTTTGCAGTTAGGGTGAGCTAATTGTATGTGCACATGCAGTTGCCACAGCTCAGCTGATGGCTGGTAACTTATTAAACCACAGTAATGTGAGCACTTTGAGTCATGAAACCATACCCAAAGTGTTTGCAGACTCAGGGCCTGAGAACCCATTGCCCTCCCATTCCGTTGCCCCGTCATCTTAAGGACAAGGAGAGGAATTGAAAACCTGTGCTGCATACTCTGATGCAAGATGAATTTCCCAAGGGATTCTTGAATTTCTAGCCAGAATTTCAAAGAATTTAACAATATTTTCTTTTTCAATGACCATGAATCTAAATATTCATTTTAAGTGGGAACGTTTGGGAAAGAAAGAGTTCTGGAAATTTTCAGCATAAATACTAGTTCTTGCAAAAAAGGTGAAGAGTGATATTCAGAAGGTCTAAATTTCCCCCAAGTTTCTGGGCCTTATGTTTCTTCAGCTAGGAATCTCTGCAAGCATTGAACCATCTAGAAGGGAACCTGTCTAATTTGGTGGAGCTGTGGCTGGTCTTCCTAATTTCTAGGAAGCTCAAGGAGAAAATTATCTGCCAAATACTTTCACTCCTCTACAATTTTCTCATTAGTTTTCTGTACACATGCATGTGACCTGACAAACAGAGTTCAAGTCAACCAGGGGTCAATTTGTTTGTTTATTTTCAGAATCCTCCTGATGCCAGCCCTGTTAGCAGCACTGATGAGGTGGGCTTTGACCTGGACAGCACAGCTCAGATTCTGGCCCTGGTGATGTCAATGGGATCTTGCTATTGATCATCAGACCAGGATTTCAACACACTGAAATGCCTACAAGTGGGGGGTATAGAGATTCTTTGGAGAAGCTTTTCTTTTAAATGACTTCTAAATGAAACTGGAGATAAAGCCATTTGTGCTTGAGGCTAATGCATTGCTGAAGAAACTCAGGTGTTGTAATAGGGTATTTTTGTGTGTGAGAATAGATGGAGTGGACTAATAGAAAAAGTGTAAAAGCCTAAAGCCTAAATGGTGGGAAGTAACAAAACAGCCCCTGGCACCAGGGCAATAGGGGTCTGGGCTCCAGTGGGTGGCTGTCACACCACAGTGTGTGGGGATGGTGGCACCACTTTGTGCTCTGCAAAGCGGGACAGTATCAGGGCTGTAGCTGCCCCCTCACAGGTTTCCTCCCCCAGCCTCTCTGCTGCCCACATGTCTCTCCTCCAAGAGGATCCCATTAGAAAAATAGCCAAAAGATTCATTTCATAGAACTTCTTCAGCTTTCTGTCCCTTCCCTGTGAAGGGCGGTACCACCAACAGTAGATGCACACTCACTGGAAACCTCTGTAGGAAGGTGTATAACACCTTTGTGTGCATTCTCTCTGTTTATTTGCTGCCTGCTGTTATGCTCAGCGTTGCCCTGGAGATCACAACATTTCAGCAAACACCACCAGTGTTGTGCTCCCAACAGAGCCCTTTTCCCTCTTCCCTTGAGGGACAGAGTCACAATTTAAAAAAAAGAAAGCTAAATCTGGTGCTTGCTGGACCTTCATGGCATTTTTTCCTGTTTCTAAATAGTTCCTAAGCTAAGACATCCCATGCAAAATTTCAACCCAGGGCAGCTGTCTGTGTTCACCCCAAGAACCAATGAGTAAGTTTTTTAATTGTAGCTGTGAGAATGACAAAAGTGTAACATTTAAAGTGTGAACATAAAACATAACAAATCAATCAGAGTATGGAACCATGTTCAGAAAGCATTCAGCTGATGATGCTTCGGATCACATTAACAAATTTTAAAAATAAATAAATAAATAAAATTTAAATCACACATGGACATTTACTCCTCCAGCCAACAGAAAGAGATACTTTTCTATCTCATAGTCTACAAAATTCCCTCACCTACTACCCAAATCACAGTTGAAAGGAACTTAATTTATCAAAAAAAAAAAAAAAAAAAAAAAAAAAAAAAAGTTTTACAAGCCCTTATTCCTGCTCAGCAATCACACAGACATTAAATCTCATTGCAAAAAGGGGGGAATGCCTCTTCTCAGCATTACAGCTGCAGCTGTTTGACAGGAGTAAGTGACTTCATAAACCATCCTGATTTGGCAGAAGAGCAGAGTTTTATGCTGTCTGCTGCACAGTCACGGGGCTGAGAAATCTCTGCACAGCAATCTTCACAAATGTTTCATCTTGGTTTATAAATACCTTTTCCTCACTGTGTTAATGCCTCTCTTGCTTTGCTTTCCATTCACCTCCACTGGATCATCTACTGAGACCTTTTATTGCTTTAAAGTGATTGATCTCACTGGACCACATATTTTTCTTTTTCTTTTTTTTTTTTTTTCTTTTCTCAGCAGAAGATAAGCATTTACATCTCTCCATTGCTTTGTTGGCTTATTATGGTAAAATTCAGTAAAGATCTAGCAGACTGTCTTTACTTGCAACATAATCAGGCTGTATACCTTCTCATGAAAGAGAAGCACTTAAGCACTCTGTTTTCTCTGTCTCTCTCAAGTGTTCACTCCATAAAGAATTACTTGAAAACACATTTTCCTGAGCTGTGATGAAAATAGAGAGATTTCTGATGGTTGTCTTCTCAGCCTCCACTTTTCTGTATTCATTTTGAGATCTTATTATTTAAGAATGAATTCTTGCTCCTCCAAAGCAACTTCTGGAGACATTCCCAGCTCCTAATAACATGATTTTGGTATGAGTTTGATAGGAGGAGGCTATTCACTACTTTGCAGGAACACCATTTCCTCTGGGAAATCTTCACTGATGTAAAGTCAGCAGGAGCTCTCGCTTCAGTGAAATCTCCAGGATTCACCTTTCAAGATATCTGTTATTTTTATAAGAATGTTACAGCTCACAAGTTTTGCTCATTCCTTGGGCAGGCAGCCTGCTCCTTCACACTGCCAGGGGATTTTGCAGGATTTGTCTCAGAGCAAATCAGACCAGAATATAAGAATCTGAGGGAAAAACTGCCAATGAACAAATGAGTTTCTCAATGATGGTCTTCAAACACTCATGAACTTCATATAAGTCTTTCTCAAATTGTTGTCCCTCTCTTCGTAAAGCCGTATGACTACAGATATTTCTGAACTCAGTGCTATCCTAAAAGAAGCAGCAAAAATAAGTGAGGGGAAAATACTGCTCCACAAGCATTCCAGCATGATTTTCTGAGCAGAAATTTCCTAATTATGAATGTTTTCTGATTTAGTGTGAAAGACCTTCAGGTTTGAGACAAATGTGTGTAACCATTAAATACCACTGCAAGCTGTCTTGGCAAGAAGCCCTAGATAGCAATTGCACCTGCTCAATATTAAAGGGGACCTACTTCCCCAGGCCTCAACAATTAATGTTGTTTAAATCTTATTCTTGCCAGACAGACCTTTTGCATCTGTCCTCAAACAATATTATTCCCTCTACCCTACTGGGCAGGGATAGGACCTCAGGGAAATATTATATCCAGAGGTCCCTGGAGAGCTCCCAATGGCTCCTGAGGTGACTTTATAACAACAGCCCTGTCACCCATAACACCATATGCACACCATAACAAATTCTGAAGGCTTCCCTGTCCCCCAGAGGTGGCATGGCCTGCAGCATGGAAAGTTCTGCTCTAATGTCTAATGCCTGTGATGGGGAATGCTCTGCATGGGATAAATGCATTCCTTAATGCAGTCAAATCAACGTTGTATGTTGAATCTCATGGAACCCCTTGTCTGCTGTGTCCAGAAAGAAAAGCCAGGTGGAGCCAGTCTTTCCCTGAGGATGTGTAGTGCTGCTGGCTGTAGGACCTTGCCCATGGCAGGGGCAGCCTTCTCCTGCCACTGACCTGGGCCAGAAGAGGTTTGTGAGTACTCTAAGGGGATGCACATTTATGCAATGACTAAAGGAAAACATTCCCTTTTGCCTCTATCTGCTCCCATAAAAGCTCCCTAAAAGAGCTTCATTTGACCTAGACAATCCCACCTTCATAAAGGCAAAAAGGATTTGCAGTTAAGGATTAAAATGCAGGCTAACATCAAAACCAGTGCTGAGTGACTGCCCCAGCCAGCAGATAAAAGGCATTTGTAATGGAGATTCTGGAACTGGCCATCCAAGACCTTTCTTGGCCCTTTGGTATTGTATGGTAGCACCTGTAGGTCTTCTGTAGGCAAGGTGAACTCACTGCTCTGGTATGTCCCTGTGCCAAAAAGCCAGGGAGTCCTGAGTCAGAGCTTAGCTGAAAAGCAGCCTTTTTCACATATATTTCCAAAGTTTCCTTTTTCAGAAAGATTTTGATGTTTCCTTTGAAGGTCACCTTTCAAATCTGTTCTATAAAGTTGCCTTAGATATAAAATCCTTACTCAAATATATTAAAAGGTCAAATAAATTGCACTAAGTAAACAAGCTGGCTTTGCTAGCTTTTGCAGGTGTCCAGCACATGGGAGTGTTAGGATACATGACAGAGAACAAAAACTTAACTTATTTATCTCCTTTCAGTAAAAGTGGGCAGTAACTAAGTTAAGAAAAAGCTTCAGACTAAAAAATTCTTTCCATTTTAGCTTCAGGAAATAGGCCCCTTGTGAGCTGAACTGATAGAGAGCAACAGCTCCTGTGGTACTTTGCCATTTAAGAGAGGGTAACAAGAATATTTGCAGTAATTTAATTTTAAGTGTTTTCAATTGCAGGACAGGAGCAGATCCTCCCTGCAGCTTTCATTTGTCAAGATCCATATGTTTAAACAGATGAGTTAATAAAGAACCTCCCCCAGAATAAAAACAACATGGCCTACTAGCTTCAAGGCTAATTTATGGCTTAAATTTTTCCACTGCTCTGGATCTGTTTCATGCAGTTGTCACTCAGTGGTAGGCTGAAGTTTCAGGATGTTTCTGATGGCCCAGCTTTTCTTTTTGAACCTTAACATAAAATTCATATTATCCACCAACTTGTTCTGCATTTATGAAGAAGCCACTTTTGTAAAGGCTTCCTTAGAGAAGATACAAGCGACTTTCTTCTATCTTTTGTTTTACTAGAGATGCCAACCTGACCCATCAAACACATTCCTACAGCTGGCTGTTACAGACAGCTGCCTTTTTCTTCTGCACACTCAGATTTTAGACCCAGGCCTGCTGCCAACCCTCAACATTTTTTCTTAATCTCCATGCGTCCTGGTAGACAAAATTTCCACTGCAGGCAGAGTGGCAGTGGTGGTGCCTTGGTCCAGGTGCTGGATGTGCTCCATGATTGGCGGGCCAAAATCTGGGAGTCATGGCTGGAGCACCAGAGCTCCTAATGGCCATTTCTGGTAATTCAGCACTACCACCCCCACTGACCTATTTTATATTTTTCCAGTAAAAATTCTCAGCATAGCTCAGCTTCTGGAGGAATAAAATGGGCATTTTAGAAAGTGATTTCTGTGGCATTCCTTGGGTACATGAAAGTCTAAGCAGAAACTTCTTCCCAGGGGCTCTGCATGGGGTCAGTGGGGAGCAATAGGAATGGTTTATCTGACCCAGCTTAGATAGCTGCTTTAGGATGAACTGAACTGAATCTGGAGTGCCTCTTTCTCTCTGATGATCCTAAAGGAAAACATGGTTTGAGCAGCTCAGGAAACAACATGGGACAGATAAGCCCCACTTCAAGTCTGTATTCGTCCCTCACCGTCTGTTTTCTAAAAAGGTTGCATTTGGAAGATATCTCCTAAGACATATACCACTGAGAATGGTGGAGTTTTTAATAATTTCTTGTAAAGTTACTGTTCCTGTGGAAAAAAGAAGTCCCCCAAGCTCCTTATGTAGTTCATTCTGCAGTTTGTAGCTGCAAAGCCTTTTTCTAACACAGCAGGTGCAGATTCATGCAGAGTGCAGTACTGTTATGTTAATAAAACGGGATCACCTAAGCATATTTCCTCTGAGTTTCCAGAAAGATCTTGGAAGCATTTCCTAACTAGAAAAAGTTCAAATTGTTCATTTTTCAGTATTAAAAAAAAAAGCCACACAAACGAGTATTGATGCCTACAGCTTGCAAATAACTTTATGGAGGGTGAGGCAATTTTTTCCAGCATCACTCTTCATATTAATTACTTTAAAAAATGAACATTCAAAGCTATTGGGTCCAGGAACAACTCCATAATATCAGTTGCTGCAAAATGAAAAACGTGCATGTTGGCACATTTGTTCAATCTGTGGTGGCAAGCAGGGACTCTGCTGCTGTTTTATGTGAATTTTAATGAAAGCAATTTATCTCATTTCCGCCAAGCCGAAGCCATTATTAATGAATCAGTCATCAGATCTCCTGCATAAGGAAGAACAAGTTAGTCTGGTACTGAAAACCAATCTCTGATTTGTGGCAGGAAATCAGCAACCAGAAAACAAGCTTATTAACTACCATTAGAAATGTCATCTAGCAATGGCCACCCTTTCCATATCCGTCACCCAAAGTGGGCAAGTTCCCAGGGTGAAAAGCCCCAGGCTTTTGCTGTGCTGAGCAGCTGGCACAGCTGCCTGGCTGCACCAGCCCTCGCTGACCTCCTGAGGACACCTCCAGATCTTCAGGTCACCTGTGGCCAAAGCCAGCAGTGCCTGATGATGTGCTGCTGTTTGGCCTTCAGTGAACTAGTGGTTTCTGTTTTGTTCCCTTGGGATGGTCCTCTCTCTAGCAGGAAAACAAAGCCTGTGTCTGGCACCTCTGTGGCAGAGTTAGCAGAGGCAATGCACTCTGCCTGCCTGCCTGCCTGCCAGCCTGCAAGGAGCCTGGCAGAGCTGCATCTGCCATCGCTTGAGTCTCGGTGATGTGACTCACTCTCAGTACAAGCTAAGTGCTACTGGGCTGATTTCACAGCAACTGCACTGTTTCACCCGGATAGAAGTTCCAGGTCAAAGGAGCTACAGGTGGATTGTGTGGGTCTTGTGATGTGTGTTGGGTTGCAATGCAGGATGTGACCAGGAATGTGTATTCTATCACCGTCTGTTGAAGCCGGATGGGACAGTGACCCTTATCTCCATGACACGTATTATCTGCTAATGGGCCATCTTTAAAACCAGGTGGGACAATCATCTTTATCTTTCCCACAACCCATCCTCCCCCCAGGAAGATATCATCTGCTGCTGGCCCATTCAGTCCCACTGTATGACTGATAAAATTCCATCATCCCACTGGGAGATGCTCCAGCCAGGGAGGAACCAAGCCTTTCCTACCTAGATAAAAACTGAGATTTTGGACAGCAAGGTACCTTCTTTCCACTGGATTCCAGAGGAACACCAGACCTTTCCACATCATCGCTGGACCATCAGAGGAAAACTGCACCCTTCTACAGGAGCACTGCTTCAGCTGAACCACAACTGCCACTGCAGGGGACTGTAGCCACCATTTAATGGGACTGCTACCAACACACTGACTGACAGGGTGTCAGGTTGTATTCTGACTCTGTCAGTGTTTTTGGGATTGTTTTTTGTAACACTGTATTTCTATTTTAACTTTCCTGGTAAAGAACTGTTTTTCCTAATTCCCATATCTTTGCCTGAGAGCCTCTTAATTTCAAAATTATAATAATTTGGAGGGAGGGGGTTTACATTCTCCATTTCAAAGAGAAGCTTCTGCCTTTATTGGCAGACACCCATCCTTCAAACCAGGACATGATGCTGCTCCTTTTGTCTAAGAGTGCCAAGCCTTCTGCCCTGACCTTTCTCTGCCTGGGCAGAGTAGCAGCACCATAGCATAGGGGCAGGAGAAACTTGCACTGTCAGAAGCTTTTTTATGATTCCTCTCTGCCAATCTGGCACCTCTTTAGGGCACTATTTTCTTTTTCTCCTTAAAGAAAACACCATGAGTGTTTTGCAACTGGGATGGCTATTTCAACTTAGCGTGATTTATATTCCATTCCCTTCTGGCTGCCATTGAGATTGGCCCAGTCCTATCCACTACACATTTCTGATTTGGAACTGCCCTCACAACCCCTTGGTAAATTCAGAACAAGAGACAGGATGTTATCAAAAAGCTGGAGTAATGCATAGCTACACCTGAGTACAGCCAGGGCAAGCCACACACTGCTATTTTGGGAAGCTTTCATACCTTGTATTTTTCCTTTTCAAAAGCACTCATATTGCTGCTTAAAATACAGAATCTATTTTTAAAAGAGGCTGTTCTGTTCACCTTGGCAGTGTGTAATTACAGGAGAGAGACAGCACGGACATTAATACAGGGCGCCTTTGTGGAGGCAGAAGGCACAAGGAATTCTCTTGTGGATGCAATGCCAGTAATCAGAGGGGTGGGCAGTGGGGTGAAGGGGTCACCTGGATTCCAGAACGGGGGAAAGGGGCCCCTTGCCCTTCCCCATCTCCCATCTCCCCTTTGGCTAAGCCATCTCTGCAGTCGTACTGCAAATTCATTAACAACACGCTTGCTGTCAATAGCAAAAGGTTTGCTCCAAATTCTTGTAAGGGTGTCACTTTTCATCAGAAATTAACACCTGAGTGAAGTACGAAGTTTTGTTCCCAGTACCCATAGAGTATGAGCTATTTCAGTGTGTTCTTCCCATTCCTTGATTCTGTATTTTCTTCAAGCTTGTGTCTGTCTGTTTTGGGACTGTTTTATAGAGTGATTTTTTTGAACCAGTTCACCTGATAGATCAACTAATTGGGGGAAAACAAGGAATGACCTCAAAACAAAGAGACAATGGGAAAATCAGGTTTCCCAAGAAGTAGCCGAAAGAGATGTAACTGTAGCAATAAATGAGAAGTATCAAATACTGACTACTAGCATGAGTGAGTGTCTCTGAGCCATAAACCTGAAGATTTCCTTCAAAAACAATGAGTGGAGGGACATGTTACCAAGGGCTGCCATTTTGAAGGCTCTTTGGCCAATTCATCATCTCAGAGCTTAACTTTAAGGGCTTGTTCATTGGAATTTACAAACAGGTTTTAATACAAATTGATCTATTGGAATCCAATTTACCTCAAATTGAAATCTGCAGCAATGAAATTACTTGCAATTAAAGATGATAGTTACCTGTGACACAGCATTTGAGGAAACCTATTGTAGAATGTGTGTACCCTCACTGAAGAAGGATTGGGATGGAAAGTCCCAGGGCTCAACAGCTCATGACAATGGGTTTCAGCAAAAATAGGACCTAACTTAGCTTTGAGTAGAATACAAAAATCAGAACCCAAAGTAAACTGTAGTCCCAGTGGCATCTAAACACAAGCTTTCATGCAAGTAGATGTTTAAGCTGTTCTGGGAAAGAAGAGGAAGAAAATGAAACCTTCATTGAGATGGCTGTATTTCATGAAGCTAGCAAAACTCAAATGTCATTAGCCTTGTTTATTTTAAATTATGAGCAACAAAGAAGTTACTGGAAAATTAGTACTGCAGAACTGCAATCTGTCACCATTCTCTCATTTTTAAGAGTAATACCTGACTATTAAATTTGATTTTTTAACACACTCTTTTTAGTTTCCAGTATCATCCCTTCCACCTCAGCATGTATTTATTTGTAGTAGACTCTCAGGTGGATCTTCCTGGAGACTGAAAATATTTGTATCCAAATGTTTAAAGGTTGCTCCTGTTTCTTGGTGACTGAGCTTGTGAGTGAGTTGTATCTTGATTTGAGATAGCTTGTCTTTCATTTTTAACAAATGATGAACAATCACAAAGCTGGACACAGTACACATGAAAACAGCATCCTGTAATATGTCAAGTTCATCATCCAGATACTGAGGAATACAAAGACACAGGAAAACTTCATTCACAAGTATTTATCCACCAGATGAGACTTTAAAGTGGTTATGTCTTTGCTGCTTCAGTATGCCCCAGCTTCCCACATTGTATTGGTCTTCATTGGGAAAGTTGGCATAGAAGCAAGAGAGCAAATTCTAGTTTTAGCTCACCTGGCCCAGGAATTGGTATCTACTACTGATGTTTCTGTGGCATACACCTTCAGTACTAAAAATTAGATGAGAACTGCCATCTTGTTCTACATGGTATATCCAAGACATAATAAGCTAAAAATCTTTTGGACAATGCCAAGTAAACTGACTGGGGACAAGACATTGGAAAGGTACTGGATGTGGACAACTAAACCCATGAATCACAAGGCCAGGCCTAGGTTTTTTCTTAGACTTCTTCCTGGGCTAATATACATAACAATTGCATTTCTTGTAAAATTGAGGATTTTTCTAAGTGTATGTTCATTTGGCCTCTTATCCTGGATATATAGTGTGTTAGTTTTGAACAACTGTGAGCTCTGTGGGTCTGTTATATTCCACTTGCCATCCATCTCTGCATCTTGTGTTGCTTTTTGGCTCCTTGAGGACTGGAGAATAGCTTCACAGTTTAAGATTTTATTTCTAGAAATTTGGACATATGAAACTGGCTTCTGAAAAAGCTCTAAATAATCTTTCCAGGCTACTGAGCATGTCGGTAAGCCTTCATTCTGCCAAAAAACTCTGAACTCCAGTGATGCAACTGCACTTAACTGTCAAGTAGCTTTCTGTTTCACGGGTCTTGGACTTAAATTACTTAACTGAAAATGACTGTAATTGAAACTCTTGCAGTTCACGTGGCAAGAGCCAGCCTGTGCAATTATGGGTGCCGTCCACTGCCATTCTGTCAGAAACCCAAGATCAGTGCACTTCTTGTCTCTCCCTTACTTAGGCTTGGGTGAGAAGAAGAGGATTCTGCTGTAGGAGAGGCAACAGGAGATGTTCCACATGTAGAAGATGAGAAGTTGCTTCTACTAGTAGGGACATCTTGCTGTGCAGAGCCATCTCTTCCCCATCTCTCCAGCTTTGGCTGGGCCAGCCTGCCTGGCCTGGGCTCACCAGGGCTGAGAGGTAGGTCTGCACTCTTTCCTTCTTCCTTAGGGCTCTTCCCCCGAGCTTTTCTCCCTCCTGCCAGCCCCTGAGCCCCACCATGCTCGGACACCTCCCCCAGGCTTTTTAACCCAGTCTGGCCCTTTCTCTCCTTCTTCCCTCCTATCTCTGCTCTGTGGTGGGCAGCCACCAGCCCCACCTGCCTCTCCAACACCCCTGGCAGGTTGAAAGCTGCAGGTCCCTGGGAGGAACAGGCAGCTGAGTCCAGGGGTTGGGGTTGCCAAGCCTCTTGCCCAGGGCAGTGTAAATCCCCCTGTGCTCACTGCTGGGACTGGGCTTGCCATGGCTGGCCCAGTCAAGGGGCTGCATGTGGAGTCAGCACTCCAAAGGCTGATTATAAACCTCAGTGCCAAAGGATTTTACAGTGTGTTTCAACGTGCAATTTAAAATGAGAGCAAGGGCCAGGAGCAAAATCCTTCATTCCACACCCCTCCTAGTTTTGGGTATGGATCTGGTTGATACTCCTGCAACCCATGCCAGGTGCCTCCCAGTGACACTCACATGGAGAGGCAGAGATACCTGGAAATGGCCAGATGGGTCTGGTCATCAGGATTTCCATCAGAAAGGCTAATGATAAGCCAAAACTTTTCAGACTACCTTCACTTTTATTACTGTTACTACTATTCACAACCCCAAAATGCATCAAATGCATCCAAACCTGTCAAGCTGAGAATACCACGTTTGGAGTGTGGAAAAAAAAGTCTCAAGTAGGAAAACAGTGGGTTGGAAACGGGAAGGTTGAATGATCCCCACCTGAAATAACTCAAAAAAAAGTATTTTTGGCTTCAGCAAGTCAGCCAGAAGGATCCTATATGTTTTTGTATATAGTTCCCAGAGGACTTAAAACTGTAAGATCTGATGCTAAACCTATTTCTGTGCTGTGAAACCAGGGACAGCTGTACAAATATTTGCTGTTTTTAATTAAACCTAACATTGCTACTTCCTTCATTTAAGTTAGGTCAAAGGACTGGCAATTTTATGCTTTGATAGATGAAGAAAAACAGTTGTGGGTGTTGTGTTTTAGAAATATGTTATAAAATAAGAAGTCTGAGGGAAAAGGCCTCTGAGGCTATAATAGCTCCATCCTTTGTGTTTTCTTCTCTGAGATGCTTTCCTTGTCAAATATTTTGCCTTATCCATATTGCAACTGTTTCTGTTGTAATTCTGCTCATTACTTTTCCTTGAAATACTTTTATTTTAACTTTCCTTATGCTAGTTAGCTTCCTAACCCTAGTTAAACTTTACCTAACATTCTCTCAGTATTGTCTTTATCATAAATGTAGATAAATCTGCTTTGTTAGGGGGAAATGAAGAGGGGCATGCCAGGTCCCCATCTCTTTAGACTTCCCTCCCCCACTATATTTCTTCAATCACTCAGCAGAATTTCTCACAATAATTCCTACTGGTGAAGTGCTGGTCTTTCTCCTGCTCTTTAGAGATGGAATTTATTGTCACTGTTGCTTCCAAAATCAGGGCTAGGTTATAAACAACCAGTTCAGAGACCAGTTTTTGGTTACACAACTAAGACCAACAAGCACTGAGCTGCAACCAACAGAGGAAAGTTCTTATTTCCATGGTCTGCTGCTTGTCCTGGGACGAGTCCCTCAGTCTTTCACTGTGGCAAATGAGGATAATGGTGTTGACTCCCATGGTGACCTGTTTTAGGGCCATTACAGTGAAAATGTCAGATATTCAGAAAATGTCAGAATTCAGCAGGCTTTTAAAGGTGGGCTACGATGACTTAGTATTAAGCAGTTGTCTTAAAATGTAAAAAATCTTGCATTGATGAGCATGCACTCTCTGTTGGAAAACACCCATTTTCATAATTTTTTGTTTAAAAATCAGGAAAAATTGCTTAGAAAATCAGAATGCCACCTTTAAACACCTAAGCATATATTGCAAAGACATTTTAGATTACTTTTAAGTAGAGACAAAATGCTCCAAGGAAGAGTAAGATAAGTGTTTTTCTTGTGTTGATCCATATTTTGTGTTTTGTATTGCTTTAGATTACCATTTACAAAAAAAAAAAAAAAAAAAAGGAGATTTTAACTTTTCATTCTAGTGAAAAGCCTCAGATTTTTATGGGGGAGGAAAAAGTACCATTTCTTCCCCTCTGCTGTATACAATGAAAAGAAATGAGAGATTGTCCTTTCTGCTAGTTTTTTATTTCTGCTTTAAAATCACATGTGTGAGTGTGCTAAGCCAAATCAGTATTGCAGGATTTCAGGGTCTTCAGTATGTTCTCAGTAAAGCTTGTCATTTTTATTATCAGTGTTACCATTATATTACTACTGCCAGCAGTTCCACTGTTGCTGCTGTTGTGGTGTTGAGCATCGGCGCTGATGTTAGAAGAAAACTGTTGTTTTCCTAAAGATGTAAGCCTCATCTATCAGCTGATAAACATCTGTTAGCAGATGGATATCTGTTCCTTCCTCGTGAGGACTATCAAGACTATGGTCTAGCATGAGTGCTGGAGCCATGTCAGGCACTCAGACCAAACTGTGAATGTGCGAGGTAGTGAAGAATGGGTACAGGAGTAGGGAGAAAAACATGCAGATGTGCAGTTGATCAGCTTGATCACTTCCTAAGTGCTAGAAGTATGATCTTCCTAGGTCATCTGAAGGTGGTCTTGGGAAGGATTAACATTTTAATAATATTTTTTTTTTAATACAGAAACCTAAAAGTCTTCTAACTGTCTAACAAACCTGTATCAGGAATTTTTGCTATACAAGGCAAATTGAAAAAGGGGAAGTGGAAGCGTGCCTGTATTTGCAACAGCTGCTTCCCTATCTGCTCTTTGTTTATCTGGGTACCATGTGGAATCCTGCAGATACCGAGCCATTGGTCTAGTAGAGAGTAAACCAAGAGGAGAAGTATCATGACTTCATGCTAAAGAAATCATATGCTGTGACATCTACCTTTGTTAGCACTAGCACCTCTCATCTCACAACTGAAACCTTGACAGGTAACTGGCTTTAGGAGGGTTCTAGTGTGTATCCATAAGCCCAGAGGTTCTCTTCCTGGCACTGCTGCTGTCCCATCTGCATTGCCATGCATGCTTGAAGGGGCAGAAGTTGACACAGGAATGTTTGCTCCCCACTCCAGGATGTAAAGGGAACAGCCAAGTTTGTCCCCTCTGTACTTGTGCTATAACTTTCTATATTCAATGAGTTTTTCTCAATGACTTAACCATCCTTTCAGAAAAATAAGATGAATAGCTGCTTATTTTAATCTGGCAGCACTTTGAGCAAATACAGCATTTTTTCTGTCTCATGTAGCTCAAGGCTGAAAACTCAAAGAGCAAGAAAATTCCTCTCCCCCCCCCCCCTTCTCAAATGAAAGTCAAGATTTTGTGGGATTCAGCACAATCCATGGGATTTATGTTGCACCTGTTGAATTCTCATAAGAAATATCAATTAAAATATTGTGACTTTGGAAGGAACATAGGAAATCTGCAGGGAGACTCAAACTCTGTGGCTTTCCTGCACCTGCAGCAGAATGCTGTCCCTGCTCTGTGCCTCTTGGACCAGGAGGGGCTGCAGGGCTGGTGCCATATGCCACTCCTTTTCCACTGGCACATGGGGAGGAGCTCATTTCCCCCACCTGCACCACGCTCACTGCTCCTTGTTTGGCTTGGCAGGCACTGAAGGTATAGGGACTATGAGACAGACGTAGTGCTGGGGCATTTGGTGGCATGGATTTGGGATGCTCTACCTGTCCCTGAGTGTCTGGACCACGAGGGAGAGAGGGGAGGCTGAGATTTTGTAGCAGACAGCTGCAAAGCCCAGTCCAACCTAATATTAATTCTAAGAAACTCTAGTGGCTGTAAGTCAGTAAGCCTTTGTCCCCAGCTGGTGAAAGTAGTATTTAGCAGGAATGGCTGGTTTCTGCATTGCTGTTGCTTGCTGCTGCTGCTCTTTGCACATTTTAGTGCTGGTGGAACGACCCCAGGGGCACATGACCTTAGAGAGTACTTATGCTCAGGAGAGACCATGTTTCCAGGAAATGTGCTATATGTCTTCCTAGAATTCTGCAGTTCTAATTTGAACTTGATTCAGTTCAAATGATTAGGTTGAACTTGATTAGCTTGCCATAATTTCTTCCCTTCCCTTCCCTTCCCTTCCCTTCCCTTCCCTTCCCTTCCCTTCCCTTCCTTCCTTCCCTTCCCTTCCTTCCTTCCCCCTTCCTTCCCTTCCCTTCCCTTCCCTTCCCTTCCCTTCCCTTCCCTTCCCTTCCTTCCCTTCCCTTCCCCTTCCCTTCCCTTCCTTCCCTTCCCTTCCCTTCCCTTCCCTTCCCTTCCCTTCCCTTCCCTTCCCCTTCCCTTCCTTCCTTCCCTTCCCTTCCCTTCCTTCCTTCCCTTCCCTTCCCTTCCCTTCCCTTCCCCTTCCCTTCCCTTCCTGAAACTTCCCCTGAAACTTCCCTGAAACTCCTGAAACTTCCCTGAAACTTCCCTGAAACTTCCCTTCCCTGAAACTTCCCTTCCCTGAAACTTCCCTTCCCTTCCCCCTGAAACTTCCCTTCCCTGAAACTTCCCCCTGAAACTTCCCTTCCCTGAAACTTCCCTTCCCTGAAACTTCCCTGAAACTTCCCTGAAACTTCCCTTCCCTGAAACTTCCCTTCCCTGAAACTTCCCTGAAACTTCCCTTCCCTGAAACTTCCCTGAAACTTCCCTTCCCCACCATCATTATATAAGGAGGGTGGAAACTACTGCTGCCCAGCATGGAGATGCCAGGGATTGCTTTGCTGCTGTGCAGCTGCTGTTGGAAATAAGCCTGTAGGGAATCCAGGGAAGTACCTGCCCAGTGGATATTAATGGAGCTCAGGCATAATCCAGGTGCTGAACAATTACAGATGCTCCAGAGAATTTCAGAGACGCAGGAAAATGCTTATAGAAAAACAAGCAGAGGCTTTCAGGAACATGGTTTTGAGCAGACATACTTTCTGTCATTTACTTGTCCATTGCTTTGGCTAGATGTTGACAGCTGTAATAGTTCTGATCAGAGTAATTCAAGCCTACATTCTGATTCCCAGGGTAACAGAGGATACCCTCAGTGTTTTCTGTGAATGAGGCTCATCCCTGGCATTTTGGCTGCACTCATCTTGCAGGTGTCCCCAAAACAGGCAACTCATCTCCCTGAATTATGGCAATGGGGGACACCATTTGTGGTCTCCCCCAGCGAAAAACTGTTCTCATTGTGATGCTTGTTGATGAATGAGAAGAGACAAGTAAGCTGTAAAATGTTTCCACAGTCTCTGACCTTTCTCACCTAGAGGCATTTTCTTGTTCCTTTGACAGTTTCTTTGGTTTAGTAACCCATAGTAGATCCCTTTCCAAGTGTTTGTCCACTGTCCCTTTAAACCTGTGCCGGCACAATGTCTTTTGGCAACTAAGTCATGTCCACTGGTTACTTGAGGAATCACTTCTTTATATCTGTTTTTGACCTGGCTCCCTTATAGCAGATCTGTCTTGTACTGAAAGGGACAAGGGAATAGCCAATCCCCCTCCTTAGCAGACAGCATTTTGCAGCTCTCTTTTTCCTAACGTTCCTTTCCAGCTTCTTCTCATTCTCCTGCTACAGGTTAGTGTCCCCACAGAAGGCCAGCTGGTATTGTCCCTTCTCCTGACAGCATGGAGTCAGCCCAGTTCACCCAGAAAGCCATGAACAACTGAATCAGCACGGGTGGCTTAGCCCTGGTGTGGAGCAGACAGCCACGTGGCTGTCCCTGCTGGCTCAGCTCTGGGGTCTGGACTACACAGCCAAGGGTCAGGCACAGCACCTGGGTGCTGCAGCCTCTTCCACCACTGTGCCTCTTCCTGTGGGGAGCACTTGACCAGATTTAGGTGTGTGTTGCTAGGATACAAACACAAAAATATTTTCAGTCTCATATGTGTCATTCTGGGGTGACATTCTGCCCTCAGAACCAACCTCTTTATATAACACTGACTAAATACACATTGCACCTAAGTGGAGATGCTCTGTTAGAAATAAATATGCTTATAAGCATTTGGAAGTGTAAAGGTGATATTTATAAAGTGACCAGAACACCCACTATGTGCTGCATGAGCCAGTGAAAATAACAGCTGCTGAGTTTTATCAGCTTTAGAGCACCACAGGAGCAGCACACAGAGTGGTTCATCTGTGATGTGTCAGTGCTAAGCACAGCTGACTAATGCACTGCTCCAGCTAAAGACAGTGTAATCATATAGAGACTATAAGTACATGATAAAATGAGTAGCAGTTTTATGGCTTTTCAGATGCTTTCTCCTAATATTCACATCTGTACTGTATTTGTGAGGGTAAAAGTAATGAAAATTCCTGCAAGTGAAAATAACTTTATCCTTTAGAGTATACCTAGGGGTGTTGTCTTCCCTCCAGCCCAGTGGTAAACATGTTGATGTTGGAGTAAAGGGTTGTTATTTGTCCTGGATGAGTGAAGTACAGCTTTATCATTCTGCATTAACTGTTTCATAAGCTGTATACACTTTTTTTTAATGACTAACTGATAGTTCATAAGACACAGAAACCATTAAGAACCATTAAGAAACCATTAAGAGCTCCACATAAAATCTAGGGTGTAAAATCTGACAGGAATTGAAGAAATTGAAGAAAATGCAATTACCTGAAGTGACTGGGTTTTTGTTTTTTTTTCTCAGAGCACTTTCCACCATAGAAGGTTATGATTTTTTAAAATTTTCTGTCTCTGAAAGAGATGTAATTTTCCTTAGGAACAACATCAGGTAAACTAATGGAAGCTGCAATTCAATGGACACTGAAAGTCAGAATAGAGGGGCATTGATGCAGAAAGACACAGCCTTACCTTCTCCCAATCTGGCCTCACATTCCTGCTTGTGCATCACCTCCTCCATCATAGTTGTGCAGAGAACTGGAGTGAGAAGCTGATCTAGGTTTAAACCTACCCAGCAAAAACACTTCAGATGGATTCCCTCCCCAGAAAAGCTAATTTTGCAGATATGGAGGCTGCTGTGTTAGCATAGGTAGGAATGCTCTGAGGCATGAACAAGTGATGGAATATCAGAGATTTCTTTCCTTAGAAATTCTTTTGCCAATTTGCAGTGTTCATCAGACTGTCACCACAACTAACCTAAGAGCAGAAATATTAATATTAGCCAGTAATAAGTGGGACTAGGTTTATTTATTTAAAAACCACAAATAAATATAGTTCTTTGTCTTTAGAAGAGGGGCCATGAGAATGGTTTACATTTTTCTGGGAGTCTCAATGCATGTTATTTGGCATAGAAGGGAGCTGCTACAGGCTCAGTCTCACCTGTGCTAGCCATAGTTCACTTTGCAGATGTGCTGAAGGATGTTCCACATGTTAGGAGCAAGTGACTATAATTGGACCTTCTGGGAAACATTATGGGTCACCTAAATTCAGCAAAGAGTCCAGAGGGAGGAAACTGAGCTTAAAAGACCTGAGGGACTTGAGCTTTTGCTGAACACAGGATATCAGGTGGTGGAGGAGGAACTGGCTCTGACCAGAGGGGCCTGGAAAGGAGCCTAGCTTGGTAGGGACAGACCTGTAAGGCTCCTAGTGAGGATGTGAGCTGGCTAAAAAGATGGGAAAGAGTTCTCTGAAAAGTTTTGAATTTGCATTAATGAGGCTGGCTTTCAAAGGGGAAAAGTTCTTGGGAAAACAGGAAGAGAAAGAGGTTGAAGCAGAGCCAAAAATTAGGCTGGGTGAACAGCAGAAATCATAAATCTGTGCACAGTTTCTACCTGCTCTTGAAAAAATCCCAGTCATGAAAGAAAACCAAACTTTCATGCTTGAGATCTGCACAGCAACACATGAGCAGTTTCTATGGGTGAATGCTCAGCTGAGCAGCTGAACGAGAGGCTGGCTGTTGGTTAAGAGTTAGTGATTGCAAACAGAGAGCTGTTTATGTTCACAGGAGAAGAATGACATACAAATATCCTACTGGTAAAGAAAAAGGTCGGGTCAGGTGAATAAAATGGACAAGACATTGTTTGTATAACAAAAAGGGGCTGAGTAAGGACTTCAGAGTGGGGTGTGGATGAAGTTACGTAAACAGAACCATTAATAAATCTCCTGTCAGTACTGTACACTTGCCACTTATGCATGTGGGCTGGGCAAGAGGCCAAGTGAGTACACATTCATCAGTAGATTCCTAATTTTAGTGTAGCACTCTAAATGGAGTCCTGTATATTTTCCCTTTTGTCAATGGAAAAAGAGGCAATCTCACATGGGGACATATTCCCTTGTCAAACCATCACAGAACTCCCTATAAAGGATGTTTATAGGTGGGTGGCTCAGAGCAGGTGCCTCTTTTCCAGATGGTTGAGTTAGGTAGATGAATCCCAACCACAGAAAGTACTTTTCTTCAGAGTCAATATGGAGTTTTCAAAATGTAAAACTGATGCTTGAGAAGCTGAATGTAGCTTGCAGTCACTAATATTGATCTGTAAGTACATTTCCATCTCCCCAAAATTATTTATTTCTGCATCTACCCATCTTCCATATTTATGATGGCAGCTCCCTCTATATTTGACCAAAGAGGTATTGTTTTGCTATTGATGCTCCCATGATACATGAGTTCATCAGAGTCTCCTGTTTGAAACAAGCATGCAAGGGGCCAATTCATTGAGCACAATTTATTCCAGATCTTTGCAGAAATATACAATGCTCTTGAGCCTGTACAGATGTGTAGCCAATAGGGAGCTGTTTGGCTACACAAGTTTTTTATATATTTTTCAACTAAATCAGAAATCCAAATGCAAAAGTCAGCACTCAGATGTCTACATGGATTTGTGACTCTCCTGCCTGAGTTTTAAGGTTATAAACCAACTGAGGGATTAAATTCATATGTACATTTTTTTTTCTTTATCTGACATACCTAAGATGAATAATATTGCTCATTTATAGAATTAGAGAACATTTAAATGGGAAAGGTTTCTTTAAGCCACTGAGGTAAAACCATGGATCTTTTGAAAGGGTTTTAGGCTGGTTTTGATAACCCTCAGTGTCATCATTTTTCACAGGAAGATGTCTCTTCTGCTAACTCTGATGATTTCTCATGTGTATTTTTCAAATCCTTGTCCCCTCCAGCTTAAAAACATCCAGAAATGGGACATATGCTGGCAATCCTGAGGCATGCACTAACATAAACAAAGTTATTTAATAAATCTGTAGTACAGTTCATTTTATTCAGTCCTTTCAGAAAGCCATATGTGAAAGAAATGGAAGTCAGTGGAAAAGTGATGCCATTGGCACTGAGCACACAAACACTCAGGTTGCTCCAACCCACAGAAGTGGGTTCAATTATTTTTATAGCTCAGGATGTACACATCAAGTTCCTGAATCCTGCCACACCTATCCCTCTGACCTTAGTTCTGTCCTCATCATCAACCCAGCTAGTCAGGTGCCCAGGCAAGTACAGGAGAGTTGTGTCACACCTGCTGCCAAGCCCTGATGCCAGAAAGGGGGTGGGCAGTCCAGAAGCGAGGTGGATGCAAGCCTGAACTCTGTCCCCATAGAACACAGATCAATGAGGCCCTGGTGGATAACTTCCTCCCCCTATTTGCAATCAGAGTTTCAGCTGAGGTAAATGGTGAATTGCTGTGCTCCTCCATCCCTGCTCCTGGTGCTGGAGAACCTCTCTGAGCTGGCAGCACAGGGCACTGGGTTGGTCTGTAAACTCTCTTCATATCTGTGTACAAGCAGCACAGCTTCAATCCAGCAGTGATGTGGAACATCTGGCCCAGTGTGGCTTTTAGGCAGACTGTCCTTGCCTGCTGATATTAATTGCAGGCAGCAGACACAGTTGTGCAATGCCACTTCCGAGTATTTCTGTGGTGCTAAGGAAAGGATGACCAGGAATGAATTCCACTACTGGATATTTGATTTACCCACACTACTTACTGGTTTATTTTCTCCCTGGCTTCATTTTGGACCCCAATTAGCTCTGTCCAAGATAGTGCCCAGTCATGGTTTAATCAAGCCTGTGCCAGCTTTGCTTCACTCCATTCATACCACTCCTTAATGCTATTCCAGCAGACTTTTCATTGTCAAACTCCCCATAGGCTTTTATGTCACAGTCCAGGGCATAAAACCTGACCTCACAGTCTTGCTTTAAAAACATCACTTGCATGCTTGACCTGTACTTTTCTGGAAAGGTTCAGATGAAAATGTAGCACATAATAATGCTGACACCTGAGGGCAAGATGTGCTACATAAGGCATGCAGGAAATCCTGAGCCAAGGTGGCATGGATGCAGTTTGCTTGGGAGAAGGCTTGTGCCATGCAGTGTAGGCTAAAGCCAGTTGGTGCCTGCTAAAGGGCCACTATTAATCCAGTTAGACTTTTTCCAGGGTCCAGATTAACAGAAATCAGGTATTACATGTGTTTCAATTTTGAGATGATGCCCTGACTTCCCTTTAGATTAGAGTGCTTTGCAAGTGAACCCCAGTTTTTCTTGGAGTAGTGGTTGATGTCCCTGCCAGGAACATATCACAGACCTTACATCTGGGCCTGTGCTGGTACCTACACAGAGGGTATGGAGGTTGACAGCCCACAATGGTCAAGTTTCAGAAAAGACAATCCCTAAACCCCCAGGCCTCACCATTGCTTAATCAGAGAAAAAGGAAGGCTGTACCTCTTACAAAAGGCTGGAAGAATCCACAATGAAGTGGCAAGGCAAAAATAGGGTCATTCTGGAAGGAAAGTCTTATATGTGCAGTTAGCTTTTCAGTATAGGAAGAAGTGATGACAGTCTGTTTGCATCCATCCAAATCCCTCTATCATCTAGTCTTGGAGAGGACCAGGGTCTCTACATGGGGCACACTATATTTTTAATCAAATTATATTATGGCTCAGTCCCTTTCCTACAGTTCAAGCTAAAGCACTAATATGATTAGTCAGAAACTGGGTTTAACAGGCATAGCCATAAACTTGATGGCTTGCATAATTTAGTTGGGGGTTTCCTTAGAGATTTGCTGAAAATATTGAACTTCAGGTTTTGTGTTTGTTTTTTTTTCCAAAGGTAAAAATGGAGACTATTACAAAGGCTATAAACACAAACCTCATTTCTCTAGAAAGAGGGGCCTGTGCAGGGCATGTTCTTATTTTGCAAACATGGTCATGAACTGCTATTAAGTTCAGTGTGGCTTTGCATCTTAGGTAAAAGTCTGCAGTTTGCAGGATCCATGGAAGTGTATGCCAGCCCTTCCACAAATACAGCATTATCTGTTTTCACATTGCATTTTGCAGTCAGATGTGTGACAATCAAATATGCAATTTCTATAGACAAACAGAAGAATGTGAATAGAAAAGAATAAAGAAAAGGGAAAAAAAATCCCCAAAACACAGCTGTCAAATTGATAGCAGAAGTCAGGGATGGCTTACAAGGAAAGGTGAAAATGATGTGGCTGTCCTGTTAACACTATCACCAGCCAGAAGAGCAGCATGACAAGGGAGCACTTGAGTAGCTCCAGGTCCCCTCCCAGACCAGAGCTGTATCTGGCCCTGAAAGCATCTCACAATATAGGCCTTGCAATAGGAAAAAACCCACTCAATTATTGACAACTTCCTGGTGTTTTCTGTAGGTGATTTGCTTTTTAATGTCATTATAAATTAACATCTCACTACTATAATATGAAAATTAACCCAGATTTCATTTTGTTTTTGCAACTCTTTTAATTTAATGTAATATGATTTGGACAGGTAAGCATTTAAAAATCATAATTTAATTAAATTGCCAGTGCTAAGGTATGTCCCTGACCAAAGAGCACTGAGTGGAAATTTAGACAAAACACAATGTCTCCTTTTTATTCTATGATTCTATTGAGGCAACGTGCCTAAAAACAATCAGATGTGTTAACAGGATTGTAAAACATATGCATGTTTTGGTCTTGTTCATATAAGGCAAGATGCTGTAATTTTCTTGAATAGTTGGAGGAAGTGGTTAATTTTCTTGTGTAGATCTTCATTCATGCATGTTTAAAATTGTAATGGGCTATTGGACATTTTACAATGAATCGTCTGTCTCTTCACCCACCTGAATGCCCCATGGTCATACTGAAAGCTAATTGGAAGATGTAAAAAGTCCACGGGTATAATTTTCTATTTTCCATTACAGGCCAACAAAAGGGAGAAAAAAGAAAGAAAAAGAAAGAAAAGAAAAGAGAAAGAAAAAGAGAAAGAAAAAGAGAAAGACCAAGAAAAAAAAAAAAGAGAAAGAAAAAAGAAAAAAAGAAAAAGAAAAAGAAAAAGAAAAGAAAAGAAAAAGAAAAGAGAAAGAAAAAGAAAAAAGAAAAAGAAAAGAAAAAGAAAAAAAAAGAAAAGAAAAAGAAAAAGAAAAGAAAAAGAAAAAGAAAAAAAAAAAAAAGAAAAAAAAAAAAGAAAACTTTTGGTTCTGGAAGACTTAATTTGAACCATTTCAAATTTTACTTACCTGTAGATTCATACCATGTGGTGGGTTATTCAGAGTTTATATTATGGATGGTTACGGTTACTCAACGTATGAACATTGTAAAAAAGACATGCACTGGATACAATACATACTCTATCTCTTCCCAAGTAGAAAAAACCTGCAGAAACCTTCTCCCTCACCCCTTCCCAAGATCTGGGACTCTCTCCAGGTATCTGCCACCTTTTGCTCTGAAATTTCCACCCAGAGCTTGTGAAATATATGTAAAGCTAATTCTGTAGGTCATTCTCATGGCAGAGCTAGAACTAGATAAACAGGGCTCCCAAACCAGACCTAGCAGTCTGCTCAGCAGGTGAGTGGGGAACCAGACAGAAGCACCAGATGGATGTCAGATTTCTGTGACTTCATCTTTGGCTTCCCCAGAACATGCTCTGGTGAATGAGTTTCATTTTGGGCCTGAAAAAAGGAAGAAATGGTCTGGGTCAGCTGCAGCCTCTAAGGAGAGGGGTGCTGTAAAGGATCCAAAGACATCCCAAAAGGGCTGACAGATGAGACACAAGGCTGTGACAGACCAGCACCCGTCCAGGGCAGCAGCTGGAAAGCAGGAGAGTACAGCAGCACATCCCAGTCACCATTGTGTGCACATTTAAGCAACAATGTGCAGTCTTCATTGTTTTCTTACAGTGCCTTGCACTCGGATTTTTCAAGTAACTTTTAACTGGCTAAATAGATAAAATCCAATGAAATATTTAATTAGACTTAATTAGACTTTTCTAAACAAAACTTTTTTTTTTTTTTTTTTTTTTTAAACAAAAGCAGTGCTTTCCACTGTAGGTTTTTGCAGAGAATATGGTTTCTTTTCTGGAAGGTCAGCCCAAGCAAAAAAATTCCATCAAGCTCTGTGTTGGAAAAGTGGTGGGGTTTTTCAGCCTCTGAGACCCTGAAAAGTATAGTCAGGGCTACAGTGGCTTTTCACAGCATTTCATACTGGCTCATTTGTCTCACTGTTTATGTAGATAGGGGGCTGCTAAGAAGTCTTTTCTGGTCCTTCCCATCTCAGATGCCTCAGTCTGGGACACTTTTTACTCCTTAATTTTGAAATCAGAGTGAAAAGATCTTTTCTCCGCTCTTTTTACGTTCTTCTCATCATGCCAAAAGCTGTCTTGAATTATGCAGCTTTTGTAAAACTCCTTGAAATGTGTTTATATAAGAACAAACCGTAAAAATTGAAGTGAAAGGACCAAATCCTGCTCTGCACTTACTCTCCATTGATGAGGCACTCAGGGAAAGCCTGAATGGCAGCACATGAATAAGGGCAGAAGAGAGATTAAATTATACTCCAGGGGAGTTGAGGCACCATGGGCAGGCAGTGCAGATTCCAAACATACTCCCTATGGATCCCATATGCAAAGGTGGACGGTTCGCTCACGGCACTGACACAAAACAAAGATTGAGTTTCTTACCCACTTTGCATGGCAAACTCATGACGTAGCTGACAGCTGTTTCTGTGGCAACCCTACTTGGGAAATTTGTACACTGCCAAATAAAACCCAGCTTGTCTTCTCTTTATAACTGGTGTCCTCGTGCTGCCCAGTATGGCATGCGTGCTGGGCCATGGCTGGGGAAGGCACTGTGTGAGACAAGGGGTCCCAGAGCTCTCTGGCCCCCAACACAGCAAGGATGTGGAGCTGTTGGAGTGGGTGAGAAGAGGGCCATGAAGATGATCAGAGAGCTGAAGCACCCCTCTTATAAACAGGCTGAGAAAGGTGGGACTGTTCAGCCTGGAGAAATCTCCAGATTATACCTGCTTTCCAATACCTAAAAGGTGGCTTAGAAGACCTGGAAAAGGACTTTTTACAGGGGCATGTAGTGCCAGGACAAGGGAGAATGGCCTCAAATTGAAACAGGATACATTTAGATTAGATATTAGGAAGAAAGTCTTTGCTGTGACAGAGTTGTGGCCCCGGCACAGGTTGCTCAGAGAAGCTGTGGATGCCCCATCCCTGGCAGTGCTCAAGGTCAGGCTGGATGGGGCTTTGAGCAACCTGGTCTAGTGGAAGGTGTCCCTGCCCATGGCATGGGAGCTTGAACTAGGTGATCCTTTCCAACCAAACCATCCTATGACCCTATGATTATTTATCCTCCTGGGAGAGAAGCTTGCAGGCTTACAAATTCCCTCCACAGCAGTCTTGAAGGCTACCAGAGTCCTTTTCTTTAACACCCTCCCGCACTGTCATTGCCAACCAAGTTATAATCATATGTTAATGATTTTTAAAACTAAGATGAAATTACTACAATTGACTTACTACAAACCCTGCTTTCTGACCAGTCACTGAGCCCCCTCCTCTTTTGCCAGTATATGGATATAGAGCTTCTAGGTGTTGCAAACATGCAAACCCCAGCACCTAGGATGTCTCCAGAGAAGACAGATAGTCTTATTGTTATAAAATTAAAACTTACACTTTAAATTGCCTGGAGCAGATGTGCTTCCATAGGCATCTGTGGGAATTCATGCCAGAGGAGGAACTGGGTCTAGAATTTGATCCATTTTAAAAAGATCCTTAACACCACAGATCACAGTTTATGCTTCTGGGCATGCAAAAATATATACATTTAATTTTAAATATGCATTTAATTTCTTACCATATCAGAAGTAAGCAGGTAACATTTTTGGGGGGTGGGATTTTAGCCACATTCATCCTGTTTATTCCAAGGAAACTGGGAGGTCATCTTTTCTGGAACCTCCCCCTCCAGGGCAGGGCTGCTCTGCGCCGTGATAAGAAGCTTCCCTACTCTTTATTGTCTTATAAACAGGATAATGCTTGGCTTTATGAATGTGACTTTGCCTGATTTTTGAGATACTGACACAATGCATATTTGCAAAAACTGTTCCTTCCTCTGGCCATCTGAACACAGTGTTTGAGAGAATATTTATGTTTGGATATGTGAGATCAAAGACTTATGCAAACAAAGGCTTCAACAGAAAAATAACAAATAGAAGACACTTGTAAGAGCTGAACACAGTTGAAAGCACAATGAATATGAGGATAAATACAGGTTCCTGTGCAGCTGCATGCTTGAAGGAACAGATCAGCCATAGACACAACAGTCAGGCTCAAAGGCAGGGTGCTACAATGTGTTTACAAAATCCTATTTACCAGGGAGTGCCTGAAGTAGGATCTGAACAGGGTACTGGGAAAATCTCTGCATAGATGCTCTCAGCCAGCACCAGAAAAGGCAATGAACATTCCCACTGAGGGCTGGAAGGACCTAGAACGAGCCCCAGATTGTGTTTCCCCAGCGTGTCGGAGCACAGAGTGAGCAGCTGTGTTTGCCAGTGTGCTGGCCAGCACAGCTTTTCCCCTCTGGCACCAGGGGACTGTTACTTTTCAACCTGTTTCTGGCTGACAGGCAAGAGATTTCAAAGGACCACTTTTCTGCAAGACAAAAGGGCACATGGAGTTACTGAGAGATGATGTCAGTGGATTTGCAGCTAATATTCACATGCTGTCTTTTCCCCATGGCAGCTCACCTCTGTCCCAGCAGAGTCTAGCAGCAAGGCAAAGCTGCAATACAATTAAATCACTTAGGGGAGAAATCTCCCCCAGACCCCAACACAAGTCACAGTGGCCCTCAGCTGCCTCTCAACATAGACTCTATTGTTTCATTCTTTCTGAAAAAAATAGCCTAGCAGTTTGATTCTTATAGTTGGTTTCCTGCAAAACCTTCCAATTCATTTGCCCAGAAAGAAAACAAAAGAAAACCAAAAAACCACCCCCAAAACCCCCCTCCAAAAACAAAATCAAAACCAAAAAAAAAACAAACAAACAAACAAGAAAAACAAAATAAAACAAAACAAAAACAAAACCCCTCAATCAACTAACCAAAAACCAGCAAAAAACCCCAAACTTCTTTCCTTTAGCTCTAAATAAATATTTTGGAAGTACATGCCACCTAAATCTGTTCCCTGAGATCTCTACTGGGATAAGTGCTGGTAAGTTGTAGAGAATGGCATAATTTGGTTATTAATTAGAAAGACATGTAGATAAATGCCTGACTTCATGCACTTTTAAGCTCATCATGATCAGAGATGGACAATGCTACCAGAACTCGTGTTGCAAATAGCAGTAACTTTGTCCACAAAACAAAATAGTGGAAATAAAGGGACAAGGCACACACATGCTGTGAAATCATTGCTGAAACTAATGCCAAACACAGCAAATTAGGCATCTTGAAGTAAGACACAGAGAAAACTTAAAATGAGCAGAAAACAGAGGAACTGGCATATTTCAGGAATTGTATATTTTTCCCATGCAGGATCCCATGCAGGTCACATACCTAGGAGCTATGTGCTTTAGAAGAATCTGTCAGTTTAGTGCCTTGATGCTGACGGTTCTTATCTACACACTGCCCAAATGTCTGGTAGTTCTGGTTTGCAGTTCATAAAAGCAGTTATTCTGAGAGCAACATTTTATTTGTGACCCATTGTCTCTTCCAATTTCCATTGTTTTCCCACTGAAAACCCCTAAAAATACATTGTGTCATTTTCTGAGGGTGAAACTGTAATAGCTCATTTTTTTAATGCATGTTCTCTATCTTTTCTTATTGTTTCTCTTAGGGATCTTCTGTAAAATGAAAAATAACAACATAATACAATTGAACAGATACCACTAAATGCTTATTACTAAATACTCAAATTTTAAAAATTACAATGATTATACAGTTAAGGGTTAGACAGCATAGAAACCTTGCAAAGTATGTGAGAGAAGTGAGGCTGGTTTAGTGCATACACTTATATAGCATGGTCTCCTCAATATTTCATTTGGAACACTAGGGACAGGGCATATGTACCTCCACCATAAAGATGGGTGATGAAAAAATTGTTCTTCAAAAGAGGGTTCAAAACTTTTTCCAGAAAGCTCCTTCTTTGCCACTCCAGGTAGGATCTAGATCCTAAAGATGTCTATATACAGGTATTAATCTGGGAGCATGTTGTGTAAGCTTCTGTTGCAGTCAGTTGAAATCTATTTACTCCTGTCATTGGAGTTCCTAAAAATAGGTGCCTAGTTGAGATTCCCTGGTTCCATAAAAAGGCATCTATACAGGCTGGCAGATGTGACAGAGAGTTAGGATAGGACTTATGCAGCAGCAGCAGCAGGATGCTACAAATGCTTTACTATCTGGCTCCTGATGGTGTTTCACTAACTCAGTGAAGCCCAGTGACTTCTGGTTTTGGCTTTATTGTGACCATAATGATTGCACTTTTTGACATATTGTGCCTTTATTGAGTGACCTGTCCTGACACACAGGATAATTTTGAAGAAGCTGTATATAACACTTTCAAAGGGTAATGATACCCTGTGATGCACAGCAATTTAAAAAAAAAAATCACAATATTCTTTCCAACAAAGGGCTGCTCTAGCACTGGTGGCAATCCCACTTTGGAAGGAAATCTCTAAGCATCTCTTCCATCTGACATTTCTATGATGCTACGGGCCTGGCTTACTCATTCCTACACAACAGAACACCTTTATAACCTCTTCACAAGATCTGTTCCAATCTTGAGTGGAATCTGAAGTCAGAACTTACATTTTTCATTACTTTTTTTTTCTTTTAAGTCTGGTTCAACAATTCCTCTGCCATGGGCTGTGTCTACATTTCTAGAGGGTCCAGCACACTCTCTGTGCCATGCAAATAAGAGTGTCTCAAGATACTGCAATCATTCTTCAATTGGATCCAATTATATGGAGGCCTTACATGGAGAAATATCTCACCAAGTTAAGGAAAAGCAAAGTATGAACTTAAAGCTGATCATGTATTTAAGTGGTTTTCAGAACACAGGTAACCAAGAAAATAGCAAGTAGAGATTTTAACCAGACCAAGACCCTTGTTCCATGAGCAGCAAATTCTTCCTGATTGTAACAATTAATTGTATTTATATGACCTTTTGACAAGTTTGAGCTGTTAGGAAGTGTGAAGGTGTGCTGCTACAAATGGAAGGAGATAAGGCTGAGCTTGAGGACAAGGTCCAGTTGTCCCCACGTCTTTACTCTAGCTCCTTTTCTGCCTTAGCTCCAAATAGATCTCCTCAAAGCAAACATAAGAGAGGAGTAAGCAGGGTAAATGGGGGCACTGATTGCTTCTGATACTCTGCTATTTTGTAGTAGAAACAGCACTGGTGAGACAAGCCTAGAGCAGCTTGGGCTTAGGGATTTCACAGATTTACCCAGAAACTGCAGGCAGCAGGGAAAAGAGGGAAGGAAGGGTGGAAAATAGCAGTGCAGTAGGTGTGTTAGTTAGAAAGCACCTCAGGGGTGTTCAGCTTTGGGGGGCTCTATTGCATGGTGTTAGAATGAGTACTTGTACTATTAGAACAGCTGCATCAGCAGCAATGCAACAAAAAGGCACAGAATAGCACATTTATATGTCATTTATCCTTTTCACCTAAGAAATTAATTTCAGAACAGAATGAAATAACTGGATGTAATTGAACAGACATCCAGCTTAATACTTGTGTTTGTAACATTTGATAACTATTTTTTTTTTTTTGGGAGAACATGGTGTTGGATTCTCAGTTGACTCATTCATTGTGCAAGTATCCACTAGATTTCCAACCACTGAGATTTATTTCTTTTCATTAAAAGTCCACATTATTATTTATATGGTCAAGAACATAAGTAATGTTGGAAAAAATAAGTATTTAAGTCTAAGAAAGAATATTCAAATCAATAATAACAAAAGAAAAGAAAAATATGTAGTACATATTAAAAATGAAAACAATTGTTATAAATATAATGGCCTTAAATGTTTGCTTTTATGTGACAGATGTTTTTAACAAAATGTCTATGTTGGCAGTTAGAGCACACTTATGATTTTAATTTGTGTAATATTCCCTTTTAGTATTGATGTCTATTTACAACATCTGTGAAGGGTCTGTAACCTGAATGTGACAGGGAAAAACTAACAGACTGCTATTGGAATCTTTCCACTGGGTCCATGTAACAGACTATTAACAAAAATCTTAAATAGCTATTCTAATCATCAACAGCAATCTTACACAAATTATATCAGACCCAAAGGACCCGATTAACTTTAAAATGCCTTACAGACCTGAAACATAAATTTTGCTCCTCCTACCTTCCTCTGTAGAGTCAAAATCAGATCATATCACAGGCACTGGGTTTAGCTAGGCACACACAAAATCAGTATGCAAGGCAGGCTGCAGACACGCAGGCAGGGTTCCACTTTCATGACAAGGAAAGCACATTTCTGAGTACTAAATTAAATAAATGTAATCCTCCTTTTTTTTTTTTTTTTTCCTTTTGCTGTTCTATAAATCTCCAACTGGAATTCCCATTCTGTAACAACTCTTTCAAACAGCTGGAACTTAGACAACATCCTGGCATGGGGAGGCATTAATATGTCATTGAAGTGATACCACTGATAGAGGCAGATACAGGATTTCTGCTGGAGGAAAGCCAAGTCTTACCAAGATGGTTTCACATAATAGGAAAGTGTAAATGAGAGAACATGAGTTGGAGTTTTTTGCTATTAATTTCTTAATATTTGCACCAAAATTTGAAATGCTAACTGTTATTGTTATGTCCCAAAGGTCTTTTCACAGAGCTCTTGCTTGTTCACGCCTTTTAAGTCAGGAGCCAAGATTTCCCCACCTTTTGCCACTTAGGCGCTCTCTTTCCCTCCCCTCCCACACATACCCTTTGTTTGACCCCATCTATACTACAATAACTATTTAATTAACAACAGTTGTTAAATTTGTTTATGGCCTGACCTTGTAAGTTTGGCTGGCCAGTTAAGATGGAGCCAAACTGTTTTATATCTCGGTAACAAAAAAAGCCTAGGTAGAGACCTCAGCTAAAGAGCTTTTTTTAATAAAAACTGAAAACCAAAATGCAACAAAAGAAGGTCATTCCATTTGTATCCCCTGTTGGCCTCATCCACCGAGGCTGTCCAAGCTGCATTATAACCAGGTCCTTGACAACAGAGCCCAGCAGCCACTGACTGCTAAAGTTTTCTATTTCTCATGCAGTAGAGGAGAACGGGGGCAGTGCTTTGAAAGTTTTTATTTAAGGCAAAGCTTTCTATTTATGGTAAAATCTTTCTTCATCTCTAAGCCTGTTTTGCTTGGCATCTGGAAGTTGGGTCTAGTTTCTGTAGAGGCAGCCCGAGGGTCTAGGACAAATCTGGGTCTCTGCTGGGCACAGCTGCTTCTGTCTGAGCTGCTGATATGGTCCCATGGGTAGGAAATTTCTGGTGTTCCTTGCAGTTACACCTTCTTTCTCTCTCAGTAGACATATTCCACTTCTCTTTTTCTATCTTTTTATCCTCATTTGCAAAATCCTCCTTATTTCTTGTGGGTTTATTTACAATTACTCTTCCCTTTTTCTGCTTATTGTCCCTCAGAATTTCCACATTAAATCACTTAAGAGTTGAGCATAGAAGTCTTAGTTTATTAAAAAAAAAAAAAAAAAAGGTGTTAGCTCTGGTTTACCTCTCTACTCCTAAGTGCATTACATGGAAATCCTGCAAGAAGTGCATTACATGGAAATCCTGCAAGGCAGAACTAGGATAGCCTCCCCAAGGACTGATGGTGACCTAGATGTGTTCTATGTAATTCACAAATTATATATTGCACAAATAAACCCAGTCAGCATTTCCATATTTCTTAGGCTTTCTTCTTTTTCAGAAATATTCAGATAATAGTTTTAGCACTTTAGTATTTTTAATACCTCAGTGGAAACACCTTTCCCTGAGTCCAGGATGGTTCCCCAAGCATTATGCTGCTTAAGCAAAACTGACTTGTAAAATTTTATTTCAACTCTGTGAAGAAAATTTGACTGCAGATGGGTCTAGAGCCAGACCATAGAAGGCTTAGAGAGTATTTTCATGGTGTAGAAGAAACAAAGCCTGGCTGCAAGTGAAGGAACTCACCCATTTGCCCTCAGAAGGCAGATTTGTTTTTGGTAGCAAGGAGAACTGCTCTTCCTTGTGCCAATGTCACTGCTCACAGAAGAGGACACAGCACTCCTGTGGGTGCTGTCCATGGAACAAAGCCAGCCCAGGTGATCAGAGATTTATCAGCACTTTTCATGAATGCATACCTTGGCCAAACTGGCACTTAATTTATGAAAAAAAAAAAAAACCAAAAACAGAGCATGGGTGGACAAATAGACAGGCATTCCACACTGTGAATGTCAAGGTCTTATAGTGTGAATGCCAAGGTCTTATAGTAAAGTCTTCAGATATTCACTGAAAAAAAATATGTATTCTTATTCCTAAACAGCTTAATTCTTCTGTTGTGCAACTGAGCTTGAAACAGGTTTTGTGTGAGACCTCTTCCACTCCCAGTCACACTTGTGGTTGAGCTAGCACAGTGGAACTGCCATCAGAGTTCTCCTTGCTCCTGCTTCACCCCAAGAGGAGAGAAGGCACAAATCTTCATTTTATAGTGTGTTCTTTGTTATCCAAATGTGCAAAATATTTCTGCTTGAAATCAGTCAGATTTTTTGACTACAAGTATCCACTTGTTTCTTCTTTTATTCAAACAGACTTATTTCAAATTCTGTTACTATCCCTTTGAACTAGCAGTTTTCCTGTGCCTTTTGCGTAATGAACTGTACATGTTCCAAAACAGTCAAAGATAATTAAATCATAAAACAGTAGATCTCTGATCCACCTGAGTGTCAAGGAAAAATTAAAAACATATTTTGGAGAAAGATTAAGGAATCATCATCTCAGCCACCAGTCTGTGTGCTTTCAGAAGACACAGGTGTATTAGAAAAGCTGAGTTCAACTGGTGATCCATGGCTTTTCTATAGAAGATTTTGTTCAAGAACTTTTTGTCTTCTGTTCAACTCACTAACAATGTACACAGCAAAATCAGTTCCCATACCTGAAATGAAATTTTGGACTGACCTCTTCTACATTTTCAAATTGTTCCAGATAGACACAAGATTTGGACTTGTATTCAACTATTCAAAAGAAGTTTTAATGAAACTATATGAAAATTTATTCTATTTTTCTACATTATCTAGAGCAATATTAAATCACATAAACCACTATATTAAATACACATGCCTCTTAATTGCTATTACTTTTAGCATAGTTTCCCATAATTCCTACAATAAGGCAATCTGTCTCTTCTCCTCTTCTGATCTCCATGGCCAGTTTCAATCAAATTAGAAAGAACAAGGCTCAAATTGGAGTCTTGCCTTAGGTTTTTAACTTGACCAAACATTTCAGAAAAGTGAAGAATAAGCTCTCCTAGAGCAGTTTCCCTCTACAGTCAGTGGAGACTGGTGAATCCCTTTGGATCTCTCTGAAGGCAGACCTTGTCTACAAAAATTAGATGCCTAATCTCAGAGAGGCAGCAAAGGTCTATTGCTGCTTTGGTAGGGCAGAAGCACTGAAATAAGGCTGGCTCTCTGTCTTTCTTGAATTTAAGCTCAAGTTAGGTCCCTCAGTCAGGCAGGCTTGAGCCCTTTCAGGCATCTATAAAACAATGAAGTTTTTCTGGAGGACAGGGGTGCTCAGGCAACTTGCCCTTGCTGAGAAAGAGACACGGTGAGCTCAGCTATGGCAGGGCCTGGGGGCCAACAGCACACCCCAGCTCTGAGTAAGCTGCTGCATGTGATGAGTCTCAGCTGGCTCAAAAGTGCAGAGGACCTGGGCAGGGGAGCTGGGGTTATGATGAGGGAGGCAGACGATCAAAGACAGAATTCCATAAGGAACAATTTGTTCCTTTCAGAATTTGTTTGCATTCATTAGTTCTGCTGCGCACAAAACGACTTATTCAAGTGTGTCAGTTGTTTTGTTTACTCTCATAAATGCCAAATGCATTCCAAATTCAACTGTTGGAGTAATGGGTAAGCCTGTCCTTAACCGTACCAATTGCTTTTCCAAATGAAAATCCTCTGCTGTAGGAATATATCTTTTGTGGGCAGATTTGCTGATATTGCAGTCCAAATGCCTAATTCTTACAGGAACAACCATTGCACTGACTATTGCTTACATTTTTAATCTTTCTTTGGCCTCTGGCCATATTCTAAATAAATGAAACATGCCTGTATTGTTCCATCCAGCAGACAGATGATAAAAGGTCTGTTTCAGACTATGGGCAAGTCAGTCTTCAGCCAGTCATTTCTAAAGATATGGAACAAGTACAGCAGTCTTTAAGTTTAATACAACCCTTTCACATTTTAAATCAATTTACAATCTTTCTTTGTAATCAGTTTGGTTACCTCCCAAATCCTGTACAGGGGATGATTTATTGCCAATTCTTCATTTCTGGTATGATGTTCTTGATAAGGGTTATGTCAAAGACAACAATTCTTGATCTGTATAGAACCTTTGAAAAAGCATCTCACATAGGTCCTTTGTTTCTATAAAGCTATGGATGGTACATAAACCTTAATAAGTTATTATTCTAATTATCTGCCTTGAAGGTCACAAAATACTGTTAATGATGTTCCAAGTAACAGGGACCCTTTGCCTCCTAGAATTTCCCTTGAGAACATATTTGGCTGAAATAAAATTTTATGTATATTAACAATATAATCTATTTGCAGAGCTCACAAAATAAGACTTACTTGCATTAGTGAAGACACAACACTTCATAAGGCAATACATAATTCAACATAGAATACTGATTTTCAGTCTGAATTAAAGGTAACCTGAGAGTATAGCTAGTTTCAATATGATTAACGCATGCAACAAGCTAAAATTCACCAAATACTTAATTACCAGTAAGATTTATTTTGCACATGAATTCAGGAGACTTTTAAAAGATAAATGAAAGACTGTTGTGAAGTGAAAAGTTTTATGTAGTATAGGAGATGAAACCATTAACTCAGAAACAAATGAAAATCCTAAATTCTTAGGTATATCTTCACATTTCCACAGAAAAGACCCTTTTTTTTCCTGAAAATTTCTACTGTCATTAAAAAACATGGTCAAGGATTCCTGCATGCCTGGCTGTCCATTTGGAGCCATGGTAATCACTTTGCCTGGGCTGGTGGTTCTGGGTAAATGGGCACTGTGCATGCACCAGTACCTGCACTCATCTGCAGCTGTTACACAGTCTGTTTCACACAGATGCAGATCTACAGTAAGTTTTCTTCATGTGCAGTAAGTCTCACACTGCCAGAAATGTCAAGCTCACAGTGCATGAATGGGCCATGCCTACGAAATCTTCACCCACAACTCCTAGAAATGCGTGAGCCTTGCAAGATTTATTTGACTACTGACCTGTTGTGCCTGCTTGCAGCTGTCCTATTTGGCAAAAATTCTCACTGTGCCTGTTATGAGCCATAGTGAGGCATGGCTGTGTCTAAGCTAGTAAATAAATCAACCAAGAGTGCCTTCCGTGGACTCAAGGGAAGAAGCATGATGCTGACACTGTACTCATCCCCCAAAACAGGGTGACCCTGTGTGGTGGGTTCACTCTGGCTGAGTGCCAGATGTCCAGCAAAGCCACTTTGTCATTCCCCCTCATCAGCTGGAAGGGGAAAGAAAATATAAGGAAAGGCTTGTGGATGAGCAGGGAAAAATCATTCAACAATTACTGTCACCAGGAAAACAGATTCAACTTGGGAAAATCAATTTATTGCAAATCAAAACAGAGCAGGGTAATGAGAAATTAACCCAAATCTTAAAACACACTTCCCTTGCCATCCCTTCTTCCAGGCAGAGCTCAACTTCACTCACAATTTCTCCCCTGCCTTGCCAGTGGCACAAGAGGATGGTGAATGGGGGCTGCAATCAGTTCATCACAGACTGTCATCACACATCCTCAGCAGGATGACTCACTCATCCCCTGCTCCAGCATAGTGACCCTCCCACAGGAACCAGTCCTTCACAAACTTCTCCAACATGAATCCTTCCCATAGGCTGCAGTTCTTCACAAACTGCTCCTGTGTGGGTCCTTTTCATGGGGTGCAGTCCTTCAGGAACAGGCTGCTCCAGTGTGAGTCCTCAGAGAGGCACAGGTCCTGCCAGGAGCAGCTTCCCGTGGGTGACAGCCTCCTTTGGGCTCCTACTCTGGGTGAGGTCCTTCACTGGCTGCAGATGGATCTCTGCTCCACTGTGGATATGCATGGGCTGCAGGGGCACAGCTGCCTCACCATGGGCTGCACTGGGGGCTGCAGGGGAATCTGCTCTGGCACCCAGAGCACCTCCTGCTCCTGCTTCCCCACTGATCTCAGTGTCTGCAGAACTGCTGCTCTTGCATAGTCTCACTCCTCTTTCTGTCTGCAACAGTGCAGTTTTTTCCCACTTCTTAACTCTGCTATCCCAGAGGCACTGCCACTGCTGGGCTCAGCCTTGGCCAGCAGAGGGTCAGACCTGGAGCCAGCTGGCATTGGGTCTCTCTGATATGTGAAAAACTTCCAGCAGATTTTCACAAAAGTGACTCCTGTAGGCCCTCCTGCTACCAAAACCTTGCCATGTAAACCAAGTCACACTGCTCACACTACTTATTGTGCAAAGTCTTGTTGTCCCTGGCATTGTGCTGGTGCAGTGTCTGGGAAGTTTACTACTTGGCACATGCCTGGAGTTGCAACCAATTAGACAATACAGATGGTTTCTGGACAGTGTTTGAGGCCATGGTCTAACCCTGTGTATTTTACTTCTCCTGATATCACTCAGATACAGTAAAGAAGCCACAACCAGGAATTATACAAGAAGCAGAAGACGTCTGTGTTCTGTGGGAACTGGCATTCCAACAGTGGAAGAACCAATAACTTGTCTTAAATACGTTTCTTCATTTGTGAGGGCAGTGCTTGTATTCTGCATTAAATTAGGCTTCTTGGACTTAAAACTCAGGTATCTCACACTGTTATAGACCTGCCTGCTCTTTCTAAACCCACTCATACCTGTACCTTCTGCTTATAGCTCACCCTGCTTTCACTTGTAGGCAGTTTGGTTCTCACACAACCACTAAGCAGCCCACACTTCTGGCCCCTTGAAGGGATTTCTATGCATGACCACAGATGGGCATAGGCAGATAACCCTTTCTAAAATATTTGGGTTTTAGAATAGCAACAACAAAACAATGTTCTGAATTCACCTGTGAAGGTAATTTTCTGATCAATTTGAGTTCTGTAGGTGATTGAATTTTCCTTTGAACTGTGGCATAAGCTCAAGCTCTTGTTAGACATCACATAATCCATGCCCATGTTAACCATTTTACAAATGCTATTATTCAAAGCTGGGAAGCCTTCAGGAATATTCACACCTACATATGTTGTGCTTTAACCCCAGCTGGCAGCTGAACACCTCTGCAGCTGCTCACTCACTCCTACCCTGCCACCTCAGGAGGAGAATCAGAAAATCTTCAACTTCATAGGCAGAGGTAGGAACAGTTTAACAATTCAAACAAACTAAAATATATTATTAATACTAATAATATTAATTATAATAATAACAATATTCATAATGAAAAAGGAGATGGAGAGAAATAAACCCCTCCAAAAACCAAGCAATGCTCAGCACATTTGTTCACCACACACTGACTGAGGCCCAGCCAGTCCTCAAGGAGTGATCTGCTTCTTCTGCCCAACTTCCCACAGTTTAAATACTGGCCATGATATTCTGCAGTATGGAATATCCCTTTGCCCAGCTTGGGTCAGCTGTCCTAACCATGTCTCTTCCCAGGTTCTTGTGCACCTGCTGGCAAAGCATGGGACACTGAAAAGCCCTTGATTCAGAGCAAGCACTACATAGCAACAACAAAAATGTCAGTGTGTTGTCAACATTGAGATACATTCTCATACCAACTTCTAAACACATCACTGTACCAGCTATTTAGAAGAAAATTAGCTCTATCCCAGCTGAAAGCATGACAATAAGAAAGAATAATTAAGAGAGAGAAATCTTGGCTATGATGTTAATACTCCACTGCCTTATGGCATTTGAACATCAAAATACTCATGACTAAGGCATTTAGAATTTGTATTTCTTTATCTCACAATCCTCCTCTTCCCTAGAAAGGTCACTAATGTCATCTGAAATACCCTAAGGTATCTGACACATGTACATGCAGCTAAAGGTTATGACAAAAGACCTAAGGGAGACAGTGCCTGACTAGACCAGAAGCAGGTGGCCAGGTGTTCGCACTCTGCAAACAAATTGAGCCTACAGTCAACAAATGCCATGAATTTTAGAGAGCTGATGGGCTGTCCAGAGATGAGTATCTGTTTTAGGGGAGCTGAATGTCACCTGAAAGATGTTTCTTTCCTCAGCCTGGGTGTGCACTCTCATAAAACATGAACCTGCATCAAATGTGTCTGAAGTCAGTGACCACTTACTGAGGGAGGACTCAGACATGAACACAAATAAACAATATGCTCCTCTAAGCCCCACTTCCTTAGGAGACTGGGCTATAAACACCACTCAGAGTTTTCATAATTATTTCACTGCTGCTGTTGGTTCCCTGTCCCACTCTATTGATGGTAGAGGACAGAGATCTTTTATGGCAGCCCCAATGACAAGAATTCAGTGTGTCTGCTGCAAGACTAAGTAAGTCTGGGTTTGAAGTGCAAAAATGACCATCACTGGTGCACAATTTGACCACCATTTGTGGTTCACAGATTGGCACACAATATTTATTAGGAAAGAAATTAAGTCTGCATGGAATTATCTCTCTGAAGACAGTATTATAAACAGTTACACTCTTTGAGATTCCACCTGTTGGGTTTCCTGCAAGAGCATAAGCGTGTTAGTTTAGACTTGTATGTCTGAAATCAGAAGTTAACTATTTTAAGTTTCTTAATTAACTATAAGGGACCTCTGTAATGCTGTCTTAGTTGTTGCTGGATAAAAGAATTATGAATGTGTTGCTTTAATAATGGAATTGCTGTTAGTATGCAGCAGGGGGGGAAAACGGCAGAAATAAAACCATTAATCACACAGTGGTTGTTCAGAGAGAACTCCTCAGAGAGAAAAAATAGAAACACCACAGATGAACAGAAATTATAGATGTTTAAAGATGTTTGAGGAGAAAAATAAGTGGCATTTTCTGAACTATATGGATAGTATCTTAGGATTAACAGTACTTCAGGACACACTAGGATACTCTAGGATAAATAGTATTCTCACAAATGTCTGAAAAATTTAGACTTCCATTCCTCAGTATCAAAAGAATGTAGCCTCAATAGAACACACAAACATATGCACATACAATTTTTATATGGAAGATATATATATATATATATATATATATATATACACTTAAATGGTTGGGTCAATATTCACAGAAACATGTGTATGTATCCATGCATATAAACTGTGGTAGAAAGGTACTGTTAACATTTTTTTTACCTTACAGATATTACATTTCTAACCATTGATACTCTGGAAGGAAAATTGCAGCATCAAGACTGTCAAAATACTTTTGGCTAAAAATAATAACAAGAACAATAATACAAGCAAAAATGACAATAATAATGCCATCACACAGCACTTACAAGGTTCACTGTAACATTCAACCTTCTTTCTTACCAACCTGGACAGTTGGTTTCATAGCTTTAATTCATGCTCAGCTTTTGAAGTGAACATTTGCTTTCTGAGAGTATCCTAATGGGACTGAGAAATTTGTTGAAATACATAGTAAAGGAAGGCAGGGTAAATGTGGCTGCTATAATACTTCTGATGCAACAACTTTTAACCTGAAAATATTAGAAAAATCTCATATGTTTAACCTTTTTTAAAAAAAAATCAGGGGTCTAGTAGGTTTGGGTTTTTTCTTGTTTGGTTTTTGAGGTTTCTTTTTTGGGTGTGTTTTTTAAATTATTTATTTATTTTTTTATTGTTGATTGGTTGGGGGGAGGGGGGGTTGTTTCTGGTTTGGGGTTTTTTTTGGGTGTGTTTTGGGTTTTTACCAGTGTCTGAGTCATAATGAGGATATTTTGCAGTAACTTACTGCTGTGGATAAATGCATCAAGCACATTAAACAAGTGTTGCTACTGTTCATTTCAAGCCAGCTCACAATCTGTATACTCATTCAACTTTTTTATCTAAACAGTATACATCATTCTGAGCAGCTTCTATAAACAGACCAAGGTCTGCTTGCTATAGCAACACACTTTCAATAAGTGAATTTTCTGGTCGATTAAACAGAGAAACAATAACATTTCTTAGATCCAGCATACGTGTGTCAATTAATATCTTCTTGTGCTAACCCCACTACAAGGTCCTCATCCATTCTTAGGGTGAGGTGGAAGAACCAAAAAAAAAGGGGGAAAGGGAAAACGATAACAATGATCACAACTGTATGTAAATTGGGGCCTCTCCCAGTACAGACAAAAAAAAAAAAAAAAAAGTGGAGAAAAGTTCATCTGAGGTATCTTCAATTTGGATATCTACCTCTAGACAGGTGGGCTAACTCTGACATAAACTTATGAAGTAGGCCAGATGGATACTGCTCTGTTTGTCTCCATTTAGTGTAGAAAGACACTATATAATCAGATTGAAACTACACATTTACAGTATAAAATTTGGCAATATGAATCCCATGGTTTCTGTGGGTGTGCCTACATTTTCTCATCTAATTCTACTTTCTTTCTTTTTTCTCTCTTACTGGTATTTGACCTGACATACTGGCAAACTTTGGAACTCAGTAGGTTATTTCTATAAAGGCCAAAAATTTTGTTACCTATAGGTGCACAAGGTGATGCAACCTTATTTAGTGCAAAGAACAAAGTGATTTCTGCTCAGAGCTGGTTAGAATATTTTTTGCCATTGCTGGAGTTCTTTTAAATGAATATTGTTATTTTCCTTAAAATTGACTATTTTCAGTAAGAGAAGTACTTGCTTAGACAAATGCTGTCATGAACAACTATTTAAAATAATTATTTTTCAGCTTGACAGATTAAATTGAAATTTCAATTAGAATTTCAATTAGAATTTCAAATGACGTTTTATAGGTTTGCAATGCCAGTATGTGCTCTTTCAGGTCAAAGCCATCTCTGTGTCTGGCCTCCCTATTTTCAATTTGCTTCAATGCCACACATGCTTTTGAATAAAACCAAACAAAGCAATAATTTGGCCTGTGATTAACTTAGAACTGTTTTAAACTAGATAACTTAACATGAATCATAATCATTGTGGTACATCAGCTAAAGTTACATGTATCACTAGCCCTTTTTCTGGGATTAAATGTAACCCTTGCAACCCTACATACAGGCAACCCTTAAATGTGCAGAGCAATGGATTTAAAGCCATGCATGTAAATGTTTCAACCACTGAAGCATAAGCAAGGTAAACTTGGCCGATATTTGTTAAAACAGTGTAAAATGAAACATAATCATGTGAAAATATTTTTGTCTTTTAAACAACAGCCTTTACTTAACAATGAATCACACTTCTTTCTAAACAGTCTTTTGTTTCTTGCTCTGAGCAAAGTTTAAAACTGCCTTCACTTAAACCTAGTGTAGGGGAGGAAAAAGGAGCAAATTCTGCAGTTGAAGGTGGACAAGAGGTAACATTTCTTTGGCACCAAAACTAAGTAATTTTTGTTTGGCAAAAAGGGATGCTTGCATTTGCACAGATATTTGCATTATAAGAAGCAGGCCTAGCAGAAATGAATGAACAGGCAGCACACAGGTAAAGTCTAAATGCAAATCAAACGGCTCTGAAATGTGGAAAACAATTGTCCTCAAATTGGGTTAGGGTTAGTCCCATATTGGATGCATTTAACTTCCTGGACTTAATGAGTCATATGGACCCAAATGAGAATACCCATGTGCATGAAATTAAGATTTGAGTATTTTTAATGATATCACCGCAGCAGTTCAGATCAGTCCAGTGTTTTAAACGTCAGCATTTTCTTTCAGGGAGACACCACTACAGTTTAAAAGTGCTGGCAAGCCTGAAAGTAAAGTACTTAATTCTTAAGCAAATAAGATTTTAGTATCATCAGCTCTTGACAGAAATCCCTAATAAGTTTATATTTTGCTTATAATGATACAGTATATCCTCTGTTTATAAAGGGGAACAGTATATATCAAGTGTGCATGAGTAACAACAGAACGTTTTAAATATTTAATACGTATAAATTACTGCATTATTTTTATTCCAAGACTGATGTCATTCTAGAGCCTTGTCCAGGCCTATTTGAAAAGTTCCATTTGGGGCATTTCAAAGTATCTGAGAAAAACATTTCTATCTAAAATTTCCTGGAAAAGGACATTACAGATCCCAGGGCAAATATACATCTAGAAATTGTGGGAGATGCTTGTAAATCAAAAGAAATGAACAGCTGAAATGTCCATTCAGCTCAGTTGATGGTAGGAGTACTCAGCACCTCTGAAAATTAGCATGCTTACCAGGTGCCTAAATAAGGAAGGATTGGTGCTTTGAAAAATGTGAGCTTAATAAGTAGTTTTGTAAACATACAGCAGTGTTTGCTACAACATTTCCATCGCACACTACAGTCAGGGAGGAAATAGGAAATCTGGAACAACTGCAGCTTATGCTTCTAGACTTGATCCTGACTCACGCTGCATCTGGAGGTTTTCAGACTTGGATTCCTGGCTTTTCCAGAACTTTGTTAAGCTCAGTGGTGTACAACATGCTAAGACTCGTCATTTTCAGGACTAGAAGCCAAATTTTATGGAGAACCATTTTTTTCCACATGGAAGGCTTTCCTTCCAGGAAGGTTTCAAACACAGCAATCAACTTTGTTCCGCTCTTCCAGTGGTATTGTACAGATTACAGTGGTACTGGTGAGCTTCTTCCTCTTTGCTAACACAAGTAGTGAGGAGTTCTACAAGACCCATCAGTGAATGTTGCAATCCAGGCATACACCACAGCAGATTGCAATCACTCTGAGAGCAAGTGATTTCTCTAGGGACTTCAAAACACATGGTGCAGTGTGGTCTTTGGCGCTTAAATCTTGCCTTAATTCAATCAGTGGGAAAAAAAAGTCAGAAAAATTAAAATAAAACAAATTTAGATTAATGTAATCTCAGTGATGAAGGTATATGCTCAAACTTCAGGAAATTATTTTTTTTAGCCTTACATCAGCTCAGCTGTTTTGCATATGCTAGCCTTGGTTAGTTCTGCTCTGTTTCGGGGAATAGATGTCAGTATGTTTTTAATATTTGTTTCATATCTCTGAGATTTACAATTGATATGTATACTTTAATACTTTTGATAACATAATATTTATTCCTAAATCCCTGGGAAGGTGGCCATCAATCCAGTCTTGTGTGGGTAAAGCCAAGTTTATGTACATATATATACATGTGCACGAAAATATGCATTTCGTGTTGTGGCTATGACTCCTCCAGTGCAATCTGAAGGTAAAGAACCTATTTACCAGAATCCTGTTGTACACTGGGTAGGATGAGAGAATGAGAGAACTGTGGCTCTGCCCTTGACCAGCCTTGTAGGACTGAGGTTCTATTGAACGGCCAAGGCTAGCAGGCACTCCTGCAGAGGGTCTGAGCAACAACCAGCCTGGTCTTTAATACCTCCACTGACAGAGATGCCATGGTCATTCAGGACAAAGTGCTCCACTAAAGACACATTTTCTTATGTTTAAATGGAATTTCCTTCAGTTTGTCCTGTTTGTGTCAAGCCATGTCACACTATTATAAATAGCTAACTACTACAGTACTGACATGCTATGAGAATTAGAACAAGATGTGGCTAGAGAAGGGGGCCATGCAGAGCTAGGGCAGCACTTTTCCTGGACAAACACCTGTGTTCTATCTCCTGGAGATGAGCACAACACAGTGTACAGTTTAAGCACTGGAATGATGAAGCCAGGAAGTGGGCATGGACTGTAGAGGGGGATTAAGATCACCCAAGCCCCCAAAGCCCTCCGACCCATTTCCGGAAAGATCTGAAAGATCGGACGGCATTTGGAAACTAATTTACATGGGAAGTGATAAACCCGTGTTCAGGGTGGAGAAAACTACCCCTCCCAAGCCTGGACAGCGGCCCCGAGGACCATGAGCTAGATCAATGCTGGAATCAGGACTGCTGATCTCTTTTCCCCTCTCTTTTCCTCTTTCTTCCTCTCTGCCCCTCTTTAACTCATTTCTGTCATTCTCTCTTCCCTTTCACCCTACCCCTATACCCAAAACCCACTGCCGCGTGCTTACATACTAGGCCAGGGACTAAAGAAACAATTTCCACACCAAGTGTGCAAGTCACTAATAAAACTCTTGCGGACCCTGTGACTTCTGCCGCTCCTTTGGACAACGAGCGTTTAAGACCCTCGACCTCTCCCTTCCCCTGGCGAGCGGGATATCCCTCCCGCCCGACTCCCGCGGGGCGGGACACAGGGGAGGCCTGCACGCCGGCGGGCTGCGGCCGCAGCTGCACCGCCCGCTCCCTGCGTGCAACGGGAAGGGGAATGGGCGGAGCGGCCCGAGTCCCGGCCGCGCCCCGCTCCGCCCAGCCCCTTCCCTTCCCGGCCCGAGTCTCGGCCGCGCCCCGCTCCGCCCGGCCCCTTCCCTTCCCGGCCCGAGTCTCGGCCGCGCCCCGCTCCGCCCGGCCCCTTCCCTTCCCGGCCCGAGTCTCGGCCGCGCCCCGCTCCGCCCGGCCCCTTCCCTTCCCGGCCCGAGTCTCGGCCGCGGCCCGCCCGGCCCCTTCCCTCGCGGCCCGCCCCGCCCGCCATGTTGCGGCGGCGGCGGCGGCGGAGCGGCAGCGGCGGCTTTGCGCGGTCGCGGGGCGCTCGGAGCATGCGGGGCGCACGGAGCGGGCCGGGCGCGCACCCGCGCAGTGGGTGCTCATTGCCCCAGGTAACCCGGCGGGGTCGCTCCGCGGACGGGCGGCTCTGCCGCAGCGCCGAGCGCTCCGCTCCGCCGGCCGGCTCGGGCAGGAGGCGGGCGCCGGTCCCGGGGCCTGGGGCGGGTGCCGGGGCTGGTCGTGCGGCCGGGCCCGCCCGGCTGTACCAAGGCCGGGTTGAGGCACGGCCTCTACGCCAGGCCCGCACGGTACCCGCCCTCCCCTCTCCAGGGACCCCGTTTCCCGCGCTGGATCAGTGCGTTTGATTTATGTGTGTCAGTAGCGTTTTGCCACCGATGTCCCCTCCCCGGAGCTGGCGGCCCGCCTTGCCTCCATCCCCTCAGTCCCTGTATTTTTTGAGGAAACCGTTTAATGCCCTAAGCCACAGCTGTCAAACAGACTTCAGTCCTAAGCCAGTGAGATCTCCTCAGCTCTTTATTCTGAAGCAGCAGAACTCCACATGGCAGCTCTGCAGGTGCAGATACATATATCCACCGTGTAGTGGAGGCTTGCTCTCTCCCACGCAGCGCTGAATCAGTGGGAGGATGCCTTAGCTCCTTTACGTGTATTTCTGCCTAGCATCAGGTTTAAACAAACAGATCACAAAATGTTTTGCTCTCAAAGAGGATGAGTGAAACAGGATGTGTTCAAATGCCAAGACATTAGGAGGAAGGAGACATACGTGTCTTTTCCTAGTTTGGTTTTTAATGAAATGCGACTTCCATGATTATCTGTGGGCCAGCTTTGTACTGTGGCTATTTCTTAGCTTGCCTATAACTGAAAAGTGTTAATAACCAAACCTGATAAAAAGGAGGAGCTCTTTGGAGTCGTTTTCTGAGCTTTGCCTGTGATGATGTGAGAAATGCTGTAAATGGCACCACTGAAGGAAAGGTATAGCAAGGGATTCGTTCAGCAAAGATGGAAAATGAGGCAGGAAACTCAGTCTTGAGGCATGTGCCCATAAGAAACCAGCCTTCTGTAGTTACATGAAAAGCAGAACCAGTTGTTATGATTTCACTGATCCCTCTCTTCCTCTAGTTTTAACTTTTTGGTGCCACCCTTTGGGATCTGACATGCTTGGTGCCTACGAAAGGAATTTATAAAGTGAGGAATTCCTTTTTTTAATATTGACTCTACTCAGACTAGGATTTAAAGCTGAATCTTGTATCAAATGACTGGCTATGCCAACAGATGTCCATACTGTGCAAATATTTACAAATATGCTTAGCTTATGCATGAGTAGTCAGTTCTGTGCAGTAAGTTAAATTCTCCAGTAAGTGTTTGCAGGATTGGAGCCAGAGCTTGTAACTTTCATGAAGCCAGACAGTTTGTATTACCAATTATGCCAGCACAGCTCTGTCAAAATTTATGTAGTACTCCAGACCTGTAAGAAAGTTTATTAAGCTTTAGTTGAACTTCAAAGCGCATGGTGATTTTTTAAAAAAGTCTGTGGCTGATAAATTCAGAACTCCACAGCTGATGAGACTTGCCAGCCAAACAAAACATTTCATGATCTTAGTTTTGTTTTAGCATTATTTTCAGAAAACCTTTTTAAAGTTAACGTGTTACCGCTTTTCAGAATTTTGCATTTCATAACTGCTCTGTTGAATGAATCTCAGTAATTTTTCATTGGCTATTTAGCAGAATGTGTAGTAGGAAGACCTGTTTGTTTTCAGGAGTGGAAATGGTTGCAGCTTGACTTAGAGCAAAAATGTCCTTTGATGGTAAAATTCTATTCATATGACAATCTCTATCTTCATAATACCTGTATGGCAGTATGGTACATATGTACATAAAACCAGCTGGTGCAAATAAGTTCAGGATCTGTTTCTGGGTGTGAGCTCAATGACATTTGTTCCTGACTCTGCTAAAAAAAGCTTGTCTGCTTTAGTATTGAAGGTTATGAAATTACTACTAATTTCATTGTTTAAGTGCACATTTGTGTGCCATTATATTGCATGGACAATAAATTGCTGCTCTGCCATTCAGAGCATGTGTGATGACTGACAAGACAAATTTCAGTTTTATTTTTTGTTTTGTAGTTTTTATATTGGTTTCAGTGTTCTGGAAGCTGCTCAGAAACAAGGAATCTCTTCTGTCAGGTAGAACTGCACGTGCTCTGTGTTGAAGTCATGATTCTGGCTAAAGGAATGCAGTCAGAGTGGGTTTTTTACCAATGGTGTGAACTGTTTTTAGAGGGACAGACTGTCACTTTCTGTAGCTAGTGATTAATTCTCTCATATTTCCAGCACTGTAAAAGTTTGGTAATTAGTGATCCTCTCATGCCTGTGCATCACAGGAGAGAGCTACAAACCATATGCTCAGCAGTTACTTTGGATGGTTTGTAGAGGTGGGTGAAGGTGGGGAGGGGAAGCAGGGTTTACTGGGGCGGTCTTTGCCCTCACCAGCCCTTCTGCCACACCAGGACACTCGGGCTGTTTGGCATGGGAGAATTGCACAAAGTTCAAGTAGGAAGGGAAAAGGAAAGCCTCATATCAGATGGTCATATTTGAGGTGACTGCTGAGCAACTTCTGGGTGAGAGCAAATTTTACCCTTAGAGATGGTAGCCTGTCCTTGGCCTGGTGAGAGGTCTTGTGATGGTGTTTCTGCTGCTACTTGCTTTTTTCCATGAAGACAGGACAATTTGACATGCAAACAGAATCATGTTTTTGTTTTGTTTTTGTAAGCGTAATGGTTCCTTGGTTAGGATTGAATCACCAAGGGCAGGACAAAGTGGGGAGCCAGAAGTGTGGGAGAGGAGTTAGGAAGTGCTGCTCAGGATGAGAACAGGGTGGTAACAATGTTAATCACTCCAGAAAGGCTGGAAGCTGCTGATGTACATTGTGCAACCTTACTGGGGATGTGTAGTGAAAGGCTGAGAAATGGATGTGAGTGGCCAGGAGAGAAAACAATGAACAAACAGGAAGAGGATAGGTGGAGGGATTGGTTGTTGTGGAGGAAGATGAAAGGACAGAGGTGAAAAGACAGAAAACTTGGTCATGTTGGTAGCAGTAGAGCTGTGCATGCTGGGCTTGAAGCAGAGTCAACTCTTTGTGCCGTTTCTGCAGTTGCAGATTAACTGTGCAGTGGATATACAGGCACCAGATTTAGCCTGAGGCAGGCTGGGCTCAGAACTAGCAGTTTATTAGTTCAAGTGTTGTGCCATGTTAACACATCTCTGCTGTTTCCAGAACCAGCTTTGCAGTGCAGCTGCTTTCAGTGTCTGAACTAATAAGTCCTGATGGACCAAGCTGGCTCTGTGTAGACCCACTTGGGTGTTTCTGTGCTGTGCTCCGTGTTCCAGGGGATTTTATTAGCTTGGCTGGAAATCTGGGTCTGAGCTAGCTTTGTGCAGAGTGGTTGATGTTGGTGGTTAAGAAGACCTCCCGAATCTGGAGTTCTGGAAGAACCATGGTACAGAGACACCAAAGGGCTAACGAGTCCGGAAGGACCACACGGGCTTCGTTGGTGAATGGCTGAGTTTCCAGATAGTGCTTTCCTGAATTTCTAGTGGTAGTTGGCTAATCAAGACTGTTACATTACACATGTATCCAAACTCTTTACCCATGAGAATGTAGAAATTCCTGTACTGGCTTTCTGGTGTTGGTCTAGCTACTGAACAGGTACAAGAGAAAAGTAGTAGCTCCTGGGGATTAAACCTTGGCTCTCTCACAGCTACAAAGTTACTAATCATGTACTTTAATAGAGAAGATTCTATCTGTATTTACTGAGTATTCATGTACTTTAAAAAAAAAAAAATCCTGCTACTTTTTAATGTGAATGTAGGAAATTTCTACCCGCCTTTTGAACTGGGCCCATGGAACTACCATTTTTTTATGTGTTCTCTGAAAATCATAAGAGCTACAAGTTATTTTCTGGACTGAGAAACACTGTTGAGACCCAGTAGTGTTTTAGGGCTATCAGAATCTAAAGTTTTTTAATTTTAGGGCTGTCTAAATCTAAAGGCAGGGCTTTGGAAAGCTCTCAAATACTGTGGTAAAGTCACTGTGTCCGACATAGATGTGATCTGGGCTCTGTATAACAAATAAACATTCTTATGTAATGGCTTCAAACCAGTCTTACCAAAATCGCACTAGCTGCTTAACAAGATTGGTGTGAAGGACAGTCTCTTTTTCAGTATTCCTCAGGGATAGGTGTTATGTTAGAACTGGAATTATTTATATCCTTCACTGGTTTTAGCAAAGAGGTCAGGGATTGAAGGCAGCTTTCTAAGTGTGGTGTTCCACTCTCCACCTAAAGTTAAGACTGATGTATTTAATATGTTCTGTCTTTGTCTGTATTAAGAAAATAATATGGGTTAGCTGCATGCTGAAAATTATTCTCAGCCTTTATTTTTCTGAGCTAGACAAGTTTAGCTGAGCACATTTTTTTCAGTCTGCTGTTTTCTTAAACAGTAAATTGATTAGCTCTTTTATTGTTTTATGGGAACTGCCATATGCATAGAACTGGAAGGTTTGCAATGGGGAAAGGAAATTTAACAATCCTATTATTTTAAGGAATTACTTATTAAAAAATAAAAGGAGCAGTTTCACATTAGACTTGGCAAATTGTTTGAACAAATCTCATATATGCCAAAAGTCAAATAGAGGGAGAAATAAATGGACTGTGATGCCAAACCATGGGGCATCAGCACGCATTAAATTAATCCTCCATCCTTTCAATTGAGACTAAGGAACTTTTGTCTCCATGCAATAACCAAGGAAGTATTTGACTTGAAAATTTTGGGACATAGTGAGAGAAGGTGTCATAGTGAAAGAAGCTGTGGAATACTTAATTCGTGAACGTAGTTTGCTTTAAAAGCAGAAGTAGACTGGTTTTGCATTAACATTTTTTCCATCCTTGCACTTTGATACATGCTTTCATTTAGTGTTTTAAAAAAAATCACTCTATCTGCTATGAAACAGATCACACTGCTGGACTGCTAGGGTGCTTGAATTGAAAAATTGTAATGAGTGTCAAAATTGAGCAGAATAATTGAACATTATTACTTTCCAGAATAATCTAGGTAAAGAACTTGGAAATAATGTTTGCAATAAACAGATACATTTTTTTTTTTTAACAGCTGAGTCAAAACATCAGAAAGCCTATATAAAATATGTGCACATGTTTATATACCTTTTTAATAAGGTGAATGTGAATATGCTTATTTTAGAAGTTAGCACTCTGTGGGCATATTTTACTAAACCTCCACCTAAACTGGCATTTGCATCTCCTGAACAAAGCCTTTTGCCTGCAGGTAATTTGCACTATTTCTTACATGTCATCTCCTAAAAGGCATACTGAGCTCTGCTGTGAATAAAGCAGATATAACTGGCAAGCTAAGGAGCCAGAAGGAAGCATAGCAAATAAAATAACTGAAAAGAGATGTTTTAATGTGTAACACCATCTCCCACTTCTGCTTTCTGCCATCTGGCTTGGAAGAGACCAGCTTATGCCAACTTAGGCCTCTCTGCATATGGGAATAGGGCTGATTCAGCCAGTAATACAGCTGCACCAGTGCTGACCCTATAAATATTGAGAAGGGAAGTCTGTAGTTTTTTATCCTTTCAAGTGATAACCAGTTCTTGAACTTCTCAAGACTGACCTCCCCTTTATTCAGCTGAAACTCTGCACGTTCTGCCGAGCATCTAGACTCCAGTAATGGATGAACTAGTACAGTCCATTGCTATTAGTGAGTCCATGAACATGTTTTGGTTTGGGTTTTTTTTTGGCTAAGAAGTGAATTGTGCCAGCATAAGGGGAAGCCAAAAGATGCTCTCGGGGTTAAGTCTTAAAATTTAGCTGTATTGCCTAGCTGTGTCCTGCAGCAAAAGACCATTCAAAGTGTCAAGTAGCATTTCTTTTTGAAGTTGTGGTCAAGATAGAAAACAGTGCCATTTTTAGATACTGTGTTTTATTGTAGAATGTTCTAAATTATATCACACTGAACATTGTTTCCTTAGGGCCCCAAATAATAAATACCACAATTACCAAACTGATAATCATTATGTCTATTACAACAGGCAAGGCAAAAGTCCCCTTACTGAAGTGAGTAATATGTGCAGTAAAAGAAGGAGTAAGGTGGTGAGGTAACATCCAGTTTACATAACTGAATAACAATTAAGATTATTTCCAAAAATCAAGTGTGGGCAAGTACAAACCCATACCCTCTATGTAAGCACCTGCAAAATATTGGCTCTTTGCAGAGGTGAATCGATTGCTTCCCTGAGTAATGTGAGCCAAGGAAGCAACAATGTAGACCTGTGGCTTATCTCCTGCTTTCTCAACTCTGTAAATTAATTTATGATCTGGTTTTCTATTTCCTGTGCACTGGTCAATGACACCTGTGTCACACGTGGAATAGGATGTATTCTATACCACCTGCTCCTGCTGTGGGTTCTGTCTCTTACTTTAATGAGCTTACTGATTGAAAGTTATTTACTTCTTCATTGTGACTGGTTACTTCTCAGCTGAATGAGTGACCTGAGCATGACCTGGGGCCATGAGGTTGCTAGTTTTGGTAGAAAAAAGCACCAGAGACGCAAAACAAGAAGGGAGCAGTGTTGGGGACCCCAGGACTGCACTTTTCTATGGCTTGTGATCTCTGGGTCTTTTGAAGCCAGTTAGGAAACTGTATCCTCAGTCTGTGCATGCCTGAATTCATTTATTATGCTTGCAGAAAATTACCTTGTAATTTAGAAAAATTATCAAAAATTTGGGTAATACAAAGTACTGGATTTATTACTTATTTTCTCTGGGCTTTTTTCAGGGCATGATGCACAACAAAGGGCATGGACACTGAATTAAAGCCATTTTCTTGAGGGTTGATATTCTAAAAGGAGCACAAATAAAATGTTTATTAGATCTAACCTATCTGTACCCTTAGGTACATAGTTTAAAATCTTCCATAAAATGTCTGTTTAATGGGCTCCATCATAATACCTCCATCTGATATACCTTTCATGCACAGTTAGAAATTAAGGAGGGAATGGAAAAGACTTGTGTAGGTGACGTATGGTTTAATATCTGTTTTTAAATGAAATCTTAACTTTATTTTTCCAGACTTAAATAGTCCTTTTTCTTTGCAGAGTGATGGTGGTTGGGAAATTTGTGCTCTCAGAGGGTTTTTTCCTCTTACGCATATGACAGATATTTACAGCCTTTTTGCTTGCTTGGCTGGCAGCTTTTTGCATGGGAATCTCATATAACTTGGTATTAGTCTGTTATATAGTATTCTATAAGCATTTTTTTTTTAAAAGAAGATGCATAGACTATGCATCATCCATTATAGTTTCATAGCTCTTAGTGGGAGTTTTATGTTGTTTTTCAGTTTATTTATGTTGCTGTACCAGGTAATGCTTTTTTGTTTTAATGACCAGATTCATTAGTGCCTCATATCTATCCATTGTGGAAGAAACTATTGCAAGAAATCCTTTGAAAGCTGATTAATTTAATGTAGAATTTGCGTGGTTGTATGTCTGACCTCCACAAAACACAATAATCTTCTTTTCTTCAGCTGCCCCCTGGAAGTCTGCCTTCTGTCTTCCCAGGCAGTTTAAAGAGTGGCTTGCTGGCTGAGATGCCTCCTTGAGGCAGAATTAATTGACCCCCTCTATACTCTCCTATCAGTTTTTTGTATCACTGTAGTGTATGTTGTCCTGGGAGAAAATCATGCTGTAATGACACATGTTAGTAAGCTAGTGACCTGACTGTGGGTCACTGTTGGCAGGGAATATACTGTTCAGAAGGGTCTTACCTCTCCTCCCCCAAGTATTTTTGTAGATGAACAAGTTCTCAGGGCTGGGCTATGGGAACTGTTATATTAAGCGTAGTGGCAATCATCTGATGTTTTCCTTTAGAATTTAACAAAACAGCTCCTGCTGTAATGTTACTTTTTTCAGTTTATTTTTTGTGAGGTGATTTCTTACCTGGAGTGTGAAAATTGGAAAAGAAATTTCCAACTTAGTTTAACTTTCAGTTTTGCTAGAAAATGGCTACAGTACTGCTTTTTAAGAAGTCTGTGTTTACTTAGCTATAAGAGATCCTTGCTGAAATGCAAGGACTGATAAATGTAATGGCATTAAAGAAATCCAGTTACCTTTCCTGGCTAAAGTCCAGAACACAAATAAGTTAGGTTTGGACACCTAACATCAAAAATCCCTTGCTCAGCATTTTCCTAGTCATGAAGTATTTAAATTCAGATAAATAGGGCATTCTTTGCCCTTAAGGCCATATTAATACTGCATCCAGTTTTCCAAGCAGGCATTCTCCCAATTGCCTCTTTTTTTGTCTGCCAACTTGACATGTAGTAAAGCCAATCTATAACAAAAATATACTTCAGATGCCCCTGGAAATGGAGTGGAATACTGCCTACATTTTGAGAAAATTGAGCATTAAAGAAACTCAAAGAAACCACTTTTGCCTTTGCCTGGTCCTTCCCTTCTCCTTGTGTGTGTTCATGTCCCTTCAGACAAACTATTTTCTGAGGCAGCTGTGTGATGTGACAGACCCCCTGATCCCATCACCATGAGATACTGGGACAGCAGCCTGCAGCTTGGACTGTTAGGGTTTGATCCCTGCTGCCCTCTGTGCAGTGGGGGGCCCCTTGGAGCCTGAGGAGCACCAAAGAGCTCCATGGGCAGAGCTGTGCTGCTCTTCACAAGGGAAGAGCTCCTGGCAGGGCCAGAGGGGCACAGTAGAGGATGCTGAGCCTGGCATAGCATTGGGCAGGCCTGGATGGATGAGGGAGGTGGTTATCTGGGTTGGGAATGTAGAGGACTGATGAGGAAGAGAAGGGACACTGTATCCCTATAGTTGTCTCTCAGGCTTAGCAGAGATGGATAAATTCAGTGCATTACTAGCAGGTTAGGAAGAGAACATCTCAACCCAGTAAAGATGCAAATGTCATTAAAACCAGTGAAAAAATTAGGAAGGGTTATTGACTTAATTGCTGACAAGATGCAACTTCAGGCTCAGCTGGACTCATTCCCAGTGTTCATCAATCTATGCATGAAGAAAGCAGAGCAAGTGAGCGCTGAAAGTTCCTTTGGGGTTTTTTTTTTGTTTTGCTTTTTGTTTTAAATTTTGAAACTCACATTTACTGTGTATATTTTAATATGTTCATGTGAAACACATCAAAGTAAACACATGCAGTGTGTTTCTTTCACTATCATTAATCACTTCAGTGTTTTAAAAAGTAACAAAAAATACACTAATGTTAAACTGTGGTCAAGAATTGAAATATACACAGCTCTAGAAATTGGAAGATGCCTTTGCCAGGGCAAATGTAGCTTGACAACCATGTGTTTATGTATCAGCATATGAAGCAAGTCTGGTTAGCAAATACGGACTTTTTCCATTAAAAGCCCTCAATTTATATTGAAACTTTTCGAACTACTTTTTCAAGCCACCTGAAGACTCAGTTAAATATTGAAGGGAAGAAAATTACTTTAATTTCTCCAAACAACTCTGAGAATTATTACCCTCCAACACTTTTATCACTAAACACAGTTGTTTTTTTGTGTCCTGCATATGTCTTTATCTGGGCAACTTCTGTTGGTGACCCAGCTGAATAACAATGAGTGGATATGAAGGTTGAGAGTTATTTGGGCTCCTCTCTCCTCTCCTCTCCTCTCCTCTCCTCTCCTCTCCTCTCCTCCTCTCCTCTCCTCTCCTCTCCTCTCTCTCCCTCTCCTCTCCTCTCCTCTCCTCTCCCTCTCCTCTCTCCTCTCCTCTCCTCTCCTCTCCTCTCCCCTCTCCCTCTCCCTCTCCCTCTCTCTCTCCTCTCCCCTCTCCCTCTCCTCTCCTCCCTCTCCCTCTCTCCTCTCCTCTCCTCTCCTCTCCTCTCCTCTCCCTCTCCTCTCCTCTCCTCTCCTCTCCTCTCCCCTCTCCTCTCCTCTCCTCTCCTCTCCTCCTCTTTTTTTTCTTTACTTTTCTTTTCTTTGTTGTTGTTGTTTTGCCCATGAGGTGTTAGTGAACAGCAAGTGTGGGAAGTCCACTTGTCCTTTTTAGATATGTTGAGGGTTGCAGCCTGGGTGGAGGACAGCTACTTTCGGTTGTTCCTACTTCCCTGTTTGCCAAAGAATTGTGCCAGTTCCCTCTTCCCAAACCTGCTTGATGTTACTGAAAGGGGAAGGACAGTGTGGCACTTCTGTTCCTTTGAATAATCATGCAGTCTGCCTCTTCTGTTCCTCTGTGCTTTCCTCAGCAGCACCATAACACAAACATCAGCCTGATCACTGTCAGTCCATTCTCTGGGGTCTGGATATTCATTATATATGTGAAATGTTTTAGTAATTTTCCTTGCTCTGATGAATGCCTGTATGAAGGGAATTGGGGCAGAACTGGCAGTGTGCAAGCTAAGAAAGATGATGCTGTCATGGTGCTCTTTACTGAGATGTGGGAAGTTGTTTTCATAAATGTAAGTTAGACTTTCCCTGCAAAGATAACTTGGCTAGAATATAATTAACTGGGGATACTTATAGACTGGGGATACTTATAGACGTGTTTTTTTGTACTTGAGTCAGTGTCCTTGTGGTAGCTGTTTCCTTCTTTTTTTAGTTTCACACAAAAACTTATGCTTTTGTGGCTCTGCTTTTTGTCTGTTTGTTCAAAGACACAGGAAAGAGAATAACTGTAAGGGGCTTCAGCCAGAGGTGCTGCATTCTCTCCGCTTTTTTTTCTTGTGGGGAGAATTAAATGCAGTTTATTTTTCAAGTTTACGCATAAGAGAAAAATAAGTGTGCATGTTTTTCTCAGAAGTAACAACTAGAATAGGCTAATTCCTGCATAATCTGACTTTGTGAAGGCTTTAAAGGATAGTTTCTTCCCATGTGTATTTTACCTTTTGCAGTTTTTTAATGTCCACATTGTGCTTGGCCTAACTAACCAAAGCATTCTCATTGTCTTTGTGACTAATCAGGGCAGCATATCAGTTCATCTTGCTTAACTGGGATGTCAAATTTAGGAGCTCTCTCGCCTGAAGGCTCTCTAGAGGGAAGTGGTTTTCAAAATCTAAATCATCCCCAGGTGCGTATCTTTCCTGTGACAGATAGAGAGTGCCAGGAAGTCTGGAATTATAATTTAAGTGCCTTGATCAGGTAGGATGAATTTGGGCTGAGGCATATAATTTTTAGGCAGATGTGTGTGTGTGTTTTCAAAAAGTGTCAATCCAATTAATTCTGAATGTCTTGGAGAAGCAGATGTGAAATCCTTCACAATTTACATGTTCGTAACTTTTTCCTCTCTGCCTACAGAGGCTGCTATTGACCTCCCGAAGACACCTGACAGCGAACCCGTGTTTACAAAACTGCGCAACCCAAGCACAGGCAAGTTCTGGAACTGTGACATGAGCCTGTTAAAATTCTGGTTGATTTTCTCCACCACCAGACGATTCATATTTCACAAAGCTGAAATAATGATGATAGGTACAAGTCTTAAGTGCCAAAGATACTGCTGGTTATGCCAGATGGTTAATGCTGTGCAAACATTTAGGATTTCTTTTATAATTTTAATTGGTTGAACTGTTTATTCATCAGGAATACTGGCAGCACAAAAAAGGGGTGTAATTTAAGTTCTGTTTTTAAGTGCATTAGTTTTGGGGAGCTTACAGTGTTGGGTGTTGAGTCCAAGCTTTTTTTTTTTTAAATCCAAATTTAGGCTTCTCAGCATTCATTTTATGCTATAAAATAAATAGAGTTAGAAGAAGTGATTCAGTTGTACTTACCAAGCTTTTTTGGTCTTTTCATTTTTAAATCTAATTTTCTTTTCCTGCCCAGGTCATGGTGTCTGTTTTCTCCTTAATGGAGGATGAGGTACTTTGAATTCAAAATACATTGGAAAAACCAGCAAATGCAGGCAATACAATGACACCACCATCCCACAGTTACTTTCTTCTAGTCAGATTGTTCTTTTTTGTCAAGGATTTGTAATTATTCTTTGATTAATTAATAATTGCAGTGTGTAATACTGCAACAGAAACTTTGAAGTAAGCCTATATTAGGGTTAACGTTCTGTTTGAAAAACATTTTTCATGCTGGATTTTTTTTCTTTGCCTAAGCTCATTTCTTTTCTGTAGATTAAAATTTTATAGTTTTGGTCTGAAATTGACTGCTTGTATTTATATGTATTTACATATATGTATATAACTGAGTCTTCAGATGCATTTTAGTGTCACAATATAGGAACCGTATTTGTTCTTGAAAGAGAAAAATTGTCAAAAATAATACTACAGAATGTCAAATCACTTACTCATCATGTTACCTGTTTCTTGATTGCTCAGATTTACAGTGGGAATATAAACCCCCATCTATTTTCCACTGTATTATTATTTTCTGCTGTAGCATATTTGCTTTGTAGTTTGTTTTGTTTTTAAAAGCGTAGATGTTAATTTGTTTTTCCTCTGTGTAAAAAGAGATCTGTTTACCTTGTAGAATCAGACATCTTGGGAAAGTTTTCTGGGGAAAACCTAAACTGCAATGATTGCCTGGGTGTGTTCCTTTAGAATTTGAACCTTATTTATAGACCTGCATAGACTTTCAGTTATGTAGCCTGTTATAAATACAAAGTCTGAAAATGGAAGAATTGAGAACCCACTATTAATGTATTTTCCTTAGCTTCAGCTCTAACGGATGAATTGTTGATGCCAGATACTGTATAAGTAGGCACTGAAGGACTCAGCACACTGTAGAATCCATGCTAACCCCTTTATTAAATAAAAACATGCTTCATCCTTTATATAGACAGATAAAAAGGACAAAATTTCTATCCCTTACAAAGACTATAAAGTAGGATCAGGCTGCAATTTGGATGTACCACGAGAAACATCAGTGAAGCTGTGAGCAAAGCTGCCTGGGTTCTCTCTTCATCTCCTGGAGTTCCTGTCTAACAATATTGTAGGGAACGTGTGGCAACTGTCCTTTTAGCATAATGACATAAATTAGGGAGCTGTACTTAGGTAATAAGAAGGCTCGTTTTCCCAAGATTTCATAGCTCACCACTGGATTTAGCTAGCACACTCACTGGTAGGAGTCTTAAGTTGTTCAGTCAGCACTTCTCTGAGTAGTTTGGTATGGTGCTGATCAAACTGTGCTGCAGACCCTTGTTGAGGGTGCACATGGTAATGATTGAAACCTCTGCTCCCTCTTATGACTACTCATTGCTCCTCTCCTCCCCTACCCAAAAGAAAAATTATCAGAGTACTGAAATTATATCCTTAAGTGAGGTTAAACATCTGGTCAGCCTTTTGGATAAAGGGGAAAAAATGCATTATCAGTAATTTTTGGGATTTCATGTGTCTGCCCATTTTTGCTGACCTCCCTTTGCACCTGGGGGTGTCTGCAGGCTGAGAAGAGCAGTGCTGATGTCAGCTTTCAGGGTTTACGCTGAGGCTTCTCTGAGCCAGCCCATGATCTGCAAGTCACTGCAGCTTTGCAATTTATGTGCTCTGAGCAGGACAGCCCTGCTGGAGTTGCTCTTGTTTCTTGTAGATGGATTGATAACCAAGATAGAAGCAGCTAACAGACTCAGCTGACCGCATTTCAGTGGCTGCTTCTGTAGTTGTGGCAACTTCCCATTTCAGATATGGAAAAAGCCAGTCCTGTTTGCAATGTGTTTGTCACCCTTTCACTGTAACCCAAAACTAATGTGAAATGGTAGAGCTGTGTTATGGGATGACCTAAAATAAGGCTTTCCTTTTCCTTTCCCAACTACTGAGGTTCTGATAGGCATTTCAAACCAATTTCTTTTTGTTTCCTTGTTTACTTTATATGTCTACCCATACAGAGTCATCACAATCCATTTTGGTGCACAAACAAACAAACAAACAAACAAAAAGAGTATTTCTAATTGTCCATGAAAGGTTTCAGACTTTTGTTCCCGTAACCCAGAGTCTGATATCCTCAAGACAAACATGATGGAAGGAGAGGGAATTCTCTTGTTTTCCACCTTCCCCCTTCACTGCAGAAAAAAGCTGATTTCTTGAGTGATTTTGATTTGGGTTTGGATCAAAGGCTTCGTGTTGTAAGATGAACTATTCACACATCTTATTTATTGATTCAAATTCAGTTTCGTTTATAGAGCTGGTAAATGAACATCTGTATATAATAGTGTTTTTTGTCTGAGCTCTCTTTGTAGTGAGTTTATGTAGACTGTGTGTATGTTTGTGTGTCTATGTATATAAGGCACATTCTTCAAACATATTGGGTATTCTTTTGATTTTTCTGAAAGCTTACAAACACAAACCAGATTTCTTTTCAACAGGGGAAGCAACCCTTTACTTATTCAATAGTGGTGCACAGCAGCTGTTTGAAGTAAAAGCTTTTCACGAGGAACGTCGTTCCTGGTTTATAGGTCAGACTGTTCAACAGGGTGAGTTGGATAATGTGTTTTTCCCCCATCTTTAACTAATGTTTGTACACAGACCTTCCCTCTCTCTTCTAATAAATTTACAGGTGTTTTTCCTCGTTGTTTGAGACATGCTGCATCATATCACCACCTGATAGACTCATTTGCCATGTGGATTTAACCAGGGCTGGGGGCTTTGTCGTTTCTCTTTAAAAGGTTGCCTTTGGCAGCCTCAATTAGACAGATGTTCATTTGTCATTTTTTGAAGGGGGAAGGAGGGGTAAGTAATTCAATTGTGTTTAAACTGAAGTGCCATAAAATAGTTAGCTTTCCTTGTCAATCACACCAGCAAGTCCTCTGTGTAAGTTAATAGGTATTATCCTATGGGAAGGAAAGAAAAGGACTGGATGGCCTTAGCTAGCCAAGCAAAGTGGTGTGTTAGAGCTCCAAGCACTGCAATGTATGGTCTTGTGTTCTTTAAATTACCTCTGTAGTCCCCAGCCTAAGTGCTGGGTTCTCAGGAGAGGCCTGCTGTCTGAAGCTGCCATTTCAGTGCTCTCTCTGAAGGGAGCTGGTCTGTACTATCCTGGACATTCTCTGATCCTGCTCACCTTTCTGAAAATGAGGAGGAAACTTCTGTAACTTGCTTGTGACTGTTTTCACAATTCCTTTTCAGTAAGGATGTTATTGTAGCAGTGTTTCTCTGCCAGCTTGTCCACAGACCAGCACATCCTTAACTATTAATTCGGGAGATTAAGATATATTTATTTTATTCTTTTTCATTAGAGAAAAGTCCATTTATAGTAATAAATAAAAGCAACCCTTCCAGACATACGCTTTCTTTAACAGTAATATCCCAAAGTGTGTGCTAACTTTTAAACATCCTCTGCAGGCACATAAAGCAATGCAAGCAGTATGTCTCTAAGCTTTTCCTTGCTCTGTCTTGGGGGTGAGCCAACAGACTGGGTCTGCTCCCTGCTCCCAATTATGTCCATGCTGTATTCTCTCTCTCCCTTTCTAACCTTTATTTTGGCCCTGGGGAAACAATTCCCTTAAGAAATCATGCCCTGAGTTTTCTTCAAAAAATGCACTGGAAAAATTGTACCTGAATGTTAGGGCTGCTGTATCTCTGAAGGGTCAGGAGAAGAACAATGACAACAAAAAAAAAATCTGTGTGTTTGCAGTTGAAACAAATTATCAAATTGTCTGAAGAGAAGGGCAGTGGTCTTCATACACCTCTGGGTAGTCTGAATCTTTAGAACAAACTCTTCCTGGAGGTTTGGTGGAAAGCATTTAAATGGAACCTTTGAGAAAGTGGCTAGTGGAGTTTTTTCCTTCCTATTTTGGTATCAAAGCTTTTGTGTTTGTAAGTAGTTCTGATGCTTGCTTTGTCATGTTGGTAATACATGGTAGGTTGGATATCAGCTTTGCAATCCATTCTTCCCACGTGATCTTTTGTTAGTTTTAGGGTCATCGTAATAGGATTTCCTTTAATTATCTTCATCATGTGATTTTAAACAAAAAAATATTATTATTATTATTTGCTTTTGGTTTGCTAATTACTGTCAAATTGTCATCAATTATTTGGTCTCATTAGTGAATTTCCTTGATGTTTCGTTGTTTCCAATTATCTGCAGTTACACAAAAAGCCTGACTAAGCTATTGTCCTGCAGTGAACTCCAGATGGGCAGAGGTGTCTGTTTCAGTGGGAGACCAAGTTCTTCCTTTGTGTGCAACGTTGAATGCAACACACTGAGCCATGTTTTCTGATCTAAGTTTATTTTGTTCCATTAGTGAACTGCATCAGATTCTTCCTTTACAGATGAAGGCAGCTCTCACTTAGCCAGCCCTTGAATTTTTTTCTTGTCCTGCCTGTCTTCTGCCAGCGCAGTGTTGCCTTGCCCAGTGTTAGTGGTGAAGTATTGCTAAGTATCACTGGTATCCCAAACCAGTTTCTGTTGCCCTCAAATCTGCCAATAGAGGGCAGCTTCAATTTTCCTGGTTTTAATGCAATCCAGAAAAAAGGCAGAACTCAGAGTACATGAAGCAGAAGTCCTGAAGTGGAGTTTTTGCTTTGGTTTGGCAGGGTAGAGAATTGAGTTATGTCTGTATTTTTAATATAAAATTACAAATACAATTTTTCTGTTTGTTTTATTAAAATACTGGGATACTTACTAAAAAAAAATGTTGTTCACTTTCCTAAAAAACATCCTAAAGCTCCAAAAATATATTTTGTAAGCTTACTTTTGCATGTCTGTCACCTAGATGGGCGCCTGCTGTTTGTTACACCAATGGACCCCTTATTTCTGATACTTTACTACCTCATAAAGGCAGACAAAGAGGTAAGCCTGCTTTATTTTTTTCTCTGGAATTCTCAGGAGAAAACATTATTTCTGACTTCAGTTCTGCAGAAGTTATGTTAATTTCACAAAGAGTGGCATCCATAATAATGGAAATTTAATTTGCATTTAAAACAGAATTATCTTAATACCTAGAAGTATTTTTGTTTGCATCAAGTTTTTTTATCGGTGAATCATGGTGCAAGTGTCAGCTTTCAATCTCAACAAGCACTAATCACCTTCTTCTTTAAGAGAGGAGGATCTTTTGTCTCTTTGTGAGAACCTGTCCCAGAACTATTGAATTTAAAATGCTGACATGTCATCAGATCAAAACAAACTAGTGCCCTTTCTGAGGCATCGTTAACATGGTTATTTTGGGAAGGAAGGGAAAAAAAAGAAAGAAAAATTTGAATGCTATGGAGGAGGAAAGAGGAACATTTCTGTGGCAGTTTGAACTTGAAAGGAAACAACAACATTTTTAGAGATGCCATATCATAGAACAGCAATGGGATGATTGAGTATCTGAAAGTTGGATAATCGGTTATCAGGGGTGTAGCTGAAATTTCTGAAATATATCAAAATTCATAGAGAAATTTACTGAAATTTTTTATAAGCAGCCTGTGAAAAAAAAGGGCACAAAATAAAATGGAAATGTTGATTTTGTTGTTGTTGCTGTTATTGTTGTTGTTTTACTTGTTTTTATTGTGGTTTCACTTTACGCATCCTAAGAGTTTTAGCTCTAAAAGAATTTTTACAAGGTTGCTTGCGCTTGCTGTTTTCTGCTTTAGATTGCAAGTGGAGAATGCGGGAAAACAATTTTTTTATTGTGAATATATAAAGATTTCTGTACCTTTGTAATAGTAACTTACTGTTGTGTAATGATTTTTTAATTCTTTAAGATACAGGGTGTGCAGATGTGTTCTGTGTTTCTGTGGTCAAGATGGTCCATCAGGAGAGGTCATTCCACAAGTAGTTCAGCTTGTTCCCTGGGCACTGCACTCTGAATTCATCATCCCTTTGAAAGCTTTATACCAAACTTCAAGTAGGGAAGTAGTAAATCTGCTCTCTTTATGTGGAGGGGTGTTAAGGTAGCCTGAGTAAAGGACAGCTGCTGCTGCTGTTTCTGTGCATAGCAAGAGTCTTGTGCTGCCCTTTGCTTTTTCAGTACATTGTTTTCTAGGTTTTCTGGTTTTCCAGGCCAGGCATGATGCCAGATAAATCCATAGAACTGTTCTGGGTCCTAGAAAAGGGCAAATGTATTCTGCAGTGTCTTGCCTATATTAGTGTTTTCTACAGTCTCGTGGCAAGGTCACCCTGAATGGAGCACAGTCACTTCCAGCTTGAACTAATGGATATCACTGGATTTCATAGAGTCATCCTTTTCACTGTCCTTTGATTTTGATAGTGTGAGGCAGGATTCCTTGTGTCTCTGAGTAGAGCCATCTTCTATACAGCACCTTTCTTGGCTTAGGCTCTGTGCCCATGCATGATGTAAATGGAGCTGTCTTGCTTTGGGACACAAGCAGGTAGGTTATCTATAAGAAAGAGCTTATTACAGTTTTATTTTTGTGTCTCTTAACTTCTTTTTGCCACGGTTATTGTGCCTTTTTCCTTTTAAGGAGAAAAAAACCGTCTAAATAGTTTATTGGTTCTGCTTTTTGTATTTTTGTTTGGGCTTTTTCTTGTTTTTATTGTGATTTAACAATAGATGGTTACTTTTATTAAGTCTCTGAGTGTCTAGCAAGAGAATTAATTAATAATGAAAGCAGTGTACCCCAAGTGGGTTTTTTCATGCTGACCAGTATAATGAGTTCAGTCTTGGCTCCAGAGACTGTGCACTCTATAAGCATTAGAAGCTCACAGAGTCTTTGTACTGATGCACTAAAGGATCTTTCCAAAGGGAAGGTTGCCAGTTGTGCCAAACCATGCTGAATGATTATGCATTGTTTGGCAATGGCAAAATTTGTTTGATAGTTCTGTCATGTGTGGGGCTACTTAAGTTGTGCCAAAATCACTTTATATCCCTACTCTGGCCAAACTGGAATTGACTTAGCAGAGGTGAAAGGTTAATACTGTGTTCCAGAAGCTGCCCTGCTCCTTTGAGATTTATCTTTGTGGAAGGAAAGGCAAAATTTGAATGGAAGTTATGACACTGGGCTTAATCCAACAGGTTTTGGTCTAAAACACTATTGGCACGCACTGACTACTGTGTCTTATGTCATCTTCCAAAAAATCCCGCTGTACTTCACATTAGTTTCTCCCCATGTTGTTTTAAATTTAGCCTTTTAAGTGCAGTGTTTGAAGAGTTCAGCATTTTGCAGGTATTTACTGGTCTGAAATAAATATTTATAGCTTTCTTTGTAATCGGTTTCTGAATGTGTCATGTGTTACCGTTCGAAATACGATCTTCTTTAAATCCTTTATTTTAAAACTATGGCCATTGCATGCATATATATTTATATACATATGTGTAGTGTGTATATATGTGTCTTAACATTTTAGTAATGCTTTTGTAATCCCTTTGATGTATTTTCAGCAGCAAGGAAAGTTCCAGCCACTTGATCAAGTTGTGCTAGACTCAGAATACCCTAGCTGCCCGTTGCTGCTGAAGTGTGCAGATGTTAAACAGTACATGCAGCACATAACAGAAGAAAAAGGTGAAAAAAAGGGGTAGGGAGGAGGGAGGAAAAAAAATGCTGCTCAATTTGTTAGTGTCACCTCATTACAAGATAGATTTAAATATTGTTCTTTGCTTTACCAAATAACCAAAGTGCTGGACACAGCTATACTTTTAAAACAGAAGCTTAGGCTTAGAGCTTGTCATTGCAGTCTTGTGAATAGAAATGTATGGATCTCAGATTTTCTGCTGCAACTCTGAAAAACCCATGCAGTCTTGTTGCTAGGTGTCATACAAATGATAAACCAATCAGAGCTGGCTTTTGACATTATTTTATATGTTGTGAACTCTCTTTGACTTGGATCAGAATTTTACATCTCTCTAAATTCTTTATTAAGTGTAGGATGGTCTGGTGTGGAAGCGGTCCATTTTACCTTTTTCATCCTTTCACAAAGCATCGAAACAATAAGTAGAAAAAAGCTGGAGAAGAATAAATATGCTGCTGAGAAAGGAGAACACAAGTTTTCTGGCTCTGCATAATTTAGTGCTGTGGGTTTAAGCTTAAAGACTTAATTGTTTTAAAATACAAAAATTGGTTGGGATGCATAAGTATATGAGAGAGAAAACTCAAATGGAAGAAGTTAGCAAGCTGTCAATTCTGTACATAGTTTCCTCAGCCTTTGCTCAGAATTCCTTTTGGTGTGGGGACTTTCATTTTATTTGAGGACAATATATGCTTTCTAGAAAGGGACAGGCACATGACATTATTTTTGCAGGTTTGCAGATATGTGCAAGACCTCAGTTTTTGTTTTCAGTCCCTTAAATAGCATTCTGTTTAGGCTTGCTAACTCCCTGATAGGGAATGGAGATTTCCCTACATGCACATGGAGATCTACAGGAGAACATACAGGAATATTTTGCATCACCAAGTACAAAACTGTAAGCTGTCTGATTGTTATTCACTAGAGCTCCTCCAATGAGTTGAGGTTCAAGTTAAAAGACAGATTGGAAGCTAAAAACATTAAGAATTTGCTTTCACAAAGCAAGCTGATCCTTATCATTAATGTATTTATACATATAAGAAGAAATACTTTGATGATTTACTGATAATTGGGAAGTGGCTAAGAAAAGGTGATGAAAAAATAAAATCTGCTAAATAAAAGACCAGACGTCCTCCTAGCTGTATAGAACATTAAGGTGTTTGTGGGGGGGCAGAAGCTGTAAGTTAATTTTGGTGCACAAGTTTGTGTGTTTTGGGCTTGATGTAGTGCGTGTGCAGTAAGGTAGGGAAGTTGCATTTGAGTTTCAGGGCAGGACATGTTTCCATTGACAATGCTCACTTTCACAAGGGAGCAGAAAATCTAGGTAGCAAGGCTGTTGTCACATTCTGTTTGGGACTGGAGTAGTTGGAATTATGTGCTTCCATAAACACATAATTGTGGAGTAATATTACTATTCATCTTGCATTTCCAAAAGAACCTACAGAAACATTTAGTTACATTTTGTATCATTTGGACAGAATGATCTTTTTCTTTAGGTGAGTTCTGACTTTTAAGAAGGCTTCTTTGGGACACATGCATCTGATATGCAAAACCCTTTTGCCTTCTGCTGAAGTGGCAAGTATTTCCAATAAAAAAGTGTTTAATCTTTCAGGCAATTGCTGTGCCCTACAACTTGTCTAACATGGGAAAAGTAGCTAGGGTGAAAGAAGAGCTATTAAACTTCTGTGTACAGAAGGACACAATCAAGAAACCTTCAAGATGGTCTAGTTCAAGTGTCAACCTAGCACTGCCACTCCTAAACCATATTTCCAAGTGTCACATCCAGACTCCTCTTGAACGCTGTTCCAGAGACTGTGATTCCACCACTGACTTAGGCACTTTATTCCAAGGCTTGACTGCCCTTTCAGTGAAAAAATTTTTCTAATATCTAATGTGAAGATCTCCTGGTGCAACTTAAGGCCATTTCCTTTTGTCCTTCCACTTGAGACATGGCAGAAGAGACTGACCCCCACTTCAATGCAATTCCTTTCTGTTTCTGTTAGGTGTAGAGGGCAATAAGGTCCCCCCGGGCCTCATTGAGAGTAAACACTCCCAGCACCTTCAGCTACTCCTCATCAGATTTGTGCTGCAGACCCTTCACCAGCTCCACTGCCCTTCTCTGGACACACTCCAGCACCTCAGTGTCCTCCTTGTAGTGAGGGGCCCAGAACTGGACACAGGTTTTAGAGTGTGGCCTCATCAGTGCTGACAGGGAGCATCCCTGCCCTAGTCCTGCTGGCCACACTATTGCTGATCTGGGCACGCTGCTGGTTCGTGTTCAGTGGCTGTTGACCAGCACCCCCAGATCCCTTTCTGCTGAGCAGCTTTTCAGCCACTCTGCCCCAGTCTGTAGTGCTGCAGAGGTTTGTTGTTTGTTGACCCAAGTGTAGGACCTGGCATTTGTCCATGTTGAACCTTATGCCGTTAGGTCTCAGCTTATCAGTCCAGATCCTTCTGCAGAACCTTCCTACTTGCAGCAGATTGACATTCCTGCCCAACTTGCTGCCATCTGTGAACTGACTAAGGGTGCACTCAATCCCCCCATACAGATAAAGATATTAGATGAAGAATTGGCCCTGGGGTCACTAGTGACTGGCTGCCAACTGGATGTAACACGATTCTCTGGGCCTGGCCATCCAGACTGGTTTTTACCCAGTGTGGAGTGTACCTGTCCAAACCGTGGGCTGCCAGCTTCTCTAGGATAGTGCTGTGGGAGACAGTGTCAAATGCTTTCCAGAAGTCTAGATAGACAACATCCACAGCCTTTCCCTCATCCACTGAGTGGATCACATTGTCATGATGGAGCTCAGGTTGGTCACCCATCTGAGAAGGTGAAAAATGATGCCACATCCTTTTGGCTGTCAAACCTAAGTCTGCATAGGATCTTAGGACAAGGTCTGGATTATTTTTGTGGAGGGGCACTTCCTCCAAACAACAGTGCAGCCTTTGGACAGTATTTATGTTCCCAAGACAGAACTTTAAAAAAAAATATTTGCGCTAGGCAAGATCTTGTGTCTTGGTCTAATTTCTGTATCCATTCTGATACTGTAATTGCATTTGTTATCTGTCAGAGCAACCTCCCATAAACTGTATTCTTCTAGACAGTAGTGAAGATACTTCACTGCTTGTTTTTTTTCCATTTTAAGTATGTATTATGTGCAACTGTAAGTTGTGTTGTTTTGCCAACAAATTGTATTAGCTGTTAAAGATGTGTTCACTTCCCGAGTTTTGTTTTGAAATGCGAGGTGAGCAGTGCTATAGTCATAAAAGCTGTACACACATGCACACATCAGCTTTATGTGATGTTCTTGGATTTTCCCAAGCATGTATCTGCATATGCATGCTACTTTTCTTGTTCAGGTTTGTTTTGGGTTATAGTGGGGCTTGTTCTTAGGATTTCTTTCTCTTTTTTTTAGAACAGCAAGAGTATTGTTATGCAACAAAACCATTGGCACTTGCTTGCCTGTCATGCACACATCACCTTTCTGTTTAATCCACTTCTATGTGTTTCATATTCTCATGTCTTTTATTGCTTGTAAAAAATACCAGCATTATGACTTCAGGTACTCACTCTTTTCTGGCTCTTAAGACCTGTTGTCTACTTTGTAGCCTTTCTCATTTAAGGAGTAGAGCATTAGGGCAAGAAATATCAGTTGTGGTGAGGCTTCTGCAGCTCTGTTCTGCTTGACAGAACTTAACAACATAATTATTTCACTCTTCATTTAGTCTTAAGACATTTAACATCTGTCTAACAAATTCTTACCCCAGAGCACTCACAGTTTAAACTTACTGAATTAGCAGAAAATCCACCTTCCCTGGCCTCATCCTTGAAGGGCACTGAAAATTCATTTAGCTGAATTAAATTCTGAATTACCTGCTTTAGTAGTTGTGGAAAGGGTGTGTTACAGCTCACTAAGTCTGGGTGAGGCAGGTTGTTTGCTAATAAATTCTGACATTGGATTGAATGTACAGTAGAGACGGTTTAAGAAAGGGTTATGAATTCCAGTTCTAGAGTGTTACTCTTTGTTTCATTTTGCAAGGCAAAAGCTGCACTGTGATCTTGTCTGATGTGATTAACATGAAGAGCCAAGAAAACTTACCTGATTAGAAGAACTAAATAATATTGCCAAGTTTGTATTCCCAGAAGGTAGGAAAAAAGGGGCCATATAAGTTTCAGAGTTATGGAAAACACTGAGAAAATGGATTTTAAAATGTGCTTTAGGCAGTTTGCTCAACAATACATCAGGGAAACTTCCAAGTCTACATAGCGATTACCCGATCACTGAACATATTATTTAATTGTAGAACCACTTATATTCCATCTGTATTTCTCAAACCCAATCTTTCCAGATGTCTCAGACCAGTTTTATAGGCACCAGACACATTAGGGAACAAAAGGCTTTCCAATATATACTCATATTATCAAATGTAGTCACTAACTCTCACCAATATCAAATGTGCATCACATGTTAAATCCATGTTCCAATATTGAATCCTTTTGTCAGCAGTTTGTGCCTTTCATAACTCACTTTAATTCTTCAGAGGTCTCAAATATTGTCAATTTCTAGAGTTTAATAGTCAAAACTGTCAGGCACACAAAATATTTTCAAACAAAGTGATCTCTGAAGGGTTCAGTGTAATTATTTTTCACATGTTTTAATGAAAATGGCTTCACAGTTCTACATTTCCTTTCCCTGAGTCACTCTGAATCATGCTGTTGTGAGGGAGTCTGCCTGGGAATCCAGACTAGAATTACTTTTCAGCATGGCTTGGGGGATGGTGCGCAGAGGATGTCCCTTCCTCGAACTTTCTTAGATAAGAGAGGAATCTATGAATTGTACTCACTATACTTAAACCCAAAACACGTTAGCCCTTTGTGAAGCAGGTTCAAGTATCCAGAGTGTTTCTCTATTTTCTGCTTCTTTTCTTTCAGAGCCATTTAGAAGCATCCAAGTCCTAAAGCCTGCAGCCAACAATGTCACAGCTAATTGTTTTACCTGTAGCTCATTGTAAAACAAAATGTATATTAGTGTATTTTTCGTTTTTGCCCTGAAGAATTTTTGTGTTTTGCTATTGTACAACTATTGAGACAGATTTAAACTTTTATCTTGCAAACAGTTTTCCTTGACCTCTCCATACCCCCTGCCATGCATACAGAAAGAGCACATAATAGTTCACTGTTTGTGTGCAATTTGGAAGAGCCAAGATAAACCCCAAAGAAGGAAATGCTGAAGGAATCATAAATAATATGTTGTTGTTTGCCAGGGGAGAAGGAAAATCCATGAAATGAGTGTTGGAATATGACAGTGTATCAGTAAATGACATGAAACAGATGTAGGTATTTCTGGGAATGGTATACAGGAGATTAAAACCTATTGCAATACCTGTTAAAGAAAAAGACTGAAGCAGCAGGCTCCAAAACCTCCTGTGAAATCTTATTAAGCATCTGATTCCATTTCCCAAATGTAGCTTTCTGTGAGTTAATACTGAATTTTCATACTGAAATTTCTGTGAGCCTTTGTAATTTTCTCTTTTGCCTGGGTGTTTTGAACTTATGTATCTCCAGGTAACTGATCACATGTGAATAGCAAGTGTTCATGTTGCCCTCATTATCACAGGGGAAGCACTCTCTGAAATTCTTATATCATCAAGTTAATTTGTGTTGCTCCATAAATCATGAGTGAATCATATACTTCCTCCCACAAGGAGTGTTTTTGCTATTTTGGATTCTGTGTTTTCTTTTAAATTTATATTGAATTATGTAAAAGGGGGATAGAAGTAAAAATTCTGCTTTAGTCACTCTGGCATGAGGGAGGAGAACTGATAGGGAAAGGGTTTATTGAAGAGGTGGATGGTTTAGCTTCAGTAACCAACTCTCTGTCCTGGCCCCTTACAAGGTGCTGTAATTCACTACAGAGATTTAAGATAATAAAGATTTAAGATAATATGTTGTTTAAAAAAAAAAAAAAAAGAGAAAAAAAAAGAAAATTGCGGAACCAACATTTTGTGTTGTGAGCTATGCAGTTAAAATCACCAGTCTGGTGTCACAGGGCAGTGAAGGTGAAGTGAAACTACAAGGGCTTGAGAAAAATCTTCATGAATTAAGAAAACCCAAGATTACATATAAATGAATAAAATCTGTGCTTTGCTGGATTAGGTCCTAATTAAGGAACGGTCAAATTGTTCAGACTTGTTCATATCAGCTCAATCTGTTTATATTTTTTTTTGCTTCTAATATTTTTGGAACTTATTGCCCTGATGTCAAACATCTGCAAAATGCAAATTAACTTTTATATTGTATCTAAAAGTTAAAAGATTTTAAAGGTATTGAAAATGCAATCCAAACCAGACGTGACTTTTTTCTACTTGTTGTTTTTTTAGAGATTGGCGGTCAGAAATTCCACAAATACAGCCAAGAGAAGACACTGAAGTGGTTAAAGAAAAAGGTATTGTGTTTCTCTTTTGCTTTAAAAATTGCTGTATATTTAAAATGGAAATGCTTATTAGTTTTTTCCATATTTGCATTGGAGCCATGTGCTGTGCCTCATTTGAAGGTATGTGTCTTGTCCAAGGACAGGAATCACAGTAAAGTTGCTCCACTTGGGAATGTGATCAGGTGTTAGAGATATTAACAAGCTTGTTGCATTTCTCTTTTTCACGGGACTGGCCATGGAAGAGGCTTATGGGGTGTGGGTAGGAAGAAGAAGCTGTCAGCTTATTGCTGTAGGCTTTGCATAAGGTGAGGAGGGGCTTGCTTTTGCTTTGTCCCTTTCATGGATGGGCTAAAGGAGAGTTTCAATTGTTACACCTTCTAAATTCTGCCGTGCTTTGAAGTTGGACAGAACTGCCTTGGTTTTGTGCTACAAATGTGTTTCCCGAAGTTTTGGCAGAGTCCACTCAGAATGGTCGTGGTTTGGTTGCTATTATCTGGATCCAGTCCTGCTGTTCAAGAGGTCTGTACAGCATGCCATAAATAAAGTAGTGTTAAAGCTAAGCCGATGGGGTCTTTGTTTTGGTATAAAGAAGGTGAATTTCATTTTACTCGTGCACATGTGCCCTTAATGTGATGCCACTCTGTAGAAAAAGACAGTATACATCACATGATGAGGAGGTCTTGTCATTTAAATTAGTCAAGACAAGCACAAAATCTGGTCCACTTTCTGCAGTAATGAGGCATGGGAATGAATACCTATTTTGCAATGATTACCTGAATATTTACATTTGAACAGGTGCCTGTTTGTGTTGTTGAAAATACCTTCTCTCTGTTGGATCCAGCACAGCACTGCCCTGTAAAGTCCTTAATCTTTGATTTCCACCAGGACTGCCTTTGCCATCCTGCTGGGCTCAGGGGTGTTTCTCTGAGCAGGTGTATTTCTCACCTGTATAATCACGGCAGTTCAGTCTGAGTAGCTCAGCTCATCTTAGGGTGCTGCAAAAGTGGTCTGTGTTGCCAAGGCAACATATTCAAAGACATGCTAGTTTCTTTGGGTTTTCTGAGCTCATCTGCTAGTTATTACAAATGTATATTAAATTTCACCGCAGTCCATAACTTGAGTGTTTTATATGCTTGAAACAAAATTACAAGAGCTTTGTCACTGCATTAACATGTGCATAACAATACTGATACAGGCATTTCATTCTTTGGTTTTCTGTAGGTTAATCAAACAGTGAAAGCACTTAAAAGCAACAATATATTGGTAGGTGAAAGGGTGCTTGCAAGTACATCTATCAACAGTAAACAGATCACAGATGCTCAGGAAGGTAAGAAAACTAAACATGGTAATGAATTCCGTTTTTGTGAAGTCACATAAGTAGAGATAAAACACATGATTAGAGACTAAAATATATTGAAAGCGGGCTTTGCAGTAAATTTATTCCCTGTACAGAAAATTCCGTGTAAGTTCTGCTTTGGTATCTACATCAGATGACGTAATTAACACTAGGTCTCAGCTGGGGTTCTCTTAACTTCTCCACAGTTCAAGGAGGAAACATTTTTCTCAGTGAAATACATGCTGAAGTGCTTTGCTGAATTGAGACTGTGATAAAGAATAGGACACATATTTATAATATATATGCATTCCCACCCAGTAAGTGTGTCTGTATTAGAACATGCTTCCTTTTTCATTATTATTTTTATTAAGATGCATAGAATGTTAGCATATTAGCATTCATAGAATTCTCCAAAATGATGAAGGGATCTTAGGAAGTCATGGTCACAGAGAAAAGGATTCTGGTCCAAATATTACTTTATGCAACAAATCTATGAGTTTGATTATTTTTGTGGGTGCATTGACATTTTCCCAGCCTCAACCCACTACAAATACACAAATATGTAATTATTAAGGGCAAAATTTTAATATTATGTGCACTAAATTGTAACAGTCCTGTTACCAAAAGGTCTGGTGGGATCCTATTTGCTTTTATTCACCATTTTTCTGGGGAGGGCAATGTCCTGAATGTTACTGATACAAAATTCTGTAGAAAAACCTGAAAATGGATTTGGAATAAAATCTTCGAATGTTAATGAAAATTAAGAACAGTTTGGAGCAAGATGAACATGAACCTAAGCAATTGGTTCTTATTACAAAGACATTCAGAAGTCTTCATGCTATTGAAAATTAAGGAGAAACAAAGCAGCTTGCTGACAAAGTGGAAAATGAGCTGAGTGATGAGCCAAGTAATGACATCAAAGGAAGCAACATAAATGAGATTTAAAAGGCAAATAGACAATTTTATAGGACAGAGATTGTAATATATGGTTTTTAAAAAGAGACGAAGTTGCAAATGTTGTGACTAACTTCACAGTAGCTTTTCATCTTTTTTCGACCCCTACTGTTTTCAAGAAAGGGAAAGTGTCTTGGCAACAACCATCTTGACTATGCTTAAATACTTTTTTTCTGAAATTTATAATTAAATATTTCATCTGTTGTGTTTTATTTTCCACCTTACTTTGGGGTTTATATTTGAGAGAGCAGCATTAAAATTGGGAATACTGGCAAGTATGTGTATATGGCAAGGTGAATGACAGGAAGTCAAATGGACATTACTTAACACTTATTTCTAATAAGACTCATTTTCTTGTCTGATCCTTTCATTGCTGTGGCAGTGCAATTTATTTCTATAGAGAATTGCTTTCAGTACCTTAAAATAGGTGGGTATATGTAGTTAGCATCTACAGATATTGTAGGGCAAAAATAGGGGAGGATATAATGAGAGCAAATAGGGAAGTAGGGGAGGTTTATCATATGGGACTTGAACATTTCATTCTGAAAACAAAGAAGGGAGGTGTGCAAGTATTCCTGATGTTTGACAAAAGGTTAATAACAAAGCTAGGCTGATGTAAGAACACAGACTCCATAGGAGGCAAATAGTGGTATTTTTAAAATTGGTAAAGGAAGTCACTGAAGATTGCTTCAAGTCAGAAATGCAAAGGGAATGAATTTTCTATTTAGTATGAAATAATAGCAGTTGACTTGGACTGCTTCATCCAGTGTCATAATGCAAAGAGTGAAATTACAGGATTATTTTTCTTAAGCTATAAATTGGACATATTAAGTGCTGAGGTGAAATTGTCTTGGCTTGGAATTATTTCTTATTCTCTTCTGACCTTAAAGAGAGTGAGAGTCTCCTGATGCTTAGAGAGTGAAAAATCTTTGATCAGTCTAGGCAGTGAAGGAAGGAGGAGTGCAGATAAGTGATAGTAAGAATTTATAATCAGTATAGTTGAAATGTGTATGCTGCTGTCAGTTTTTTAGTGCTTTCTCCTTCAATGCCAGTTTGCATTGCACTTTTCAGGAAAAAAAAAAAAAAAGAAAATGGGGAAAAAATAGATACATTTATCACTAGCACTAAAGTAATAGTTCTTTGCCACCTTAAGGTTGGTATGCCATGTGCTTCTGAACTCTCTACATAAGGCATATGAGCAGATAAACTGGCCTGTTGGAGTTGGAATCCAGAGGTGAGATTTTAACTCAATACCTGCCTGGCAAATGCTTCCTATGCATGGGTGCAGTTACTCCCTAGCAGCCTCAACAACAGCAAGTTTAAAAAGTCCAGCCCACAATCAGTAAGTGCTTGTGTAGAACGTGACCGGAAAAGATCTGGTTTAGGACTTCATGTTATAAAAGGGTCACTTTTTTTTCCCCAGTCTCTCAGAAAAACATTTATAGCAGGAGTGCCCTGTACTGAAAACAGCTTCTAGTAGTTCATATTTCCACAGATAATTATCCTGTCTTGCCAGTGATGTTTAGATAGGCCTTGGCATTTTCTATAAAGTACTGAAAATTAAGTACAAGACTTTGAAATAGACTCATTGTCTCATCTAATTGTTTTCAGTTGAAGCCAGAAAATGTTCTTTAGTACTGAAGCCCTTGCCAAATAATTGTAAGATCCAGATGCTTTAAAATTAATGATTGCATGTTCTGTTGAGTCAGCTTTTTATTTTTGCAGGTTTTTAAAATTTAATTTCTTCGGAAAAATACATGATATCTAGTACTCTCAGAAAGTGAACAGCTTTTGTAAAGTACATGCAGCAGATATTAATAACATGTGCTGACAAAGTGAGTGTAGAAAGTCTTCACTTTTTAAATAAACCTCTAAGTGTCATGTAACATAAACTACTCAACACAGAGAAGCATCACAGTGTATCCATTAGGAGTCTGTTACTATTGATTCAACCTTGTGCCTCATGGTAGTACATGCAACGTGGCTAAAGCAACGTGACTATGTAACATGAATGTTCTTTTTCTCCTCCTTCCCACTCCCTTGACCTCCTTTTGAAGACTACATACGGTATGCCCATGGGTTAATATCAGAGTATATTCCTGAAGATCTGAGTAAGGAGTTGTTAAAATACTTGGGGTAAGTATTGTTCCAGCTAGCTTTTAGCTTTACATGGTATGGATTAATGTTCATTTGGTCATTTCTGTTGTATACTGAAATTTGTTCATCCAGGTTGCAGTGAATGACACAATGAGATTATATTTGTCGCACTTCAAACATGATTTTTAAAATGAAGATTATGGGGGTTTTTTTTGCTTTCCTGTGATGTTAAGGACTGTGAACTGGAGGAGATATAATATAAAAGTCAGATATGTCTGTTACCACTGTTGCATGATGAAACCCGGAGTAATGTATCCTATTTTAAAGCAAGTAGGAAGAAAATCCAAAAAAGCAGTTTGTCCAGAATTGTCAAGCACAAACAGCAGAGCTAGGAATTAAGTCTTCATCCCCAGTCCTCTTTCCTTGTCCCTGCTCACTCAGTGCTGCTTGGGTTTTACTTATCGCACGTGTATTAGTTTGTATTTAAATCTGGAAGGTGAGCCAACATCCTCATCCTGGTGTTCCCTGCCAGCAGCAGACTTGGCTTGGATCATCTTAGGGAATCTGCACCTACTCATGAGTTCAGTTCTGTTCAAAGGCTTCTCTTATGGTGGCATTTGCAGCTTGAAGCCCCATAGCTGAGCAGTTTCATGAGTCAGAAATACAGTCCATGAACTGGTTTTTTTTGCAAGTGCTTGCCATGTGTGAGCAGCTGATAACCAAAGCAGCTTTCATGAAGGCAGATTTCCAAACTTTAGGTTGTGCAATTCATCTGTCTTTATTTTTAATTTAACATCTTTTGTTCTGCAGGCTCCCAGAACTTAGAAGCCCAGCACCAGAGCCACCACTGAAGGTAGGAGAACATTAAGATATTGGTAGGTATGTTGTGTTGCAATTTAATTTTTCTGAGTTATTATTGAAACCGGACCAGACCAAGCACTGGGTACAATACATTAAGTAAGGTGGCCTTGTGAGAAGTCAGTCTAAAACACTGCAAGAAATTTACCAGGTAACTCAAATTTTTGATAAAGAATATTTTGGTTGGTTTTCCTGTTTTAAAAAGGGGAAGGAAAAAGAGAGGTATATTTTATGGTTTTGGTCAGCAGTCTTTTTCATACATGTTTTGCTTATTTAGTTTTATTGAGGTTGGTGGGACAATATGACCTCATAGGTTTTCTTTTATATATAATTTATGAGGACTCTGAAAGGGACCTTCTGGGTCATGGATTCCCAGACAACCATATTGGATAATCTCTCATACACTGACCATTCTTCACTGTAAGTCTCATTAGGATTTTTTTATTTCCATTACTTCTCTTGGAAGAGTATTCTATAACCTCATTCCTCTGATGCTCAGAAACCTTTCTGTAAATTCCACCTTGAATTTATTCGTGGCCAATTTATTCCCCTGCCCTTTTGTGCTAACTTTATCATTGTTTTCTAAAACTGGAATGGCTCCTTTCCCTTCCTAACATTAGTTCCTTCAATGTGTAAAGGGAAAACATATATGCTTTGTGTTTTCATTTTGAGAAGCCAATTTGGTTGTGTATGATGGGTTCTCCATTCCCTCATTGTGGAAAAATTTCTTTACACCTATTCCAAGATGAATTAATTTTTTTTCAAAGCAGGTGACCGGAAAAATGTGTCATTATTTCAGATAAAGCCTTTACTCATACAGTACGAGGCATTCTTCCTTTCTTGTCTTAACTAGAAATACTTTGTCCCATTACAGACTAGAATCCCATTTGCCTCTATTGATGTGTGATCAGATAGATCGCTGTCATGCTGTGAATAGTTAGGACACACAGTTAGGTGTTTTCTTTTTCCACTACAGTTTTTACTTGATCAGTTCTCAGATTTATAAGAAATTCATGCAGTTAGTTTCTGTGTACATGACCTTTTACTTCTGTACATTTAATCTGGTTTTAATGTTTCCAGTCCTGAAGGTTCCCTGACTTTTTTTAGTGTTAAAAGCTTTTTAGGTGTTTGTAGTGCTACTCAGTAGTGTACATTCAGCAAATGTTAGCGTTCTATTACTGTCTTTAATTAGTAATTAACTAGTAGTCTCCATCTGATCCAATGACATCCCTTTCTGCATTTTTTGCCTTTGTTTCCCTTTTTCCCAGTTTCCCACCTACCTTAAACTTCTTACACAGTTTTGTTTTCTGTAATTTCAGTTGCTTAAGTGGCACTATGTCAAGTCCTCTGGCAATTCTTCACATTCTGTTGCCAGAAAATGTGTTATATTAGAGAAAATAAAGACAAATTTGTAGGCATTACCTTGCTTAGATTTTAGGCTGAGACAGTCTGAGAGAGTTGGGGCTGATCAGCCTGGAGAAGAGAAGGCTCCAGGGAGACCTTAGAGCACCTTCCAGTGCCTTGAGGGTCCTACAGGAGAGCTGGCGAGAAACTTTTTATAAGGGCATGTAGTGGCAGGATGAGGGGCAATGGCCTTAAGCTGAGAGAGAGGGTTGGTTTAAATTAGGAGTGAAGGTGGTGAGGCACTGGCACAGGTTGCCCAGAGATGTTGTGAACTCTCTTCCCTATCAGTGTTCAAGGCCAGGCTGGATGGGGCTCTGATCCACCTGGTCTAGTGGAAAGTGTCCCTGCCCATGGCAGGAGGGTTGGAACTAGATGATCTTTAAAGATCCCTTCAAACACAAACCACTGTATGATTCTGTGTTTCATTTACTCTTTAATTATTCTCCTACTTTCACTCTTTTCCCCACTCTCTTCTCCTGAGTCCTGCTATCACTTTTTCTTCCTTCTTACATTAGAGATGGGTCCTTGGCTATTCTGCACTAATGTGGTCCCTGCCTGATAGAACATATGCCAGATTCTGACTCTCATCTTGTAATTTCTGATGCAGTCTTCCAGCTGGATCAGCATATTGAGTTTTACTTCTGTCTTGAATTGAGTGATTTCTATTCTCTCTTCTGTCCCTCCTCATCTTTATTGAAAATGATTTTCTGAGGCAAAGGAGTTCTTCCATTTTGGGTCCACACATAGGTTAACTTTAATATCTGTCCAATCCCTACAGTATAGCAGCTTCACTTTCTCTTTTTTAATTCCCTTTTTGCCTCTGTGGCTAAACAACCTTGTACTGTTTAATTTCCTTTCCAAGGTTTAACTCAGCTTGACGTTTTGGCAGTTCTCACTTAGTCCCAGTATTACCTGACCCCTAAACCAATCTTTTTTGAAAATATTTCTTTTCCCCCAGTTTCTTTTTTTTCCCATCCATTGCAGAATTCTGTTTACACCTAGTGTCAGTTGGATTTTTTTGAGATAAATGAGGGGTGGTGGAATATGTGTGCATCTGTGTGAGCAAGGAGCCACATTTATAATGTTTAGTCTGAGAAGCTCTTTCCTCCAAGATTTTCACCTTGTTTGAAGTAAATGATCCAAAATCACTTCTTCAGTGTTTTTCTTTTACCTTCCAAGTGTCCTCCTCACACATGTGGTTTGCAAAGTTTGCCCCCTTAAAACCAATAACCCCACTTTTGATTATCCTTTCCATTTAATTTAAACTGGGCAGCCTATGTCTACTGAAACGAGGTTATGTACCACACTGGCCTTTCCTGCAACGTCCCTGCTACTTACCAAAACAAAGTCTAAAATAACCTCATTTCTGGCTTGTTCAGTGACTGTTCTGTTTAGCAGCATGTCAGCTAGCACATAGAGGAATAATTGAGCCTTACTGTTATTAACAGCATTTATTCTCCAGTGGATATCCATAGATATGTTATTTCCATGTGGCTGGACAGTTGTTCTGGCTGTACAGTTACTTGGCCCTTTGATTCAGTTAAGAATTATCTTTATGCGTTGTAAGAAATATTAAGCTCATCTCAGGAGCCAACTGATAGTCATTAGCTATATAAGCATGTTAAAACAACTGTATTAAACTGCATGTGATGTACATTCCATATTGTGTACGAATAGCTTTTATACCATTGGGATAGTTCTGAGAATCTATTTTTAAAAACAGTTTTATTTCAGCAGTTTGGTTGCAGAGGAAATGAGGCTTAGAACTGTTCAGTTGTTGGGCAGTGAGATCTTGCTGAGGATCTGATTAATTTCCATAGCACTGACCAGGGTGTGTATGATGTTTCTGTGTTTAAGTTTTTGCAACTTCAGAGATTAAAACACTCCTTTATTTCACAATCTCAGAGGAGCAAGGTAGGCTTATACTTGGAAACTTCTAGTCTCCCTCAGACCATTTTTAATCACTTGTATTGACATTTCTTTTCATGAGGACAAGGTGTATTAACAGACATAATATATTATTATTGCAAAATAAAAAGGTTCTAACATGAATTTCATGTTTTGGAAAAATAATTGCATGTTTGGACATTATGTTAAACTCTGAAGGGAGGAAAGATGTAGAAACTTCAGTGATCAGCTGAAAAGCAACAGCACATTCTCATTTTTGAACAAGAACAAACTGGGTACAGCCTGGACTTTGTGATCTAATGATGAAATCAAAATTGCATGTTCTTTGTATTAATTGTAAGCCGTTGATCTTGTGTTGTAATCATCACACTGTCCAGTTTGTCAGCAGAGGGAGTCTGGCCATTGGCAGATGATGAGAGACATTTACTTACAAAGAATATGTAGGCTTTGCTACAACCAAACAGCAAATGTTTTGCTGAAATGCAAACATTTTTGTTTTAAGTTTTAAAAACTTGTTTATCAGATTCCAAAAAGAGGAGAAAAGTAATTCTTCATTAGATTGTCATTTGAAAATGTAATCATAGTGCAGTAAACAGCCTCCTAAAGAGGCTGATCCAGATTCCACTGAAATCAAAAGAAAAGGCTGCAGTTGGATCTGGTTCTAAGAGCTGAGAAATCTAGGCTGCAGACCTGGCTTCTGTGCCAAAGAGAGAGATGGAGGAGGGGGGGGGAGAGAGAGAGATATCACAAGCACCATAAACAAAATGAATAAAACAGGATCTTAAAATGTGTGGTACCATCCAAGTTGCTTGCAAAATCACTCTCTTTGGCTGGGAAGCCAAAGCTGGGAAGGCCACAGTCTAGATTTCACAGGATATTAAGGACAGGGTAGTAATAACAGATATATAATAATAAAAATACAGTGTTGTAAAATACTACATACTTTTTTTTTTTTCTCTTTTGGAAACATACCAGAAAGTTTTCACCTTTAAACTAAACACATGCTCACAGTTTATGGAAAGAAATATTCATTTTTACAGCCTGATCATGTGAAGTGCCGAGAATCATTCACCTGCATTATTTCTGAAGTTAGAAGGCACACAGCACATGCATAGTCAAACTTCTTAAAACACTGTTGGATTCAAGTGATGAAGCAGTCAGTGGAGGTATGGCAGTGTTTCACTGTTGCCAGCCTGTAGAAACTGATTAATTCTAAGGGCTGTGAGCAGACAACAGACTAGATGATGATCCACTTGTGTTAGCCCATAGCTGCAACACTGGAGTTGCTGCTCAGGTTCCTGAGATCATGAGCACCACAGTTCCTTGACTGTCAGGCACTAACTTCCAACAGCTGCTCCAGAAAGTTCTCTAAATAGACTGACACAAAAGTCACAATCATGGCTGATTTCTAACAGTCATTCTTCAGGAGGCTAGAAAGAAAATGCTTCCCCTGGCACTGAATGCTCTCTTCTGAAGCTGTAAAGATGGTTTATATTCACATGTAGAGAAGACGATTGCAGACAGAAATCTTCCACTCTTGCTGCAGATTCTTCAGTTGATTGCCAGTCCTGTTTTGGTGCTATGGTTACGTTTTAAAACCAAAGCTTTGAACTTCCATATGTTTACATCATAAAAGTGGTTGACAGAGCAACTTCCTCACTCTAACATTTCAGAAAAGGAAATTGTCAGATGTCCCTGTGGAACCACAAGAAGACTATACTAAATTTAACAGCGACAATCTGAAAACCAAAAAGGTAAGCAAGCCTTGCATTCATACATGTTTTGCTGAAGTGTAGACTAATAGCAAATACTAGCACAGAGTGCTTAACTTTCTCCTTCAAAACACATAACAAATACAAAATTATCTGACATCTGTAATTATTTCTCTCTGAACTTTTCTTTAAGGCTTTATGTGACTTTGACAGTTTTGATTTCCTATTCTGAGCTGTTTTGTACTGTTACTGCTGGGCTATATTTCACCAGTGAACATTCCAGTGAGCCTTGCAGACTCAGACACGTGTTAAGGTGCTTAGCTAGTGTTTGCAAAGCTCTTTGGATCTTTAGATGAGAAATCCTATGGCTTAATGATAGCAACTGGTAAATTTCAATTACTCAAAACAGAAACGAAGATGGCAGCATTTACTTAAATTCCAAAGGATGCTAGGACAGGCTTTATTTTTACCTAGAAATATTGCTTGTGCACTTATTTATGTCAACTTAATGAAGCTAAATCAACACAGAACTTACTGATTCCTAGCTCCAACGCATGTTTGGAGGCCAGTCCAAATCTGAGTCCAGCGGTGCCTGCCACTGTACTATTCCTAGGAGAGCAACAGAGATGTGAAAAGAAATAGATCCTCTCTGTGTCTGCCAAAGCTGTGAGGCTTGTACTGGCTTATTTCTCTGAACATTGAAAGAAAATGAATCTTCCTCCAATCCGTGGGGAACTGAAAAGGCCCGCTGTGCTGGTCTTGTGACCTTCAGTCTACTGCTGACTACTCGTTATCCCTTTGCAAAGAGAAGCAGCTGGTGGCAGATGCATTCCTTCCTCCCCCCAAAACCCCAGATTTTTTTTTTTATTCATTGCACATTCTAGTTTGAAAGCAAGAGGATTGCCCCCGTAAGTGAAGGTGATAAATAGTTTAAAATTCCCCCTCCCCACATTATATACTATAGCTTTTGAACTTAGCATAAAGATAGAAATAAATTGAGGAGAGATAATTCATTTTAACATTAAGTGTGATTTACTTCTGAAATAATAACGCACATTGATGAGAGAAACTGGGAAAGAAAAGATAGCCCTTGGACTCTGTACAGTACACTACTCTTTTAAAGACACTTTGGCAGTGGTTTTGTGTGTAGAGTAACAGACAATCACACAGTTGTTGCCTATCTCCGTTGTATCCCTAAGCATCTCGCTGATCCCAAGTACTGTTATTGAGAAGCTGTGCAGACTGAGGAGTATCATAAAGAAAGGTCAATGCAAAGTTTTCTTAATAGGGAAGGCAGTTAGAGATTTAAAACCTAACACTTTAAAATACAAGAAAGAAAAGAGTTAGATGTATAAAATGTGGTTCATAAAATGTGTTTTAGGTGTAGAAGTCTGGAAAGTTGTCCCAGTGGCCTCAAAAGTGCTTTGCAAACGTTACCTTCTTCATTCCTAGTTCTTCCATCTCTTTTCCCTTTATTTCACTGTGCATAGTCTTTGATAGTAAATCAGTGTGAATTATTCATCATCTGTAATGCAGGTCTGTAATTCAGCCTGCTGACAGCATAATCATGAGATTGAGCCAGAGGGTACAGAATGCATCTGTTCTATTGCATGCATTATTCCTCTTAATGTACACTGAGGGATTATCCCAAAGTAAACGTTTGATTTGGGATACCTCATTCTGCAGAAAGGAGAGATGTTTCACTTCCTTGTCCTTGTAGTTGGTTTTCTGTCTTTGTTTGAGGTTAAGTAATTCATGACAAGTATTCTTCTGTTTGAATAATCTCAAATTCGTTTTTTAATGTTTTTCTCTTTTTCTCCTATAATTCAAAGCCTGCATAACATTATCTTTATGGCTGTATACTAAAAAAGCAAATCAACTTACTGCTTGACTTCTGTATTTAGGAGTTTGTAGCATCTGTTTCCCCCCTATGGAGATGCTGTTTAACTGTTTCTGTTTATCATTTCACTCACAGGCAAACACCAAGATGTCTGCAGCACAGAAGGCTCTGGCCAAAGTTGATAAGAGTGGAATGAAATCCATTTCTGCTTTCTTCAGCTCCAAACCTAAAACATCAAAATAAAGACTTGTTCTTGAAATAATTTTATACAGTGGTTATTTTTATGTTAAACTAAAGATGCCTCCTTGAGTTTTTTGTTAGTGTAGTGTATGCAGGGCATGTCTGGGTATGTGGTGGAGTGTGATGGAGAGGTCTGTGAGCTGGCAGGGCACAGAGCTGTTGTGCCTTAGTGGGACAAGGCAGTACCATGATACCAGGTATTCCAACCTGGATTGGGAAGATGGCTCAGATGGATTAACATGGTGCTGTGAGCTAGAAGCAAGTCTTGGCAGGGTACCATACTGTGCTGCTACTCCTTCCAGAGGAAGCGCAGTCAAGCCCACCACAGAATTTTCTCCATTATACTTCATTCTAGGCTGAAAACTTGTCTACCTTTGATTTTTTTTTTTTTTTATTCATAAGGAGCATTTTTTTTTAAACTTTCTGAAGTTTTTTTACCCAGTATTATACCAGAGTAGGATGGCATCATTGCATTTTTATTTTGACCCAAATGTAGGTGCTGATGTAAGCATTGTCATTGGTGGCATTTTATCGAGGCAAAGATACTCTGTATTGGGATTTGGGTTGTTTTCAATATGTTGGAAAGAATGTCAGTGTACATGTCATGCAATAAAGTGCTTTGTGAACAAGCTTGTGCCTGCTGTATTTGCTATATGCTTCAAGAGTTAGGCTGGGTTTCAGCACATTTTTTAAGTGGTTTTGGTATTTTCCTGTGTATAAATTTTAATCCTTAAAGAGTTCTGGCATCTCTTTGGCTTTACGTGATAAATCTTTTAGCACATAGCAATATTGGGGTATTTTTATGTTTAGTTCCAAGGTCAAGAGGTCCTTATGAAAATAATCAGGGAAAAATTTATTTAAAGGCAAGAATGGGTGGGGCTTTTTTAAAGAAGCCTGTTTGGCATTGGATTCAAAAGTTTAAATATGAATCTCTTAGATAAGGTTTAGTTGTGCAAAGTTTTGCACAAGGTAGGACTGTTACTTAAAATGTTCTACCCATTCTTTTCTGTGTTCTTCCATCATTACAGAGTATTCCTCTGTATTTAGAGGGATAGCTGATGCTGCAGCTTCCCTCAGTCACAGAATTGAAAAAGAAATGGAGTCACTGGGATCATTCGTACAGATCTAGCCAGTTCTGCACAGTACTCAGTGTCATCCATCAGTTATTGTACTGAGTCATCACTGTGGGTCAACTACAATGGGTTTTTGAAAGACACTCTTAATACATGCCAGTCTTTGCTACTTCAGCTCGGTAGAGAATCTGCTTGTATCCCTTGATAATGCAAGTTTCAGAGAAATTAGGAAATCCCCATTTTTGAGTAACTACCATTTTTCTGCTTCAAACTTACTTGCTGTCATTTAGAACCCTTGGATTACAATGGTGTCTGTTAGGTTAAAAAACTCTGTGGCACTCTCAACCACAAATGATAGAGAAGACTTGCCATGTTCTGTGCACTTTCGTAGTTGTTGTTGGGTTTTGTATACCTTTCAAACTGTTTTTTGGTTTTTTTTTTACCAAGTGTCAGATGTAGTTTGCAAATAGACAGAGGGTCAGCATGATTGGAATTCCAGATAGAGGAAAATACTTGGAAATCTACAGTTACTATCTATGATAATAAATAGTGTTTGATGAGCCCAGAATGAGCAATTGTAGTAATGAACTGGAAGGGTTAAATTTTGGAAAACATTCAACGTCTCGAGTTCATGTGAGTAGAAGGGATGCAGAAGTGATGGCTATTTTGAAAAACACTCATCAAAAATGTAGGATAATGCTGTGGGGGGGAAAAAAGAGAAAAAGAACAGGCGTGTTCTGTCATGAAGTTCTGTGCAGTAAGCAACAAGTTAGGGAGTGTTTTGGTAGAAAAAAGGAATTGTGTGTCTATTAATGAAAAGCCAGCTCTGAGCACTAGAAGATGCTGAGAAAGTAGACAAGCATGGGATGGGTGCTTGTTGGAAAACCAAGAATGGGAAAGAATTGTATTAGAAACAGGAGCTATGGGGCAGAACAGATGCATGGTAGATCTTCTGGATATTTAAATATGCTGGTTTTAGGGGTTTCGATTTTAACAGGTCAAAAGTTTAGTGAAATAAATTTTGCAAATGTGTGTTTTCATTGACTGAACTGTTCAAGAGTCTTCTATGAAAAGGTCCCAGTTTCTCTGGTCAGAATTTGGGACAGAGAGAGAACAAATCTGAGAGAGATGAGAGGCCTTTGTGCTGACTTACAATCTGGGGTAACAAGTTGGTTTTTTTTTTGCTCTATACATGCCTTTCACATCTGCTGCTGTGCTCAAGGACTAAGTCTAGAGTTCTTGCTCTGTGCATGGATGCATTTTGCTTTAGTGCCACATCTCGGCTTCAGCTGTCAGCTATGCTGTAACTTACCGCAGTAGTAATTTTATTAGTGACTGTGCTTTTGGTTGAGCGGGAATTTGTGCATGACAAAAATATAAGCCATTTCCAAAAACCATTAGAGCTTTCACATGAAAACAAAAACCCTTTTCCCCTTTAGGAAAACATGAAATACATTTAGTAACTTCTAAACTTCCTTGACATGTAGCTGTAAGAAGTTATGAAGAGCATATGGTGCCAAGTGCATAAAACAATATTTCCTACCACAATAAGGATTTAAATATCATTACCCTGCCTGGCCAGCAGTAGCAGTAGGTCATTATGAAGTGCTGCTTTTCTATTTCTTCCTTGGTTAGCATAGTATGGAGCAATATGCCAGCACTGTTATAGAAATGTGGTCTTGCTTTATTTCTTTTTGTGGGTTAACATGACTTCTCTACATGTTCGTGTAAATATCTGATGAGCTGTGATCCTTTTATAGTTGTTTATCTGGGATTAAACAGCTCTTAAATTTTCACTTTTTTAGACTTTGCATAGCAAGTGGGCTGACATCACTGGGCATGGAAAACATGGAAATACAATCACTGACTTAGGGATATGTAAGGGTCAAACTGGCACATCATTTTCAGTCTTAAGTAATAACTTAGTTATATTTGTAGAAGTGATTGGTGATTCGAATATTTTCAGTGGAAGAGCAGAATTGTTGGCAGAATTTGCATTCAGATCTAAAATCTGGAAGGGTTCAGTGTGCTTATTTTCAGGTGTTCGGTTGCATCTGACATGATGTTTATTGGAGCAAAATTAAATGCATGGGTGGTTATTTGAATAAATTAATGTTTTTGACTAGGGTTTTCTCTTTCCTTTGTAGATGCCTGAGAAAAGACGTGCAAAGAAGAAATGAAAGGAGCATAAGGAGACTCGCTTATATTATCGCAACTTGCCGTAATCACAAAGCTGCTTTTGAAGGCTTTTTTTACTCACTTTCTAAAAAATAAATGCTTGACATCGGACATGCCCTGTTCCAAGAAAAAGCAAATCTCAGCAGATTAGCATTGTTAAATATGCGGTGTGTTAAACATACAGTGCTTCAAATTTTATAGCTTGCACACGATTGGTCTGTCGGGCCCTTCCAGGAAAGCACTTACGAGCATGCCTAATGTTAAGCACATGAGCAGTGATCCTGAAGTCAGCCGTGTTGTTCATGTGGGTAAGTGCTTTGCTGGATCCCTGCCTGCAGCCCTGTTAGGTGCTGAGCATCCTGATCCATATCCAGCAAAGCACTTAGGTCCATGCTTATCTTGAAGTGGAAGAGCCAGTCTAGTATTTGTGCATTAGTGTTCACCATAAAATCTCTCTTGGCACAATGACTCATATGCTTAAAATTAAGCACCTGCCCAAGTATTTTGCAAGGTCAGACCAACTGCATCCTTGAGCAAGTCTTAAATACTTGATTTCCTATGAATTTTTTTTTACTCTTTTTTTTTTTTTTTAATAGAATGAATGCTTTTAGTTACCATAATTACAAGTTTTAGAAGCTGTATGGCAGAATATGTTTGTATAGCATGTTCTATGCAATTTTGTTCTTTCTTTTTCAAAATCTATCCAAATTCAGAAAAGTGGCCTTTTTGGGTGAGAACTCCAATGTTCAGTCATAAAGTCAACCAAAATGGAAAAAACCCCAATGTTGACTCTTTTTAGGACATTTAAATTTTTAAAAATAATTTCACTGAGTTTGATTTACACAATTCTGTCTAATGCTAACCTGTTTTACAGAAGGTGTCACCTAGCTGAGGTTATGTAGACAGTCTGACTCTCTAAGTGCAAAAGCTTTGGGTAAAGGTGTGCACAGAAGGGCAGATGGAGAAGCTGACTTTTTAAATTTTACTTCTTTTATTCTAAGGGATTGAAGCCTTACAAACATGTATAAAAGAACATGTACATGTTGTGTTAAGAACTAAACCAAAACTATGTAATTCTTAAGGTTAAAAAAAAAAAGACCTAATTATTCTTTTATTTATTAATGTGAGCGACACTTTCTGTGGAGTGAGCTTCAACCAAAATGTCAACCTGATTCTACATAAAAAATGGGGAAAGTGGATGCTAATGAGATTCTGAAGTGATTTGTGTCATATGCAGTCTGATGTTCTTAACTTAAATACCTGTATATCAAACTACTATTAATATGTAACTCTTCTCTGGAGAACTTTTTTAAGTCAATAATTGACAGGATTTTGAACAGAATGAATGTTTACTTCTGTAAATTCTAGCTGTGCCCTCAGTCCACAGATGCCTACAGCAAACTACCAAAATGCTTGGTAATGCTTGAATATATTTGAAGTGTTCTAGGTAAAACGTAAAGTAATATTTACATCAACTGTAGCAAATTTTGCCTAACTTTGAGTTAAAAAAGAGCTCCAAGAAGAGTTTATTATGACATTGCTGAAAACTTAATTCAAAGACAGAGGCAATAGCTTATTCAACTTTCTTTTCAACTGGTTCTGTTCATCTCTGTTATGAAAAACCTGAACTGTTAACTGTTTAGAAATCATATATGAAAGGAAATGTAATCTGAAAGCCTGTTTTAAGAATTTGCACTGAATTATTTTTGTTAGTCTGGTGAAGCAATGTGCACTTTCCCTTTTTATGGAAAAAATATTTATTTTTAACATTGTTTTTAGGAATACTGCAAGAATATTGTGTGGGTCCAAAATGAAATTTCTATTTTTCTAGCTTACATTAAAAAACGCTTGATATATTAATTAAGATGATATATGGTATATGGTGTATAGTTCAATATTTTTGTAAAATTTTATTTTTAATTCATGTACGAGAAAGAAATAAATGCCTTTGGAATAATTTGTTGATTATTTCTTCACTAGTATCACAGAGAAATGCAAAGAAAAATGCAGTGCAGTCAAGCTACTGATGCTGTTACCCTCCATAGGGTAGCCAGTAATTCTTGGACTGAGTTGGAGGAAATAATGAATCCTGATGTAAATACGAATCTGAAAGTTCATTAAGACAGATTCAGTGATGCAATTAGGCTAATCCCTGAGGTTGTTACTGTACTGGTGTTCTAAAGAGAACCCATCTCTGTGTACATAGAGTTGCTGGCCTACATACTCTGTATATTTTTATTTTTGTGAACATGTTGGTGAATCTTTGAGTGATGGTGGGATGAAGATAGTGGACGTGAAGAGAATGATGTGATTATTTGTGTAACTTTTTACATATTTTGCATTCTTCGCCATCACATATGTGATACATAGGTGCTCCATCACAGGCTGACACAGAGCTGTTAAACAATGTTTTTTTAATAGCAGACAGTTAATAAAACAGAGGAAAAGCTGTTCCTCTGCCAAAGCATTATCCTGGTATAACCCTGATATTTTAAGTGCTGACATGAGGCTTCAGGTCTGTTAGGATAGTTACAGCCATTTCATTTATAAAATCCAGACAACAAGGGGCAAAGCAAAGGTGATGGATATTTTATTTAGCTGTCAAGTTAGTTTATTGGCATTAATGAAACCAAACAAGAGCAGAAGTAAGTTTTGTACCATTTCATATATCCATCACTCACCAGCACTTATCTGAAGAGAAGTACCAATGCTAGCAACAAAGCAATAGGGCAGCATCTATTTAAATATGAAGTAGCATTTATGCTTTTTAGTTCAAGGAAGTCACCTCGCAAGGCATTGCAAAGACTAAGGAAAACAGCACATTGCTTCACATTCCACATTGCTTTACATTCCACATTGCTTTGCATTCTTAAAGAGCTTCTATAGCTCAAGTGTCCAAGCTGAATCTCTGGTACTCTCTCTGTGCACGACTGTTGTCTTTTAGGGTCTGTCACATTGCAAATTGCCCTGATTTTTCCAAAGCTCCTTTTAAAATGCATTGTATACCCTGAGATAGTTGCAAGGCAAGCAACGGTGTGTCAGATAAAACAATGCCCCGTGAGATTCATCAGTTTTTAAAGAAGGAAGCTAATTAGGAAGCTGAAAAGTTCTGCTTTAAAATTTGGCTTCTGATTTGGGATTATGGTCATTGTTTCACCCTTTCTCCTTTCAGTCTGAGGGCCTGATTCTTTTTCAGAAGATGTTAATTTGTTAAAGACTATATTTCATTTCTCTACCTTCTACACCAGTCACCATGGCCTTGCCAAGGATCTGGTGCCACCTGAGCAGACACGCTGGATACAGAGATCGGGCTGCTGTTACCAGCACCTTTCCTCAGATGGAGATGCAGCAGCACTGAACTCAATCCTGCTGCTTCTTCCACATGAGGTAGAACCCCAAATGTCATGCTCTTTGCAGAGCTCACATCATCTCCAGACAGCACCAGATGGCATTTGACAGCTTGTGTGGTGTTTGCAACTCTTTACGTGTGTTTGGTCTTTCTTCTGACTTCAGTTCCTCCCCCAACATCACATCCCTTCAAATCATCTCTTGATGGTGCAAGTACTGGACCACGCCCTTTCTCATATTCCAAAATATCTTGGTGCCACCAGAGCCTAAAGGCTCCTAATGAGTGAGTACCACTTGCATCAGCTACTGGTGCTGCAGAGACACATTCCCAAAAGAGAATTGTGGCTGTCTTCCTGCAGAGTACACATGGAAAAGGGTAGTAGAAAACAAGTATGGGATGCACTGGGAGAGCTTTTGTTGTGACATAGAAAGAAATTGCTTATGTTAGGAATGATCATTCACTGGAACAACCTTTTACTGGTTGTGGTAGTCTCCATCACTGGAGGTTTTCAAGACACAGTTGGACAGGGTGCTAGATAATCTCATCTAGGCTCTTTTTCCATGAAACTGGTTGTACCAGAACAAAGTTTTGAAATTCCTTCCAACACTGTTCTATAATTCTGTGAAATCTGCGCCACAACAGAATTGAAGCAAGAGCGAGTGCTATGTACCTTTTTCCCAGCCCGTTGGTTAGAGAGTGCAGCTTTGGCAGAGAGGAGACCTTCAGGGAGGATTATTTGTTGTGTTTTTTATTTCCAAAGCAAGGTGTCCCTGTATGCATATGCCTGACTTGAGCATTTCCCTTCCAGGACTATTGGTTAGTGACAGGCAGCATGGGCCAAATGATCTGCAGAGATCAGAGGGCTTTGTTGTTTGTTTGTTTGTTTGGGGGTTCTTTGTTGTGAGAAAATATGGGGGGTGAAGGGCTCAAAGGCTGCCCAGGAAGGTTGTGAAGTCTCCTGCTCTGGAGATATTCAAAACCCACCTGGATGCACACCTGTGTAACCTGCTCCAAGTGACCCTGCCTGGGCAGGGAAGTTGTACTAAAAGATCTAGAGGGCACTTCCAACTCCAACAATTCTGTAACTCTAATAGGATTGGAAATAAAGGAGTAAAGGTAGGAAGGGCAGAGAGAAGAGAGACCTTTAATAGCACAGGGAAGCAAAGAAGACCATGGTTCAGCACTTTTCCATGCTCTCATTTTTTCTGGAAGTTGTGCTTTTAATGTTCTTCTTTACTTGGGCCAGTGGTATGTGTAAGCCACTAGGTAGCAGGCAACTACTAAAGAGCAGTAACTCATTAGAATGGACATGCTACTCCATGAAAAGAAGAAAATGTTACTGGACCATTTTAAGAGAAAACCACCATAGAAATGATTTTGCCAGTAGCACTTGCAAGGATCAGAAAGATTCTTGGTGCAGTTTGCCAGGGCCTTTTTCAGCAATTCTTCACAGAAAACTGTTTATTTTTACAGTGTGCAAAAGAGTCCTACTTGGCTTAGAAGCCACTGAGAGATGAGGTATCTGTCCCAGTGGGCTTACAGAATAACTACAAACAGTGACATTCTCATATGTCCTCGTACTTGTGTCCATGTGTTCTGTTCCATGTGTGCGTGAGTATTTTCAACTCTGCCAAAGTGTAACCACACAAATCCTATTGGGCAGAAAGGGAGTTGTGTATCTGAATTCAGTCCTGAGGTTTGGAAGCACTGGGCTTAAGCTAACAGTGTGTATAAACAGTGTGTTTTTTGGTTTACATAACTGAACCCATTATGTTCACAATACCTGGTCTCCATGCTTAAAGGTAATGACTTGGGAAAGAACAGAGCTTCAGTGGGTTAACACCTGGCTGCACATCTGGTGCCAACAGGAATCAGGCATTCACAACTATGGAACCCACTCTGAGGACTGAGACCTGCTAGGAAAGGTGGGACCCATCTGAAAAAGTGGAGGGTTTGCCCAAGTGGAGAGTTCTGATGTATGGATACAAACTCAGGAACAAAGCAGGGAAGATGCAGAGAGGGATTATTGTCTATGTCAAGGAGCCTTTTGTATTTATGGAGCTCCTCTATGGAAGAGATGGGCTTGCTCTCCTCCTCCTTTGTGAGGTGGAGAACATAACCATTGTCTGTACCCCAAGTTATCACTTTTCAGGAGGGAAAGTTGAATAGATTGGAGTCTTTCATTCAAAATCTGGATCCTACTCAGGATTTTGTTGTGTAATATCCAAGAATCACATTCTCCCTGATGGTCACAGTGTTGTGATGGTGAGCATGGTCCATCAATAGTACACTGAGCCTACATCATGCCTTTTTCCCACATCCATTGCTTCCTGGGATGGCCTGTGCTCTTTATACCTGGGTTTGGCAGTGCTTCATGGATTGCTTTTGGCCCACTGTCCTGACACTGTCACTAAGTTTTTTACCTCCTTCAGCACCCTATCAGCTGCAAATATTCCTGGGAAACATTTTGGACATTTTGCCAAATTATTGTAAAAGATGTATTTGCAGAGGGCCAAAAAAGGTCATGTGTCCCTCCACCCCAGCCTTGTTTGACAGAAGCCCAGCTGATGCTTATACTGATTCCCCTTCTGCACCTACAGGGAGCTCTATAATTTTTGTCTGTTGGTTCATTTTTCCCAGCTGATGTGTGGGACACTGATTTTTCCCTCTTGTTGACGGAGCTATGTGGTATTAATCTACTGGTGTTATAGCAGCACTTGTTTGTCCAGAGATCTTCAGTCTCTTCAAGGAGTGCTTTCAGGTCTTATATGGTTTATCTTCTGCAGGAGATAGAGGAAGAAATAAATGAGACAGAAAGAAGAATTAGGAGTGGTGTGTCTTAATGAGCAAGACATGCCTTCCCTGGGGAGTCAGGAAAAGAATTAAAAGTAGAGCCTGTGACCAGGGTTGGTGAGTGGGCAGGAAGAGGTGGAAGACAGGAAAAGAAGGGTTCATGTTCTGAAGCAAATAACATCAACACTGCTTCCCAGCCCGAGAGCTGTGGCAGCAGGCACAGCTGCCCACTGAGTCTTGCTGGGCTGCAGAGATGGGGTAGGGTCTCATGTGCAGCAGAAGTGTCCAGGTGCCAACAAGTAGTTTTGCTCTCCATCCCTAGGAACAGCAGACAGGATATCTGCAGCCAGCTGGACCCAAACAAACATCTGTGGGCTTTATTCCCTTCTTACATAGGTAAGAGTGACCTGAATGGCCAGAGGAGGAGCTTCAAACCCCCGACGGGTATCCAAAAATCTGGTTAGACTTCTTCCCTTGCTCCAAACCTCCACTGAGACCTGGGATGATAAATATACCTGTTTTGCCTCATGGAGGGGAGGAAGGATAGAAATTTCTGCTTTTCCCCCATGTCAGTGTTTTTGTTGTGCCTTGTATTTTGCTATGAGTTCCTTAAGGCCACAGCCATTTCCTCAGCCATCTTCATGTGGCTCTTGGCTTACAGAAGCCTTGATCATTAGTTATTCTTCTTAATCTCAATTAAAAGATGTTTTTTTAATTCAGTGCTGCAGGCTTTGCCCATCTAAAATATCCATGAAGAGAATTAATTTTCCTTGAAGAGTCCTAAGCGCTTTTTGATCTTTTCTAGAAATCCATTTAAGTGAGGGTTTGGTTTGTGATGTACACTGCTGTGCTTCTTAACAGATCTTTTTGTAAAATGTGAGGATTTGATTGAAATATTTTTAAAGACTTATTTTTTTAGGATATTGTCTTCCTTGGCCCCCAGATTTCTACTGCTTTCAGCTGGGCACAAGTACAGCCTGAGCTCACTGGCTCCTGGCTTTGGACTGCTGTTGGTCTATTACACCCGAGGGAGTAGTATGAAGCTAATGACCAAGGGCAGAGGAGAGTTCCACAAAAGGCTGCTGAATAAAGCCTGCAACAAACCAAAAATAGCTGTGGGGAGGTGGGAGGAGGAGGAGGGAAGGCAGGTTGTGCTGCACGAGGCTCCAGATGAGCTCTGTGTGCAACCACAGAGCCAGGGGGGACGAGGGGAGGGTCCCCAACCCTAAAGGATGTACGGCACCAACCTGCAGCACATTCCTCACCAGGTGAGGGATTCCCCAGCTCCCTGTCCCAGGGACACCATCTGGCCAGCTCGGCTAGAGGGCTGATGTGCAATAAACTTTGAACCAGCATGGCTTTTTGCTCCTACAGCTCTTGTCTGAGTAGCTAATTAGACCAATTCCTAAAAAGTGCAACAAATAGTAAACATGCAGTAGCATCCTGGTTTATCCAGGAGTTGAAGATAGTGTTGAAAGCATTTATTTGTATTTTAAAAGGCTACTGGAAAACTCTTTTGCAAGGATGAGTTAAGTAGGCTCATTGTCATGTCGCTTCTGCATTTTGAAGTTAAACAGCTCCATGATCTATGAACTCAAATCACACAGTTAATTACCCCACATTCCCCCTTCTTGCTCCCCTCCCTCTCCCACTTTGCTCTTGAAATACATTATATTTCTTTGGCAGTCCACTGAGAACAATGTCTGCTTTTGTGACAGCAACATTGCCAGTGGTGTAAAAATCTATGCGTCTGTCAGGTTTCCCCATGTGAAACATAATTGCTTAATTTCCATTTGAAAGTACATCCCTGACATTAGAACAACGTAGACACACCAAGGATAACAATGATTTCCTGACACCTACAATGGGGCATAATGTGGTAATAAATATGTGTGCAAAATGAATGCTCTGCACACAGAGAAAGCAGGTCTGAATTTACAGCTGCAGATGAAGTGTTCCTCAGGAAAAAAAAAATAATGAAAGAAACCAACAGATTAGCATCAGTGTGAGTCTATGTCAACCAGATGGCTTGCTATGGAAAAAGAGCTTCCCTGCTTTATTCCTGTAACCCTGGCTAGCGGGCTGAATGTCTGAGATGAGAAGAGAAAAATGATCTCATTCAGTTGGGTTTTTTTTGTCCTTGCATACATACAGTTTGAGCTGGAGCAGAGTAAAAACTCTGAAAAGAGCACAGAAGTTGTCCCCTAACAGTGGCGTGTGATGGACCAGGAAAGCTCCTGGACACAGGTTCAAGCATGCCAAAAGCACAGCAGAGAGCACTGCCAGCTGGGAGGAGGGGAGCCCTTGGGGACAGCCCCTGGGTCTAGCCAGGCATCTACTCTGCACCTTGAAATGATGATGTGCTCCTTCCTCTGACTTCTCCCTGCTTCACATGGTCCCCAAAATGGTTGGAGCAGAGGTCATCTTTCCAAAGTCCCAGCTCCTAGCATCCTTAGATGTTAGTGTGATACCAGGCATGGCCTGGCATGTTGGTCCCAGTCTGCCAAGACTGGACTTGGGCTGGAGCACATTGGCAATTAATGTGGAGGCAGCTACACCAGGCTACTGCCTGGTCCAGGCCACCTCATCTCATTTTAGGCATTTAACTGAACACTTAATTTAGAAGCAGTTTCCTTCAGGGTCACTGGGGACAAAAATACATCTTCATTTGTGTGCTAACAAGGGGTCTGGTGGTGCCTCTCTCTACAGACTGTGGAAAAAAGTCCTAGTGTAATAAGACTCTCAACTTGGCCTGAAGTGAAATGGGATGAGTCCAGGCTCAGATGTCTCCCTTCAGGGTGGTGAGTGCTGTCCTTTGCCAGAGCAGGTCAGGGCATCCTCACTGTCAGACTATCTGAATCACACATGGCTTCTCCCCAGAGACACTGCACTTTGACAGCTGAGGAAGGGACCTGTAACTGACAGCTTGAAGAAGTCCAAGTGCACTTATCTTTACAGGCATGTGAGACCCAATATGAGATTTATGGTGCTGGCTTGCTGCTAAAGTATCATTTCACAAAAGCTCTGGTACAATGGTTCCTAGGACAGACATCATTTTTGGACAATGTGCTTCAATGCAGCAGGCAATTTTGCCTAGAGTTTCAGGGTTCCAGTTAGAACTAAGTGAATTTCAGTGACACTGTGATGAGGGTTGTCCTACAGAGAGGTTGTAAAAATAATCAGGGTGATTTGACCTCTCTTATCTGCAACAAACAATGGGTTGTGACTGTGCACCAAGAAACAGGAGATGAGAATCTTCCTTCTCTTTGGAGAAGTTGTGGCACCATTTGTTAAGACCTCCTGCAAGGCTAGGGCACCATTCACTGGGCAGGAATTGAATAGTTATTTTTCCATTTTCTTTGTTTAAATTCTGTTCCCAGTGGAAATTTCTCACAGTAAGAAATGAGGAGGATGTTTAACTTTGATTTGGTCTATGGTAGAATTAATGCTCATGGGATAGCCAGTCCTCAATTCTTTACTTGTCTTTGGCACTGAATGAATGTCTGTCATTGCAAATATCTACAAATTTACTGTTTTAATGACTTGTTTGCTTCAATTAAGGCCTGGCTATTATCTTTCCAAGAGGCAGAGGGTCGGGGAGGGGGAGACAGAACAGGAGAAAAAAGCTGATCACTAGGACGTGTGAGTAGAACATTTAAGGGGCCAACTGAAACTGAGAGTGGATTTGGAAAGGCTGTGTGATGAATCTGTGACATTGCAATATTTCAATCATCACATTTCAGATTCTGGTTCATGCATCATTTGCTATGAAAGTTTTGAGATTTTAATCAGTGTTTCAAGAGTAAATTGATACAGCCTAATCATTTAGAATCTCTGGCACAAGACCAAAGTGTATTATGTTAAGTGTATGTTATGTATTATACAAGCTGCTTGCTGAAAATTAATTGAGTATTCCCGTGCTAGATAATGTTTCTCCATTCCCCAGAGCCCATCCCTTTGCGTGCGAGTGTTTTCCCAAGTGCAATGCAGATGCCAGAGAAAAGGTGAATATATAACATATGTAAAAGACTGGCTCAGTTTGACATAGCACAGTATCAGGCCTGCTAACCTCCCTGACTGGATTGTGGGGTTGTTTATTTGTCTGCACGATGTGCAGGGGGAAAACTTCCGGGTACAAAATGACAGAAAAATATATTTCCCATAGAAGCAAAATATAAGAAAGCCTGTAAAAAAACAGAAATGTGTTTGCATTTCTACTGATGACCTACGTGGACTTGGCAGAGCAAGCAGCCCAAGTAAATGACACAGTTAGCAGCCAGTGGGTCTAGGTAACAAATGTGCCATCACACTGTATATTGAAAGGCTCACTAAATTCCCATGTTGTGCTTGTCCAGCATCCTGCTTGACCTGTGGAAAAAAGGAATTAGTTCCGAGATGAGGAGCTGGGCACACCTTTGATTTGCCAAAAGCTAACAGTGTGTGGCCACCGGCATTATTTATCCTCTGTGCTGACATTTCTGCTACAAACCATTTCCATCTGCTGAAGCCGGTTTCTCAAGGGGACTTGGGCTCCTTTTGCAAAGAGAGGTTGGTTTTGGAACTCTCCCAGTCTACCTAGTACAGAGGAAGTAGGTCCAAATATCCCTTCTGCCTCATGCGTGGCTCTGCACAGGGACTCCCAAGATTAATCTTCTCACCATCAGCATGTTCTCCCCAGCATCCTGGTAATTTATGGTTTTGGTTATTCTCAGTGTCAGGCAAAAAGAAGATGGGTGTCTGCTGTTTGGATCTCCATTCCTTCAGTTCCAGTCTCAAGTCCTCCTCATTACATATTCACTTCCTTTACCACCTTTTAGAAAGTGGAAAAATATCAATGTCTGGAGCATGTGTCCATCCTCTCATCTTCTCCTTAGATGGCAGTGCAGGTTCATTAGCTTCAACTGGGAAAACCAGAAGTCTGAAGCCCATTTTCACCCATCCCAGGTAAGAACCCTCCCCCCTCCCTGCATTACCGTTTAAGTCCTTCGGCCACAAAGTGAGGAGAAAGGCAGCATTCGTCTTGATAGCTTTGGCAAGGACACCTAGCCTCCCCCTTTGGCTGCCCTTCTTTCCTTCTTTGACTTTTTTAAAGCCCCAAGGTAATGAAAGGAAAGCATTTGTTTGGGGTCACTTAAAATTCCTCAGTCAGACAGAATTAATTGTTTCATTCTGCTGAATATTGGGAATTTATTTTTTTCCTGTTTGAGTTTAATGGGTAGTCTCCTCCCCAAGTGGAAAATCAATAATTCTCAGTGGCCTTAATTTAGCTGCACCCATTACCAGTATTCCTAGGATCAGATGCAGTCCATAAGATGGAGGAGGGAGATAGCTGGAAGGAGATCATTTAGCTCTCCTGAGGAAAGAACATCTCAAAGGACTCAAGCAACTCCTTTCAACTCAGAAGGTTTGTAGTCCCTTGCCTCCACCCACAGCCTGGTTTGTATCACAGAAATGCCAAAAGTGCATTGGTGCACACACAGCATCCAGCTTGGATTGAGCAGGGAAGTCTCACATCTGTCTTCCCCCTCAGGGTCCTGTTGCCCTCCAGTCTGGATCTGCAGTTCCACCCTGCTGTACTCTCTGGCCCCTCTTTCGAAGCACAGCCAGCTGCTCTCCTCTGTTGGTGGCTTGCTCATCACAAAACAGCAGAGGGGTACCTTGTCAGCAGGCCCCCTGCTCCCAGATGAGTCCTCCTGCAGTTTAGGGCTGCAGTTTTGCCCTGCTGCCTGACCCTCTGATGCTGCCTTTGATGACTGGAGAAGGTACCTGGGTGTCCTGTGGGAGAGGCTTCATGCTCGTGATCACAGGTGATTTAACATGGCAAGGAAATGCAGTTTAGCCACTAACTCTTATAATTAGCATAAATAATCCAAACACTTATTCATCTATTCTCTGTTCATAGTGGCACCCTTTGGTAGAACAGTGAACAGGAAATAGAAATGGAATATCCAAGAAGGCAAAATACTCCTAAGATTCACAAAAGACATCCCTCTTCAGCCCTTGGGGTGAAAGGTCTTTAGGAATTATTGAAGGATTCAGTGACTATGACATCCTGATCTTCTCTCTTTGTGTCATTGAAACACAACATTCCTCCAAGAATAGGAGGCCAAGCACTTTTTTCATATCTAGTGAAAGAGCTTGCAGAACTTCTTTGGAATATCCTTCAGAGGTATTGGAGTATTAACATCAGATGCCAGAAGACACAAATGCTTCTGTTCCATTTAACACCTATAGGAAATGGCACAACCAGGCATAAAAGCTAACAAGGAGCTAGAAGCTTGGGCTGCTGGAGGTGAACATCTCCTTCCTGAGACTCTGTTTCTTGCTTCCTGTTGCTGCTTATTCACCATATGGCTGTGGCCAACTAACCACTCCTGGTCCCTTCCTTGCTGGTTCCATTGAGCTGGTCCATAACATGGGAATTTCTCTGATCCACTGTAATGCTATTGACAGGTCTCTTGTTTCTCCAGTCCCATCAGAGCCCATAAGCCTCTCCACAATTACCCCATTCCTCTCTAAACTCATCTCTGTGTCCCCTAGAAGCCTGAAGAGATGAGATGGCATCAGGACTTTCTGCCTGTCACTTGTCTGGAGCTCCTACAATAAAGGATATAAATTGCTTCAAGGAGCAGCCAAGCTACCACGAACTGTTTATAGAGTCTGACCTTGGGAATGCCTGCAGCACCACAGGAAAAAGTCATTGGTAAAAATTCACATAGGTCAGTGCAGACATCAAGGGGTGACAGAACCCGTCACCGTGAGATGCAGGTGTTAGGGCTAGTAACCAGAGCTCTAAGCAATTCTGTAGATTCTGTGACTTTCAACTGTTTTATTCCCATTTTGCAAATCTCTCTAAGTTTTTCTAAGTGAAAGACACATTGCTTTATAGTGAATTTAAGTCCGCTAACAAGAGGCATTCCTGATCTCAAAGAATTCAAGTAGAAAACCTCTGCTACAACTGTCAGTAATGACTCCTAGGTGCTTCGTGTTCCAGGCTTTATGGGACAGCACAATCTCAGTTTCTTAGCCAAGGTATTGCATGGGTCACTTACTACCTGCTCTGGCTCATCAAGCTTAACTTTGTGCTCTGCTTCACCTGTGGATGAAGTCAAGGATAGCGAGCCAAAGTCCACGGTCAGTGTTACTCTGAACTTTCTGTGTCACACAAAGGACTTAAATTATGGCCCCAAATCCAGCTTGAAGACACCTCCCCTCATGCCATATGTTTTTTATTAAAATAGTCTCTCATTAATGTCATATTAGCAAACTAAAATTTGGGGTCTTTTCCCTCTTTAAAGGGCAGTCGCTCTGTTATGACATTATAGCTCATCTTAAATTTTATATTAGCAGCCAAAGAGAAAGGCTGTAGACTGTATTTTATTTTAAAAATATAGGTAATAAAACTTCATCTTTTTATATTTTGGGACTCAAGAGCAAAAGCACTGAACATTTCTGTTTACCTTTATGACACAATATTGGCATTCTTAAAGTCTGGACTGAAAACTCATCATCTTTTTTCATTAAAGTGCCTAATATCAGGCTTTCTGCAATTTATTGTTCCTTATTTTCCATGTATTATGACAAAACACTAATCCTGGAATGTCTGTTGCCATTGCTAATTGGAAAGCCACTCTCCATTGTTCCTTTTTTTTTTTCATTCTCCATTAAGGCCAACTGGCTTTAGTTGCTGGCAGATAAAAAGTGAGAACAAAAAGAGGTGTTAAAAAAGTGCCAGGAAAATCTCCAGCAGTCCTCAGTGTGAACAGATCTAGCTTGTCAGCCACCTCAGGAGAAAACTCTGGTAAGGCTGACGAGACACTTTTTTGAGTGCTGCATCCAGCTCTGGGACCGCCAACATGAGAAGGACAAGGACCTGGTGGAGCAAGTCCAGAGGAAGGCCACGAAGATGGTCAGAGGGCTGGAGCACCTCTCCCATGAAGACAGGCAGAGAGAGCTGGGGCTGGTCAGCCTGGAGGAGAGGGGACCTTCTGGCATCCTTTCCAGGACCTGAAGAGGATTTACAAGGAGGCTGGGGGGTGATTTTTTAGAAAAAATCCTAGTGATAGGAGAAAGGGAAATGGCTTTAAACTGAAAGGAGTTGAGTTTAGATTAAATATTAGGAAGAATTTCTTTATTGTGAGGATGGTAAAGTGCTGTCATGGGTTTCCAGAGAATGTGAGGATGCTCATCCCTGGAAATGTTCAATGCCAGGCTGGATGGGGATCTGGGCAGCCTGGTCTAGGGGAAGGTGTCCCTGCCCACAGGCACAGGGGAGCTGGAACTAAGTGATCTTTAAGATTCCTTCCAATCCATACCATCCATTGACCCTATGATGATTCTATGCATGTGCTGTCCTGTGGGATTTGCTCGTTCTCCATTGCAGGGCTGGTGCATTGCCTTCAGCTCTGTCTGGCAGAGCTGCTACTTTGCTTTTGATTTGTCATCTGCCATATCACCAATACTACAGGTCACACAGCAAAAGCAGCAAACCCAAAAACCTCAGAGCAAAACTGTTCTAGAAACTTCCTTATGGAAGATGGAGGAAGACAGGTGGAGTGGACCATAACCAGGCACAGCAAATACATATGAGGTGGCTTGCAGGGCCTTACCAGATCAAAGAAGTGGAGTGCAAAACCCTAGGAGTGATTCCCTTCAGTTTTGTGACCATCACCCAGCAGACCAGAGTTGAGGGAGCAATACTGTAGAAGCACAAGGTGTCCACATTCTTAGAGCCATTTTTTTCCTTAGAACTGTCTAACTCTTCTACCTTCAATTCCCCATGTACACAATATCAATTTTATGTCTCCAGGAGACTCCAAAGTCTCCAAAAACACTCTTGAAAACTCAGTGATGAAGGTGAGGTTGACATGAGGCTGCTGCAAGGCAAATGGCTAACAGAGAGACAGGTGATGCCTTGTTCTGCACCATGTAAATGTCCCTCATGGTCACCTATCATCTACCCATAAAGCTGTGAACTCTGCACAGTGCCCAGACCAGATTAGTACTGTATTTGACGGAATATGATTTTATCCAGAGTCTTCAGTGTGAATAAGGACAAATCAGATTAGAAAACGGTTTCAGTTTGTGGGTCCCACATGGTACAAAATTGGAAATCTGCTGTTTAGCATGGCTTGCTGTGGTGGGGATTAAGTAGTGGTGCCCTTTAACTGTGGTTGGGTTTAGCACTAACATAAATACATCTGCCAAATCCCACTGCTGCTGTGCAAGTTTACCAGCCTTGAGCAAAGCTTTCCATTGGCATCAGCAACCTGGAAACAGGCAGGGCTCAGGTACAAACCCAGGTCAGCAAACAAAGCCACAGCTTGCACCTCCAGTCTCTCAAGATGAGGTGACTCACTGAGGATGTGGAGACTCCAGTAGCAAAGCCAAAGGGACAGATTTTAAAGGGGCTTAGTTCTCTCTCTCTCCAGGTTAATGAGGAGGACTGGAGCACATAAATGCTGTAGAAAAAAATGTGGCCCTGGGGGAGCTATTTGCTACAGCATCCAGGTGAGGTATAGCCTGGCTTTACTAAGCTCATCTGGATCATCCTCAGCCTGACTCCCCTTGTGTGAAATAAAGTATCAGGACCATTTTAAAACAAGCTCCCTGCTGGCAGTGCTGCTTGTGGTAAGCAGCTGCTCATCATCAGAGTGCTCCATAGCTGTTACCACTTCTCTGCCCGGGCTTCCTGCAACATCTGTCTCCTGAAGGGCTTAGAGGAGGAAAAAAGCAGGGGTGACAATACATAGTGCCCTGAGGAGCCAGGAAAACATGGACTCAAAAGCAGGAGGGGAGAAAGGCTTTTAAGAGCCAAGTTTTTTTACATTTTCCTTTCCTTTAATGAGTACAGGCTTGCTTGGATCCTCACATCCACACAAAGGCATGTGGATAGTTGCCAAGTTGGGTTTGTGTGTGCAGCTATCACAGAGCTGATGGAGTAATGGATCCAAAAAGGGATTAGACAGATTCAGAGAGGGTAAGTCCATGGTGGCTGTTAAACTTGGTGGTCTGGACACAACCCCAGGCCTAGAAAGCCTTTAAGTTGCTGATTGCTGAAAGCCAGGACAGGATGCCAACCAGAGCCTGAGTTTCTGCATTTCCCATTTTTAAAGATCTTCCCTAAGGATTTTCTACTGCCTTCTGCTAGAATGCTGACCTAGACAAACCTCTGATCTGACCATGTTCTGCCAACTTCATGTTGTTATTCCCATATATAACATGGGCATGGAGAGTGGGGAATGAGCTTAGCTGTCCTCCTCTGTCCCAGAAACACCCTCAGAATCTCAGTGGTCCTCTAGGATATGGATTCCTCACATGTGCTGGCTGGTGGCTGCATGCACTGAAGAGGAATTCATAAATCTGTTACTGTTTTCACAGTCCTGAGGTTCAAAACACAGCCTTTGCCAGAAACAATAGCCTTTTCATCTCTCTAGATGTGAAGTGGGATCCTGCTGACTTGCTTTCTGCCACAAGTGCTCCTGCTCTGTCAGAGTTTCTCTCTAAGGTGATGTCCCATCCCTGCATGCAGTGATATATGAGCCAACAAATGGGCAAAGTGTTTGCATCTGGACCAAGGTTTCTGGAACACTTCATGGTACATTGCTGGCATTTGTTTGATTTACTGCAGGGTTGGAGTCAATGCCTCACCCTGGGTATTTCAAAGACAAGTCACTAAGCACGTGATGCAGTGAGATCCCCTCCTCCCAGGGATGTGTTAGTCACAGAGAGATTTTGTCTGCCTTCCCCTGGCAGAAGACAGGGTGTACATGCCCACTGAGACACACCTGTCTGTGCAAGCACAGGCTGCTGCATGTGAAGGTGAGGGGCAGTCCATATTCCAAATCCTGGGGCTGGAAAAGGACCACTGAGTTGTGTTTCTAAATCTAAATTATCCCTTAAACTTTCCTCTTCTACACCCTTCATAAAATTTGTGTTTGTGCTCCTGACCCACTGACAGGCTCTCTTCAGGCTCCTTTGTCCTTGTGCATGTCTTTCTACTGGTTTAGCCAGATTATTTCAAGACATGTTCCCCTATTCCTGCCTCTGAGTGCTTGCTGGCTCTCCTCTCCCCTTCCACAAACACTCTCAAAAATATTGAAGTTACTGCAACAAAGAAACTTCAGTACTTATGTAATTTGGTGTCCTATTCACACAGGTTTTGTGCTGTGTTCTCCAATTCCAGGTGCTTGGTCCCTATCTGTTCTGGGCAAGGGCAGTATATATCCCTATTTACATGTATGGTTTCCATAGCATGGTGAGGCATAGATCTAACTCTATGTCTGTTGCATCAATTTTCCTCTATATCTACTATCAAAAGACTATCTCATTTTCATATCACCCAGGGTGTTCACTGACAGCCAACAGGAAAGGGGAAAAGAAAGCTTAGCTGGGGACTGGGATATAAATTTAATTTCTTGAGGGATTTTCTTTAGGCCTGAAATGGAGAATGGCTGAATTACTTGACACTTCAAAATAAATTGAGCTTGCTACCTTTTCCCAGAATTCAGAGCAATATTGTTTTAGCTGCTTTATATTGAGCCAGCAGGCTGCCTGTATGAACCTTTCTGTTCAGCCTGGTTGCAGGGAGACTTGGATTTCATTCTCAGTTGCATGCAGATACTTCCCTGAAAAGCCCCTTTTCCCTTTCACTTCCTCTTCAGTTTCTCTTCTTCCATCTATTTTAAAGTTTATCATTTGGCAGATTTCTGCACAAAACAAAATGTGGAAGTTAGGAAAAGGAAACATATGCCAACACAGGGGCCAAGAATTATTGAAAGGGAATTTAAAAAATTGAAATGACAGTGCACCCTCATTACTGCTGTGTGCATTTTGATGGCCAGGGCAGTGGTACCCAAGGCAATAGTTTATTGTTCCAGGTCAATCTGTGCTGTAACTGGTTCTGGGTGAAAACCACTTCCCGTGTACTATGCTATTCTACATAGCATGAAATAAAAACACCTGATAGTCTCAGCCCCAACACTTCAAGGAGCCAAAATACCACTGTTTGCTACTTCTGATAAGGATCTACCTGCAGTGGAAGAGATATAAAAAAACCTCATTTACTTCCATCCAAAAAGCTGGATGGAAGATAGGATTTCAAGATATTAAAGAGCTGTACAAAGGAATTCAAGCAGAATTCAATAAGTAGAATTCAATAACCCCTCAATAAGTATCTCCTAATGTACAGCACATGGGTAGACAGATAAACCACATGGAGTTAAAACCACCACTCTGCCCAGGCATGTCATGTTGCAGGATTGGGGCTCAGCAAAGCCTTGTGTAATTCATATTTCATTTAAGCATCCAAATTTCACGCATAAACCAGGAAAAAATGAGCTGGTAAAAAAGAGAGTGTGAGGATCCATATTTGTGAATTCTGGTCTGATTTGTTCTGTTTCTACCAGGAAATCTCTTTCATGAGTGCCAGCTCTGCAACCATTTCGCCTCTGCTCTTTTCTGGCTCATACATCATCAGAAGGAAAAAAAATCCTGCAACTGGAACTTAACAATTCCACTGTGAAGCATGAATCAGAAAGGAATCCAGAGTTCTCTCCTACAGCTCCATTAGCTCTACAGTGCTAGTAAAAATTATTTGTTGCTAGCAATTTTTTTGAGCAGAAGAGAGCTTTGCAAGAATTCTCATAAAGGAATCTGCTCTAGACATTTAAGGCTTGGTTTGCACACTTATTTTCCTCTTTGTTATTGCACTTTGCAATAGTTATTGATGGTGTGAAATATGTGAAGGTGTTATATGTCAGGCACAGCAAGCAGCATTTCGTGAGTTTATGAAATGAGTGTTTCTGTCTGTTCTTGTGACAGCATGTGTTGGTAATGCCCAAAGCAGGTCAGAAAAGACTCCATGATGCTCAATTCTTGAAGTGCTTTATAAGAGCATTTCTTCCTTCTTTTTATAACAACAAGTAAATGACTTTGTCTCACAAACTGGGCACTGTTTCTCCTGCAGATAAACCCAGAATTGTTGCATGACATGAAATGATGCTCAGTGTGACTAGGCTGTAAGAGCCAGATGAAAACCTTGGGTTTACACAGGGACCAGAGTGGAGCATCTTCAATCCACTGAGCCACCACTATGACAACAGCAGACCAGACTTTAGGCTCCTGAGGGAAAAAGTCCTACTAACATCAACACAAATTTTGCCCAGGTGTGGAATACAGAATTGGACTCTTTATTTGTTCACTAGGGAAGGAAGCAATGCCACAGTAAGAAAGCTGTTCTTGTAAGTTATTTATTGCTGAGTTTAGGGTTGGTTAGGATTTGTGCCAGATACTAAATCAATGCAGGTCATGGAAATTTTATTTTTAAGCTCTTTTGGATGCCCAGAAAATTGCTTTATCTGTGAATTATTCTGAAAGACCACGACCAATAAAAAATGTGTGAATCATAAATCAGAGACAACATATTCCTGCTGGAGACCCTGAGAATATAAAATAGGAAACCAGAATCAGGACTACTAGGAAATAGGTTCCTTTTACTTCTGCAGGTCTGGGTAAGTGTAAATCCAAAGTCCTTGTTTTCAAGGGAGTTGCCTCAATCATTCCACAAAATCTTTAGGTATCTGCAAAGACCACATCTTTGTGTGCCCAAGAAACTTGTCTACATTCTGTATATATTTTGCCTTCTTTACCACTCTGTTCTGTACTTTCCCTTTGTTGTAAATACACAGAAAGACTGGTTCCAACTCATTTGTCCCCCATTTTGCACCAATCTTGCAGAACTCCTTTTGAGCACCACTAGAGAGGACAAGTCTAAGATACTCAAGGAATCTTAGATCCTATGTAGCTCAAATTTCTCCAGGTAGAAGCTTGAGCAGAAAGAGAAGAGCCTGCCAGCAAAGTCCGAACACGGGAGCCTGTGGATGTTAGAGCCTTTCCAAGTTATGACCTCACTCAGTGCACCCTGCTGCTCTGAGGACCTTAAGCCCATGGAAACCTGTCCAGGCAGGGAAGCACGCTACTGCTGAGAGCTCTGGATCTGTCTGCCAACAGCTAGCTCTCGTGTGAGTAAAGCAATTGCTAGGATTTTTACAAGGTGAGGGTTAGGAGAATCTTACTCGTCCATTTAAGCACCTAGATTTTAGGTGGTGGGTGGAAATATTAAGTAATGTGAAAAAAATTCTGTTAACATGGGGTGTGTGTGTGGGTGGCAGTGTTCACACCTCTGCTTACAGCTTCCCTTGCTGTGTCTCTTAGACATGCTGGATTATCCCCCTGAATCACCTACCTTTTTCCACTGGCTCATGTTGATTTGACTGATCTTAGGGACACCCCAAAAGAAATCTCCAAAGTAACCTGCTGTAGATAATTCCAAAATGACTCTTGTTTTATGATTGGTCTAGCCAAAAGTGATGGGGAAGAAAATACTCAGGTAGGTTTGCTCCATCTACACTTCTTTTTCCTTACTGATAAGCTGCTGAGCTGAGGTGGGTACTCCTGGAAGACTGTGATTTTCTCTCCAGTGAGCTGTGGTGACAGTGTCTCCAAACAAGTGGCCCTTTGGCATTTTCTCATCACCAGCCCCAGCAAGCACTGGTCCAGAGCAGATCCCAACTCTGATCAACTGTTAAAAATCAAATTGAAACATCATATCAGCTTCTCATTGTTTCTGCCTAGAATATTTAGTAGTCCTTGAACAGCCATGCCTTGCAAAAGCTTGAGCAGGCTGGTCCCCACTTAGCATTGTAGGGCCTAAGTAACATCTTACTCCTCTGTAGGAACCTGTGCACTTCCTTGGAGAAACAAAGCTATAGCCTTGGGCTAATGGCAGGGAGGGCCGTGTTTGTGAGGGGAAAATGATTGAGACTGTTGTTCTCCTTGTCCTCTTGTGAATGTCACCCCAGTGACAGCAATTGGCAGAAGAGGAGAAGAGATTACAGCCCCAGTGCACTCATGAAAAGCATCACTTTGAACACGTCTCCATTGGACTATTCTCTCTTCTTTACAACCCAGCATGCTAAAGTCAGCCTTCTGTGTTTATAGAATTAATTTTATAACTGGCTGATGAAGAGCTGTAAAATTGCATATTTTCAATGAGCAATTTAATGTGTCCTTGCATAAGAAGCTCTTGCAAGCAAAAAGCAAGTGCAAAATAAATAATTACATCAATTATTTCATGTCTGTGCATGAGTTACTATTCATTTCAGCCACTGAAAGGATAAGTAGTTATCATTAACAAGGACAAGCAATTTTTTTTTAATATAACTCCAAAAATTTCCCAATGGCAAGGTTGATTTTTTCTTTTACATATATGAGTGAAAGGGACATTCAAGAGATCTCAAAAGTCTTATCTCAAAGAATTGGAAGGAGTGAAAGAATATTTACAAGAACTGATGTTTGAAGTTCTGAAGAAACTCTGAACACATCATATTTTCAGCCAGTTTCACTTCCTCTGATGACATTAGGTTCTGTTGGGCTAGACAGAAGAAAGCTCATCATAAACCAAACCCAAACAAAGAAAATACACATATGAAAGAGCGTCACCCACCAAAGAAAAAATAATGGAAACATTTACTTTATAATTTAAATGGACGTTGCCAAATCGATCAAACTTGGAATACATTGAATTCATCATATACACTGTTTGGAAGGGCTCCCAGACAGGGTAGATATTTGTGATTGTCATAACATCATTGACAAGTACTGTGCAGGAATCATATTCTTGTGAGGAAGAAGTCTTGTCCTAGATATACATTTCTCCATAAAGGCTTCTATTCTTATTTGACTAAGTCAGTAACAGACTTTGACAAGAGATTTCTGTAACTTGCCGAAATTCTATTAATTGGTTTGATAGCTGAAGAAAAGCTTTCTGCAAAGATAGGAAAGATTCCCATCTTTCCCTGTTTGGTAGCTGAGTTACACAGATTGAAGTATGGACATCTCCCTCCAAAGTTTCTATTGACATCCCAGCCTGAGCACTCTAATACTCTCAGTCATGTTGGACAGAATTTGTGTCACTTCTATTTTTCATCTGTTTATAGATCAGACTTGCCTGAAGAAGTGCAAGTGCCCAGAGCCACACAGGGGACCTCATGCTAAAAGGATGCACCTGCAGCATTAACTCCAAATGCACCTTCACCATTTTTTGCAGACACACTGAAGCTCAGAATTCTAACCCAAATAAACACACACACACTGGGAAACAAATTATTGTGTGCTAAGCAAGAAGCAGTCAGACACCTCCAGCTGTAGTGGATGACTCTTGTATGACCCTGGGTATTGTAATTCATTGGAGAAAAAGAATACCTTGGAACTGCTCTGGTAAATTCACTTATACAAAGGCAGCTGCAAAGTTTGAGACCATACATGATAGGAGAAGGAGAGGACAAGGAAGGCACCACCAAGGAAGGAACCAAGATGATTCCTTAAGCTTCCTTAAACTAATATGTTTTGGCAGCATGGCATACAGCACATTCTCTGTCTTTTTGGCCTCCAAATTCTCGGATCTCTTCCATTCTTCCTCTCCAGATGGTTAGAAAGCTCTGTCTCTTCCAGGTGCCACTGGTTCGTCACAGGAAGTTTTTTTTTGCCACATCATGAGATGCAGTGTCAGGGCATTTCACCTTCAGCTCCTCTAGTTACACAAATATGCAAATCTTGAGCGAGCACAAGTGCACCCTACATTGCATGGATTCCACCCAGATCATCCCAGATTATCCTTTTAATAAAAGCATGGTTCAATGCCACTGTTAACAAACACGTTTTTCTCCTTCACACCTTCCCAACCCATGGATTAATGGGTGATAGGAACAATACAACCTAGCTACACTTAATATTATTTAGGTGCATCTAGCAGAACTTGTCCCAAGACTCCTTGGAAGGAAAGCTGAGGTAACAGGCCAGTATAAAAAACTGAGGAAAGCCTGCACAGGCTGAGGTACAACTGTGTCTTCAGTTCATTGCATTCCCCACAGAGAGAGTTTTGCCTCACTCATTGGAGACACTATTTTTTCCACTATACTCTCTTGAAGTAGACAATCAACTTCCTTGTGAATCTGGCTGATGCACCTGGCCACAGAATAGAAGAAGACCATATCTGGCCATCTAGGAAGAGATCTGTACAGCCAAAAGGCTTTATAGGAAACAAATCCTATCCTTGTTGTCACCCTTTGTCTCCAGTCCCTGCCCTCTGACACAATAAAAGCAGGACTTGTTTCATGGATGAGAATCAAAGACACTTGGAAGGTTTTCCAGATGTTTTAATCAATGGCTGTCATTTTCATGGAGACATGGACAAGATGTTCCAAAAGAAGAAGAAAAGTAGAGTTAAATTCATTTATAATGATGCATTAACGAAAAGATTTTTAAATGTGTTCATTGGCAACTTCTCTTTGCTCCCACCGAAGTCAGAATTAAGTTTTCACTGGGAGCTGCCATGACAATGTAGAGAAACATTCAAAAAAAAACCCCATATCATATCAGAAAATTATATTTAGGGTCTCAGGTGCTTGGAAATGGAGGTTGCTAACTGGAAAAAAAAAAATCTCCAGAAGAGCTGATGATATTCTCTATATTATTTGAGTTTATATTAAACATATATGCACAAAATCTTCAGTTGCCTGATCTTTTTGTTTGTTAGATATTTGTTGTTTGGTTTTGTTGTGGTATTTTTTTGTCTTCTGCTCTCTCTGATTTCTCCCACAAAGACACAAGCTAAAAGATATTTCTGAGTGTCAGCACAGGCTGTGTTTCTCCCTGTATTAGATTAATTTTTTTCCTTTTGCTTTGACAACAACTTTGACAGTACATTTTTTTCCTGCTCAAAATGGGGAAGGTAACTGGTAGATGGACAACATCACACTTTATCTAAACAGGTTCCTGAGTTTCATACATTTGATGTGAACTCATTAATATTAATATCTTCTTGCTTGATACACAGCTGAGTGAATGAAATGTTATGAATGAGGATTAAAAAAGCTCAATTTCATAAGAAATGTAAGATAATGAAAGTGTGTGTTTGCAGATGTGTGTGAGTGGAAGAGACTAGGAAACACTGATGTCATGGTGAGAAAGGAAAAAGGGAGAGAGGAGAGGAGAGGAGAGGAGAGGAGAGGAGAGGAGAGGAGAGGAGAGGAGAGAGAGAGGAGAGGAGAGGAGAGGGAGAGAGGAGAGAGGAGAGGAGAGGAGAGGAGAGGAGAGGAGAGGAGAGGAGAGGAGAGGAGAGGAGAGAGGAGAGGAGAGGAGAGGAGAGGAGAGGAGAGGAGAGGGAGAGAGGGAGAGGGAGAGGAGGAGAGGAGGAGAGGGAGAGGAGAGAGAGGAGAGGAGAGGAGAGGAGAGGAGAGGAGAGGGAGAGGAGAGGGAGAGAGAGAGAGGAGAGGAGAGGGAGAGGAGAGGAGAGGAGAGGAGAGGAGAGGAGAGGAGAGGAGAGGAGAGGAGACTGAAGGACGTGCAACCTTGGTTTTCATCCCCACTTTGGAAGAAGGGCCTGCTCCTTCTATTGTCTTGAGGAAAGATCTGGCTGCCATAGCCTACTGAAATTCTAGGGCTGACCAGTAGAATAGTTCAAAAACAAGAAAAAGAAGCCAAAGACAGTCACCCAAAAACACTGAACTGTAGCACATCTGGGAATGTATGAAAATGTGTATTGTACATGAACCCTGGCACATTCTGGATCACCAGTCCTTGAAATTAGGATGTCTCCTTTAGCTGGTGTACATGTATGTTGTTTGTGTATGAATACTAGTGGTGGTAGTAGACAGCCATGAGCAGTGCTCATCTAAAACCTGAGGAATCACCATTCTGACAAAGAATAAATAGTTTCTTCCTCTTCATCACCATTCCAGACATCAATGTCCCATCTGACAACAGCTATCAAGGATGTGTTGCATTTTTTCACTTCACACACTTCTCTGGAAATCTAACGGGACCATTCTTGTCTCCTCCTCTAGTTGTATAAGCAATCACAACAATTATATAACAGCTGAAACACCAACTTCCTTTCAGGACAAATGTACACAAAATAATTGAAAGAAACAAAGAGAGATCCAGAATACATTTTTCCTGAGAAGGTAACCCAATGCACCACAAACATAAGTTAAGTAAAAAATCTACGACAACCAGAACTCACTGCATATCATGGTCAGACTGCATTTAGACAAGAAAACTTCTCCCACCAAATCCAAACTCTGCAATCCCTGCATAAATCAATGACATCACCTTTGGTGACTCACTGCTTACAATATTTATTTTCAGCAGGCTGTCTCCCTCGTGGGAAAGTGTCTGCACTGCTGAGACCCATAACTCATTCTGATCCTTGTACGGGAGATAAAGAGGATGTTCTCTCACCTTGCCTTAATTTCACACACTCTGCACGATATCCCAGCAGGATTTCTTTTCTCAATTTCATGACAATGTTGAACAGAGCTTTGTCTGCTGTGAAGCTTCAGCTTGTTCTGCCTAGGGAACAGCATAGAGAAGAACATATGTGAGTGTGCATATGTTTCTGAGCATGACATGAATCATCTTCGTAGACTGTTTTAACATGATGCACTTAGATAACACAAAGGCTGAAAGATTAGCACTTACTAAACATGAGATGGCAGTGATGCATGCAAGATTAATTTTGTTTCAGTCTGTGAAAGAGTGATGATGCATTCTTTCATTACATGCTCAAACACTTATTCTCAAATACTCTCTTGCACATTTTTGTTATGTTTTCCTGTTATCTGAGCTGGTCACCATAGGGTCCCTTTATACTCAATAAGAGGAAACAAGCATTTCTGCAGTGCAATTCATCTCATCTGAAAATAGACATCCAAAATATGACAGCTGAATCACCCTTGAAAAATACCCTTCAGTCATTTACACCTGTATAAAATACAATCACTTGCCTTGATTTGGCTCACAGACAATTGTGTGAATGGCAAGATAAAAGACAATCCAACTCATTCATCCCCATCCCTCTTTAGACTTCAAGGCCATAATGTGTTTTATCACTGAAATATTTCTGGTAGATGAAAAAAATGCCAAACTGGAAGAGAAAATTGTAAGCAATTTTCCTCATTTCTGTAAATCATTGAATGCACCTCATTACCTTTATGAAAGGCTCCATTTTCTAAATTTGTTTTCCTCTTTGGGCTGTTAAACTTCTGCAGCATAAGAAATACTACAGGCTTCTCTCTCTCTTTGCATTCTTCTTCCTGATGAAAAATTTCCACTGGCACTCACCACTGAAGAACTCTGGCAACAGACTCTAGATGGCCTAATTTAAAAGCAGTCATAGCTTCATATTATGTCTTAATGATTAAAGTAAATTATTCCATGTCAAATCCCACTCAAGTTTATTGATTAAAAATATTTTAATTATTTATATATTATTTAATATTTATATATGTATTTATTTATCTTTATTTATTTATAATATTATAAATAATATTTATTATTTTATATATTATTATTATTTAATATTTCAAAATATTAAAAATATTTTCTCTTCTCTCTCTGGTTCAACCTACCATCGCATCAACATTACTGAGTACATCAACAGGAAAATTAAGTATATAATATGCTACATAAGGTAACAGCTATAGCAAGATTTAATAATGATTTCTATTCCTACAGATTTGTAACACTCAAAGAACATTAGTCAAAACCTAATGATTCCAGATTTACACCAGAAGAACCAAATTTAACATCTGGATCATAATTTCATCCAGAGTAAAAAACTTCAAATCATGAAGCTTCTGTGTGCATGTGCTGGGGGTGGTGAGTGGGGGGGTGTGTGCAAGATGATATGCCTTTCTGAAATGCAAACACCAGGCAATTTTATGGATCTATTCATAAAATCTGGGAGAGACAGTTGTGTCTCATACACCTAACTAAAAATTTTAAACAAAAAAATGTTAAGTTCATCTGACTCTTACAATGTTACTACAATTTTTTTCTGCCTATGGTATTTATAGAGTATCTGTCAGTGAATATACCAGCTGCATAACTACTGCTATTTGGATATGATCAAATTAAAGTCTAAGGACTAAGAGAATCGACCAGTACATTCTGGGGAGGAATAGGAGAGGCCTGGAGCTGAAGAGTTAAAGCATTCTGCATTATGAATTCCTGCATGTGACTGCTCTTCCTCAGCAAGTGTCCTCAGTTCTGAAAGCGAGACTGTCAGGGCATGCCTGGCCAGGTGCAGTACAGGTGAGACAGCACTTGCCTGGCATGACATCACAAAGGCCTCCCCTGGCAAAAGAGCAGTGAAGAAGCATTCCTCTGTCTGTCCTCCTTTGCAAATGAAAAGATAGTGCTTTCATTTCAGAGCAGAACTCCCAAAGACCAGCAGACACTAAGAAAAGCTTGGACATAGAAGCTGCTGGTGGAATCAGCATGCTCCCTGTCTGACCTAGGAGGTACATCTTGAGCAAAGATCAGGAAAATAAACTAACCTACTGGCATCAGGCATCCCCTTCCTTCTGTTTGCTTCACATAGATTTCTATTTGTGTTTTGAGATATTGTTAATGAAAATCAAGGCTAGTTTGGGGCAAGTCCCACAGAAGGGCTGCTTTTGTCTCACAAGCTTTGGTTGTTTGCAGGAGAAAACAGGGCAGGCTGTTGATCTTGTGCAAGTGTGAATTCAGAGAACAAGGTCTGCCTCTTCACAGAGAGGTTCCATGTGCTCTCCATGTGCTGAGCAGTCCTGTCCATGCCTCCATCACTCTGTAGGGCCAGCCTCTAGGACAGGCTTAAACACACCTGAAACTGAGCTCCTCCTGGATGAGTGGACAGGGTCTGTGGAGTTTCTTCATTCCTGGAGGAGCTGCAGACATCTGGTCAGCTGAAAAACCACAGACTTCACCTGATCCATTGACTAGATCTCCATCATCCTGGAGCTCAGACTTCTAACTTAGGTGTGGACACTGGCATACAGATATCAGAACTTCCTAACAACTCAGCATCCTGGTCTGACAGCAGGGTCTGCCAGGAGGCACTGCCATAGATGTGCTCTCCAAGCTGCAGAGACGGAGCAAAATGTCTTTACTTACTCACATGTGTTACTTGAATCACTGACATCATCATACAGAGCACAGGTCATGAAAATATTTCTGATTCCTGCCTGGGTTCTGAAGAACATGGAGCACAATGATTCAGGTAACATGCAGGCAAAATCATCCAATCCAGTTCCATCTGAAAATGATCCTGCCTGTGATAGGGCTGGATACAGGGGAGTTAGAAAGCATTCTCTAAACTTCTTGGTTTTATAAAAGCAATTTCCAAGGAAAACTAAAGAAATTGGATCAATCCTGTCAAGAGGTCTTTGGAGTGATAGGCTGAGGGGAGCACAGTGGGCGTGCAAGGGTTCCTCCATGCTTTGTCCAGGAGGTATGATTCCTCAAACAGAAACACAAATGAAAAAAATAGCCATACAAGGAAAGAAAATTAAAATCCTTTAGTCTTATCTCTTTAGACAGTCTTATCTCTTCTATCCTATGTATTTTCAACTCAGTGCAGAGCTTTCTTCTCCTTCCCTGTTGAGAAGGAAGATCAGCTGATGCCATATAAAAAAATACCCAGAATCATCAATTATTTGTCAGAGCATGTGTCCCTCTGCATCTTCTGCATCTGAGCAGCTTCCAGAGGGCCCAGACAAGACCTTGGTTCTGGTGTGTCAGATGCTACAAAAACCTAAGTAAGAAAGAGTCTCTGGCCCAGTGGGAGCAGGGAAAGGCTGAGAAGGAAAGGGAGATGGCATGAGTTTATAGGAGTGGTTAACACCAAGATGTCAAAGTAGAGTTTGGATTCCCAGTTTAAAATAAATAAATAGATGTCACTCTTATTTTTCCAGTGAAATTCCTGATGGAGATAGATCCTGTCATGGTTGCTTTCTAGATCTTCAATACCAATGATATAAAGCAGCCAGGAGTAAATTCAAACATCTTCCCTGTGCAGCTACTGACATTGATTTAATTTTCAATTATTTTCTGATTACCCTGTGAGCATTAACAAAGCAGCATGAAAACTGCAGAGGGAGAGACAGAAGTACATTTAGGCTACAGTCAGGCTGAACTGCTCTGATATATCACATATATAGCAAAGAAAAGATTTGCACTTCAATTTCACCTAACTTTGGATTGCTAGAAGTCATGCATGTAGCCAGAGCTAATTGGCTAGAGCCCTTTATGGATAATGAGAGAAAGATATTTCGAGAAGATGATTCATCCTACCCATGCTACCCCTGAGATGAATATCCTGCAGGAATGGTATCAGCCTCTGGTGACTGCACAGGGAGCTGAGCCATGGCTTGTGCTGGATGCACAATTCCTTAGCTGGTAGAAGTCACTCCAGACAGTTACACAGATTGAAGAGGGGCCCATCTACCCTGTCCAGAAGACTTCACATGTCTATGTCTAACAGAAAAATCTTATATCTGTCAGTCCACTTTCTCTGCATGCTCTTGTATTTTGGCTACACCTATCATTAAATTTTTCTTCCTGTTCTCCTGATATTAGTGCAATAAGCCACTACCAGAGAAATGCAGTTACAGTGGGGGATGGGGGGAAGGAGAAATAAAATACACTGCATGCAAACCATTTCAGAGGCTGAGAGCAAAGAATCCGAGCACAGGCAGAACAGCCTCAGTGTTTCTGGTGAGCTTGCAGGCACAACACAAGTAAACACCTGAAAGACAAAACTACTATCAGCTCAGCATAGTAAACAAGCTGCCAGATCCAGAAAAAAAAAGGAGAGTGAGGCCCAACTTAAGCATGTGTGTGCATGCTGAAAAGAGCCAGAAAATCTCTACAAATGTCACCATCCACCCTGGTTCGATACACGGGCCCCAGAGGCCAAGAACTTGACTCTCAGTCAGGTCTTTTCTTGTGCAAACTGTGGCATCTCAGACTCACATCAAGAGCATTCTGTATGTTTTGGCTCAATATCTGTACCCAGTTATGTTGGTGAAAGGAACTTCAGATTCACACCAACCTAACAGAGTTTATTTTGCCATCTGTCTGTGTTTAGTCTTCATATTAATAATTAAGTCAAACAATGTAGATTGGGATGGAAATTCCTCCCCAAGAAGCAGAACTGTGTGCTGTGCCAACCACCTAGCAGGCACTGAAACTCTTGTTTCAAAAAATACTAGCAAGAAACCTCACTGCTCATTTTTACCTGAGTATCATCATTGTTAAACTGTGCACTGCCATGGGCCTGTTATTTAAGATTTCTGCTGAATAAGAACCCACCCCAAAAGTAATGAGCTCAGTTAATGACACACTGTGAACTTGTTGGGTGTTTATTTGAGCTGAAAATGTACTTGCTGTGGCCTGTTAATGAAATCATCCTTCCTTTCAGTGACCCAGGGCTGTGGAGAGATGAGTTGCATGAATTTTCCAGTTGAGTATTTCCCAGCCCATGCCACAGCACAGGGTGAGTTGCACAGAGTCCCCTTCCCTTCAGGAAGTCCTTCCAGCCAAGGGCATCCCCCTCAAAGGATTGTTGGCATTTGGTGTGGCATTGGCTCACAGCTTTCCTCCACCTGGGAGAGGGTGGAGAGTCACCACTGAGCCAAGTGGGTCCTGTCAGCTGTTTGCTGCCTCCTGACACAGGCTGGCCAAATGAGCGAGTCTGTTTATCACACAGGTAAACCTGAAAACAGGTAAAGGCATCATTAATCTCATGGGTAAATGATTCTGTCACCACTGATGTGAGATGCCTTCGCCTCTTCTGAGTTATTTCCTGATTTACACTGAGCACAAGTCACTCAGCTTCTATGGGCATATGACTCAGCACTGATTTTTGGCACAAGCTGCTCAGAATTAATTGTGATTGTAAAGTGCAGAGCTTTTGGGACCTCAATTCTATTGGTAATTCTTCTCAACATGTAATCAGATTTTAACCCCCTTTGGCCCCATTACAAAAATCCTCTTTTAGATCAGTACTTCTCTTCTGGAGGATAAAACACATGAGTTTTTTTCAGGTGTCTCTGCCAAGCGTCTCTATAATGACATTTCAGACATGAATTGATAAATCCACACTAAAGGAAGGGAAAACACTAACATATTGTACCTCATAGAATAAAAAGGGAAAAACAGAGCTCATGAAATGCTAGTTGAAGTGTGATGGCAAGCCCCTAAAAAAACAACAGTGCCCTCATCTTTCTGTACATTCATTTTTTTAACGGTTCTGCTCATTTTGACCCCCAGTCCTAAATTCTCCACATCAATAATTCAAGTTTCCATAAAGAAAACAGTAAATTTTGAAGGAAGAGTGTGACTAAGGATAGTTACAAGAAAATCATCTTTGGGCAATTTGAATCTTTTTAGAACTGATATAGCTGAACTATTGACAGAATAAAAAGAGGAAATTAATGGATCTCGTATCAGATTTGAGTGTAAGGCAAATGGTATTTTTGGGAAAACCAAACAAAATTTTTATCTGACATTCAAAGCTTTTAGTTGGATTTTTGTTCTCTCACCTCATATTTTCATGTTAAACTGATTCTGGAAGACGGTCACCAGGGTTAGACTGTCTGCTTGCAGCTTGTGCTCTCCTCTCTTTGCAGCAACCGAGTTACTCCTGCTCATTGCTGTTCTGGCACAGCAGATGTGAGTTTCTTTTCTTCTTCATGTCTTTTTTTTTTTTTTTTTTTTTTTTTTTTTTAATAGTACATCAGTTTTGAATGGCTCTTGCAGGAGCCCTCAGACATAACTGTGTGAATATAAGAGCAGCAGCATTTCTCAAATTCACAGAGCTTTTACACAAATTCTGGTTTTGTGAGTAAATGAACTTTGAGGAACATTGTCAAAAATTCTTGAGGCTAAAATTAAATGGGAAGATCAGTAACAACCACAGCCCTGCAGGAAGAGCAGCAAGGGCTGCAGAAGTTGGTCAGAGATGTGGGACAGTGTTTTCTCTCAGAATGACACAACTCCAGGGCTTAAAGCTAGCAGGCTTACAGGCAGACAGACAGGCCTAATTCTGGACTTCTCATGAGTCTAATTTAATTCCTAGAAATGAAGCTGTGTTTGCTCAAGCTTGGCTCCAGACCAGCTTTTCCAGAAGCAGTCAGGCACCAGCGCATTTGTCAGAGTCACTTTACTCCCACTGATGCTAGTTACGTGCCTTTTGAAAATCCCACTTAGGGTGACTGCAAATCTTGCCCCAAGTGTACTCACTTGGGTTTGTTCAACTGTAATTACAGGTCAGATCTTGCACCAGAGTCCTTCCACCAAACTCCTTGCTTTCCAGGCACAACAATGACCTGCATCCCTGATGTGAGGGTGGTAAAATTTATTCTGCAAACTGAAAAGTGAAGCTATTGAAGGGTAAGAATGCTGTGAATCAGTTCTCTCAGTGAAGTGATACTGAAGCTAGCTCTAACTTAGGAACAGTGTGTTTATCCTTGATCAAGCCCCTTCTCCCCTTGCTGTTCCACATACAAATACCTGAATATGATGGCAGCATGTTTGTCACTTTGAAAGGACTAGGTGTCACATCAAGCCACAGACAAGCACAGACTGAGAGCCTGCATGTGGGCAGTGCCAGGACTGATGGGCCTTTTTAATACAGGGAATCTTACTGGTCTGAACATTCTGAGACCACAGAGCCATCTAAATCTGCCATTGCTGACTTGTAGTCATAAACAGTGCAAAGACATCTTCCTTTTTTCCCTATAAATTAGCATTTTGGCATAAAACAGAGGAAAAAAATCTAGCACTTTAGTGTTCATGCCCTAAATATAAACATACCTCTGGAAGACACAGCAGCAGCTAATGCAGGAGTGGGAGCAGGTTAGTTTTTGACTAACCAAACTCCTTGGATTAAGTGAATTTTAGAATGGCAGCATTACAAGCCCCAAGAAGCTGGAAACCTCATATATTGATTCTCCTGGGCTTTGGAAGAAACTCCAGAATCAGGTCAGAATCCTTAGCTCAGATCTATCTCAAGACCTAACCTCTGAGTCTTAAATTCCTCCGCTTATTATTTTTAATCCATCTTTGTATTTTTTGTACCTTAGAGTGCATTACTCCTAGTGATGACATGACTTTGTCCGTTTGTTTCCAGACACAGTCAAAGGCAAGTGGTCACCATTCCAGCCATGATTTACTGAGGTCTCAGTGTCCCCTATGATGTCATGGCTGTTTATATCCTAAGGAAATCATCTCCCTGGAAAAGTAAACTCATTTAAAGGACTAATGATAATTGGAAACTGTCAAACAACTGCCTGGGAAATAAGCAGGCCAGAAGTGAATAACAGATACACACACTGTCTCTTATGAAGCAGGACAAAACTTCACTTTTACTTTCACCCTCAGTTCTCTTGTTGTTCACAGAAATAGGAGGGCTGCAGAATAGTTAGGAATGAACTGCCACCGTGTGGCCAAGGCACAGTTTTAGCTACCTTTCTAGAAATCTTCAAGAGCTGATGCTGTGACAGTGCCCAGCACTTATTGTGGAAGTTTTGTGCTCAATCACACATTTTATTTCAGTGTCATGTGCCAAGTCTCCCTATCAGAGCCCATAAGCCTCTTGCTCCTTTCTCAATCTCACTTTAATAAAAGGGTGGAATACATCACTTTTAATAAATTCACTTCCATGAATTCTTTTTCTATTTTCTCTTATAGGCTACCTCATTCTCTGTGAGGAGTCAGGGTATCATAGTCACTGAGTCATTTGGGTGGTGATGCCTGGTCTTGCATTATAAAAGATGGACAATATTTTAATGTGACAAGCCTAGTAGTAGAAAACCTGTCACCATGCACTGAATTGCTGCTAATCAAACAACAGGCTTTAGCTTGTGCTTCTCAATATGGTCTGAAGCAGCTGGGCTAGTTTGTCGTGATTTGCCGTCATAATTCCTCCAGAGCATGTTTTTCTACCTGTTAAACTCACAATAGTTAGAGTCATTCCACTGACTTTATGCAGCTTGGTTTCTCTTAACCATGGGCATAATTCAGAGCTACAGGCCCAAAAGCTGGCAAAAGCCTCCTAAACACAGCCTTCTGTGACTGATCAGCTTCGTGCTGCTTTCATCTCCTTGTGGACCTGTCCCACCACCAAATCACAGGAGGCACTTTCCCAAATTTATCCAAGCAGAACAACAAACTGACCCTACAACTGTGAAAATTTTCAAGACACCCACTAGGTGAGAATCTAATATTTTTAATACACCCCCTCAAAGCTGGAGCAGCAGACAAACACGTATTTTTCCTATGCATTACCTCGGAGGACTTCCTGCGTTACTCAAGGCAATGCTGACACCTTCTGCCTTCATGGTAACTTTATAGCACTGCAAGATTCAAACCAGAGCATACATCTTGTCCAGCTGCCAACTTTCCATTAGCTGCCTGTATTTCTTCTGTTTCTGCCAAAGACCCTTACAATTTCACCTCACTTACATGCATTGTGATTGCACTGAGTTGCTCAACACAATAGGATAGAATTATTTTGAATCTTTCAGGACATGATTTCTTCAACAGACTTCGCCTCTCTTCAGTTGGTGAATTCTTGTACACAGTGTCTTTAGTGTCTCAAAGACAACTGGGGATGTGGTGTCATAGAAATTTACAGCCAGGGCCCCTTCAGAGCTAGTACTCAGCAATGACACAAGCTAGAGGGACCTGACATGTCCTAATACTTCAACTGAGATGGATTTGAAGCAGCAAAATAGGAGATATTTTCACAAAGATCTTGCCTGTTATTCTAGTGCACTCTGGGAAAGAGCTTTTGAGGATCAGTGCTGCAGGGAACACTTGCACACAGCAGCCTTGATCGATAGAGCTCCTGGTTGATGTCCTTCATTGTCACGGCCTGGGGGCATGGCTCAAAGGGGTCACTAACAATCTCTTCAAAAATCTGGGTCATGTGGAGCTCTGCCGGTCATGAACAACTCTTCTGTGTGATTGGCATTGTCAGAATACCTCTAGTAGCTGCTTAATTTCTAGGATGCAATGCCTGAAATTAACTGCCTGTCTCAGCAAGGTCATTTAGAGGACATACCCATGACAGAGAGAATCCCTTCAGTGTCCATGCAGAGAGCTCTGCCTGCAAAGCCATGAGGGAATGATTCAGTACAGATGGGGAGCCCTTTTGTAGGGCAACCAATGTGTAGAAAGCTGCCTAGGGTGAGCCAGTGCCAGGCAGGGGCAGGGTTCTATCTTGGGCTAATGCAGAGAGTGCTGCCATCCACACATCCTCTGAGGAGGCAGCTGGTACTGGGGATGGAGATGCTCCCCTTTCCCCTGTCTTACTCCCTTTCTACTTAACTGCCTGCTCTAGCACAGGTAGCACAAGACCCTTGAACCCTCAGCTCCCACCTCCCCAGAGAGTGCCCTGAGATGTAGGGACTGCTCTCCACAGCTCTGTTGGAGCTGAGCCATGTTCAGTGAGGAGCATACAAGCGCTAATATGTTACAAGAAGAAGGAAGGTGCCTGCATTCATGGGATAGATGATAGAACATGTTCTCAGAGAAAAACTAGTTTATTTTATTTTACTTGCTTAGTTAGAATTTCCTAGGATGATGTCTGGCTTGAAGTCAACTTTAAGAAAAGGGGAAAAAAACTCACAGAATCCAAATAGAAATTATGAATCTGATTTTCCTCCCTTCGTCTCTTATTCACAAAAGCAAACCCAATTTCACACTGGAGCTTCCGTGCTGGACAGCAGGGGGACCCTCACCCTCTGTCACAGCCAGATAACCAGAGATGTCTCTGTTTTACAAGGATAGACAAGAGGTTGCAGGGAAGGTCACACATGCTGAAGCAGTTTGGTTCTGCACATCAAAATGCATTCTTAAAACAATAGCAAAGAGATCAGTTACTCCAATGCATAAAACCTTGGCACTATGAACATGAAACACAGCCCAGGGCAGAAAAACATTGGAATCCTTTTCTTCTTTCTTCTCATCAGTATTTTAATTATGCACATGCCTAATTCTGTTATAGTAACTCAAACAAGATGGTGAGATTTTCTGTCAGCACCCATCCATGTTGCAGGTTCTAGTAGCAAAAAGATGCCCACACACTCAGTAAAAATGTTCCTCAGCAGCTTCAGTAAGAAATTCTGTTTGGAGAGGAGTTTCAGGGTGACACAGTTGCCAAAAATGTACAATTTTGAGCACTGTCCCCCTTCTCTCACACATACACAGAACTGCAGCCTTGAGGCATGCCAGAACCTAGGAGTGTGTTTGGAACATGCTGTGCTCTAGCTATCCCACTTGCTGGGTGGAATTTAATGATCACATTCAGAGGCAGAATAGGTTTTTAAGGGCATTCAGCTCAGGGCAGACAGTACAGGACTGGGGAGGTACAAAGGCAGCAACACAATATAAAGGATACAGACCATTGTGAAAAGCACCAACAGCAGGGAGACAAAACCTAGACCTTAATTTAAACTCTTCTTGAACAACATAATATATCAATTATGTTGTTTAAACTGGTAATTTTCAAGAGGATGAAAACTAGGCCAGGAGCAGCAAAAGCACCTCCAGAACTGAAGTGCTACAGAAACATTCTTCCCTCCCCTTCACAAACATCACTAGAAAAAGAATCAAAATGCTTTAATCAAATAGGAGATGCCAGCTCTGAAAGGAGGAACATATGGTTTTTTGGCACTTTCCTATCTTATGACAGAAAGTGGCCTAGATCATTAAGTTCAGAGAGATACTTGCAACCCATGGCAGAAATGCTTTTTGAATACCTTAGTCTCAAAGACTGGGAACACAAATCTGCAAGAATTACCACCTGCCACATGTTCTGTGTGAGGGCACAAGGCTTATGGAGGTTTTGGTATATCAGATGGGTTAAATTAATGGGCAATGCCTTAGGAAATTCATCCAAGCCTGTGGACACAAGAACTACTGATCACAGAAACAAGAAAACACTAGCAAATCACCAGCTGGTCACACCAGTGCTGCCACAATCCATCTGTCATAGTCCATCGCCAGCTGAACAATGCCAGACGGAAAAAAATCAAAGTAAGCAAGAGCTTGATCCCAAACACCTTAGCAAATTCTTAAGAGAAAATATGAGCTGGGTAAAATAGGCAGAGTGTGGGTCTTATTAATTCCAAGTATCACATGGAATACATATCACCTCTAAGATGAAGAGGAACACTTCTAGACTGCATTCATCCTAATATATCGTCTTTAATGATGGAGCAGCAGAATTCCAAATATTGGGTGTAATCTAAAGGTGATGTGGTGGCTTTGTCTGCAAGTTGTCTTCTGCCCCTGAGAACAACCTTTGCCACAACTTATTAAAAAAATGTTCTCCATGACTTTAAGCTTTTCTAGTGTACACTGGGGTGTCTAGATTCCAGCTGGGTACTAAAATAGATGAAAATGAGCACAATGTATAACCATATGAAAACAAGTTGCATACATTTATGCATGCAGTGAATATTTTTATCTATCCAACAACAGAACCATTTCCAATAGCAAGCAGAGTACAAAACACACTGGAGCACACTATTCCCCCAAACACAAGTTTCTTATGCTGATTCCCTCACTGCAGCTCTTTTCTGCTTGCACTGCAGACTGAGTGTATCTCGGTGCTGCTGTATACTCTCAGAACATAGAGTCAATGATGGCACGTACAAATTTTCACAAGCAACAGAAGGAGAAAGTTCTGCTTCACTGCTCTGACATTGGAAACAGTGCTGCAAAAGCTCCAACATTTTCACTGAATTCCTTGAACTGCTTTGCAGTACTGGAGTCAGAAGAAAAATTACTGCACCAGGCAATCTCTGAATCATTGTTTTTTGTAACAGCACTAGAAAAAAGGCTTGTCAAGCTGGAGTTCCCCCCCAAGCTGAATGACAAAGCAGTATTGTTAGGCACAGAAAATTTGATGAGTTAAACCCTCATATGAGTCCAACATTGGAATAGCCATGGCTTAAAATACGTCTCCTCCACCAAGAACCTTCAGTGACTGCACAGGTCACTTCTAGAGTGTAAGTGATGGATCAGTGGTTAAAAGAATGCCCTATTTCATACATTCTGTCTTCAGGTGAAAAGGGAACATTCTTCTTTCAACATTCCTTCTTGCGTGTTTTAGGCTTAAATTTTAAAGTGCTGTATGCCCCTTCCACAGCTTTGGGCAAGTACATGGGATGCCTTTCCAACCTTTTCCTAGAGCCAGTGGTTCTGCGCTGACTGTTTCTTTGAGATGGGTTTGCAGCCTTGGCTGCTTGGGCAGCATCTTGTGAGTGTCTCCGGGGAGCACGAAGGATCCAGTTTGAATGCAAACTGTGTTCACTCGTACTGGTAGCAACTGAAAGACAGAAGATAATCCAGGATTAACAGTTTGTCAGTGGTATTTTTATCTGCACAGTGAGGGAACAGGATACTTGCTGGGTCCTTTCTGGAGGAAAGGTCAAGAGACAAACCTTGTTTCACTGCAGGATATCACTGGGATGGGATTCATTTTATCTAGAATTACAACACCTGCAGCATAAATATGTATGTGAGAGCTAATCCCTTCAAATACATGCTAAAATGACCTGCTTCAGATATTCACCTCAGCCAGAAGCAAAGGTGAGAAATATCTATATCCCTCTGCTGATTATACAGGAGAGGTGATGACCTTAGATCGGCACATCTTCATTTCTTTGGACAATCCCATCCTTTCTGGATGATCTGGATGGAAATCTCTGATTCTTTAGCCTAATCACTAAATGACTTTTTTCCTTGATAGTTGGAAAGGAGTCACTCAGCCATTTCTCAAAAAAAAAAGATGAAAAAAATATTTTTATACTTTTTGTAGTTCTCCAAAGACAGCTTGAGGTAGAAATGCAAGGGTGGAGTTCAGCCCTGAGCAGAAGGCAAGCACCATTCCAACCCTGCAAATGCTACCTTTGCCATGTAATGACCACACATAAAATAGTTGTACCTATTCAACATGGAACAAGTGATGTATTACTATGATTTCACATATTGCATGTAATGGTCCTAGATTTGGAAAACAAAACTTCAGGACAAGAGATTAATTAAATAAATTAATTGAACAAACATGTTGTCACAATGCTGTTCTTCCCTCTACCCTCTGCCCACCAAAACCCATCATATTTGGCTGGTTTGTACCGCACCATCAAAATCAACATCCCCATTTGGCAGATCCACGTCAGGAACTCTCCGCCATCTCTCTGAATCCAGGTCTGCAATGACTGAGTCAAAGAAAGCTATGGCTTCTCTTACATCTGAACTGGACTGTGGGCCTTTTCTTTCCACGGATGCCTGTTGATCAGAAAGGAGAAAAAAGTTAGCCAAGTGTTAGGCACAGTGATTTCTTAATGAGAAAACTCTACATGAAAGAAGTATTGATGCCACACTACAGGCTGTCAGAAAAGAAGCACAGGTCCAGACAGTGTAGAAATCAAAGAAAGCAGGACAGAAGACTAACAAATATCCACCCTGTTGCATGTTCAACAATAAGTATCTTCCACTTGGGCACTATTGGCCAGGTGTTACAAAATCTCTCAGAATCTGTGTACCAGGCCATTTGATTGGGTGGCTAAGTGACAGCTGGGCTTGGTGGCCAAATTCATTACGCCTAGCATTAGGTTCCTAAGGAGATACACATTAGGACTGTAGTCATGCAGGGTTCCTTCTGTAATTAATGCTGGGCTCCAGTACCTTCAGAAGATGAGTCAGGCCTTAAGTAGGCTGAACCCTCCTCTGCAGGCAGCTCTTTCTCTCAGCTGAAAAGGAACTGAGGGGTAACTCTCTTACTAATTTAGGCATCTTATTAAAATGCCTAGGTGAGCTGAAATTAATCCAGATCTAAATTGCAAAAGTTTTTTTGAAATGAAAAAGAATGCTAAAATATGAGTCATTCAACACTGTGATAATTCCCACAGGAAAGCCACACAGTTTAAAATTAGGAGCCTGTCTTGATGAAAAAGCAAATGCCTATCTATAAATGCTGAAACAATCATAAAACCTTGGTTAGTGATTCTGAAGGTACATATGGGATGAATAATTCCTGCCAGGCTCTACCTGATGAAGGGACATTTATTTTCCTTGCTAGTCCAAGTCAGGTATATTGTCAGGCTGCAATACCAGCTCAAAAAATTGCTACCCTGGTTTCAATGAGAGAAAAGGATACGTGCTATGTCACACCTCTGAAGGACCAGGCTGCTCCCTGTTCTGTGGAGGCAGAGAGATGAACTGCTGATTCCCCTCCTGGCATTATGGGTTGATTGACATCCTCAGAAGTGATGGAAAATAGCTACTACCACACATCTACTGGAAATAGTGACTGTTATTATGACTAAGTCCTCACTGGTTAAAAAGCATTTTAAAGAAATGCCTACATGCTCCCAGCATCTGACCCACCTCTCTGTTCTTTCCTTCCACTAAACCCAATTGGCCCATTTTGAATCCATGGTCAGTCTGTAGTCCAGGACCCAGGGATCTTTGGATCAACACTTCTATGAGGACAGGTTTGTCTGGACAAATTACCTTCCCATAAATCATGTAGCAGGTTAGAGAAAGAAGTGAATTTCCACTGACAGGTATTTTAACAAGAACAGGTAGCTTGGGACAAAAGCATTCAAGCCTGGTGATAACACAAGCCTTGCAATCTGTGGACGTAAAAAGAGTAGTTAGGAAGAAGAATCTTGTAAAAGTCTTCTTGACCTCTCCCTAATTTTTTTCAAAGCCAGAGGTGTGCAACTGTGCTATTTGTGTTGGCAAGAATGATTCAAATGGATGACATATCCTGCTGATGTTCCAGTCTGTTTCCAAGGGGATGGCTCATGGAGTGAGCATGCCTGTCAGTACCAGGACTGTTCATACATAGGGGCTAGCTGGCCAAAGTCAGGTGGCAGCACTCTTAGCCACAGATTGTGGGAGATCCAATTGTTAGCCAAAAAACAAGTCAAGTTTTTGGTGTTTTCCTTAGGCAGTATTTTCAGCAGCAAATCTCAGAAGTTCACAAACCGTTCTGACATTCTGCTGTGACAGAACATCTAAATATGGCAGCAACATTATTTAAAGTCAACCTGGCCTAATCAGTAAGGTCAGCCATCATCACTTCTTCCCACCATCTCCATTATTATCCAGCTTAAAGTCTGCACTGGGTAACCTGTGAGTCTCCTGTTGAATTCTTTTTTGCAGTCGTGTTACCTAAACAGATCATCCCAGTTGCTGCAGTTCTTTGTTTTTTCCTTGCTGAATCAAGTCTAGAGCCAAAGTAGCCACTGAACTGTCTAGTGACATGCAAAACTATAAAGCTTTTATTTCTAGGATACTTGAAAATAATCTGCACTAAAGATTCCAGTTTTATTTTTGCAGTATCATTACAGTAAAGGGTGAAGATTTACACTGTCTAGAAATGACCTACCAACTTATTCACGAACAGAGAAAGGAACTCTTAAGAATTCCTCATGCCCCACATCCTACCAATAGAGCTTGCCCTGATGCTAGATGTAATGCTGACAAGTTAACCAACCACTCAGAAAAAATACCCTCTTTGTTTCAGTGAATTTATAATTATTTTGTGTAAGTGATTTTGTCAATAAGAAGTCAGTCATAAACAACTATAAATAATCATAGTGAAGGGCTCCAAGGTACTTATGTAGTCTGTCAGAGCTTGTTCTTTCATAACATGTTTTCCATACTCTCATAACTTTTCCTACTTTCTCTCTCCCTAAATTTCTCCCCCTCAAACATAAGCATATACTTTTTTTTCCATGACCAGTCATTCACTCCTAATTCTACACTACTTAGAAAGAATCTTAAGATATTTAGCAACATTTCAAATGATGAAACAGTAAAATGGCATCTGGCTGAAAGCAATAAAGCAGAAAACCAATATGCGTGATATAGCTCCTTTTTTGATTTTCTTGCTTAAGACTAAGCACATGGCAAAAGTTCTTGGACATTACCTTAGGAGACTCTTTGGAAGGAAGTGGAAGAAATGACTTTTTTCCAGTTTTGGATGATCTTGTGGATGCTGGAGAATCTGCAGCCATACGCATGGATTTCAAGTTATTGATGTTTTCAAGATATTTTTTCCTCAAGGCTAGCAAATCCTGTAGATACTTCAAGCAGTCTTGAGTCTTAGAGTACATCCAGTCTCTGTCTTCCTCTTTTGGCTGAAAGCAAGAGTCGATGCTGGTTGTACTTCTGCATTTTTTTAGTGGCTCACTAACTTTTTCCTGCTCACCTCCAAGGGCGTACATAGAAGTGCTGCGGATCAGTCTCACTGCAGAAGCTGCTCCATCACAGTAAGGGATGTCATCTACCACATTTCTTCTCTGGGAGTTGGGGTGAAATATAGAATGGATCTTTTTGAACATAATGTGTCACTTTCTCCCCTTTATAATTTTCACTTTCAGCTCCTTAATTTAACACTAGATCTGGCAATCAGCAGCAGTTACCTTTGCCCTCAGCAGACAAAAAAAATTTTGCCACTTACTGTAATGAGTAGAAAAAAAGAAACCTATGGCTGCACGAACTGTTTTCAGTCTAACATTGTGAGAAGTGTGATGGTAATGCAGAAATGTCTTTTCTATTCCATTTGTGTCAGTGAAAGAGCTTTGTCCTTTCCTCGGCTTAAAATATAATTGAGGAGGTCAAATACCATGCTTTGACCTTTTGTTTGGCGTCTGGTCCCCATAAAAAGCATCAGCACGGTGGCAGGAATTCCCTCTCCCAGGATTCCCGAGCCCTCTCCGGGCGCCGGCCGCGGGCTGGGGGCGCTGGCCGTGGTGCTGATCCGCTCCCGTCCGCCGCCGAGCGCCCGCCGGCCGCCGCGGGGGGATGCTCGGGAAGAGCCGGCTGGAACCAGCCTCCACAGGGGCGAAAGTCTGCGGCGACGAGAATAGTTTCTGTCTGAGTGGAGTCCAGCTGCTGAAAGAAGTCGCTCTGGGTTTCACCCGGCAGTAACCAGGAGATGGCTTCGGCTACCTGATACCACAGCACTGCCAGGAACCGAGTGGATTCAGATGTCAGGCTCTGTTACACTCAATACAAAGATGTCCTGTGTAAGGGATGCTGTAAAATAAAGCACTCTTACAAAGTACTCCTCTGGCAAAATATTGCAAACAGAAACCTAAGAATTTGTATCTTTCCACATTAGTTGTCCTCCTAGATTGATGCAAGAACATTTAATACAGTGGGTTTGATGATAGATTTTTGGTTGAAAGTACTGAGAAACTTTGACTTATTGGCCTACTCGAGGCATGGCTGGTATTTGTGACTACATGTCCACACGATGTATGCTTCAGAGATTAACAGATAGTGAGCTGAGGCAATCAGCAGCTATTTAAAAGCAAGCAGAGATGTCCAAAAGAGTTTTCAAAAGAGTTTGTTCAAAAGAGTTTTCATAAGAAATCCTGCCCAAGCACTGACTGCTTGAGGAAAAATAATTATTTTTAAATCAAATAGTTATCACCCTGCAAACACCACTGGGCAAATTTCTTCTAATGCCTTTGGTAGTGCTAATTGAAGGTTTAAGCACCCTAAGGTCTGCAGGATCTCAACAAGTAAGATAGGTTGGTACCTACATTTGTGACTATTGCTATGGGAACTCGAAAACTGGATACTAAACATACACCACAACCATCTTAAAATGTTCCTTTTATTTATAGCTAAAGTTAATATGTACTTATAACAACTAAAAATTGAGTCAAAGTAGTTTTTGCCACTTTTTCTGCCTTCTAATAGTAGCAATTCCCATTGCAGCTGAAAGCAGCCTAGAGATTGTTCTGACATACAGTCACCTGTTTGCTATCTAGTACTTGTATGGAGGTATTCCATTATTGATTCTTTCCAAAGGTCTACTTAATCCCCCAGGTAGGTAATAGATTAAGCTGACTTTATGCTAACATAAATCATTAGAATGACAAAAAAAATATGAGTTTTCTCCCCAGAATTACCTGTCTGAGATAAATGAAGTTTCTGGTCACAGAAATAACAACAATAATTCCTTCTACATATTGATTTTATTTTCAAAGCAAAAGGCTGTAAGGGGATTTTAATGCACTGTCCTGAGTGGGATAGGTAAATATCTGTCATAGCTATTCCAGGGAATTTGTTTGCCAAGTAAAGAAAATTAGATTTTTCCAGAATAACCTTAATAAAAATTTACTTAGATTTGCTATGTGGGATACTGGTCTTTGTTTATAGACATGATACAATACCAGTGAACCTCAGAACACCTCTTAGTTCTCTTAGTCAGAAAATCCATAAATCAAAAAAATCAGTAGGAAATCAAGAAAAGATTGATAAATACTTGAATCAATAAGGTCATTGGGATCTCCACTGAGAAACTGCTTCCAGTATCAGACACTGCCTTTCAATTGCAGATTGATTTATAAACTCACCTGGGCTTATAAAGAGCTACAGGGTAAAGAGAAAACCAGAACCAACCAATCAACCAGAAAACCCCTCAAGGTCCTGCTGATGAAACCACAGGAAAAGGTACATCCATGAAGAGTAAATCTGATGATATGCATTGATATTTGAAAAACATTTCATATGGGCCATAGCTTCTCCTACCCTGCTTCTACTGAATACTGAAAACATATGTTGACATCTCATGAATTAAAAAAAAAAAAAAAAAAAAAGCTTTCAGGCTCTAAAGAGAGTTCTCAATTTCAAACATATTCATTCCCAATTTTTTTAAAAGCTTGTTAGGTCACATTCATTCTGTGCCAACATATGTGTCATTCTCATTGTTCCTGGTGTTGTTAAAATAAGGAAGTATTAATACATACATGAAGCAATACAGTAACTGCATTATATAATAGCATCTCATTTGCAGTCATAAAGAGTTATCTACAATTATTTCAGACATGAATGTTTTATTCTATGAGTTGGTAATGGGCAGTGAGACAGTCTTTCTCTCCTATTGTAAAAATTAATATTAATTTGTTTTCTTCAGAGAATCTCCTGTAATTTAAAGAGCTCCATGGATTTAAAAAAGTTAAAGGATGAAATAATGGATAATGTACTCTACTTTGTTTTCTAAGAAGAGAAATGCGCTTAGAAATGTCTTTTTGAGAATTTTCCCATAAGGCATTTGCTTTGAAACATGTTTCCAGAGTAGTGTTTCATTTATTTATACTCAAACCCTGTTTCCCATGTAGCTGTGAGTGTCCCTTTTTAAGTAAATAACAGGGTAATTATAATTCAGCCACCACCACAGATCACAGGTCTCTTCCCCAGAGTTACTACTGTGGACTGAGTATGCTACTGTTAGCTAAGACAGCTGGTAATTAAAAGCAAGGGTCTTATTCAAGAATGATTTCCTTCTGCACAGACATTCATCAAATGCCAAATATGGCTGAAGAAGGAAATTTAATTCTCTTAATTCAAAGTTCCTAATTCATGGACAGCTATTAAATCATAAATAAAGACCTCCCAAAGAAAGAGCTTGTGAGAAGCTGATCAAATAGACCAGACTCATCAAATAGACCACACTAAATATTTAATGGCATCTAAGATTACTGGCTTTGACAAGGCAATGCTCACACCTTGCTTGTTTATTTAGCTACTTGAATCTGACTTCATTTACTCAATGGTTTTTGTTTAAAGTCACTTTTTTTTCCTGTTATTGCTTTCAACAAATCTGCTTTCTTTGCAGCTACCAGAGTGATCTGAGTTCCATTTAACAACACCCAACCACTCCCAAAACTGAGTTGGATTTTTTTTATCTAGCCCTGACATTCTGTCAGATCCTGATCCATCATTACTGGATAGGAGAATCAAGTTAGAAAATCCAGCATATGTGCTTTTTTAAACTAAATTAACTACACAGTTAGAAAAAAAAACAACCATAGAATCAAACGTACAGAAAGATACAGTTCAGTATTTATATCAAATATTATTTATCAAAATGTATTTTTATCTCTTTAATAATATGACAACATGCATACAAATCTATCTACTTGATAGTTAAATTTCATCCTGACTGATACAGAGGAATGTCAAATCATCCTTGAAACTAAGTTCTAATTTCAAAGAAGAAAATCTTTGACAAACTGTAGATGACAATGTATTCTTTTTCTATCATAAAGTTTTATCAATCTATTGTATCCTATCAGTTAGGATAATAGATTTTTTTATTTTTTATTATTTTTTAAAATAAAATGAAAACACTTTTTTTGCTTTTATGGGAAAAAAATCCACACATAAAATATGTGACTGGATAGTAAAGTTACTGAGGCTTGTGCTATTTTAGCTAGTTCAGAAATTAGAGTACAGTTGTCACTCTCTGCTGAACTCTTCCATGTCTGTATAACTGCATAAAAAGTAGGTTGTTTGGACAGAGTTAATTGAGAGTCCAAAACAGGGGAAAACAGTAAACAATTCATTACAACAAGTGTCAAAACTTTGCTCCCCAGTCCCTGACTTTTTCATATATTCCCTTGAACTTCAAAGGCGCACACACACACACACACACACACACACAAAATCTGTTAAATACTTGAGAGAAAGACAACAAATGGAAGAATTCTGAGACCACAGCTCAGTTCTAAAAAAAATTAGCGTCCCCGGCTGCATATGGCAGTAGTTATAACACTTAGTGCTTTGAAGATCACACATACTTGAAAATATGAGCTGGTGGTGCATTTCCAAATCCTAAATCAGGTGCTGATCATCAGTGCTTTTGGAGGGTGGCAAGAAACATCCACTATTAGAGGTGCAATACCACAGGTTCCCACCTTTCTCTGGCTAAAAGGGAAGATGGAAGAAGAACTGACCTTGTTATAAAGCCAAGAAGAATCTTCAAGAATGGCTGTATCTTCTCTTTCAGCCCACAGAGGTAACAGTCTGTTCTGCCTTCCCAAAACTGCAATCAGGAACTGCTTGATATTCTTCCTCTTTTGGGAAGTTTGCAAAATATGGGAAAGGAGATCAATTCTGATACCATGCATTTCAAACATTTATGACTGCTTCTTTGAGGCATTAAACTGGAGAAATCAGTTTCTCGAGAATGAAGATAAAGATTTTTATTTGAGCTGATTCAGAGGAAAACGCCATTAAATCTTCCTATGTTGCCCGCTTGTCAATCTTGATTTCTAACAGTACATGCTTGAGCCATGTCAGATAACACTAACCTGTAAACCAGCTGAGTCACAACATTGACTCAGAAGATGAATAGGGGTTTTTTTTGTAAATCTGGAATATCATCTTTCCATCTAGCCTAAATTTTAATTTAAGTATTACCGTCTGACTTAGAATGCATACACTCTCCATAAATTTTTACCACATGAAAAATTTCATTCATTGAACACATTTTGTTGCAGCATAAGCACAGCCAGGGACCAGGAAAAGAGTGCCTGGACTCCTACCAGGCATGAGAAAATAAAGAAATGTCAATTCACGTGCAGTGACATGCATGGAAAATGATTGCACAAAGCAGATATCAATCCTTATAACTAAAAAATAATTTTAAATTATTATATTATTATTATCATTATTGTGAAAATGTTTGTGTACATTCTGTGACAAAGCAATAAGATGAACACTAGTGAAACGCCCTGCTTTAGTCCTATGTCTACAGCTGTTGTTTGTCAGCCTTTTCAGAGGGTGAGAGGTTACCACACTTATTCCCTGCTGTATCTCGCCTCCTCCTTCCTTTTGTTTCCTCAAACAACCCTGCTATCATTAAAAACTCCATCTCTGTGACAAGCTTGACAAGGGAACTTTGTCTTTTCTTCTGTCACACGGGGTCAAGGGAACAACCAGTTGGCCTTGCTTGTTTTGTTGGAAGAATTCATGTTCTTTTAGTGGAAACTCTGTTAGAGCCTTTCAGAGCTTTGTTAGTCTCTGTTGAATTAGATATTGTCTCGCCTCTTGAGTCCTTTGTTCCCAAGATGTCTGAAGAATTATTGTTATGTCCAGTTTGTTGCCTGCCACATCCATCACCCATTGGTGGAGTCTTTGGCAGGTGAATGTGATAAATAGCCAAAATTCCTTCATGATAGCTCAATGAGGAATGGAGGTCATAAGCAGCAGTTCTTTGAATTGGTTTACAGAACACAAACATTTAAATGACCTGTCTGTCTTGATCTTTAACTGGATCATCTGTTACTCATTCCAGTTAAATTCTAATACACAATTATCCATTCCACAAAGGAGGACTTATGAAAGGGGACAGAGTATCTCTGGTAAGTCACAGGGCTGCCAGACTCCATCAGTCATTCCTAGGCAAGGCCTACTCCAAATACCCCCAGACTTTTTCATAGGCACTCTTGGATCTCTGCTTTCCATATTCATCTCCTGCCTGCCCTGCTAACCCAGTGAAACAGGGCAAAGCTAATTTAAGTGGAGAAGCAAAGAGGAGCAGTTTGGCTGGGATATCTGAGAAAGAGGGGCTCAGGGCAAGTTAGGTATCATTTGAGCTCTATGGAAGATGGGATGACAGAAGAAATACATCTTCAGCACCTACCAATAGTGAGGTTTTTGCATGTCAACATTTTTTTCTGCTCACATCGTAATGTCTCTAGGAAAAAACAGACCTATATATAACCTGAAGCTGTCCTACCCTGTCCCTGCCCCTGCTGCCACAACATAATTAATAAAAGGGGACTATTATCTTTGCTATAACTTTCTTGAACACATCTCCTAGAACATCTCCTTCAGCACCTGCAGGAGCACTTCCAAAGTGAAGCAACTTTGATCATGCTAAGGAATACAAGGAGCCAGCCAGAGCCCTTCAGCAGGCAGCAGCTACACCTGCCATAACACCCTGCAAGACCAAATCCTACAGCACCATCACCACCATGAGTGTACCTCACCAGCCTCTGCTCCAAAAACTGCTGACATGGCTCCATGCACTGGGAGAATGGAAGAGCTTTTACTGGTAATAGCTGGTAGCTCCCTGAAGAGAAGCAACACAAAATAGGCAGGATAATTATTAATCAGGTTCAGCAGGAGCAGTTTTTGTTACCTCTCTCTGAGTGGTCCGTAAAGAAGCAGGAGAAATCAGATTCCATGTTTTTCTTTCACATTTGCCAGTTTTAACATAAAATGTGGTTGCTGGTAACCATGAATTCTTTCTCTTTGGGTAATTTGATTATCTGCCTCTACTCACTTCCCACCTACCCAAACCTTCTACTGGTCTTGTAACACAGGCCTGCCATTCTGTATTAGGACACATTTAAAGGACTGGGGAAAAAGAGGTGGCTACACAGCCTTGCCTACCACATTCAAGCTAAACTTCCAAGAGCATTTCCCCTAGACTCACTGTGAATAATCAAATCATATACACAGGTGTGGCTATTTGCAGGGGCAGAAATCCTGCATTTAGATCCTCTGAGGAATTTTCAATCAATTAACACCATCTTCCAGAGTAGCTGACCTATGATGTGGGGTCTAAATAAGAGGGGCAAAATATCATAGTAAAGCAGTGGCTGCACAGAAGCTGAAAATAGGACAAGTCTGTTGGGCACAGGGTAGCTGCTTCTTGGGTATCTATGTTCAAAAAGCCCACATGAGGCCCTTTGGCAACTTGCAGATGTGGACACTAGAGGTGTCCCTGGTGTATTGTTTGCAGTGGGTCCACCTTTGAGATGGCTCATCAATAATACTGAAGAAAATCAGATAAAAATAATTAAACTGCTATCTATTCATATTCTTAAAACAACCTGGAAAGTCTTAGCAAAGGTGAGATGTCAGCCAGGTCAGAAAAAACTCTGAGATATAGGCACAGGTGGTCATGGATGGTGAAATGATTTTGCAGCTTGGCAAGGTGTTTGCAGTAATCTGCAAAGCCAGATGACACTTTCCAGGCTAAGACACCTGTTAAATTCACAAAGCTTGCAAGTCAGCTTAGTCAGTGCTCAAAGGAACATGGACATTTTTTATGCTGTGCCCTGAAATGTGGCAGAACATGTGCCTTTGACCCAAGGTGGGCAAAACATGGATATGCTAACTGTGTTTTTCTCTGAGACATCCAGGTCAGGCAGGAGGGAGTGAAACTAGGTTAACTGAAACAGAAGGAAATACTTATGTGACCCTGGTGAGCTGGAGCAGCTGAGTCTGACAGGCCTGTAATCTGAGCATCAGCACAAAATGAAAGGGACACTCAGTGGCAAGGACTGAGGCAGCCAGCATTCCTCTTGTGATTCTTTTTCCTGAAACCATTATTTAGAAAAAGCATCTCAAGGAAACTGTGGTAGTTACAGAAATGCACAGGCCAAAGTTACAGATAAATAGTGGCCAGAGCTGGCAGCAAGCAAAGGTCAGTGCAATTCTGAGTCAAAACACATTCAGCAAGGACTTCATGGAGGGTTTTCAACACATCCACTGGGGCTAAGCAGATACAACAGGAACATCCAGAAAAATTTGCTGCAGTGGAAATGAACTGCAATCTATCATCTATAATTCTCCCTGCATAAAAAGAAATCCAATTGTCTGAAAATATGAGGCAGCAGAAACTGAGTTGATATTTCAATTTAATTCACTTCAGTTCACCTTATTGACTTCAAGAGTATGCAGAACACTATCTTTTATCACTCAAATGTCACTGTTCTTTATTTTTTGCATTGTGAATATGGTTATGGTTATTGATGTGCTTATGAAATATGCACTTAGATTTTATCACCGTTTGCCTGGATGTATGCCAGTGGATATCAAAAATTGTTCTGTGGTGGCTGGGTGGGGTTTTTTGGGGGAAATTGAGGTGATTTCAGGGGGAAATAGGTAGGCCACCCTCACAAAACCAACCTTCACAAGGTCACAGACCTCTTTATTTGCAAAATTCATTGCTGTTGTGGAGCCTGTAATGTCATTATATTTCCCAAGAATTGCTCTGTTTATTCCATCTCATTGGTGCATCCTGGCAGGAGTGATTATGTTGTTCTCCTCACTGTACATGACAGACATTTATTTTTTTCTGAGGAAAGAAGTCTGAAAATCCAGGTTACTGTGCAGAGCCCAGGCTTTGCTTTCTGCCATGCCTGAGCATGTGGGTTGGCTCACAGCTCATGCAGTACTTCAGCTGCTGGAAGAACACCTGCAGAATGTCCTGCCTGGCCTCCAGCAAAAGACATCACCCACCCCAGGGAGCTGTGCTCCCTTCTTGCCTGAACTGAACTGCTGGTCCCAAACTTCAGAGATGCTGGGGTTGCCCGGCTTTTCGCATCGTCTTTCTCTTCTCCTCAGCCAGCTACGGCTCGGAACAAGGAGGGGGATGCTCACAAGGGCCTCAGCAATGCTGATTCCCAAATTCATTTTGCACCTTTTGGTTTAACCGCTAGATGGAAGCCTCGACCTCCAGAGTTAGGGCGGGAGGCTCCTGGACATGCAGCTGCTCACAGGAGCTGCTCAGTGACACGGCTTTTCACCTGCACTACGGCACACATCGAAATCACCAGATGCTCTGGGCTAAGGCGTTTCTGCAGCTCCTACTCGGAAGGCATAAACTGTACAAACCTCCCAGGTGTGGTGGCGCTCTTAGACAAAACTGCAGAGATTGCTACAGTTGTATCTGTACAGGTGAAATGAAGCCAGATAGGATTGGCCATGGATAAATGGAGGAAAGAGAATTAAATCGCTGCTGGCCTCCAGTCTCAGCACAGGAGGTAATCCCTGGTGGTTCATAGCTGGGCTTGCACTGAGTTCCTGGGACATAACATAAACAAGAGCTATAAACTCCAATTTTCCCACAACATTTCAGTCTGCAAGCACCACATAAATGAAAAGTGAGCTTGCAACTGTTGCTATAAGAAATTACTCATCAAATATTTCTTATGAATGAATATTTTTTATGTCTTATTTCTGAGAAACTCAAGGTGAATTTTTATGTTATGGATTCAAGGTGCTTAGGACTCATGGCTCTCATAGGAATTTTCTCTGACTGAGGAAGTAGCTCTCAGTAATGGAATATGAACTGCTGAATGCTCACAATTATGAACTCAGAATTTGCTTCTGCAGAAAACTCGTGTTGGCTCTTAGCCAATATCAATGAGATCAGTGGGAGATATTTCTGCTCCCTAATGCTAAGCCAGATGATGAGAACTCCACTGCTTTAGGAGATAGCAAATTCATTTCAATACTTAGACAAAGCAAATAGAAAAAAACAGATTATAGAAATTTGCTTAGAGTCAGAAAACTCTCAAGAAAATTTGTTTATGAAAAGATTTTCTGATGCCAAGGCATCATTAGTCCTCACTTTTATAAGCCTACAGAAAGCTCCTTGTTTCTTGCTCTTCAATTATTTTTTTAATAAAAGTGCAGGTATCTGATGTAGTCTTGCTATATATATTTATGGCTGTTCCTACACACAGTGCCACAGCTGTAATTTCTGTAGTGGTGCTGAATTCAGCACAGTTTAGGTTAGGTGTTTTGCATCTACATCTGTGCAGGAATGTCAGATAGTGAAAGGTCAGAGCCCCAGCTCTGAGGACAACAGACACAGCATGGATTACATCTACCTAAATAAATTCTCTTTTCTCCACCAGCATGTGTGGGTTTGCCTTTTATGCCAGCTGGAAAGACTGTGCTCTTGCCCAAATTGTGATGTGTGCTGTTTAGTGGAGCTCTAGAGGGCACAAGTCAAAATTGCCAAAAAGCACATAGCCAGTGTGGGCTATCACAATCTGGTCATGACTGCATGGGGACATGAGCCTGTTCCATCCATCAGTCCAGGAACAGCTCTTAAAGGCTGTGTCCTGAGCTGGTATAGACAAACTAATTCAGGGGATTTGCTCACATTCGCTGGAGTCAAGGACTTGGTACTCACTAGCACAGATCAGCACAGGTTAGGAAAAATAAAACCCTATGGATTTGTTTTCATTGTAAAATACCTGGAAATTTCATATTGCCATTTGTAAATGGATTTTGGGTAACACAGAGTGCAGAATCAACACTGTCATGGGCCTCACAAGCAGCTCTTTTCTTTGGGTGGCAGCTCTTCCCTCTAGAGCTCTTCTTGGGATTAGAATTGTGCTGACATTACTCTAGATGTCGTTAATCCCTTCTGTTCATTTAAGTCAATATTTTTCATAGTTTTGCTTGGTTTTATTGGTTGTCTTTTTTTGGGTATTGGGGCAGAAATGGGGAGAAGTACCATCTCTGTGAAGCAACTGCATTTTAATAGACAATACTGTTGCTTACTGCAGGAAGAACACCTTATGTTTATGAACTAGACCACACAGTGCAGTTGTTCTCCTGGCAGGATAAACAACCTAAAATTTACAGGTAATGTATCTAAGACGCTCCAAGAACTTTACTTTCCCTGGAAAATTGTTTGTTTTGTGTAACCACAGATAACTCTGGAGATAATTGTAACTGAAATGGATGAAAAATCTTGGACTTGGGCATGGTTTCTTTGCCTACACATTTCCATTCATTCCCTGGGTTACAGCATGGTCCTACATCAGCTGGAGCTTATGGCTAAGCACTACAGGACAATTAGTCTGAATTAATAATACCCAGCTCAGATACATATTTTATATGGTAACAAGGAGAGGAAGAAGCTATTGTTGAATGGAAGAAAAAGAAAACATGAAAAGCTAACTGATAAGAATCATGAGTAGGTGCACTATCAGAAAACTCTCTGAATTAATATCTGAAACTAAATGCCAATGTCTCTACCAGAAGTGCCATTTAGTGTGAAAGCTATTTGGAGGAAAAAAGCAAAAGGCTCATTTGCAGCAGTACCACTACTGATTGGCAGATGATGTGACTATTTCATCACTGCCTATTGTGGCAGGAATTATGTTTATTGAATGGAAAACTGTAAATAACAAATACGTAGTGAGCTTCTATATACAGCACTTTTTTGTCATAATTTTCAGTATTCTGTGATTTGCAGATGCCTGAGATTTTGCAAGTGGAAAATCCACACAGACAGAGTGGAAGCTGTTATATGTGAAGAGGTGAGAATGCCAGTCTGATGACTATAACTTTAATCCATAATTGATTTCAGTTTTTTCTTAATCTATAGTTATAACACAGTCACATGAACATTGATTTAATGGGCTGAATTGCTGAATTTTTTCATCTTTTTATAAGCCAACTGTTGCCTAGAGCTGCACCAGACTCAGTAGATTCACAGTCTGCTCCTTAATCTAATTACCAATAAAGGTGTCTGCAAAAAAACTTTTTTTGATTGCTGATTTTTACAAAGTTTAATGTCATTTCACCAGCCAGAGATATAAGTTAAAGGCTTCACTGGTTCCAATGTCTGATACAATTAGGTTAATGGCATGAAGCCACTGGAGTGTGGGGATGCAGGCAGACTGCTCTGTGCCCAGGAGTCAGAGTCATGGTCACATTTGCCCTTGCTGCCAAAGAGAAGAGAATAGCAATGACAACAGTTGCTAGAAGGATCTTTTTAGAAATAAAAACTGGCAGGCTCTCCTTGTATGGTCATGCCCGTAGGCAGCTGTCCTACAAAGTTCTCGCACTTCCTAGAAATTTCAGAAGGCTTTTCTGGGCACAGGCAGACAAGATTTCAGAAAACAAAAACAAAAACACAAACAAGAACAACAAACCCACTAAAAACCAACCAAAAAAACCCCACAAACAACAACAACAAAAAACAGACAAAGAGACAATTTTGTCTAACGAAAGATGTGTAATTCTGTGTTCCTCATGGCTGAGTCTTTCCTTATGTAGGAAATAGTATGAGAACATTAGGAGAGATCACAATGAGGCCTCTCTGTGAGTGAGAATTCATCTCAAATGACTTTTACACCACTGGAAAAGTCCCTTCTTGCAGCAGCTTCCTAAGTATGTAAGTATGGAGGTTTTCTCCTTCATTTTCTTCCAGCTCATCACCTCAATTTTTGTGAAGTTTTCTTCTTAGTTTCTATCCACCTGCTTCCAAGTTGTGTTCTAATTCAGCTGCAACAAACTCAGTATTGAAATGACTGGTAATTGTCATCATTGACCACTGTTCTGGCTGTATAATGGTTTATCTCACTCATCATGCACATTTGGAACCACGATCAAAGACACCAAGTTTAATGTCACAGAAATCTGTGCACTCCTACCACAAAGGTTTCTCTTCGACAGAGGTGTAGGTACAGTGAGTCTCCACCTTGAACTACAACCTCTACCATGTGGATTAAATGGAAACTATTACAAAGTATTACTGAAAAAGAGCCTGAGGTGTATATGTGTACATATACATATACATATACATATACATATACATATACATATACATATACATATACATATTTACATGTATATATATTTATATTTACATATATATATATTTACATATATATATATTTACATATATATATATTTACATATATATATATATATATATATACATGACACCCATTATCCTGAGTGCAGTCAGATTCCAGCTATTTGTAGACTGCATCTAGATTTTTCTCTTTTCCTTAAGAAAAAAAAAATCACTCTTAGTCATAATCCTGTTCTTGTGTAATGCAGAAAAGGAGATGACCAGGAGGGACTGGAAAACACACAGCAGATTAAGGGGAACATTCTCCTTCTCATTAGTGAGATGAATGATCATCATGTAACCACTTGTGCAAGGTCAGACTCTGCTTTTCCACTGGCACTGAAGGCCAGATTATCCAATCTGTTAGGGATGTCCTCTGCTGCATAAGCATGAAAAAATTTCAAGACCCTTAAAGGAGCTAGAGATAACTAGAGAGAATCCCTTAACCTGGACATGTCCTGGTTTCAGCTGGAAAAGAATTAATTACGTGTAACTTAATTAGTGTAACCTCTAAGTAGCAGAAAAACAAGCCCATCACTTAAAGAGACAAATTCTTACAAAATACCACTTGAGCTGCTGGAACTCGAATGCCCCCAGAAGATCTGAGGCATGTGACTTCTCCAGATTTTGTTGTAAAATGAAATTTGGATAAACACCATTAGCACCTCATCACACAACATCTGCCTTCTTTGCAGCTGCTTTCCATGTCCCCAGCCACCCTGCTGGAACTGCTCAGCTGTCCCCTGAATATCAGTAAAAGCTCATGTAATCACATACATTGCAGGATCCCAACAAACCGCTTGTTTGGTCATTGTCATCTAGATTTGAATTTTTTTAATTTTCTGGTTCAGGGCACAAAATCCACCTTGCAGGTACATGCATGGGATATTGGTTTCACTAACTCTGAGTGGTGATATTAGTTGTTTCAGATACCACTTATTCACTGAAAGCATGCTGCCTACTACTTGGAAGAGAACAAATCCCTCTGCAGATTGCTCAGATTACTATTTCTCTTCCCTGACTTTGAAGGAAGTCCAGAGGGATACATATCACATCCTGGGTGTCTAAACTTCATCAGATGGACTGCTCACCCATGACTCTTCTCCAAGAACCTCTGCTACGTGGGAGAGGGGGAGATCCCCAACACATAGCACTCCAGTGCTGTTCAGGGCAGCAGACAGGCAGCCCACAGCCAAGGGTTCAGCTGCAATAGCCACAGCCATATCCCACCCCTTGTTATGCAGGGATTTTTGCCAAGCTGCCCTGCAGAGGAGTGAGGGCTGGACTTCAGACATTTCTTAATTGAATGGAAAAAGAAAAGAAAGCCAAGTTGTAACTGAAGAGCAGCTCTAAAATTAGTTCAAATAACAGTATGATGAATATCGTGGAAAGGTTTCCTCTTATAACCAGATCTGTAAAAATAGTGAGAAAAGCAAACAGCAATGTCTCTTGGTGTAGACTAAGTAAATATTCTGCTACTCAAGATGATGTGGAAAGCTGTGGGTATTTTTTTTTTCCAAAGAATGATATTCGATTAGCAGCATGATTCATAGTCTTTTAGATTTCACTAACATATGCAAAACAACAAAATCAACATTCTTACAACACTTCATATCTTCTTAGTACTGTGTAAATTTTACCTACACCTTCAAAAAAGCCATCAACCTTCTCAATGCCCTGGCAAGATCGAACTTTAACCAGACACCTGTTCTATGCAAAGGTTGGCTTCCCTATGTCCAGCCTCTTGCCTCCCCTACCAGGTGGATAGATGTGCCTGTGCTCTTTGGTCACTCACAGCAGAAGAGAAACTACTGCAGATAAGCCACTACATAGTTACTGGACAGTGAACCACTGCTATTTTTTATTGGCTGGTGAAATATTCCAGAGCCCACACTTGGTTCCCTGAGCCATCTACTACACTTTCCCCAACCATTGCAAAATTGGTCACAAGCTACGCTATAAGCTTCACCATTATCACCCATTAAAATTCTTCCTTACTTACAGAATGTTTAAACACATGTTACTATATCATGGCTGATATAATCATGGCTGACAATGCGGGTGGGAAAGTGAATAAGACTTTTTTGGTCCATTTACTTCTTCCACTGCCCTAAAACTTTGCCAAAAACACAGGAAAGGAAGCAATCATTCAAACAATCCAATAAACATTTTCTTCATGTGGGTGATCTCATGATACTGCAACCACAGTAACTAAAGTAGTTACTAAACGAAACTTTTCTTCCTCAGATAAATGATCTTCTCCCACAAGAAATATTTGTCTGGCAGAAGTAGGCAGTATGCTGAGGCAGTTACATTCACTGCAGTTTATAGGTGTATTATAAGGGTCTTTCAAGAATAAGGAATTTTGAAGTATCTGTACAGAATACTGTGACAAGCCCAGACAAGTTTCCCTATCACCCATGTGTAGGCATCTTTTTTATTACGAGACACCATGCAATGCTAATCACCCTGAAGGTGCCTGTCTTTCTCCATTCTCCAAGGCAGGCCAGGTCTGCTTAGCTCCTTCACTTAAGAGTGCTCAGAGGATGTCTATTGTTAAGCAAAATTCATTCTGTCCAATACTTGTTCAGTAAGGTCACTGCTTACCTTGAATAAAAAATGGAGCTGCACACACATCTTCACTCAGAGAATGGCTGCCTGCTTTCACAGGCAGAAAACTTCTTCTCTTTCAAATCTTCTTTCAGACAAGTAATTCCCCCAAATATTCTCCAGATGTAGAACATCTATTTTCTAGATTTTCTATCTTGTGCTTGTCCTCTGGGCTGGTCATTCATGCCTCTCATTTTTACCTAGAAGTTAGCACTATTTGGCTCTTTGGACAAAACCCACCTGTCTCTCTCATGTGATCAGCACAGACTTGTGCAGAGGGAGAATGGAAGAAGAAGGTGACACAGCCTTTCCTTATGGAAATGCAGTTTGTCCTGTCCTCCAGCACTGCCTTATACCAAATATTCTCCAAACTTCAGCTGACTTTATGAGGACAATATACAGATGCTGGAACTCACAGTAAAAAGCATTTCTGCTGTGCCTTCCTGAGAGCACCAAGAAAACCAGCAGAGTTTTGAGAAAGATGAACAAATAGGATAGAAACTGAAGATGAGGTAAAGAAGGTCAAGGTGTGGCAGTTTATTAAAAAAAAAAAAAAAAAAAAAAAGATATTTGTAAAAAAAGTAATCTCCTTAGGGTCACAAATCAAAATAAAGGACAGAAGATGGGAATCTATATGAAAACTGGAGGAACATAGGGAAATGGTATAAGAGCATTTTTTTCCTTTTCTATCAACCACTCCAACCCTTTCTCACATGTTCAAGAGCTTCCTTATCCTCTGCAACCAACATTTGAACTAATGGGTCATACATAGAGCCATAAAACAGTTTCAGATTTTGAAGACTACTGAGCATTTGATTTGTCTGTGGACAGTAAGCACTGAACATCCAATCAGTTTTATATGTGAGCCCAAACACAGATGTAGACACCTAACGTTAAATGGATGAGACTGAAAGTGATTGTCTAAATGTAAGATGAGATTTTATTTGATAAATCCCAGATGAGTAAACTTGGCATCTTTATCATTCCTCCATGAACAGAATTGCTGAAGAATATTTATGGGAGTAACTTCTGGACAAGCTGAAATAACTTGTAAAACTTATTTTCACATCCTTTAAGCAAAGGCAAATGCTTAAAATTATCTATTTTTTCCTTTGGCAGACTTGGAATACAATATTTATAAGTTCTTAGACCTTTTTAGTCTTAAGAAAAATTTAAGACATTTTGTGGTCTTCATATCTATAACATTATCACTGAAAATATCTGGAAAAAAACTATTTATGAGATCAGTCCTACAAACAGAAAATGTTATTCATAGTATATAGCAATCCCATTTTCTGAACAGATAAAAGTAATGCATAGTGTTGACTTAGAGTTAAGATCAATATTGCATTATCAGACAATGAGTTTAACTGTTCCATTGGTTCCATGAAACTCTGTTTTGTCTAGAATCCATATCTAAGTTCTTTCAGGTAAGTCATACCCCATTTCTTTGAGTATAAACAACATTCCTCAGACAGTGGCATGCTGATCAGCTTCCTTGGATATCAAGTTAAAGAGAGACGATGAATTTATTCCCTGTTCTCCATGGAGTAGCTTTTTTTACATGCTGACATGCTGTGATGAGTACTTTATGATGCATAGCAGACTGGCTCTAATACCACTTGATCCTTCATAAATTAAGAGGCAAGAGGCAGCAGCCTATGGTGTAACTCCATTACTGGGATTTGGATTAAGAGCATGTGTTATTGTCCTTCTTTTAGCTGCTACATGTTAGGTGCCTTGAGAATAGCTTCTGGAAGTCTTTTCCCAAGTCATCCTTTTACTGCCCATCTGGGCTCTCTGAAAGGATCTATTTGCCACTGAGCTTCATGGGCCCAACTCTGGGGGGAAATTCAGCAATCAGCAGAGAAAAGGAGTAAGTTTAGAAAGAAACTTTTCTATTTCATGTCCATCTGTATTGCAAAACCTGATCCCGACTAGTAAATGTTTTTATTTGCATCATTATTTCTAAGTCCACCTGTAAAGATTTTACCTGTTATACTCTTGCAGTGTGTTCTCACAGAAGATCTGCTACAGTAGGTACAGCAGTGGGCACAATTACAGTCAGACCTTTCCTTTCATCTTTGAGAGTTGGTGTGCTTTAAAAGCTTGAATGCAGTTTGCATTCTCCTGGTCTATGGAGGCTCCCTATGGGTTATGGGGCTTTCTGTGTCAGCACACCCCTCCCAGCCTGGGTCACACTGTCCCTGCACACCCAGCAGACTGGCCAGGTGAAACTTCATAGGAACCAGTGAAATAACTGGTGAGCAGGGAAATGAGTGTTTAGCCCTTCCCACTGCCACAAGAGAGGAGCCAGACTGACACTGTTATTGCAGCTGTGGCCCAAGGGAAACCAGGCAGAGGGCCAGTGGGACTAGCAGGGCTGTGCAGAGCCAGGCCAAATCCTCTAGCATGATGGAGAGAGGACACATTTCAATCTTACTGTCATGAACAGGACTCTCTTTATCCTGAAAGACAGAACATTTAATTACAGATGGGTTTCCTTTCACTTTGATTTGTGCATCAAACAGCTGGAGCTGAGAGGTGCAATCAGCAGCTTTGATAGCTGGATGTTGCCTCTGATGTGATTTCTACGGTTGTCTGTGTACAGGATGATACCTATAAAACACTGCAGGACAGCTCCAGGCAGCAGCACTGCCAGTCACTAGTGTGGAGGTTCTGGCAGATTCATCAGAAAGTTTTGCTACATCAAAACCCCTGGCTGAGGTGCATCAGAGCTGAGGACAGCAGCCATTAGATACTCTGTCATCCACACAGTGCAGAGTTCCATGGGGAATGAAATCATGGTGTGACTGCTACCAAGTCAGCTTTCTTGTTTCATTAAGATTTTTTTCCTCACCACTAACTATGTGAATGCTGCTAGAATGTGTAGTAATCATTTACCCATAGCCAAACTGCTGGACAGTAAGAGGTGGGATAAGCTCTAATCCACTCTGTACACTCTTATGACCCCTGCCCTTGTAACATATCAAAGTTGCATCTGGAGATAAATCAGGGAAGTATCATTAGAAGTTTGTCCTGTCCTTACGCTTTTCTTAAGTGTCTGTTTCTGGCTCCTTGATGAGACAGGTTCTGGGCTAGATGGATCTTGGATATGACCTAGCACCACTATTCCAATAGTCTGTAATAAAAGAAGATTGCAGAGCAGCCAGGGAATCCAGGAGGCACTGCAATTTGAATGTAAGGCACTCATGTGCTTCAGTGATGGGCAGCCATCCAAAACACTAAGGTAGATGGAAGGCAATAAACTCTGGAGATAAGCAGATGGCTCTCAGGCTATAGAATGAGTTTACAACCAATACTAATGGTCTTAAGTTTTTTTATGAACTTCTTGCAAAATGCCAGAGCCAGCTATTATATGTCTGAGCTTTTTAAACATCAAAGATATTTTTTAAAGTTGATTTACACAAGCCAAAAAAAAAAAAAGTAATTTTCAGTTAAAACTTGCAGACCACAGAAATAGCATCCAAATTTCAATCCTAATAATCTTTTCTGGCTAATGGAGTTTTGGGCCAAGTTTCTGCCCTTTATACTTTTATTTGGCCCAGTTACAATTCTGCAAACCTTTCTGTGTAGTTTGAGAACAGCAGCTGAAGTAAAATTTAATCTGGGCTGCTGGGGTCCTGTCCTGTGCCTTGGAGGAGCCACCCACTGCCAGCCATGCTGTTCTGTCCCTCTTTTTTGTCCTGCTGCTGGTGCAAGGAGAAGTTGAGTGTGTCCAGGAAAGCAATGTGTCTGAGGATGGACCATTTCTTTCTTCTGCTGGGCTAGTTTTAAGTCAGATCAGCTCCTTCACAGGCAGTGTGGAGATGAGGAGGTGCTCACACACAGTCAGGGACAGCAGAGAAGGGCAGATATGCATCCTCCCTTTAGGTAAGTGTTAGCTGCTGAGGGGCTCTGCTGCACAAAGAATGAGACCTCCTGGCCCTGTGGGTCCCTGGAAGATGCAGCTTGCAGGCTTAGTTGAGACCTTTAATATGATCCAAAAACTCTCAGAAAATACCACCCTGGCACAAGTGGATGAACCAGAAAACTCGGAAATTTTACATTCTTTCAATGATTTAGTGGCTCTGATAAGACATTAAAAACTGCCTGGCCCATATTTTGGGGCAGAGTGTTTTTATTTATTTCGGTCCCAACTATTTTCCTCCCATGGTTCCCGTACAAAACTCTGCTTTCATTCCTTCCAAGTTTTGGTAGAATCACTGAATGCTTTGGGTTGGAAAGGACCTTAGAGATCATTTAGTTCCAACCCCTCTGCCTTGGGCAGGGACAACTTAAACTGCACCAGGTTGCTCAAAGCCCCATCCAACCCAGCCCTGAACATTTCATCATTGCCTTCCAATGTTCTCAGCACAGGCAGAGAGGTCACATATTCAAGGCTGCTCTCAACATGAGAGAAGGGATACAGCAGTCACAGCCTCAGTCTAGCAAGGGAGGGGAAAGGCAGGCTGCACAAAGCCACTGGGCACAGGAGCTCCTGCACCAGCCAGAGCAAGTGGGACTTCAACATCTCCCTCTACACCAGCCAATCTACTCCTGCTTACAGTCCTCAGAAGTGGAAACAGAATCAAATATCTTCTAGCAAAAATTGCTTACATTTTATTTCAGTGATCTACTTCACTGTGTTTACCATTGTTTAGATTATACATAAAACAGGCATTCTTGATGTTGGTTTGATACGTCAGTGGCTAAAATTCACAACTACTGGATGAAAAGTTTTAGTAAAACCATCTGACTGCCAATCCTATGATTAAAAAATTGTATCACAGGTAATTCAAAACTTATTTTTTTAAATGTGGTGGAACAATTAGGAAATAAAATCTCCCTTGGAGATCCAACAGTGTTTTAAATGTAGCTGCTTTCCAGAGTAAAACTTTTTACTGTCATGACCAACTGCAAAGGAAAAAACCTGGAGATCATTTTCAGTTTCAGAAGAGTCTATATGTAAAAGCTGCTATAATATTTACTCCTGCTACCATAGGGGCTTAATCTTTCCTCTTTGAACATCAATGGGTACAGGATTGGTCCTTGATAATAAATGTTTTCTCTGCCTTGTAAAGCACACTATTTCATGAGAAAAAACTTCATTTAATAGGAGTTGTCATGGTTACCAATATAGGAGTGCTTTTCTGAATATAATAATCATTCACTGAGTATATGTGAGGGGTTCATTACACTCACCAGAAGCCAGAACTGTCTCACTGACCTCATAAAAGTGACAGCAAGTCCACTGTCTGCTTTCCTGGTATACTTTTCACACATGTGGCACCCCATGACACTGGTTAGCACTTCTTTAAATGTGTCAGCTGAAACATTTCCACTGTGCTTAAGTGGATGTGTGCCAGTACACTCTTAGCACTTCTATCAAGAGAGAAACAAGGCAAACACTCAAGCATCACCAGACTCATACTCTAGATTAAGCATTCTCTCCCTACCTCAGCAAGTCCACAGAAGAAGACTCTGTCACCAGCACAGAACAGAGTGGTGTCTGGCCAAGTGGGCTAAGAGTACCTGGAAATGTACAAATTTTTAAGCCTTTACCCATCCACTGATATCTTGAAAGTACCTCTCTAGTCCTAGAGAAAACAGAGATGGCTTTGTTTGGATTGTGCTGGTGCTCTCTCTTCTTGCAGAGCACCAAAGAAGAGGTGCAGTGGAACACTACCCATTGGTGACCAGAAAAAGGGGAATTCAAGTGCATGACCTCCATCTGCCTTCACCATGGCATGTACCCCCTGTACACCAAGCTTTGCACCCTCAGGGCTGCCCAAACTGGTGCTAAGCCCTTCTAAGTTCCCTCTCACCAGTAGGGGCAGGGTCGAAGTTTGCAGCAAAGGCTCACCTCTCCTGCTTTATCTAGGATGTCAGGCTGGTCAGTGCACCCACAGAGCTTGGGGACTGACTCAGCATTGCCTGGCACAGAGCCACTGCCCTAAAGTCCAATCCTGGGTGTTCACCCTGGCACCTACACACAGCAAAACACTGAATGCATCCACTGGAAAGATCTATCTGAATGGGGTCATTGCAATGTGAGGGCGAGATTAATTCCTCATGTCCATAATACAGAGAGTCACTTCCACTTTACTTCCCCTGGAAAGGGCTTTTCATCACTGGCATTGGTCAAGCCTCCAACCAGAAGCCTGAACAGGGATGGGGTGCAGCTCTGCTTCCCCTTGTATTCCCACAGAGCTCTGGGCTTCAGGATGATACCAAAAAGGACTCTAAATAGTCATGTTTTTATAGCAGTTGTTACTGGGTGCTAGTAGTTTTCCATAAAAACATTAATATACTGGAATTTAAGTTTTAAAAGAGCAATTTGCTTATAAAATGAGTATTTGTAGTACCATACCATGAACTTGGGTTGGAGTGTGTGTGCGCTAGAGTTTTCAAATGAAACTTAAAAGACTGGGACCTAGGAACAAAGCTCCCTTAAACTTCACTGAAAACCCTCGCCTTGGTGCTTTGAAGAAATAGCTTTTTATTGCATAGTTGTATTTTACCTCAAAATTGTAGAATTTTAGGAGGTTGGGTGTCTGGCTTGAGACCTACCACAAATGAAACTGACCTTATCATAACCTTTAAAAATCCAAACAACCCAACAGTCTATGTGAGAAACTGCCACAACTATTTTGGCAACATTTACCAGTCTAAAAGTCAGCCTTTTAGGGCTGACCTAGCATGAAGAGTGAACCACATGCCAAGCCATAATTTTCCTTCTCTTTCCAAAACTGCAATTGTCTTATTTTTTTTAAACCACAACCCAGTGTCTTAAGTCCAGCAGTGAATGTTAACAAAGCCTTGACCTGCAGAGGGCTAATTTCCACGGGGACCATTAGAGGAGAAAAACTCTTCTATAAATGCCAGATTCTGTAAACTGAGAAGTTCATCACTGCAATACCTAGAGTAGTGGAAAGTGCCAGGAATGGAATCCAGAATCCCTTATTAGAGGCTGAGATTCTGCCTCCAGAGTCAGGTAGCAGAGGGTGGACACAGCACAATTTGAAGGCTTTCAGTTGGGAATGAAAACTCTCATCTAGAAAAAATCCCAATAGTATATTTGCTATTTCTTTGTCTATGGTACTGAATCCTCTGCTAAACTAGGTTCTTGGTCTGTCTCTAAAAAACTAAGAGGACTCTAATTTGTAGCATAATGCCAGAAGAAAGTGCAGTGGCATCTGTCCCCTTTTGTTTTGGAATTGCACAGAAAAAGGGGGCGATCCAAAATGCCCATGACAGGAAAATAATTGAGTGCTTTTTCCCTCATCAGCACACCCCTATCACCAGAATTTCAGTCCCATGAAAAGGGGCACATTTTTCTCCTCTCTCCCTGCCCTGCTACACTCTTGCTCACATTCCATCCTCCCAGCTGGTGCAGGAAAGATGATACCCCAGCAGACAGAACTCAGGGAGCAGAAAAGGTATTGAAATTTGAATCCAAGTGTGGATTCATGAGGGAAATGGATGCTTTTGCTTCCCCTCCTCTTAGTCCCCGTATGATCTGATGCAGTTCATCTTTCAACCTGCCTTTCCTCAGCTGGGGGCTGCAGCTCTCCTGCACCCTGCTCTCAGTTGCTGAGACCACTGTGTGATAAAGGAGGATCTGCTGCTGCAGCTGCTTCTGTGAGGACAGAGATTATAGCAGATGGAGGTTGCACTTAGGTGGTGCTTAACTTTGCTGATACAAGCTAAAATGGTTAACCTTGGGCAATCTGCACATACAGCCCCAGACACAGAGGAAGTTTATTTGGGAAGGTAGACACCTCCTAATTACCCACTGTGTAGGACTTACCATGACAATAGATTTGAACACAGCCATAAAAATTGGCTTTACATCCTCTTTTAAGTACCTTAGGTCCTATTTTAGATCTGGATCTTGGCAAGAAGGAAAAAGAGAACTTCCCACAGAGCTAATGTCCATTTCACATGAAATTTGGTTTTGACAACAGAATGCTTTACTTTTTTGGCATCTTTGAAGATCCAAAGTCTCCTGATACTTTTGTGTCTAGGTTCTTGCCACCACTGCTATTAAATGAAAGTTTTGAAATCTGAGGATACTTAACTTAGAAATACTGTCACTATTATCTTTGTCTTTAAACTGATATCACAGCATCATAACTATAATGGACTAATTAAAACTTCTCTTTTTTTTTTTCAATAAATAGCAGAGAGGACCTAATGTAAAGTACAGGTAACAGAGAAAACCTAAATAAGGGGCAGCAGTTAACACCTCATTCATTAAAATCTTTTAAATGCTTGGAATTTAATGCAGAGAAGTCTCCTTTTCACCATAATTATGTGAAAGATCAGAATAAAACAGAGTTAAATGGGGCAAATATATAAATAAGAGAACCTACAGTTTGCGGTAGCTTTACTTACTATCTTAATTATATATTTCCTTTGAATGTTTCTTTTCTTCCTCCCTGGGACAGATGGAATAAATTAATCTTAAATGCAGCATGAAATCTATTCCAGATCCCCTCATATGCCAGTGTTTAAACAAAACTAACTAGAATAATAAAAGTCAGAAATGGAAAAGATCTATTAGCTGACCACCTAAAATTTTATATACAGAAATGTATCAATTTAACTAAACCTATTTCTAAATATTTAAGGAGGTTTGGTTACATCTTAAATCAGTTCAACGGTGGCTAGAGTCAATTTATTTCACTTTGAAACCACTCTTAAAAGCAAATAAAAGTGACCTGTTTTTAAGCACAGTTGCACTAGCTGAATAAATGCATGTGTGTAGGCTAAGAATCAGAGAGACAAGCAGGTCTGTCCAATCCTGGTAACAAGAGACTGCCAATACCACTTTTGTGGGGCTCAGGATTGTCCATGGCCATTGCAGTGATGGAGAATAAAATATTTACCCAAAACAGAGCTCTGAGTTGGGAAACAAGAATTATTGTCTTGGTTTTGCTTCTGTCTAGCCTTTGGGGAATCTGCTAATGACACAGTATTTCTGAAAACATTAATGTCTCCTACCTGAATGTGATGATTCAAATTTTAGCAAGCTGGAAACCAGGCAAGCACAGCATTTTGGTCCCAGTCCTAAAAGAAATTGTATTAATTTCATTTTGTGAGTAAATTGTTTTGGATGGCAGTTTACCAGTTATAAAGCATAGAATAGGTTGTTTCCATGTGTTCTGAATTACTATATAGATGTCTGCACAGGACTGTTCTGTATGAGCCCCATTTATAGCATTTTGTCCAAACTAGCTTTTAACAACTTGCTGGGGGAGGATGGAAGAGGGAATATTGAGGGGGCTTATTCCATACCTAAATCCTTATATTTATGGGAATGTTAATGTGAAATCCTCCACATAAAATGAGAAATCATTTATCTGCTTCCAAAATTACATTCATGCAACCCCTTACCAAACAGCCAAAACAGATCAAACACCAACTTTCCTATAGTGCATTTTCCCCCCTAATTCTTCATTAATAGTAGAAGCTGAAAGTTTCCTCTAAAAATCTCTGAAGACCCTCAGTGGGTTGACCTTGTGTGATGCTGAGAGGCCACAGGACAGCACATGAGTTCAGTGTCTCTCCAAGGTGGGAATTCATCAGTTTCATAACAAGCACTTCAGGGTTTGGTACCAACTTTTTGTTCCTACAACACAACCACACCACTTTGACAGCTCTTCCCAAGGTGTTCTCCTTTCCTTTTATTTTACAAGAGTCCTACCCACACCCATATTATTTTATTATTTATTGTTATTTATTATTATTATTTATTATTTTTTATTATTATTATTATTATTATTATTATTATTATTATTATTATTATTATTATTTTATTTATTATTATTATTTATTATTATTATTTATTCATTATTTATTATTTATTATTATTTATTTATCATTATTTATTATTATTTATCATTATTTATTTTATTTAGAACCAGGGCTATGCACTACTGGAGGCAACAGCAGCATGAATTACACCCAGCCTGTTAAGCAATGCTAGGTGTCACTATTAATTTGTGCTGCCATATCCAACTTGAGAGACCACTGGCAGGCTTGAAATGAGGGACAGCAGAGCCATGCAATGTAGAGATGGATATAAAAGTATTGGTGGCAAACTAAGCCAGTTTAGCATTTCTTAGACCAGTAGAAAGTTGGTTTGTGTGGTATATTTTTATATTCTGGTCAGTGATATATCTTAAATGTCAAGATTTTCACTATTTTTGTTCTTTCTTGTAAGACATAAATAAGAAAAGGTATAAGAAAATAATTTTTTATTTAATTTTTTTTTTTTTTTTTTTTTTTTTTTTTACTTCCAATCACTTTCTGCAAGTGCCCATTTTCTGCAGCTGATGGAAATTTGCTGATTGTTAGAGATTTTTGAAGAGAAAATTCCAATGCATCAAAGCATTTTCCACAGAATGTTGAAAGAAGAGGCCTCCAGTTATGGGGTAGATTTCATTTCCCACACTGTCTACATTGTGGGGAACACAGAGCACCCCATCCCAGTTTTGTGCTTGAATCTGATTCAGAAGAGACAAAGAACTGGTCTGCCAGATTAGAGAGCTTGGCTAACAAATCAATTCTGCACCATCTACTTGTAAAATCTGCCACAGACTGAATGGACTCAGTGGATTAAGGGAAGACTTGGTTGGTTTTTTGGGATTTTTTTTTTAGCTGGGGGAGATCTTGGTTCACCCCTACATGGGTGGATATTTGTGTTTCTGTAAGTGATGGGGAAAGAGATAGGTGTTCACTTCCAAACACAAAATAAGTAGACATGCATGACATGATACAGGAGTGTGCCCACACATTCTCCCCTTACTCTCACCCTATAGACACTACCACTCAGCTTTCCCACATCAGCATTTCCTCACAGGCAGCATTCAAAATGCTTCCAAACGCTCCTTTTGTATCATTATGGAAACTCCCATCAGGTTGGAAACCACCCCTTGCCCGTCTCTGTGTGTAATTTCAAAGTTACTGCATTCGGTGTAAATGAACAAATGCCAGACAGCCCTGGGGAGGCTGGAGAAAGCTCAGCACGAGGCTTCAAATTAAAGGCTGTAACAGCGGATGTTCCAAGACCGCATGGATAGTGAGGGGGTCCATACATCCAACAGCCTCTCTTGGCTTCCCCGGGGCATGTGGCGCTGCACCTTTAGCCCGGGAAGCGCTGAAGTGCGGCCGTGAGGGTGCTGAAGGAGTTTCTGAGGCAGCAGCCCCGCAGGCGGGGTCCCGGCTCGGCTGGCAGGGGCAGCGGCAGGGGCAGAAGCAGGGGCAGGGGCAGGGGCAGGGGCAGGGGCAGGGGCAGGGGCAGGGGCAGGGGCAGCAGGGCAGGGGCAGGAGCAGGAGCAGAGGCTGTGCCCCGGCCGGGCGCCCAGGAGGGAGCGGGCGCGGCGGGCGGTGCCTCCCCCGGCGCGGGGCGGGGGCCGGGCCGGGCCGGCCGAGCGGGCGCTGCTCTCGCTGTCGCTGCTCTCGCTGTCGCTGCTGTCTCTGCTCTCGCTGTCTCCGCTCTCGCTGCTGTCGCTGCTCTGGCTGTCGCGGTCTCTCCGTGGCACACGGCGGGCGCGGAGCCCCCAGCCCCGCCGCCATGGAGAAGCATGCCGGCGGGGAGGACGAGTGCGTGGACTCGGGCGCGGAGACGGGCGGGTGAGTGCGGGCGGCTCTCCCGGCTGCACTTGTTGCCGGCGGCGGCGGGGCAGGGGCCGGGGCTGGGCTGGGTTGGAGGCTTCGTGTCCCGGGCAGAGCTTCCCTCCGGTGCCCGGCAGCATCCCGGTCTGCACCGAGACTCCCTGCCTTGCCTTCTCTTTCCTGTGCTCCTGCCGTCCTGGGACTCGAACGGCGAAAGCATCACCGTGCTCCCACAGCCCCGGGGAGTTCGCGTTCCCCTCCGGTGGAGCAGTCCCCACCGTGCTCCTGCTGCGCACGGGGAGGGAGACTCGGAGAGACCGTGGCTGTGGGATTTTAGTTTGATCTCCAGAGCACGCTGTGGTGCCCCAGGGGCGCGGGCTGCGCTCGGCTCCGCGGGCTGTGGATGCGCTGGTGAGCACCAAGCCTGTATCCCAGGGATAGTGCGGATGAGGATAGTCGGGAAGCGGGTCCGGGACCCGTCCTCTCCTTCTGGCAGCGACACCCAGACAGCATCAGGCAGAGATAACTGACTCCTTAGGAGGACCATTGAGAGCCGTCTACAAAAGCAAGTTAGATTTGTAGGCACCCTGAAAGTAGGTTGCTGTTGTGATTTTCGTTGTGATACTCACCATGCCGGCCTATGAACTGCTGTAAACTTTGCTGGTAGTGTCATCTCAGTTAAGGAGACTTTTTTCCCCCTGACCCTGCTGCCAGAGGTGTGCTATGTTTGTTAGCTAGATGACTTCTGAGTTAATGGAGCTGCAAGGGTGATCCATGGGATCTCCCATTCAGCTCACACCTTCAGCCCATCTCTGGGAGAGAAAGGGAAATGCTTTCAAGCCTGTCCTACATGCTGCTGCCATGGTATCTTGTCAGGAATGGCAGTGAGCCTTTGCTCCTCCTCTGGCTCCAGAATGGCAAAAGGAGGTTGCATACTCCTGCTAAGGCTGTTCTTTCCTGAGTAGTATTCTCCTCACTCCTTGCTCCTCCAGCTGTTTCTCTCCAAGCTCCTTGCCCGATGCATCTCCTTTGGCCTCTAGTCTGACTCTTGCAAAACTGTAAATCTACTTCCTTGCACAGTGGTGTCAGATGCCAATATCAAACTGAAGTAGCAATATTACAAATAAAAATCTAAAGGGTGAAAATGGCATACAGTAATCCTTTTCATACATCCAGCTAGTAATTAAAATATTTTTTTAATCTCTTCTATAGTCTGAGAAGTTAAGGACTTTTCCCATCACCTTGTATTGTGGGCGTGCCTACTTGTAAAAGCTTTAATAATACTTTATGTGACATAAGTTCAGAGGGAAAAAATCCAAGCCTCTTTTCCAGATATAGGTTAGTCTCCATTAGGGACATGGGTAAAAGGAAGACAAAGTAATCAGTGAACTCATGCCTGGTTCAAAGCTCAGAAACCCCTTGATTGGTCAAGTCACTCTTAATTTGCTGTCTTTATCTGGAATGGAAAAACCTGGATTTCCTTGGGACAGGCACTTGGAAGGATTTGACCCAGCTGGTGACATTAGCCTTTAGACCTCAGGGACCAGTGTGACAGCTGCTTGTGTCTGGTGTTGATGAGGTGCTAAAGCTGATGATTTTATGAAGCATCTCCTCCCCATGTGTGACACTGGAAAGTATAGGTTGGTAGAAGAGTCTGTCTGAGGAATGTGAACAATGACATATGGCAATTAATAACTGCAGTGCTTTGCACTGACGTTTATTTTGAAAAGCAATGGGTCTCTGCATTTCAATTATTATTTTTAGTTTTGTTTAGCAGCTATTTAATTCTGATAAACATGTTGCGTATGTCTCTTTGACAATGTTTATATTTCAGCTTTCTCACCAAACCAACTGTTCACAGCACTTGCTTTTCCCTGTTACCAGAAGATCTATTTGCATTGTCTCAGTCCCATCACAGCTATTGCTAAATTGAACTGTACTCCTTCTTCTCCAATTACTCAAGGGTAAAAAAAATTTAAAAAGAAAATTAATTAACTGTTCTGAGCTTCAGCAATCATCCTCTGAAAGAATAAGGAGGAACAACTGTCAGAGTGGTTCAGTTACAGTTTTGCATGGAGTAGTCCCTCTCTGTCACTCGGGGAACAATAGTGGATAGTGACTGTGGTAAATCCAGGCACTGCACACCCTTGTCATCTCAATGATTGTACATAATGATGTGTGAGCTCTTACACGGAGCCTGGGCTGCTGAAGCTGCTTAGAGCAGCTAACAAATTGAACACATCAAGTACTCCACAGGGCATATGTTGCTTAAGGTTTTGTTGTGGCTGCCAGCTACAAAAGCAGGCAAAACTCTCTGCTAAAGGCAAAATCAATTACAATTCAAACCGTTCATTTTCCTAATCCTTTGGAAAATATATTCCTCTTACTGCATTTGCCTTGGTAAATAGGGTTGGCAAAGAGTCTCCTGAACAAAAATAGCATATTTGGAGTTCTTGAATCCAATAAGAATGGATTGAGCTGGTGTTGTCAAGTACCTAAATAAAGGGTGTAGAACGTGTAAGCCAATTAGTTTATATTGGCTGTTTATTAATGAGATTTGAGATAGTTTCACCATCCTTGATCTGAGACATTTTGCCTATACAAGTTGTATCTTCTCAGGAAACATATTTTGGGAGCTTTTGGTATAAAAACCTTGTTTCATCTGCTACTTTAAACTTTTAATCCAGAAGTATGGGACACAGAATTTTTTCTGGTAATGGTTTTAGTAATGGATTTGTACTGTACAAGCATTTTGAAGAATTTTAGGAAGAATAAAAATCTTTCTTTTATTAGAAAGAAAACAGAGAGGAAAAACAAGTGGAAGAAAGATGGAAGGGAGGAGAAATGTGTACATTTACAGAACTGTAGTTAAATGGCAAAGAAGAACATAAAAGTGAAAAAAATAACAGTAACTTAAAATGAATTGTAGAAATATTAATTTTAACATTTTCTTCATTTTACAAGCCATGCAAATGCTGTTACTTCACTGTCTTTGAACAGCAGAGCAAAGATGACAAACTAAGACAATTTTGGAAGTTGTTAGGCATGCCTGATTTTGAGGCAAGGAGACAGATTGGCTACCACTGGTATCAAGGACAAAGCATCACTTTAATTCACTGCATTCAGGACTGATACCCCAAGTGAATGTGGTAAAACATGTAGTTTCTCTGTTCTAAACATCAATGTTCTAAACATTTCAATATCCATGACAGTTCACAGCAGTTCCCAGTTTACTTGTTCTTCTAGACAGCTGTAAGGGCCCATGTCTTAAAAGGTTCACACTTTATTCATTAACTTACTGACTGTCTCAAAATTTGCCTAAACATGTAGGTTTTTTTCCGTCACTTTAAAGTCATTTAAAGTTTTGAGAAGTTATAACTTCTAATTTATTTGAATTTGCAACTTATCCTCTTGTATTTCAAATAAATTATTAATCTTTTTAGAGAAAGTGGGGAAACATTGCTGAAGTACCAGATGGGGAGGTCTTTTGTATAAGTTTAAAATGTAAATACTGATGATACAAACTGAATTAAACAGTAGTTAATTGTTGAGTATTTGATGAATTTTAGGAAGGAAGGTTATAGTATTTTTTGGTAGTAGATAGCTGCAACAAAACTGTTCAACAAGATATACAGAAATCCATTGCAAAACAGAGTAACAAGAGATGTTTGAAGTTTATGGCACTGTACCATGCAGCAGCTATTTGTAACATATATTTAGCAAATTCCATTGCTGTTTGCTTACCTTTAATTTTCATGGTACTTGTTGCCTCCTTTATATTTCCTCTTGTTTCTTATTCCTCAAATTAATTTTGCATAGACTGTGTTCATTTTTGGAGTGTGCTATACTTGTTTGTTGGTTTTCCTTATGGCTCTCCCTACTTGCATGTGATCCTGGCCGAGCCACAAATTATTTGAGCCTCTGTTAGTATACCTCTTAGGCAGATCAAAAAAGCCTTTCTTTAATTGTTGCAGTTCAGTAAAAGTTGTGAGATTCTAAAGCAGAAAATAAACTTGTTAATAGAAGATAAGGCTGCCTATGTATATATATATATACACACATATATGAAGTTTTACCCCACTTAGAGGTAAAATATCAAGAACACTGTAATCCATGTGTGTCCTCAGTCAGAATGGGTCACTTAAATTATCAAATGAATAGCTGAATGGTTTATTGGGATGAGAGGTTGCTTTCATGTCTCATGTTTCTGGCTTTAAGGAGTTCAACTCTTTCAACTTTGTGTGGCAGTCCTACAAACTGACATGTCAGTCTCTTGTCACGTATTTCATCCATCTGTGAGAAACTCTCAGGAGCACAAACCACTGATGTTGAAAGCTATTTTAGGGCCTATTTTTACCTTGGGGCTTCTTTTGTTTTGGTTTGGGTATTGGGGGTTGTTTTGCTGTGGGTTTTTTTTGCTGGCACTTTCACTTCATATACAGAGCCATCAGCCCAGATATGCCATGATACTCAAGCTGTCTCTGATTTGACATTCGAATAACATAAAGTTGAGCTCTTTGTCACAAACTGGGGTTGAGGCACCATTTCCAACCAGATTTACTCAGTGAAGTGAAGCTGCTTCATTGAACATCAGGGCAGGCAGACCTGTGAGTGCCAGGCACTGGAGCAAGGCACAGAAAGCAAGGCTGAAGCAGGCTTTGAATCACATCCTGGAGGTGGTGAGTTCTGTGCTGAATCCATAATTTTTAGGTCCCAGCAAGCAGCGAGGTTCACCTCAGCTAAATGGAGCCATGTGAAAGTTTGATGTTTGGTATAAATTAGATTTCTTCTGTTGTTAATTAAGAGAACCAGGACCTCAGGAGGAGGTCTGGGATGGGTGGATACATGCCAGCTGATGTGTCCCTCTGGGAGTGCTCTGCGAAGGAGTGGTGAGCAGGGTGTGCAGCCAGGTGTGCTCACTAAAGCCCAGGCTGGTCCTGCCTTGTCAGGTGCTTTCTGGAAGATGACACACAACTTTTCATACCTTATACAACAGTGGTGTCTCTCGTGTGGGGTCTCAAACATTGCTGTTGGTAATAAGCTCCAGAGTGTAGTGGTTAGAGCTGCCTAAAGGGAATCCATCATTTGCCTTTGTCACTTGCCTAGAAATCCAGAGCAGAGAGTTTAGAGACAAGTTGCTGTGACTCCATTTCAGTCATCTTGACTGCACAAGTAGATGTACCATGAGGGTAACAGATTTGTGCTGGACTGGTAATAGTGAAGCAGATTGCAATCTGACCCACAGGAATTTGGTGATAAGAAACCCAGGACAGAGCTATAAAGCCAAACCTTCTAATTTATGTCTGGGGCTTTAACTGCTATAAAATACTCCCCTGTGCCCTGTGGAGCATTTTCTGAGGGAGAGAAAGAAAAGAAGATGTTAAATACAATACTTAGTATGAAACAGTGAAATGTGCCACTACTCTAGAGAAAGCATGGCAAATGTGAATCCAGCAGGTTCCATTCCATCAGTCCTAGGCAAGCAAAGGATGCAGAGAGTGGAAGAGATTATAAACTTTCCACTGTTTCATTTTGGGGAGTGGGATTAAGGAGCCCTTGCAGTGGAGACCACAGGCATACTGGGGTATAGCATTATGTTAGAATTACTTGATATGTGTTTGTTTCACACTTCAGGCTGCCTTTGGAGCTGTTGCACAGCCCAGGGACCTTGGCTCCAGCCACACCAGTGCATTAAACAGCATGTAGGGATGTCCCTGAGCACAGCACAGAGTTTTCCACATTGTTAAATCCTTAAAATGGTTTGATGGCATCAGTTTGAATGGGCCCATCTAGCTCTCTCCCATGTCTTTCCTGGGTATGTTTTACCATGGGCCAAGAACTTGTTTTGCCACGTTGCCATGGTTCAGGGATCATTCCCAGCAGACTGCTTGCCAGGATGTTTTGGAAGGCAAGAGGTTTTACTGGTACAGGTGCAGACTGTTCAGGGCACTTGGCCTGGGTCCCAGGCAGTTCCCTTGGGACTGTTTGTTTATGGCTGCAGCTGTCAGTGCTGTAACTGTGATAACGTGGTGCTGTGCCCAAGGAGCCCAAGCACTGTGTGATGCTGGAGTAGCTGCATTGCCTGTGTGAGCCAGAGCTGTAAAACAGCCATGTTCTTACCCAGAGAAACAGTGTTTTTATGTGCCACATTCAGCAACTGCAAGTTGGCCTAGCAGCTTCTTGCTGGTATTCAGTGGAATGCTTCCATCTCTTGGGTATTTTGAGGCTCTGTATCGACAATCAGCAGTGAGAGGTGCACACAGATCTCAGAGGATTGTTCAATATCTTTATTGATATTGAGCTCCTGATGCTCTTACCAGGTCTGATAATGCACAAATCTGATCCTTCAATGGTGGTAATGGGAATTGAGGTCTCACCTTTATCACAGGCTTCTACATTCTTATTTTAATGTCTCTTGACATCTTCACAACTCCTCTTTGCTGGTGGGCTGACCATTGAGCACATATTCTTTGCAGGCTGATGTGTCTTTTGACTGAGCTATAAGCCTTTTCAGTACCTCGCACAGGTTCAATACCCCGTTTGATAATTTTCTTCTCATTATGTGCCTATAAAGGGAACAGTCCTCCATTTGTTCACTTTCTGTCATGGATGTTTTTTTCCTTTTATCTATAATCTAACATCTATCAGAGGAAATAGCATGCTGCAGGACCTCATAATAGGCCTGGAGCCTCTGAGCCCCAGTGTAGTCCCAGGTGTCACCATTAAAGCACATGAGTGCTTTACTCTTGAGTTATGCTATTGGGAAAATCCTCTTCCAAGGGAAATGATGGAAGCCAATACTCAGGATGTTTAAAACAGGAATGAAAATAACAGAAAGGAACACAGTTACTTGATGTCCATAGAGCCTGTATGCCCCAGGAGTTGTTTATTTCAGTACTTAATTTTTCCAATGCATGATTTTGTCAAAGGGAATGTTGAGTGTCCCAGTCTAAAAAGCTTAAAAGACTTACAATAACTTCAGAATTGAGTGTCCTAAATAGCTGACTGTAAAGGGAAAAAAATATTTATAAGCCATTTACCAATGTTTCTTCTAATATTTTGAGAACAATAATGATTTTGCTATCACTGTTTTTTGGGGGCTTTTTTGTTCTTAAGGACTAGATTCAAGACAAAGAAAGGTGCTGGAGGGGGAATAAAAGGTGATTCAGGTTGTCCCTGAGAGCGCATAGAGAAACTCCTATTCATCCCATTTGGTTTTAGCCACGTGGCCTAGGGTTCTACATTATAAATGTGTTTTCTGTAGGCTTCTTAACTAGACAACAGCCAGGGAGAGATACCTCAGACCTCTCTTTTTATTGACAATAGAGGGAGCTTAGGCAGGGTACAGCTCTCATTTCAGTATCTGCATTTGACATAAGCCTTTGAACCTAATTATGCTTCTTTTAATTTGTGGATGTCAGTTATGCAACAAACACGAATTAAATATTAGCTTGAACCATATTAGAACTACAAAAAACCCTCCTGCAATACAATTCTAAAGCCTATTCAAATGTGTCTGTGCAATTAGTCTCCGAGCACACTGTTGTCTCCTCCTTTCTCACCCCCTTTTTTATTTTTCTTCTTGTTTCATTTTTCAAGTCTTGCACGTTCATAGACTGCTACTCCCTCAGTTCAGGACTCATTAATTTTCCATGTCCTATAATGTGCCTGCAGAGCTTTAGGATAATAAAATAACAGTGTGAAGTAATAGAATGCTGTTCCAACTTGCAGTAAGCAAAAGGCAAAATGTTGTCTCCCTTCCTTCCAAAAATACAAGCAGTGCAGATTCATTTTGAATTAGCTGCCAAGTGCTGAACATAGACACATTGAAGGACAGCCCCAGGCTGTTTTCAAACAGAAGTGCAGACTAAATGAATCCTTGCTTGGGATGCTTGGAGGCAGCTGGATGTATATTGCTTGCCTCTAGGCTTATGAAGAATGACATGTTATACAGTTTTCACACCCTTTCAAATATACATGGTGCCAAGTGACACTGATGTGACTTGCTGCTGAAAATACTATTTGATTTTATGGGCTGCATAGCACCTTAGCCAGCCCCTGACACCACTTCCCTTGGTCCCTGCGCAGAGCCAGAGCAGTGGTATGTACATTGCCCAACAGTAGGAACAAGAAGGTCTCCTTCTCTGCTCATGTTGATGTCCAGGAGTTAGAAAGATTAGATAAATTAGAATTTATCAGTCAGTAGAATTGCCTTGGTAAATTTTAGGGCTTGATGTGCTTCAGTGGTCTCAGATCTAGGGGCAGGTTAGCAAAGCTTGGGAGCAGGATGTGCTGCTGTAAGTGGGCACAAGAATGCAGAATTCATGGGCCACAAGGACATTTGGCAGAACTCACAAGAGAAGGAGGAAACTAACAAAGCTACTAATTTCAGCAACTGTGCTGAAGTCAGCTCTAACTGGGTAGAAAGGCATTTATTTGGGGGAGATTATGACCATTGAGCCCACTGGGAGTCAAGAGGCTGATCACTGGCATGGGAAGTGAGAGAACCATGCAGCCAGTCAAAAGTAGAATACTGAGCAGTAACAGAACTGTATGACTGGCAGCCAATGAACCCTGATTTCCTTGCTTGCTGAAATGTGTGAGTGGTGTGGAGCTTTGCTGATCAGGAGCCAGCATGTTGTGGTCCACACCAGCTCCCTGCTTTGCACAAACCAGACAAAAGAAATGGGAATGTGTAAATTGGTGCTGAAACATGGCACCAGTGTGAGCTCACATTTGGGACAACAATGACATTACTGCCTCTGCCCTTCCCAGTTACTGGGGGACTGGTTGAGGGTCAGCACTTGATTCATGGAGGAGGTGCTGTGGAGCAGCTCTGAGTGGGGTGCCTGAGAGTGGCTGCTAATGACCTAAACCTGTGGTCTCTGCCACTGGACAAAGATGTTTCCTTGCTCTTGGCCTTATCAAAGTGGCTGAAGGTATACAGGATTAGCAAAGAGTGAGGGAGAGCTGCAAGCTCCCACCAGCAACTCTTTCCCCAGCATTGTCCAGATCTTTTCCAAAAACTATGAAAACCTCATGGCACTTGATGGTGTTGGTGAGTCCTTTTTCACTAGTTTTCTGAAAAATTCAGTTTGTGTCATCTTTCATTAGTCTAGCAGGATTGGCTAGAGTTGGGGGTAGTTCCTCATCATCTTCTCACCTAATCAGTAGTTTTGGCATCTGAGTACTGAGTGCAAAGCTGTAAAATATGGGGATGACTGTAATTACTTTTTTTTTTTTCCTGCAGAGATATGTCCATAATTTAAAAAATTAATTTTAATTAAAAAATTAAAAGCAGATGCTATAGATATGTGGGATTGATGTCCTTTATTCCCTTAGTTGCCTGGGAGCCTAGAGTATGAGGGTACCCTGAGAATATGCTTAGATGGTATCTACTTCCACACACATCTCTTGGGAGTCTAGGCTCATGTGAATTCTTTAATTTAAAGCAATGTTGCAAACTTGCTGCAACTGTTATACAAAACCAGCATTTGGGTTTGAATCCTAGAGCTGTGTCAGGGCTCCCTGTTCAGGGCACAGCAGGGCACATGTGCCATGTCTTTATGGTGGGAGAGTGCTCTGATGCATGGGGTCTGCTCTGGGGACCCAGCCAGTGTGAGTGTGGAGGCTGTGTAGCTGTGAACTCCAAACACCCAAAAGTCATAGGTAGGGCCTCAGCTGTGGAAATTATTTTTTTTCCCCTTAAATATTAAGTGATGACATGTTTGTTTTACCTTATTATTTCTGAATGTTCAGGACTTAAATGGGCTGTTTCAATCAGCTCAGGATGGGGTTTTTAGGAGTTTGGGGTTTTATGAAGCCAAAAAATTAATTATTCTGTTGCTCAAAATACTAAACTGCTCTTTCTCACAGATAATCCAGTATGCCCTGAACTAGAACGAATGGCTGTATAGTTTTATTGAGATGACTTGAAGAAGAAAACGGTCTACTAAAGCAAAAAGCTTTGTCATCTGAATGTTTATATTTTGTCATTCTTTTTTTTTTTCCTTCTCTGACCGTTGTGACTGTAGAACTATAAAAATTCTGCTCATCAAATAGAGTTCTCCTAAAAAGAACTCCAAAAACATAATCTGCAAAGCAGCATTTAGAGGACATAAAGTGAGGAAGGAGAGGAGCTGAGTCAAACTCTACTAGACTTCTAACCTGTGTCTGAAGCAGACTATTCCTTCTTTATGGAGAGCCTTCTGAGCTTTTGTTTTCACACCTAGAGTTAGGTAGCATGAATAACCCCTAGATAAAACCCTAGTTACTTTTCTCACTCTACTTACATATTTTCAAAATTCACATGAGATGCCAGTTTTTTTGAAGCAGCATTCAAAACCTGTTCCAGTTATTCTCTTAGCACAAAAAATAGTGATAAATGGGCATTAAACTATTTCAATAGTGTGTTAGTTTTGGTAATTTTTTCATTATATCTTTTATATTTAATGCATTCTAATTAAAATCTCTGTCTTGCAGGTCTGAGTACAGCCGTATGTCCTCTACCAGCAGTGAGTATAACTTTAAGATTATTTTTTAAATGGCTTATTATATTTCTTTTTTCTTCTGCTTGCTAGTATTTATTGACAGAGTTCACTTTGACACAGTAAAGCCCCCATTCCATCTCTTCTTGAATCTATGTCTAGAAACAGTATAGAAAAGTAAACTATTTGAATATTTATGACCAAAATACAGCCATGTGTAAAGTCTTAAATATTGGCACTCACAAGGATGCAAGGCAAAATGAGAACAAAATCTGTAGACACTGTGTGGGCCAGTGTGAATGGGCCCTCAGGCCAAAGGAGTTTGCAGTGATGAATGTCATTAGAGCTGGGAATGCAGGAATAATTAAATGTTTATTGTAAGCTGATGCCAACAAAGCACTTCAGAGCAACTCTAGTGAAGTAGCTTTTTATTTCAGAGATGGTAGATGCTATAGTAAGTGCCACAGTCTTTCTAGATATTTACAATGCCAGTTGATTTTCATGTTATCCAACTGATAAAAGAAAAATTCCTGTGTTTGGATTATTTTTTCTTTATTTTTCACCAATGCAAAATGATTTTTTTTTAAGAAACAAGGAACAGTTTCTCACTCCATACTTCTTTAGTTGTAGAACACACTGCACCCACAGCACTTTGAAATGCAATAATGCTTATTCATGCATGACTGCTGATATCTCTCCTTGTCCTAGTGTGAAGTGATGGCTGCCTCCCCGATTCACACACAGACATGAGCTTTATTTATGCCAAGCAAGCACATCAAAAATTCCTAGATGACAAGTTGTGTTTTATAATCTGGATCTTTAAGCACCATGAAAATCAGAGGGGAAGAAAGCTGTCAGTTGTTTACTCATTCACACATTCTGACTGAAGTGTGGAGAGGGTTGTTTTCCATCTCCCGTGGTCTCCACTGAAGGGCTTTAATTGATTTCAACAAGAGCTGGATGAGACAGCATTCGTAATGTCTGGCTCCTGAGCTGATGTGACTAGCAAGGAACTTGCTGTCTTCCCTCCATCTGCTCGGGGTGTCTGTGTCTGAGAAAGACAGAATTTAGTGCAGCTTTCCCCTCAGTTCTGTTGTTTAAATAGATTTCTGGATTCTCACTGTCAGGCATAATTTTTGAAATGATTGGGAGGCAAAATCCGGGCAATCATTTTCTCTGTGACAGTGAAGGCATATTGGATTTGCCTGGTTACACCAGATGTGTGGCACAGCACCCTCTCAGCTCACAATTTCAGATGATGGCTTGGGGAATATGCTGCCAAATTCCTCCACTTTTTGGGTGGTGACTCATACTTACTTGCTTAATGGAGGCACATTAGTTCAAAAGGCAAGGTGCAAAAAGTTTTAAATTTCTCATTTAAAAACTTGGTTTGAATCCCTTAAAAACTGCATGACTAATGCACATTTTACAAATAAAGGTAGCAAAATGCATTTGTAAGCCTTGATTTTTATTAAATGAGGTGTTTCCAGGGGAATGAATCCTTTCTTACGTGGCAGCCACAGTGTATCATGTTAACTATGTCTCCTCAGTGTCTTGTTGGCCACTGCTGTCCAGTGGATGTGGTGACTGCAGTTGTGTTTCAACACCAGTAATTTGTCAGTACAAGGAGGTACTATCATTCCAGCAAAGACACACAAGTTCAGGAGACAGAAAAGTCTCCTCCTTTCTCTTTTCTGCTTCCAAGGCAAATTATAGTGATAGAGCTTCACAAGTAGCAGTATTTAACTTTGCCTTTTGAGGGGTTTCTGTGGTTGGTTTGGTCAGACATAGTAGCAGTAACAGAAGCAGTTACATGAAAGAATTTTGACTTTCATGTCAGAGGCTGGTAGTGGGTGTGCAATGCATTTTTTAAAAAAATGGTTGGAAAAGAGTTTTTTTTTTTTTTAAAAAAAAAAGATGATTTTGACCTTTAAATTTCTTTGGGGAAAAGATTCAATAAGTGGTATCAGTCACAGTACAGGAAGCAGTCTAGTCAATGATGCTCCTAGGCCCTAGTGTAGCACAAAGTAAGATGTTGTAAATTAAGAAAGAAAGAATCTCCATTACCTGCAGCTGCTTCACCTGAAGCTCCTGTTCTCATGGAGTTTATCTAAACCAGAAGGATTACAGGCTAATTTGGTTTTAAGGGGGTCCTATTTGGTGGTACCAGTGAGGCTCCAATTTTAGTGTTTAACAAATGAATAGTCTTCTCATTTTCTTGATCGAATCCACTGGTCAATTTCACAGACATGCCAAGAAAAGCTTAAGAAAGACTTAGCAAGTGAATCAACTGCAGCTTCTATGACAGCAGCTGAGCTAACTGCAGGACTTTGCACCAATGCAAAGTTGTACAGGAATTCCAGACCCTCCCAAATCAGAATTAAAACCTCTTTGGCTGCTAAATGGCAGTGGCAGGATCATTCTGTGTTTATTTCTAGTACTTTTTTTCCCTGAGCACATGGCAGCAGCTATTGTGGTCAGTGTACTGCTTCAGCAGTTCAAAGCCCTGCCTGGTGGATTGGTTGGACCCTGGGTTTTTTACAGTCTCTCACTTCTTTTCTTCTTTGCCCTTGTGTCCCCACTTCAGACAACCAAAAATGCTTTTTACTGGCAGCATTCACCTAACGTTTGTGGTTTTGTACAGCAGGTAATTTGGGAAAGAGTACCACAGTTTGCAAGGGTGTGTATTTCAGCAAGAAAAGGCAGCAAGTCCCTGCTGTGTGAGCTCTGGCTGTTGTCAGGGTGACTGTGTGCCACTTTGCCTTGTCTTATTGAGATGAGTGAAAAGGTCACGCAAACCTGTCTGCAGAATGGTGCAATGGATGCATCGTTCAAAGGTTCAGCAGTGTGATTTCAGTGAAGAGAAATGCCTTTATTTTTAACCTGAACTCTGATATGTGTAGTTACTTTTTCCTTTGTTCTTTAGGAGAAAGAGTGCTTTGTCTTTTTTGCCTGTTGGTGTGTTCTTCATTAACCAAGGAAATGTATTAACCTTCTTTTTCCTCATACTTTCACTTTTCTTTACAATTATGATTTTCAGTTACCATTAGGGATCCCTAATTCTATGTGAGAGAGAATTGTGCTAGACACTTTACACCTACAGAAGGGACCTGAAATACATAATATAAAGAACAAGTATATAAAGACCATAAGTGGCCTATAGATACAGACAGTCAGAATCACAAAGAAATAATTAATTAGTGTTGGCACAATAAACAAGAGTCTCAGTGCATAATAATTTTAATTATCTTCAGATTGCTTTGAGCTATATGTTTCAGGGATGATTTTCAACTAGGGAGGAGGAGTTTTGATGGGGGCTGCTTATTGCCTCTTCTGCTTAATCTTTACATTGATGATAATGGCTCTTCAGAAAGACCCAAACCAGAAATTGGGATTTTGAAACATGACTTTTGTCAATTGTAACATTCACAAAGGATGAGAGGAAATGGCTGCAAATTGCACCAGGGAAATTTATATTAGATATCAGGAAAAATTTCTTCACTGGAAGTGTGGTCAGGCATTGGAACAGACTGCCCAGGAAAGTGGGGTCACCATCTTGAGCTGTGTGGATATGGCACTTGAGGATGTGGTTTAATGGTGAACAGGGTAGTGCTGGGCTAATGATTGGATTCAATGATCTTAGAAGTATTTCCAACCTTAATGATTCTATTATTTGAAGTATTCACACCTAGTCAGCCCTGGAGCCAATATAACTAGGTTGTCTTAGAAATAATTGTGGAAGTGAGGGATTTTTTTCTCCTTAACCATTTTTAGCCTGGCAGTCAAGTAACTGCCTGGATACACATTTGTACTGGTCCAGCTAAGTTGGTAAATGAAATATAAAAATGGTCCTATGGAATATGATGCAAATTTCCAGAAGAGATTAGAGCATTTGAAATTGTAGAGCCCTGTAGCATGCAGTAGGTCAGGTTGTACTTCTCAGTAAGGTAAGGGACTTGTCACTCACCTGCTTTGCAGTTGGGAAGCTGGTAATTCACCTTCCCCTGCTCCCTTGCCTTTCCTTTAGCAGCTAGGGAACAATTGAGTCCTTGTAGGGTGTTCATATTCTTTTGTGGTAAACCTGAGAGCTGGGGTATTAAAATTTTTATTTCTATGTTGCACATAGCCATGTTCCTAGCCCTTGGAATTTCACTCACTTTCTGGTTCTAGAAATTGAACACAAGAAAGTTTGTTTTGGCAGATATGAAGCATGTGGGTTACTGCACATGTTTCTTTTTAATAAATGCTCTGTTTGATATTTTGCTCCTACACTGGTATAAATTCAGATCATTGTTTGGGGATTTGGTCAAGGTTTGGTCAACATTTTGTCAGTGTCATCCGCATCAGCTCCCTGGGCTTGTGACCCTGTGGGAAGCCTACACGAGAGCAGGCTCCTGCCAGAACCTGCAGAGCTTTGCAGAGCCCACACTGGAGCAGATTTGCTGGCAGGGTTTGTGACCCCATGGGAGACCCATGGTGGAGCCCCTTCCTGAAAGCCTGCACCCCACAGAAGGAACCCACTCTGGAGTTTGGAAAGAGCTGCAGCCCGTGGGAAGGACTCACTGGAGAAGTTTGTGGAGGACTCTCCCATGGGAGGGACCCCACCTCTCTCCCTGAGGAGGAAGCAGCAACAGAACAATGGGATGAACTGACTGTAACCCCCAATTCCCATCACTATGTGCCCCTGCAGGGAAGGGGGTGGAGAACTGGGAGTAAACTTAATCTGGGAAGGAGGGAGGGGTGGGGGAAAGTGTTTTTAAGGTTTGTTTTACTTCTCATTATCCTACTTTTATTCTGATTGGTAATAAATTCAGCTAATTTCCCAAAATCAAGTCTGTTTTGCTTTTGAGAGTAACTGGTGACTGATTTCTCCCTGTCCTTATCTTATGAGCCTTTCACTAAATTTTTCTCTCCCCTGCCCAGCTGAGGAGGGGAGCAATGGTGTGGTTTTGGTGGGCACCTGGTGTCCAGCTGGGATCAACACACCACAAGATGCCTTGTAGCAAAAGCAGGGGCAGAAATCCCTGTTACTTGTGTATCATTTCAAAATCTGGCTTCAATGAACTGTTAAAGGGGATGAAAAATAACCAGCAGCAGGAAGGTGAGTGGGTCTGATTTTGGCTTTGAAAAATCTGTCACAAAGCTTGAATTTCATAATATAGTTGTCTACTTTAAGTTAGGCTAGCTCTGACTGATTCTGTCCCAGGCACTGCTGGACCAGGGATCTTCTTCATCTATTTCTCCAAACAATATAATTTAATGAGTGTAAGGATATAATTGTATTCTTTTATTGTTATACAAAGATACACTGTAGTATATTGTTTCTTATTTCCATAGAGAACAGAGATGCTTTTCCAATGGCTGGCAATAAGCTGTATTAAATACAATTATAATAACAATTTACAGCAGGCTTGCCAGCATCATACTGCATTTTCAGAAGGTGTTATTATAAAAGGAAGACTAATTAAAGTATGAGGGAAAATGTAAGAAGAAATTGGATCCAAATCATGTAAGTGTTAGCCTGCAGCATCTGTCAGTGTTGCAAATTCAGGTGTTTTATATAGTAATGAAATCTGAAGTGTCAGCTCCAGTGGAAAATAAAGCTGTGGAAAACATAATACATCTCCTGGTTATCTTGCCTGGCTTGTGTTATGATGCCAGGAGTAAAATGCAATGCTGCTTCCCACTGTGGCAGGGTGAAGAAGGAAAATGTCACTGGTGCATGCAACCTAGCAGTCTTTGGCTGTGCGAAACATTTATGTAGCTTCTTGTCATCAGATTCCACTGTGATCAAGGACCAAATTCCTGCATACAGGATAGAAAAGAACAGTACTGATCCACAGAGAGCTGAGCTTGGAAGGCACCTCTAAAGATGAGGCACAGCCATATGTAAGGACATGCACAAAATAATGTATAACTTGAAATCAAGCCTAGATTTGATTTTTGCATTCACAGCATTGCCCTTGTTAACACTGAATTTCCTGTTCAAATTTGTCTGGCTTGGAGTGACCTGTGTATCTCTGTTTTTTATAAAATTCAGAATTTTTCTCTTTGGGATTATTTAGCTTGCACCAAAGCTGTGTGTCCCATGGCTCAATTACTTCCTACTGGCTTGGTGCTAGCTTGGGATTTCTGTATCAAGGATGTGCAAGTGTACCCTAAACAGTTACTGGGCAAGAGTTACCAAAACCATCTTTGCAGTTGTTTTGTATATTCTTTTCTGACCACATCCAGTCAGGCTTTTTTTTTCTTGTCATACAGCAGATGAAAACTGGGACTAGTTATTAAAAATGAATAATGTGTATGGATGACAATATAAATGTTTTTCTAGCTCCTTTATTTAAACCCACATAGTCATAATCAAAACCGTGTAACCAAATACATCCTAATTTTTAATAACCCAAGCATATTTCAGAAGCATAGGAAATCTTTGGTAGACACTGAGCTATCGAGTGCCATACAGTTGTAGTAATATCTTACAGGAAATATGTCAGGGAAAAGTTAAATTGGATTATTTGGTGATGTGGGTTAAATTTCCCCCTGTGGAAGTGTTGCTGCTGCTGTCCCAGAAAACCACAAGGAGCTAGGCAGCCATTTAGTGGGCGTTTTAACCCTGAGAAATGGGTTGCAGGAAAGATCTTGGCACTCTAAGTTCAGCTGGTACAGTGATGAGAATGATCTGGAAATTGTTGCTAAGTCTGTCTGAATTGTTAAAGCCCAAAGAGGGAAGCTAAAAAAATAAATCTGTCCCATGGCAACTCCTGACTCAGAGGCACTAGTTGGGGTAGAACAGGAAAAGCCATCTGAGTCACTGAGTCAAATAACAAAACACTTGTGAAGGCTGAAGCTATTAAGGCAGTTTCTACTAAATGTTGCCAATGCCAACAGTTGGTTTCCTCATGGCCATAGTACATTATCATGGGTTACTTTGTTCCATCTGCACTTTTAAAAATAAATAAATACCATTTGTTTATGCACACTCAGTGGAGGCTGGGGCATTTGGTAATAGTTCATGCCACATTATAGAGCAGTAGATGTCCTCTGCCTGCCTTATTTTTGTTGGTACAACATTTTTTGGTTCTTAGTTTAGGAAAAGAAAATTGTATCTATAGTTTACAAAACGTTTGTGAAATGTTTACCAGGTGACTCCTGGCTCTTGGGGACCAGGATGGAGCAGTGACAATAAATCGTGATTTCTATTCCTGCCTCCCTTTCCCATCAGCTGGTGGGAATCTGGTGGATCTTTTGAGCCACATGCTGCTGTCAGCTGGAAAGATTATGAGATTCAAACTAATTTTCCACTATTGCCAAGTCCAAATGGGTCCTTTCCTGTAATGCTGATATTGTTCATTGACTACAGAGACACAAGCATGGCAATGCTCAGCCATGCCTCAGGGTTTGATCCCATACTGTCTTTGGTTGTGTCTTTGGTGTAGATGTTTTGGTGTGACCTCTGGCTGGCTTTCCCTGCCACATCTTTCTGATACCAGGAAATTTGTGCAAAAACACAGACTGATTAAAAGAGATCTGTCTGAAAATGAACATTTTTAGCCAAACTGGTTTTCTGACTGCCACCAGAGGACACAATCCTTATTATTCCTGGAGTCTGAGAGTTCCTTTGCAGTATGTTCAGCAAGCTCTTTCAACTTGCATCTAGACCTAACACATGGGAAGCACTGGAAGCACTTAGCTGAGAATAGTAGGGGGAAGAGTGCCAGCAGTAAGTCTTAAATTGTCTTAAGCCCATCATAAAATCACACTTTCAGTTAACTGAAGTACGTTGTGTGTGGTATGGAGCTCATTGTTGGACTGAATTTGTTAGCTGCTCAAGTTTGCAGTGTTTATTGTTTGTTTGTTTTTTTTTTTTTTTAACACAGTGTTCTTTCTGCCCTTTTACAAAAAAATGTATTTTTGAGAATCTCGGCTTTTCACAGGAGTGGAATTTTAAGAAAACACAATGCCTGTAATCAGAGGACTTTGGAAATTATGGTGTTGGATGCAGTTTTTTACAGCTTTTGATTTAGTAGTGGTTGCTGATGGGAGTTTTATTATGTAGTAATTTATTTATGCAGTAATTGAATTACACACACAACTTGTAATTGAATTACACATTGCAGTTCTCTGCAGAATCTGGTACTTATACCAAATAGCAGTGTCTGGGTTCTTGCCAAGAACTACGATCCTTATCTGTGGTTGAGGAGAGTATTGAAGACTTCAGTGCTCTCCAGAGGATAAGTAGATGATAAAGCTGTTGGGTTTTTAAATTGAAATTCAGATTATTTCTAACAATGTAAAATAATGTTCAAACAGTGTATTTTGAGGGAGGAGAACACCAGGCAGCCAAAATAAAGAGCTCATGGAGAACCCAGAGCAATGGCAGAAAAATTATCTTAAGGTGTTTGTAAGGAATTGCCAAGCAGTTTACTTGCTTGTAACCATGGTGTGAAAGCGCCTACTGTAGGTTCCTAAGCTTGTTTGCATGAAAATCCTATACAGTGTCTTCTCAGAGCTGGGAGTCCTTTTTTGTTGGGTGCTTAATATACAATTAGCACACTCTCTGCTTTGACACGCCTCCAGGCTCCATAAAACCTGGGTGAAATACACATACCCAGCAAAATGTGTCAGGGACATGGGATTACACATCAGAAACACAATATGGCATTCTCACCCTTTCTTTTTAGCTTCTTTCTGAAGAGAAACTTGATGTGGACTTGTGCCATCTTTCTTCACAGAGACACTAACTTCCCACAGGTTTCATTGGAACTGAATGAAATACATTGGGACAAGAGGGAGAAAAAAAGACTAAAGTGAGTTCAAGTTACCTTTTTTCCTAACCTGCAGCTGGACTCTCAGCCCACAGGCAGCACACTCATCCTTTTATACCAAGCATGAACGTTCTTGGCAGGTAGTGAGGGGATAGGTGAGAGGAGGGAAATGGGGGCTGAGAATGTACCTGTGACCTGACTCTTTGCCTTGGTATGAACAGTCAGCAGCCTGACTAAAGGAGTCAAAGAAATTGGTTTTGGAGATGTCATGGAAGACATGATAATCATGTGGTTCAAGAGCTTTGCTTGCATAACACTTACAACAAAACCACTTCTCATTTGTGGACAAGGAGTGCAGCAAGATAGTGTACTAGAACAGGATAATGTGTGTAGACCCACAGAGGTGAGCACTCAGGATGGAAGTGTGTACAGTGGAGAGTGGTGGACGTTGTCTGAGGCTGGGCTCTGCTTCTCACCTGGGCTATAAAAGGAGCCCTGCACAGCCAGCCATGTGCTGCAGGTCCATGACCTTGCATGGGAGAACACTGTGCCACAAAAGTTGTGATTCCCATGGAGAAGATGAGGGGCACATGGCTCTGAGGAGGGCTGAGGTGGCACCACAGCCCATCTGACTGCAGATGGAAGAGGGAATGCCAGGTATTGTTGCATTGCCAGTTTAGGAAATGTAGCTACACAAGCACCCAGGCCAACAGAAGGGAAGGCACAGGAGTACATGGAGAGGGAAAGGATGTGAGATAGCCCCATTCAACAGCAGCTTAAATTGATCATGAAGAGTTACCCTTATGCAGATCAGGAGAAGATAACTGCTGGGGGAGGGATGAAAACTCACTGGAGCTGGAGCACATGGGGACTTTCAGCAAGAGTTTTACCATCTAACAGCAAAGGTACCATGTGTTTAGATCTGCCATTGCCTTTGTTTGATCATACAGGGCCTCGGTGGGCATCAAGTATCAGTTGTTGACAAGATTTATTCCCTCAGGAAGGGCTCCAGTGCTGTACACTAAGGGTAATAATTATTCCTTGTAAGACTGCCCATATTAATGTACCAGAGAAGGCTTTTTATCTCCATCAAAGAGATAATGGGCCTAATTTTGAGCTTTTTCTAATTTTGAGCTTTTTTTTTTTTCCCCCTCAGGTTTCTTTTTGTTCTGCAGCAACTGGAGGAGCAGATTTACCATTTTGCTGTGCTTGTCTGTGTGCTGGTCTTCTGTGCTTTGTCTGTGCTTCCTTAGCATGGATGGAGAAGTGAGCATTGTAGAACATTGAACTGCAGTTCCTCAGGAAAATGATGCTCTGAGGGGAGCATGAAAGAGGTTTCTCCTCTTGGCACTGTGCTGTGCCAAGAGAGAACCCTTTCTTCTTGCTTCTGAGCATCCTTCCTGAGTCTGAGGTGGTGTGCAAAGCAGGGCAAGCTGAGAAGCACATTATCCAGCAGCCCTGCATTTGTCAGATGCTATTAAACAACAGGGAGAGACTGGAGGAGCTGGTGAATCTGTCACATCCTGCTTGTTCAAAAGATTATTGATGCTGCATAATTCATCAAAGCATGACCGGCCTGGTGGTGGGGTCTGCTGCCAGGGGTGTCCAGTTACTGCTTCTGCTGCAGCTGCTGCCCATGAAGCAATGGTCCTTGTTTATGAAAATAGCCTCTGATTTTGTGTCTGCCCATGAGCCTTTCAATTAATGCATGTAAAAAGATCACTCCTGCCTTGGACTCAGATAAAAGGTGAAGGTCCTGTTCACTGAGAAATGCTACTATTTTGACATTTTCTTGTGTTTTCAATGTGATTGAAGCAGGGAAGTACTGATACTTTCTGTGCAACAGCAATCCTGGGAAATTTTAATTGGAAATATTATAGTGACTTTTTTTTTCTGACATTATTTATACTGTGTTTGGGATTATTTTACATTCCCCCAGTTGAAATATTTTGATTGATTAACAGTGAAAAAATATGCTGTTTTGTTATGTTTGGTTTTGAATTATTTCATTACTTCCTAATAGCAGTAATTTCTTGATAATTAAGTACTATTTGATGGGAGTTGCAGATCAGAAGTTTGGCATATTCACTCTGAACCTCTCCTGTTGCCTGATTTCCATCTCTGGTACTGCATCATGCAATTTGGTCAAATGAAATTTGAAATTTAATGTCTTACTGCCTGATGTAGTGACCCAGGAATCTGGTCTGTATGGCATAAGACAGGTTCAGGTGTTGATTCTCATGAAGCAGCATGCTGCAGTGGAAAAATGGGAGTTTGTGTTCCAGGTTCTGATTCTCAATGCCAAAAAAAAAAAAAAAAAAAAAAAAAGCTATTTTTAGTTTGGATTTTTCCTCTGTGTTTCCTGGATAGAAGATCAAAAATGTATGTAGCTAGAAAATTGAAAGAAATGATCTGCCACAGTTTGGAAATGCTCTTTCACATGCACAATCTAGGATCAGGAACCAGCCTGCCTAAAATCTCACTTCATTATCCTATCTTACAAAATTTAGCAGGTTTCCTTGGCCCTGAAGGCAACTCTTTGTTAAATAACTCCTGGTAAGTCTGAGAGGTCTTTAGGTTCACCCTTTGTTTAACCAGCACAGGGTGAGGAGAGACATTTCAGGGAGACAGGTATTTATATCCTTCCTAAGATCTGCTGTGGGGTGAGTTTGAACCACTGGGAAGCCTGGAAAATCAGAACTCATAAAGACTGCTGAAGGTGGTGAAATAAAAAGTAGTTATAAATAAAATTTAAAAGTAAAATTTTTATCCTGAAATAAAAAAGTATTTGGAACACTGCCATGAGAAGGAATGGGTCTTTGCTCAGGGCACCTCCAGAAGGAATGCAACCTGGATATGTCACTGTATAAAAGAGGGACCAGATTTCCAGGTCATGGTCGGAGTTTTGCTCAGGCAAGGTGTGCAAGAGACCTAGGACCAAAAAGTAAATAAAAGTGGGAGACATCTCTAACCTAGGATTGTGCAAAGGGTGTAGAAGAAAACTCGAGGGACGTTTTGCCTCTTGTATGGTTTAAAGTTAAGTGCAAACATACTGCAGGGAGGAGTGTTGGATCCAGTTCTCCACATCAGCAGATGAGTCTGGCTGCTTCCCAGCTGCTGGGGTTGCTGTCCTGACCTTACACCCTCTTGGGCCTGCCTTGAGTCAGGGCCAGCCAGCCAGAGTGATACCTGAGTCCTTATGGCACCTCTCAGGGGTGGTGGCTGCCCCCAGCCACAAAACCCATTGCTTTCCACTTCACCCATGGGTGTTTGTGTCATAGAATCATAAAGTTGTTTAAGTTGGAAAAGACCTCTAAGATCATCGAGTTCAACCATTAACCCAGCACTGTCAAATCCATCACTAAGCCATGTCACCATGGCACATCTACCTGTCCTTTAAATACCTCCAGGGGTGGGAACTCCACCACTTCCATGGGCAGCCTGTTCCAAAGTTTGTCAACCCTTTTGGTGAAGAGATTGTTCCTAATATCCAGTCTATGCCTAAACTGGTGCAACTTGAGGCCATTTCCTCTTGTCTGATCACTTGTTATTTGTGAGGAGAGACCTACCCCCACCTGGTTACACCCTCCTTTCAGGCAGCTCTAGAGTGTGATAAGGTCAACCCTGAGACTCCTTTTCTCTAGGCTAAACATCCCCAGCTCTCTCAGTTGCTCCTCATCAGATCTGTTCTCTACACCTTTCCCCAGCCCCTGTTCTCACAGCCACCCAGCCAGGCAGCTCTGGATGCCAGCAGGGTTGTCCTCTGCAGGTGCTGCTGTTCCTGCACAGTGAGAGTGGGGGAAAAGAATGAGGAAGGCAAAATCATCTTCCACAGGCTTTTCAGAGGTGGCTGCCTCTCTCCATGCACACAGCAGGGGGTGTAGAAGCTGGGATAGACAGGTACCTGTCCTGTTTGTCCCCAAGCCCAGGCAGCTTCAGTTTGGAGAAGTCACCAAAAGGAGGTAGTTGGCACAGGCAGACTTGACAGGACCCACTGCTTTCTTTCAGATTGTCTTACTGATGGAAATGTCCTGGTTTCTGGGCAGGAAAAGGAGGGCAGAAAGAACCACAGGGCTGGACTGCCATTCTGCTTTGCAGGACTTTCTTTTATCTCAGCTCAGTGATATCGCATCAGCAACAAAATAAAAATAATATGTACAAAGGACCCATGCAATCATAAAATATCAGGGCCACCTTCCACTCCAGCTTTAAGAGGTCAAGTGTAACAGCTCCACAGCATTTGGGCTGACTGCTTTGACCTCTCATGGGTGGTTAATACTACCTAGCAGAGGAGTAAAAAGTTTAGAATTGTAAATACTCTTTCAGTCCTGATAGTAATTGCCTCTTAGCAAAGTTAGTGCTTTGCCAACTCAGACCTAATCCCCTTCTGTCATAGGAAGAGAAAAAATGTACTAGCTGTGAGAACTGTGAAGCTTATTTTCAAATAGATGCCTCAGCATTTTGATATTTTCTGTGGGATTAACTAGTAACACAGGAAGGCTAATACATATGAAGAGCTTTCATTTGCTTCTGTAACAATTTGGCCTGGGGCAAATTGAACTGTGTCTGAGAAATGGTGTTGTTTCCCCTCCTTCTTTGTCAGAGGAAGGAAAAAGACTTGTTAGCAACATAGAAACAATTTGCAACTCATAGTCAGTTCAGCGAAGGTTTCTCCTTGCCTCATATTTCTGCTTAAGTTTCTCCTTTTCTGTTTTCCAAACAGAAAGGGCTGCCATTTTAGAAGCACAGAAGCCACACAATGAGACATGTAAAAGCATCTGTGCTAACAAAAAATAGAGCTGAAGCTCTTTCTGTACTGATCTGTTGCACTCACAAAGTTGCTGCTATGTCAAAAAGAAGGGATGATTTGCTCTGCTCTGTGTAACTCTGGCTCCTGAGGGTGGCTTTGTGCTGTGCCTCTGAGGCTGGTTCTGCGAGCATCTGGTGCTGATGGGCACAGGCAGCGATGGCTGCAGAATATTAATGCTGCCACTGGCTCCCACCAGGCTCCACTTCTGAAAAATGCTTTAGCCATTCAGTGCCCATGCACCATGCTGAGCAACAGGAGCTTTTTTTTTTTTTTTTTTTTTTTTTTTTTTTTTTTTTTAATGCAGAGCAAGAAGCTGACAGCAACGATGGCTCTGTGCTTCACATTGTTGTGTCCGGGCTCCTTTCAGAGCTGCAGTCATTTATATGCATAAATATCAAGCCTGTCACTTGTTGCAGGCTTTGATAGCATTTGTGTAACACAGGAATCAGAGGGAGAAAAAAGCTGAACATCTTCTGTTCCAGTCTTAGAAAATGAATGACTGTGTGTTTATCAGATTTCAGGTTTTATTAGATCACTGTCCTCTGCAATTTGTTTTCCTTCCTCTTCTGCTCTCTGATGTAGAGGACCATGAGAGCACCTCCCCCCACACCCCTTTTGTCTTTTTCCCACACTGTGACTACCCACAGGGGGTATCTCAAAGAATTACCTACGAGTAATGATTGCCACAGCTCTTTTTGCTTCAATTTTTTTCTTCTTCCATTAGCCATCTGACAAAGTCACTCCACATCACCCGTTTCATGCAGAGAGACGAGAACTCTGCTGTAATTGTATTTTTGATTACTTATTTGGTTTTTCTTTATCTCCCCTAGGCAAGATGCTCACTTGCTATTTGCTCTGCATACCATGTCTTTCTGCAGCTTCTAAATTGAGGCTGGCGTTGTGTTTACCAGTCATCTCTGTCTGCAAAGCTATGCAGTTGCATCTAAATTTTCTCTGGGTCTTGCAGCTATTCTATGTTGAAAGACAACTAAAATACACTACTCACACAAAGCTGCTTTTCCATTAAAGCAATTGGTGAAGTATCACAGGAATGTTGTTCTGATGCCAGGAGGGAGGAGGGTGAGGTTTGTACTGATTGCTAATAGGAGAGGGAATAGCCTTTGAGGCAATCCCCTTATTAAATGTGGTCTGCACAATGAAAACTTGGGAAGCCTTTCTAAGGCTTCTCACATTTAGGCTTTGTGCCCAAGCTCAGGGTCTCAGACATGGAGGTGGTTTCAGAATACCACACAAGGGGAACCATTTCAGCAAAAATATCAAGGTTACTTGATTAATTTATTAAACTGTCTTGGATCACCAAGCCTCTTTATTGGCATTAACTCCAGCAGAATAAAGTAACAGTTTCTCCCTAGACCACTAACCAGCCATTTCTCTGCTGGGCTATCAAAGAGGTTTCAGGGACAAACAAGAGATAGGGCCCCTGTGGACACTGCCAAGCTTAACTAGAGATTTCTTTTTTCCTCTGAGTAAGTGTAATTTTTTTGTGTGTCATCTCTTTACAAGTATTTCCTAATCCTAAGAAAACCTTGAAGCAGTAGTGTTACAGTCTTGATAGTGTGAAGATACGAACAATGCAGGATTTGTAGGGACAAGTAATATATTTTCCTAAAGAAGGATCTGTGTGCCTGAAGGCTTGTCTGTTTTTGGTTTTGTTTTTGCTTTTTTACCAGCTGTATCAGTTGGTCTAATAAAAGATATTACCTTTCCTTACAAACGTTACCTTACTTGTTAGAACAGTTGCCTCCAGGATGTAAAACACTTAACTATGTGTAAAACTCCAGTGTCAGGGTGATAGAGTAGAGTTCAATGGTGTGATTTCCATGCCCTGAGCCAACTGGCAAAATTGAAAACAAAGTGGGATGAACGCTCTCTGCTCTTAACATTCTGTGCATCATTTTTGTCCCTTACACCCCCACTCTACATCAGTATTTTTGTCTTTCCTGTCTCTCAACTATATGGAACAAGTCTTTTCTAACACAGAAATGCACATTGAGTAGCATCTTTTGGATGCTGTCTCAGAGAAAGAAAAACTCTTATGGTATGCATGATGAAACTTTTCTCTGCTTTCTGATTATTTTCTTGGTTGCTATATTGCTGTACATTTTGTTGTTGTTATTTACTACAAGTGAGATTCAGGGAGATGGAGAAAAAGAAAAGCTCACTGTGACTAAGTAGTCTCTTTCTCCTTTAAGGATCACCTAAGTGTTGCCAACTTGGTTGCAAATCTCAAAGGATTTTTTTAATATTTCAGGTGAACTTTCAGTGGAAGGCATACAAGACCCATTCCTTGTTAGTGTACATATTATCGCAGACCCAGGTGAATCCAAGACTCTTCAGCAGGCCATTGATAAGCTCCTAGCCTGGATCCATCCAGACCTGCAGCTGTTTCGGGTGTCAGAAAGAAGAGTGCCCAGGAAGCGCAGGAAGGCGGCCAAGGCTGGTGTTTCCCAGCCAGCCCTTGCTGTCATTCTGTTCCTGCAGGAGGAGTATGGAGAAGAACCCATCTTGCAGCTCCATGAAACTTTTCAGCGGCCACCTTGGCATTACCACCACACAGAACTGATGCATGGGAAATTCCTGCCTTACATGCCATGCAGCCAGGACTTCTACACTTTGGCTCCAGAGACTCCCCTGTGGGCCATTCGCCCAGTGCACTACGGGAAAGAAATGATCCGCTTCACCATCTACTGCAGGAGTGAAAACTTTGGGGACATTTTGAAATTGTATGAGCTAATACTGAAAAGACCAATGTGTCAGAAGAAAGCGGACTTCTGTGTTTTCCCTGTCTATTCTAACATGGAAATAGACATTCAGTTTTCTTTAAAAAAACTCCCAAAGGGGCAAGTTCCAGTGAGGACAGAGTCAGCCGTGCTGGAGTTCAGAGTAAAAGATGTGGGGCAGCTTGTGCCTCTCTTGCCCAACCCTTGCAGCCCCATCAGTGAAGGCAGGTGGCAGACAGAAGACCACGATGGAAATAGGATCCTTTTGCAGGTAAGCTCAGTACACAGGGAAATAGAAGCACTTTTCTTGGTTTTGTGCAGGAAAGCTTAACTTGCATTGACAGTTGCCCTTTGGTTGGTTGGTTGGTTGGTTGGTTGGTTGGTTGGTTGGTTTTTTTGCTCTATCTTTGGAGCAAGAGCCAGGATAGTACTGCTGAAGAAAGAACTTGAAACCCCTTGCTGTGTTGTGTAACTGATCACTAAAGCAATGAATGATGTTATCCAGATATCAGTCAACCTCAGTTTGTGCTAGGAGTGATGTGAGATGAGATAGCTGTTTAAAAGAATAAGGAGAGAAGGAATTATGAGCCCAAGTGGAGAAATCAAGGCTGGTGAGTGTAGTTTTATAAGAAGTATGGGCACAGAACTAACAGGGAGTTTTAAAATAGCCCTCAGTAATGAGATTTTATGAAAGACAAAGATAAGTCCTGATGGTACTCATTATTTTCTAGCATCACTGAGTGACAAACTGCATCTCTCTTTTGCACAGTGATTATCAGGATGAAGAGAGAGGTGATGGAGGAAAAGAAATGTGCCCTGAAAAGCAGTCAAAAAGAGACATTCCCACAGACTCTCTTTTTGAACTAATCTCAAGTGCTCATAACCGAATCCTGAGAGTTTGTTTGTTAGGACATCTGTAGGCACCATATCTGGGCAATATATCAGCATGCTCTGCTCCACTACACCACATCCAAGGGAGATGAAAGGATAAGCTTCAAACTCTTAATAGCTGCCTGCCCTGAGAGGGGTATCTGTGGCAATCCAGAGCCATGTTAATGTGCATTCTGGCACTGCAGAGGCATTTATTGCTGCTTACATTCAAATTAAGGAGCACAGTCCCTCACCTTTATAGGGCTGTTGTTCAGATTTCAAAGGGTATTCTTTTTGGGGTGAATTTCATTCATGTGGCTTATCCAGTTGTCTGACCTTCTTTCTGTGGAAGACCGTTGTGGGTGCCATCCTTTCACCACACAGGCCTCCCAGCATGCAGAGAGGTGTGTACAACCCTCTGCAGTGCAGTGCCTCTGGGTCTGTAGTTCCTGGGACTGAAATTCCAGGTATATGGGACATCTTTGCTCTGGTGAGTCACATCCAGATGGTAGTAGAACTTTTAGATGCTGCTTTGCAGATGCCACCCTCAGAGAAATCCCATGCCAGAGCTGAGTAACACTTGTAAAAGGCTGAGGAGGGCAGCTTCTTTGCCCATCTGGCAAAAGAGTCACCAATTTGTCAGGATTACTGGTTGCACTTTAGGCATATCTGTGTTAGCCTGAGATAAGTTGCAAACTGAAGCTGACAAATCATCACCAGACTTACACACAGCAACCACGCTCACCTGTGTCCTCTTTTCCCTCTTCTTCCTCAGGAGAAGAACATTCTGCTCTGTTATATAACTTTGGTTTATGGGACCTTCCACTGGTTTCAAGCAAATTGAAGGGAAGGGTAAAAATAATAAAAAATAGGGCTTCTAAATAGGGCTTCTGGTTTAAACCCAGCAAATCTTCAGAAGTAACAAATGCTAGGCAGTACAGAGGTAAAGTGAGACTTGCTGAGCAAAGAAAATCAGAATGAGATTTTAGCCATATGAACCAAAAGAGAAGAGCAGAAACCTGCCTAAGTATGGCCTGCAAGCACAATTTATTTTAATTTCTGTTTTCAGTGAGGATGATGATTCTGAACAGGAGGACAAAATGGTAAATGAGAATGAAGTTAGAGAAATGGAATTTATCATTCTAGAAGTCTGGTGAAGCAAAAGAAGTTTAGTATATGCAAAGTGGAAGGAAAAGAGAGATTTTGGATCTAACTGATGCCATTTTAAAAGCATGAAAACTAGGTCCTGGTATATGGGTTTTAAGCAAGTCTGTACAATAAGTGGATCTCTACAGCTAAATCAAAGGGAACATTTCCTGTTGCTCAGATACCTACAGCCACCAGTGCAACATGACCATGAAAAGAAAATTGCAGTCTCTGGTGTGCACCAGAGTTCCTGTGCCATAGGAAGCATGGGAAGTTGCACAGGGTCCCAAGGGCCACACATGCCTTTGGTTCTGGACTCCAGAGGAAGGTGCAGGGACAGGGAAGGGCTCTCACCCCATGCAGAGGAATGGAGAGACAGTCCTACAAAGGAAGAGTAGGAAGAGTAGGGTCACCTGAGCCCAGCCAGTGTGAAGGGAGCTCTGACTGGGAGACATACCACGAGATAAACAGCAGGAACAGGAAAAGGCTGGCTCACTCAGTGATTGTTTTGATAAACAACAAGAACCTGCCAATAAATAGAACTTAGTACATATTCATAGCTAACTACATTACAGACCCCCAGCAGGTGCAATCAGGTTATTACCTTAATTTAAGGCAGGATGGTCAGTTCAGGAGAGGAAATGATGGGGCATAGGAAACATCAGATTTGGTGATCCATGGACTCCTAATATTCATTTAATTCATTCTAAGTTCAAAGCAATTATAGTAACTACCTCCAAAAGTAGTGAGACTACACTTTGACTTCTCACAGAGAGTTGCTATTAGCAATATTATCCATGCCACATCATTGATGATAACTTTTACTTCTTCCCAGTTATATAAACTTAAACAATGACCTCTCAGTATTTTTCAGTCTCCATATCAGTTGATAGTTAGTAATCATCAGAATGGTTTTGTTTACTTTATACAGATACTGCACCTATTTAAAATTACAATTGTCTATAATAGTCTACCAAAAATGGTAGACTAACATCCCTGTTAAATTACAGGCAGTGTTTAAAGTTCAAGTATACTTCCGTGTTTAGGCTAACGAGATGTGACCTCTTGCTTGTCCTGACAGGGAGTTGGATACTTGCCAGCCAGATTGATCCATGTTCTTAATCTATTTTGCAAATGCAATTATCAAGGGGCTTAAATAAAGTCAGTTCAAGAGACAACAAAGTTATTCATGGGTAAGATAAATCTGTTTAATACCAAGAAACTATTCCTTCATTTGCAAGGAAGCCCTTCAGAGTTATTTTGTCACAGTAGCTTTTAAACATTGACAAATTGTTCCAAGGGTGCAGCTATATAGCAGCAGAGGCAAAGGGTTCAGTTGGCTGGAGCAGGAGCAAGGCTCAGGAACATGATTGCATCCTATGGGAAGACACCCACACTGCTTCACCAGAGATAAGACCAGAAGCAGGAGCTCTGGGGAGTTTTTGTCAGAGGAGTGGGAAGAATATGTAAATAGTGTAGCTAAGAATATACCATGTACTGGTATACTGAGTGTACTGCTGGATTTATAGGTCTTGCCCAGATTCTTGGCTGCCTCTGGGCATAATCCACACAGAGACAGATGAAGTGCTAATCAACTTGCACTCCTGGCAGTGCAGTGTGGGAAGCAGGAAAGGTTAATAACTGATTGGATTGGCTTGGCCATGCATGTTTGGGAGGCAAGGATAGTGAGCAGAGAGGAGAAAGTGCACAGATGTCTTCTTTAAATCATGATAACATCTCTGGGTAGAGTAGAAAAAGTAAAATAATATGTTGGCAGGATTTCCTAGCCACTCTGTGTGAGATGGAACATTCAGACATACCCAGGAGGAAGGTGGACACCAGAAAAAATAGTATCTTATCTAAGTAGAGACTCAGCACTTAATCTTAGGACCTGCTGCTGTTTTACATGCCAGAGAGTCCCTGTGCAGTTTATGAGGTGGCTATTTTCTGCCTAGTACTGCTTTATAAGGCATCCTTGAAATAATACTGCAAATATTAACAGATCACAGCTTATGAGGAGGTAGAGGGATCCTTTTTTAGCTGATTTGCTGAATTAATTGGCCAGTGTTATTATCTGTGTGGTACAACTGTAATCTTGAGTTGAGAAGTGGTATCGTGTGTTTTAGGAGCAGAGGTAGTGGCCATAATTGATGCAAGGAGCTGGGACAAGAGAACTCAGGACAAGTGGAAAAGAGAAATAAGTGCAGCTAAACCAGGGTCAGAGAAGGCAAAAAGACAAAAACAGGCAAAAAAAGGGCAATTCTGCAGAGAGTAGTTCAGTCTGCAGCAAGGGAAATGGAGGTGAGAAAAGACCTTCAATCCTGTTGAATTATTATACTTAATAGTGCAGATAGAGCAGCATTGAGCACAGAGAGAAAGAAAGGCAAGAAAAGCATCCCCTGGAACAGGTTGCCCTGAGAAGCTGTGGAAGTGTCTAAGGCCAGGTTTGGCCTTGATTGGGTTTAGATAACCTGGTCCAGTGGAAGGTGTCCCAGCCCATGGCAGGGGGGTTGGAGCTATACAATCTTTAAAGTGTTTTCCAACCCAAACCATTCTATGTCTTACAACAGGCAAAGATGTGTACAGGGCACCTTTACAAAGATTGTATTTGTTTTCTTCTGAAACAGATAACACACTTTCAGAGCAAAACTTGACTCAGTCGAGGGAGGTGCCATGAACTGATTTAATTAATCTGCAAATCTAATACTAGTCTCCTGTTTTTCAAAATATTTTAATCTATTTTTTCCTTTCCTTTTTGTGATGTGTTTGATTGTCCTTAATGCTATTGTCTGGGTTTTGGGGAGGATAGAGAATCAGTCACTAACTCATATAAGAATTTTTTGCTTGTTTTTCTTCAGCCTAAGATACTTCATCCATTTAAGTTTCATGGCATACTAGGATCTCTTATAAATCTATACACCCAGCAAAAATTCTTGAGAGTGAACATATTTTGTGTTACAAAGCATTCAACTTTTATATTTTTGTAAACACATTACAAGCCACTTTTCAGAGAGGTTAAATTTTAAATAAAATCTGTGCATTTTGCCCTTTTGAAATGCTGTGCTTCTGACTATTTGCCTTTCAAGTAACACTTACTACAATGATACTGAGGACTAATCTCTGCCACTTTTTCTTGTGTTGATTTTTTTTTCCTGGATCGATTCCACTGGTTTTAATACAATTAAACAAACACCATTGTACTCCTGTTGAGCAAGGCAGGCAAAATCTGGGCTAGAGATGGTGATGTCATTGCTGTGCTGGCTGGGTCCTGACCTCAGCAAAGCCTTGCTGGCAGTTCTTAATGCAGATAATGCTTAAGGAGATCTCTATCTGCTTTCTTAAAAAGCAGATAACTTAAAATAGACTGCAGCAACACTTGTGGGTTTTTCCCATTCAGTCCCAGCAGCCCAAGTTGAAAGTGCATTTCTGAAAGGTTCACCCCAAGTTGTTTATGGCATTCCCGGATATTCATCATGAAATTCTTCTGCAGCCCATTGTAAAACACAAAGACTCTAAATCCCTCCAGGCTTCACAAAGATTTGTGCAGAGATTATAAATGAGCAGCAGATTAGCACCAGATGAAAAAATCTGTTCTGTTAGAGAGCTAATCTGTTCAGTCAGTGGCAGGGTTTGCTGCACATCTTTGTGGCAAGGGCTGACAAACCTACTTCCCTGCATTTGGCATTTCAGTCAAAATCTACGTGTCACTTTGCGTTGTGTCTTTGTCCTCTCAGATGACTGATGCCCTCTCTGGCATCTTTTTGGTGCTTGTCCCTGTTGAGGCACATTTGCTGTACCAGGCAGGGCTCTGCCAGGCAGCAGGGAGGCGACAGGCAGTGCTGGGAACATTAGCAAGCTGTGAGAAGGCTGACCATGAGGACTTGAAAAAGAAAAGAGCTCAGAAAAAGATGCAACTGTTTTCAAAGCCTATGGCAGGATTAAGAAGGCAGAAAAGCCTCCTCTAAAACTGAAGATGAATGGTCTTGGGGCACGCACAGGCTGCATGCAGCACTCGATGTGCGTGCCACGGTGGCACAGGGGAGCACAGTCAATGGCCTTGGCACAGGACAAGGAGCTAGTTTTGCATGACTTTTAATCCTGGCTAAATCATTGGATCCTCTCTGTGATCTCTGACAAGTTAGAGAATGTAGATATAGAAAAGTCTTATTAGTCCACATAATCCAGTTCTTTACAGTACAGGATTAGCCTGTAATCTTTATGCACTACTATTTTGTGGGATGGAGCTTCTGACACGCTACCTGTGGTACAGTGTTCTACCTGTAGTACACTGCTGCTGCTTGTACTGTCTGGTGTTCTCACAGCCAGGAAAGTCTTTGGTTACATTGCTTTAAAATGAAGGTATTAAGATAATATCTCCCCATTTTTATGCAGCCCATATAATGAACTGCAGCTTTGGAAAATAGGTCTTCTAAATCTTAAACTCATCTGAAAAAAAATATTGAGGTGAGCAGTTCCTCCTATAAACAGCTGCTCAGAAATAAGCTGTATCAGTGATGTCACTTGACCTGCCCTGCAGGCAGCCATTCTGGGGGCAGGCTGTGCTTGCCCCCTTCTCCTCACCATCCACCATTACCTCCTGCCAGGCCAGCTGGGATTGACCAGGACCTGTGACCCAGGAGCAAGATTAACAGCAAATACTTTGTGTAAAATGAAATGTCTCCATCTGTCTGCAGGAACATTAAAAGAACTAGGAAAAAAGGGTTTAAAATAGCAAAACCTTAAAACTAGTTTTAGGTAAAACTAGTGTCTTACCTAAACTAGGTTGTCAGCTACAGTCTGTGCTCTCACTGTAGTTGATGGGTGTGTACTCAGTACAGCCCAAGGACATAGAAAGTAATTCAGCTAACCAACCAGATACAAGATTTTTTTTTTCTGGGAAAGCTGAATTGATCTCCATACCCCACTGGCTGTATTAAGTAGACAGCTAAATCTAATTTGTGATGTCTGTGGGCTCTGCCTGATGTATGTGTGGTGTGACCTGCACAAGGTAAAGGCAAGGCTTTTGTGCTGGCCCTGGAGCTCTCTGCAGTGCAAGGATCAATCTGTTCACAAAAGCCTTGTGTTTTCAGCTCCAGTTTTGTCCAAGGTCTAGCAGTGGTCCCATCCTTTTCACAAGCAGGAAGACTGCACTTGCCTTGATCCTTTGTTTCTGTGGATGCTTGATCTGCCAAATTGTCAGCTTGAATCTCCAAAAACAAAAGTATAGCCTAAAAATAAAATATGGTGAGGCAATCCATTATTTTCTTTCTGAGAAATAGAAGTGTTCTGAAGGTGCTTCTCTTGATTCACTGAGCATGGTGGTTGAGTTCATGTATCTCATAACAGAGCTACTGCAGAGAGAAAAAAAATGATACCTTTTGTTAATGCTAACAAAATGTAACCAGGAGTGTTTTCTTGGTCAAACACATCAAAAGAGTGCTGTTTGTGGACTTTCAGCATGTCAGATTTTTATTTCTAGGTTATCCAAAAATGTCTTTAGTTAAGAAAGATCTGGTATTTTCCTCATGGACAAGCTTTTTTTCTTGCAGAGTAATTTTTAAACAAATTGACTCACATATTGCACTAATAAAATAATGTTATTTGTAGAGGTCAAACATGATTTCTGGCTAATGTTTTGTTGACAACTGAGTCATTACATTTGATTCTTTTTTCCTTAATTTCTTCATTTATATAATTCTTCATGACATTAAGGGAAACAGCCTACTATATTACACAGAAATAGGTTATGAATGGGCAAACCTTATTACAGATATACATAAATATATCTATATATATCTATATATAGATATATAGATATATAGATATATAGATATATAGTATACATCTGTATATTTACTCATCTACAGCATCTAAATGAACTTCTGTGGTTTGGCTGTCCTATAATGTCTAGTAAGACATCATTAAAGAACCAAACATTTTTTGCAGATGTGAAAATCCTTTTTTTGCCTATAAAATCACTTCAATAAAAACCAGAAGATGGCTATGACAGATCTGGGTCACTAAGACAATGTGATGTGCACTACCAAGATGTTAGAAGCAGCAATGTATGGAGCTCTTTTAGAGACTGGGTACAAAGAACCTCCTTGGTTGCCAGATCTCAGCTCTTTCTGTCATGTCATATAATCTGTTTGGTAAAATGAACAAGCTCTGTCTTTATCCATTACTCACCCCAGAAGATTCTTCTCCTTCTGTTGTTATTAGAAACCTTTTATTAGTTTGTGGTTTCATTTTTTAGTGGATGGTTCATTTTTTTTTTTCCTGTGGCTCCATCTTTTTCTGTTCAAATTTGTTCTTTTCCACATAGGTGTGATTGGAATCATGTGCAGTATTGCAGATGAGGCCATAGCAGTGTTGTTTGCAGTGCTTTTTCAACTCACTCGAGGCTGCCCAGTACTGTGTTGTCACAGCCTTGTTGCTTTAACAGCAGAAAGAGATCAGGATACTCAGGTCTTTCTCCTCTCCTGTTTCCAACTGACAAGTCTCATAGCTGAGATTATTGTTTATTTTCAAGAGCATGATCTTGCACTTTGTCCTGTTTGTTCCTGTCCCTTTTGGAGCAGAGATCAAGTTTTTTTATTATGTGAGAAATTCCATTAAGAAGACTTTAAATTAAACTTTATGAAAGGCTAATTTCTATAAGTCTCACTGAAATAAGGGGGAAGGTGAAAAACATTATGATTGCCCAAACACAGTTCAGTTACCCAGACATCAGTGCCTAGCCCCATAGGAAAACCACCTGGCTCCAGCTCCTTCTTGAGAGGGATGTTGGCTCATCATTTGTCGCAGCTGCTTTCCCTGTTCAAATGCTTGAGTATCTGATGGGTAGGCAACTGAATCCTGCCCTGGGACTGATATTCACGTCCAGATTTGGATCATAACCACCATGAGTTTGAGTCTTCAGTCTAGGTGTCTACAAGCAGACTGAATGTGTGTCTGTGAGCTAGTTAATAGAGCTAACTAGGGAAGAAACAAAACATGAGAGTTGAAAGAAGTAGTAAATTCCCATTAAGAAGACAGAATGGGCTTGCTTGCTGAAGGCTTTCTGATGTTTTAAAGGAGGACAAAACCAAAAAAAAGTATGGAAGAAATGAGAAATTATAATTATCTTATATACTTCTTCCATTTCTTTATTTTTTTTCTTGAGCTGTCCACTGAGGTAGTAATGTTGGAAGACAGAATATGAATAAATCTGAATAAGTCAACAGGAGGCAAGAAATTCAAGCTAATGTAATTCGGCCCACAAGGCAAGGCTTCTCTACCATTTTTTCTTGTTGTCTTTGAGGCTCCTTAAGTAAATATTTGGGATTTTGGCAGGGTGGTTTGTCTTTGTTATTGCAGTGACACATTTGCTGCAAGCGTACTGACTGAAGTTTGCTTCATAATTATTTGCAGTAACAACTCAGCAGTGGAGACTTAAGGTTGTGAAACTGCCAATTCTGTATTAATGTGATCTTCTTCTCTCCCTCTCCCAACTGCAGCAAGCACACAGTTGGTGTAGAAAGTCTGCAAAGCAGAACAAGCAGCCATATCCATCTGTGTCAACAGATTCCCACTTCACCACTCTGCCAGCCTTTCTTCCTCAGAGCCACCAATCTGTCCCTGAACAGCCACAGGAAATGGGTCAAAAAAAGATGCATCACACGAATGGCCTTGGTCATTATCTTGGCTTCTCCCAGCAGGATTTGAGACATGGTGATCAAGGAGACTTCACACGCAGATCCAGGAGTGCCTCCAGCATTTCTTGGTCATTTCAACGAAGCAAGTCTCTGTTCTGCTTGCCCACAGTGAGCTCCTCTTCAGCATCAGAGACATTTCATGAACCATTTCAGTTTTTAAACACTGGGTCACCTGTAACCAGGTTAAAAACATGGAAATGCAGCCCCAAGCTTAACGTTGATGACTTGGAGGGTGCCCAAGAGACTGATGTGGACACAGGGATGAAGCTGTCTTTCTCAGACCTGTCTGTGGTTTCTGCATACTCTGCCCTTAATGGATTTTGCAGTGAGTTGGAAGACTCTCTTCCATCACAGAAACAAACTGTCAGTAGGACTAAACAGGCAGCCACCAGTGGAAGGCCTGTATCCGCCATGTGCAATACTTTTGAGTCAGTTGATGGTTCACTGCCTTCTCTTTCAGAATGGTCTTCCAGCTCTTTCATGTCAGCTTCTCTTTCTGAGCAACAGAAACAGCCCTTGAGAGCAGCTCCCTGTTCTCTGGATGATCATGTTTGCCCAGCTTCACCAGTTAATGAAGAAGAATTTTACATCTGAGGTTTCTCTACCTTACACCTTCCAGAGGAAACGTGTTCTACTTGTGAATGACAGCAGTGGGTTCACCCTGAGCTTACAGAAGGCTCCTTGCTGAGGAGAAGTGATGCAGAAGTGTGTAAAATATTTGAAGGAAATACTCAGAATCCTCTGAGATTGGCAATCCCAAATGGGATACAGTAAAGAGTCTGAGTAAAAAGTCTGAGATTGCACCCTGTATCTTTGTACTGGAGGATATGATCAGCACAGGCTTTTGCATAGGAGCCCAAGGTGGATGTTTTCTGACCAGCCCTTAGACTGGTGGTGAATGAAGTGCCAGAAGAGGCACATAGTATTCCATTTTAATTTGGCAAAAAATGAAGACTAATTTGTGAAACCAAACTGCTTTAACTTTTCTGAGAAATTCCTTTAACTCAAGAAAGATGGGTAAAGAAAGGGGTCTTATTTCCCTTTCACAGGTCCCAAAGGCAGCTCTAAGCACAGCAGGTCCCAGCAGCACAGCTCCAGTATGGTCAGGCAAGAAGCCTCTTGTGAGGAACACTTTCCTTCCAACCTTTGAGAGCTGGCAGTGGTGAGGAGGGCAGAATCACACCAACATCAAGGTTGGAAGAGGTATTCAATATCATCTAAGTCCAAGTGACAGCCTAGCACTACCATAATCACCCCTAAACCATATCCCCAAGTGCCACATCCTGGCACCTCTTGAACATTTCCAGAGACTGACCCCACCAACACCCTGGAAAATTTATTCTAAGGTCTGACCACCCTTTCAGTGAATAGTTTCTTTCCGATATCTAATCTGACCCTCCCTTGGTGCAAGTTAAGGCTGTTTCCTCTCCTCCTTTCACTCAAGGTGTGGCAGAAGAGACCAACCCCCACTTCAGTGCAGCCCCTTTTCTGGTGGTTGTGGAGATCAGTGAAGTAACCCCTGAGCCTCCTTTCCTCCAAACTAAACAATCCCAGTTCCCTCAGCTGTTCCTTATCAGACTTTTGTTCCAAACCCTTCACCAGCTCCATTGCACTTCTCTGGACATGCTCCAGCACCTCAGTGTCCTTGAATTGAGGGGCCCAAAACTGAGCACAGGATTCAAGGTGCAGCTTTCACCTGTGCTAAGTAAAGGGGCCAATCTCTGCCCTGCTTCTGCTGGCCACACTGTTGCTGATACAGGCCAGGATGCCATTGGCCCTCTTGGCCACCTGGGCACACTCTGGCTCATGTTCAGTGGCTGCTGACCAGCACCCCCAGGTCCTTTTCCAGCCACTCTTCCCCCAGCCTGTAGCAGTGCATGGGATTGTTCTGACCCAAGTGCAGGACCCAGCAGTTGGTTCACTTTACTGACTCCACAAGACTGTCCTCAGCCCATTGCCCAGTCTGTCCCAATCCCTCTGGAGAGCTTTCCTGCCCTCCAGCAAGCAGATCAACACTCTCACCCAACCCGGTGTCGGTGCCATCTGTGAACTTACTGAGGATGCACGCAATCCACTCATCCAAATCATCAATGAAGATGTGAAACAGAACTGGCGCCAGTGCTGAGCCCTGGGGAACACCACTAGTCACCAGCAACCAACTGGGTTTAGTTCCACTCACCACCACTCTCTGGGCCTATCCATCCAGCCAGTTTTGTTCAGTTTTATCCAGTTAAGTCCACCCATCCAAGCCATGAGCAGCCAGTTTCTCCAGGGCAGTGCTATGGGAGACAGTTTGAAATGCTTTCCTAAAGTCTGGATAAACAACATCCACAGACTTTCCTACTGAGTAGATCACGTTGTCATAGAAGAGGATCAGGTTGGTCAACGGGGACCTGCTTTTCATAAACCACTGCTGGCTGGGCCTGAGCCCTTGGTTGTCCTGCACATGCCATGTGATGACACTCAGGATGGTCTGCTCCATGACTTTCCCCAGATCATCCTTCCAACCCTTCTCGTAGATGGGCATTACATTTGCTAATTTCCTGTCAGCCAGGACTTCTCCAGTAAACCAAAACTGCTGGAAAAGGGTTGAAAGGGGTTTGGTAAGATCTTTTGCCAGCTCCCTCAATACTCTCAGGTACATAACATCATAGATGTGTGTCTAACTGGACAGGTCATTACCTTTTCTTCACAGATGATGGGGACTTCACTCAGCTCCCCATCCCTCACCTCCTGCTGTTATTGCTGGGTATCCTGGGAGCAACTGGCTTTGGTGTTAAATACTGAGGCAAGAAAGGCATTAGGAACCTCAGCATTTTCCTCATTCCTTGACACTGTGCCACCCTGTTCACCCAGCAAAGAATGGAGACTCCTTAGCCCTCCTTTTGCTGCCAATGTATTTATAAAAACTTCTTTGGAAGAAGTGTCACTCCTTCCCCAGGGAAGAGGAAATTCCACTGTATCTCTTACTTTGACAGACCAGGATGCAGAAAGTGCCAAAAGGGAAACCATAGAGAACATTTTCAGCCCCCTCACCCAGGAAGCCCATCCTTTCCAGATAGAAGGGAGCCCTCTGGACTGTTGTCTGAACCACCTGTACAGACAGTGATAACCTGAGTAACCCATGTTTGTTACTTCTAACTCAGGCAATGCAGCTTACCTTTTTGGAATGCAAACCCAGGAAGATAACACAGCATTTTTATATATTTCTACACTGTTAGACCCAAAGACAGCTCCCTGCTTTTTAAGGGATTGTGATTTTTCTGTTAAAAATAATTAATGAAGAAACTTATCCTTTGTATTTCCAGCTCAAGCATACTTCTTTCTGGGTAAAAATTATTTCTTCTTGAATACCTCTCCCCAAAGGGAAAACAAGTCAAATTTTTGGGCTTTCAGAAGATGTTTTTAAAATGTGCATTTTTTGATAACCTGTTTTGCTCTAATTAAATTGGTGTTTAAAAATAAAAGTGAAAAGCTGCTACTATGACAGCTAAGTACCTTTACCAGGACTTGAGTAATATAAACAGATTTTATAATGTGTGTTCTGAAAAGTACAGTTTTGGCAGACAAGTGTCACTGATCATGACTCTGGTCAAGCCACTGGGGAAATGACCATGTTGAAAGGTGTTATTATAATGCTGAGTGTAACCTATATATAGGTGTAAATGCTGAAGACCTACCATGATGGCTTTGTGGTGTGTGAAATAAAAGCTCATTTTCAGAGAAAGATATTTACTGTGTTACTAGGTAATTTTAATCAAAAGAATTTCTGTTTTAGAGGAAAAAAAAAAGAAAAACTGTGAAAAAGCACAAACATACTGTAAATGATAGTTACAAAAAGTGGAACAGCTCCCCTGGCCCATTTAGGTAAGTGCATGGTTTTACAAGCTATTCTGGAAGAAAGTCTAGAGGAAAATGAGTACAGGTTTTTAGGGGAGGAACCTGCAGCCCAAGTCCAGAAGAGGCCAGAGGGATAGTCAAAGCTTTTTCATTTTGCAGTTTTTTTCTTCACACAGGAAAAAAGGCAACAAACTGAAGTCCAAGTCTCCTCTCTGTAAGATGCTGTCATAGCATTTACCAGGGGTAGACTTTGATTTTTGTGCTAAACACAATGAATAAGCAGAAAAATCTATTCAAGGTAAAGAGCACAGAAGATTATCAGCCTTCTCCTGCCCTCTAAAAGAGTTTAGGCTTACTGCAGTTTTGGTAAACTGTTCTCTTTCTGGGACCAAAAATAGCACTAATGAAGAAATTGTCATGGTGTGCTTGTGTTTACCTGCTCTGTGTTCCTTCAGACCCCACTCAGCCTTTCCTCTGACTGTCGTGACCTTTAGACCAAATGCCCCCTGGAACATGTGAACCTGATTTATCTAAAGCTGCATTCCCATGTTTTTGTTTGTACCCTGCCAAAATATATATAAAACACTGTGAAGTCAGACTAGCCCCTTTTTCCATCAGCTTGCATTTTCACCATACAAACAGTGATGCCTAGGACAGTCAGCATCCATGGGTTTAAATGTATGCTTCATCACTTTTTGTCCATAATCACGGTGTTTTCACAATATTTTAATAATACAGGTAACATTTCATCTGGATGTGAAATAAAAAACTTGCTTGAGTTAATGTGGCTGTCTGATCCTGGCATCGTGCCAACACTGAAACTCCTGACAAAAGCTGATGGGGGTTTTTATTGAAGAGGAGGCTCTGAACCATCTCTCTGCTCAGGTATGCCTCTAGAAGGAGTCCATCACAGCTGGGGACTGTCACCTGCTGTGGCAGGAAGCACTGGTAGTTGAGATCCACAGGGAAGTACAGGACAGCTCAAGTGTCAGTCATGAGGTTCATCTGTGTTATTAACCAGCTCCACAAGCATCTCAGTTCCAGATTTTGCCACAATAATCCTGATGGGAAGAGAGCCAAATAAGTGTCCATAGGGTCTGCATTTGTACTGTCCCCACTGGTTCTCTTTCTGTTCTGTTTACTGATACCTGAGTAGAGATTAAAGTTTTAATTGTTTACACTGATGGTGCTTGTAACCAAATCTTGTAAAAAACTGAGTGTCCAACTGTCAGGAAAAACAGAGGTGATAGTGTACAGAAAACTTTCTGTCTATAAAAAAAAGACATGAAGCATGTTTCACTGAAAGTAGGCTCCATTAATTCTCTTCCCATTATTTAAGAAGGGGCTCATCTCTTCAGAAACTTGAATATGCACAAGTTTCATGGAATTTACTTATTGGTTTGATTAAATTATCAACAATATATTTTGAGAACTTCAGGTTTTTTTCTGGACATTCTCTCCTTCTCACCCCAGAATGCACTGCTTCTGTGAAATAAAGTGGAGATGAAAAGTCAGTTGTATGTATGCAACTTTCTGCATGTTCATTTATGAAGTATTGCAGACTTATAGAGTACTTTAACTAGGCTTCCAAAATGACTGCAGTGCCACAAGCTCTACAGCTTTTGGTGGTGTGTGTTGGTGGGATAATTACAAAATAAATGCAGCAAAAATATTTTCTGTTGGACTCGATTTTTGCCTCTGCAGACTGAGTCTTTTGATTCTCACTGTGGTGTAAATAATTTTCTCCAGTAAAACTGAATGATAAAATATGTGACACGTATTGGTAATCTTGCATGCTTAAATCCCATATGGGTTTTTTTGATATACATTGGTCTTCACAATCATCCTTTCCTCCTATTTTCATCAAAGTGTGGTGTTACCTGTTATGCATTTCTTTATTCCCCCTATGGGATACATCTGTATGTCAGCACTACATTGTATATGCAAAGCTGTGTAGGTTTGGCTTTGTTTAGTTTTTATGGTTTTATGCTTTAACATTGTGGGGTTTATATATATTTTTATGGCACTTACAGAGCTTTAGAAACATCAGGAGTTGGAAGAGGCCTCTGGAGGTTGTCTAGTCCAAAGCATCTGTTGAAAGCGGGCACAAAGCTGATCAAGCCTTGAGCTTTGGAGTTAAATCAAGTTGTTCAGGACTTATCTGGTCAGATCTGAAAGTATCTAAACGTGGCAATTTCACGGTGTCTCTGGGCCATGTGTGCTTGTGCTTACCCACTCTAATGGCAAAGAACTGCTTCCTAATCTGCAGAGAGAATTTCCCATGTCAAAAATTGTGATTTTTCCTTTTGTTTCACTGAACACCTTTGAGAAATCCAGGCTCTATCTTCTCTATAATTCCACTTTAGGTGCTGGAAGATTAAAGCTGCTCCTGCAGCCATGGTCTTCTCACTTCCTGACCCTCTGAACTCTCTCAGGTGTGTCAATATGACTCTTGCACTGACGATCCCAAAACCCTACACAGATGTGTGGATGTGGATGATGAGTGTTCAGCTGGCAGGAAGAAGAATTTCTGTCCATCTGATGGCAGCTCCCTTGCTTAAACCACCCAGTATCCTGTTGGCTTTATCACTGCAAGGTTGCCCTGCTTAATCATGTTCAGCTTGCTGCTTACTGGGAGGTCAAGATCCCTTTCTTCAGAGCTGCTCCCCAGCTAGGAGATGCTTCCCCCTGTGCTGGTTAGTCCATGCCAGGTGCAGGGCTTGCATTTGCTTTTATTAAACTTGCTGAGGTTCTCACTGGCACCTTTGTCCAGCCAGTGAAGGTCTTTGTCAGTGAGAGCCCTGTAACCCTTCAGTGTATCAGTCATGGCCATCACATTGGCCAGTTTCTCTTGCACTGTCACTGGTAGCCCATTCAGCCCTGTGGACTTGGGTATGTGCAGCTTTCTGCATCCCTGACTCAGTCTTCTAGTGTGATTAGTAATTTTCTCCTCAAAACTTTGCTAGATACAGACACATGGCAAGCCTAACAAAATGTCTTGTGAGTGACAGCCTTGTGACTGAAGGCAGAGGTTTTTCCAATTAGCAGATTTTTCCAGTTACAGAAGACAGGATTTTTTCTAGTCTGTCCTGAATAACTCCTGAGCTGCTTAAAGAAGGTTCTATCTGTCTTTCCTTCTTGATTGATCGGGTTGGGGGAGATGCCCACAACAATACCCCTTCTGTTACTTCTCCTGACCCATGAGCTCTCGAGTTTCTCACCCTCTGCTCCCTCACAAACATGCACAAATTCGTGCCACTCAGTTGCTTAGAGCCCAAACCCCATCACCTTCTTCCACAGGATAAAGAACCTGTATCCAGCCATGAGAGCTCTGGACCCAGCTGCCTCATCATCTGTCTAAATCATCTGGTTTTACATCCTGAGAGTGCTGAGGTCTTCCAGGAGTGATTACTGGGTTCAGCAGCCCGAGCTTTGGCACTGGCCATCCCATCTGCCCAACAGAATGGAGCTACCCCAGTGTACCCAGGGGCAGACAGCCCCATCTCACAAAGGGATAAGGAAGAAGTTTCAAGCAGTGCATGTGTTAACTACTGCAGAAATCAGATCATTGTTTTTCCTATCGAGCTGAGAATTCTTAACCCAGTAACTCATTCTTCATAGGAAAACCATTCCATGCTTTTGTCTGTTCTTGTTGCCCCTCTGTTACCTTTCTGTGCCATGTGCTTTTTGAACTAGAAGGTCCATAAATATGTATCGTTTTTGGAGATTAGAGGCACTATACAAATGTACAGCTTGAAGATGTTTTCCATTTTATTCTCTGTTTTTCTCCTAGTAATGGAACTTGCTGCTTTGGCTGCAGCTAAGCACTAGCTACCTTTTTCATAGATATTTACACAGCCCTAAAGTCAATTCCCAAGCAGTAAAGGTCAGTTGAGACCCTACTATCATGTATGTAAAATTAGATATTTCTAAAATATGATTAATTTTAGAATTAGCTATGTTGAATTTCATCTGCCTTTTTATTGCCCAATTGCTTTCTATTGTGAGATTTTTCTGTAGCTTCCTCAGTTGTTCATTACCTTTACTGTCTCAGATGCTTAATAACCTCAACCAGCTCGCATCTTACAAAGCCCCCCCCTTTTCCAGGTTTAAGTCATGCTGAGCAATGTAAGCTTGAGTACAAATCCCTGCATGACTCCACTGCCAACCTCCTCCCACTGTCAGAGCTGGCTATTTATTTCTACCTTCTGTTTCCTGCCATTTAAGCAGCCCTTTATTCACATAACCTTACCTCTTAAACCATCACAGCAGGATTTCCTGTAAAGGCTTTGATGAAGGGCTTTGGAAAACTCTTCTTAGCTCTACACCTATTTGTTGATGCCTTCCGAAGCCCCAAATAGATTTAAGAGGTGTGATTTCCTTTTATAAAACCATGTTGACTCTTACCAAAAAACCCCTCAAACTTCTGTTTGGATAATGACTTGTCTCTCATCTGAGCCCTAGTGTCATTTGAGTACAGAGCAATCCTCCCTGTGGCGTTCTTTCCCAGCTTCCAGGATTCAACATAGTGCAAATTGCTAAATTTACACAGAGTCCAGACTTCCTGAGCCAAAAACTGCTCAGATCACTGTGTGACCAACTGCTACATTGTCCTCAATTTGTCAGATTTCTTGTTGAGTCCCTCTTAATTCCTCAGGTTTCCACAGCAGCTTAGGGCAATGAGCAGCACTGAATTCATTCCAGGTGAGAAGACACATTTATTTGCAGTCTTCACCCAGACAGTTTCACTTTCTGTTCCAGAAGTCAAAGCAGGCTTCTGGGCCATGTTGCCTCAGTAGCTGGGAAGGATTGTGTCCCCCTGAGCTCAGGAACCAGTGGGTTGTGAGGTAGCTGTGGAGGAATCCAGCTGCTTGTTTTAGAAAGCCTTGCAGCCTTCCAAGGTATAAATCCTGTGGTGAAATATGTCTCCAGTGGTGAATGCAAGTGGAACAGGGAGCAGGTTCAGACACTGGATTGTTTGATTTCTTGTTGTCTCTGTTTTGGACCATGTCAAGCAGCTTTCACCAAGACAGTTCTGGTGGTGCCCTTCACTCCTAGGACTGTTCCCACTGTGGAAGAGGCTACATCAAGCTTTGGCCTCTCTGTCTCCAGCATTCTCCCACCAGGCTTTTTGCATCTTCCTATCATCCCATGTTCCCTTTGGACATCCCACAGCATGAAACTCAGCCTCTCAGGCTCATGCTGCAAAGAACACCTGTCAGCTGGGCTGCAGAGCACCCTCCCTTTGGTTCAGATAACACCCCCCGTGCACAGTGGGCTGGCTGTGCCCGAGAGCTGAGCGGATCCTCCGGATTCTGAGGAGGGAAGCAGGGCCAGCTGCAGTGTGCTGTGTCCAGTGACCTGTGGGGCATCTCTGAGGGGTGTGGACATGACACTGTTAGATGAGCAGCAAATAATAACAACACACTTCTTGGGTGGAAGGAAAAAAGCACTTAATTAAAACCCTGCCTATATTTATAGAACTGTTCATGAATCTCAAGCGGGACAACAGTTCATTGGGCAATGGGAGAAAACATCCCCTGTCACGTACATCATGCACTGTCCCACAGTCAACACCAGGTGCTAATCTTACTTTTATTAATTCCTTTCTATTTGTAAGAAAGACATCACCCTGGGAAAAATCCTGGCCAGAGCTGAGAAAGTGTCACGGCCTGAGAAAAAGACCGAGAACTTGAGGAAAGGCCTGGCTGCAATTTGCCTAGGCCTTCAGCAGTGTCCACATGGACACGGATCAAACAGTGCTGGGCTGGCCTTGGAGCTGAAGAACAGAGCTCGAACTGCTGCTGTTAGACTGTGTTGCTTCAATTTGGCTGCAGAAGGGAGTTTTAGAGGGGTTCATGGCTGTGCAGGTGCATCCTGCCCCTGCTGTGGCTCGGCATCCTGCAGTAAAGCATGACTGACGTTTGGATCAGATTCCCTTTCTGATCACTTTCGTCCTGAATATGTGGTGCATAAAATGGAAGAACAGCTCGGTGGGTGGAGGCCATTAATCCAATCTGCTGTCACGAATGAGAGCTGCCTTTCTGGCGCACGATGAAGCGGCGATGGCCGCGGCCATGGCCGGGCCTGGGGCAGCAGTGACCCCGTTCCCAGGCGGGGCCGGTGGGGCCCGTGCCGTGCTCGGGATGGCGGGATGAAGGATGTGAGTCCCTGTGCCACCCCGGCAGCCACCAGCCTGCACGAGCCCCTGGTGCCACCTCGCGGTGCTGCCAGCCCGGCGGGAACCGGGGACAGCGGGGGCACCCCGCGGCTCGGGGTGCCCTGATCCCTTCACATCCCGCTGCCCCGCGGCTCGGGGTGCCCTGATCCCTTCACACCGCCCTGCCCTGCGGCTCGGGGTGCCCTGATCCCTTCACATCCCGCTGCCCTGCAGCCCCGGCTGCTCACAGGGTCCGAGCCGCTCTCCCGTCCCTCTCTGCTCTGCTGCTTTCCTCCCTTCCAGCTGGGGACAGGATCCCCCGTGTGAAAAACACGGTTCACTGTCTTGACATAATTAAAAGGTTTAATAAAAAAGACAATAGGAGACAAAACATAAAGCAAAGGGTTAAAATGGCTGGGTGCTTGGCATGCTGCCAAGAGCACACCACTGCTTCGGGAACACTTTTTTAAATACGTTTTACAATCCATCTATTTGTTACATATTTATAGACTTTCATGCATAGTCAACTGTTTCTGGGAACTGTTTAGCATCGCCACTCCTTGGGTCTGCCTTTTTAGAGCATGAGTGTTTTTTGACTTGTGGTTTTATTCTTCTTTTTATCTTTTTCGATTTGGGTGATGGTCTCAGCTGGTGAGTGTTGATAATTGTTGTGTCAGCTGCGGGGCCCCCATCACTTGTTCACGGGCTGTTATCTTGACTAGGCAGGTAGTTTAAGCATACTATCTTTAACAAACTTATGTCTAACTTTTACTATTAACAAAGACTATATCCATATAGAAATGCTATTTTAACATTATACATGTAGCATTTATCCCAATACTTGTAAAGAGCCAACAACATGTCATACATTTATAACACCCCGGGGAGCAGCTCCAGGTCCCCAAGTGCTCTGCCGGGTGCTTGCCCTGCTCTTGGGATGGAGCCGAGCATCCGCTGTGAAGGAGCCCCGGGCACGGCGCGGTAAGCCGGCTGCCTGTCACGAATTCCTCTGTTTACTTTGATGAAAATTTCAGCCCTCCTGGTACGGAGATAATCTGCTAAGTATGACCCAACTCCTGCCAAGACAATGCTTCTTGTGAGGTTAGCAGCGCTACTGGAGAGCTCCTGCTCCTTAGGTGTAATGACCTGGGGACAGGGCTGCCCGGGACAGATACTCTTTAAGAATGCAACACATAATACCAATTTTATAATTCCTCTCACTTCCAGGAATTAACTGTTGCATGGACATATTTTTATTTAAGCTGGGTGTGATTAGGAGCAAGAGGGTTTTTTCACATTGTTTACCATTATATGGTTATGAGTCTCACTTTTTCCTACTTTTTGGGTGTTGGTTTTGTTTTGTTTTTTTATCACAAGAAAGAGAAGCTGTAACTAATTACTCTATGCCCCCGCTTATGGAATTATGACTCAATGCCAGTGTTCCCCTGTTGTGCCATGTAAAGCCACAGAAATGCAGCCTCTGCCCTCCAAGTTTCCCTCCCTGACACTTTGCTGCCTTGCTTTCATTCAAGAGCTGATTGCCCAATGGTTTTCCCATAGGATGGGTGAGGATGCTAGTGGCCACCCTGCCATGTGTGTAAAGGCTCAGCAGAAGTTTTGAAGAAAGGACTTCTGGGGCTGCTTGAGGCAACAACAGATACAGCCAGTGCCAGAGACCTGGCCATGTGGTCAGGGTGGTGTTGGAACAAGCCAGAGGGCAGGAGAGGAGCAGAAAGGTGGGAACCATCTGACCCTCCTCCCGTTTTCTAGCCCCAGATTGTGAACCAGCTTCAGGCATGTGGGGCTGTGCAATATCCCACTCTTTGAGGGACTAGGATGAGATAGGCAATGTGGAGGGAAAGCCATCAGCCCTGGGGGATAAGGACACTGAAGCTCTCAGGTCAGCAGGGCCCAAGTGCACAGTGTTTTCCAGGTTTCCAGGATAATCTTTGCTCTGAGCTGGTTTGCTTTTCCAACCACTTTCTTTGCAGATGAGTTCTTTTGGATTCATGCTGCCTGTCCCCACAGATGCTCTTCTTCCATTTCCTTCCTTCCTTCCTTCCCTCCTTCCTTCCTTCCTTCCTTCCTTCCTTCCTTCCTTCCTTCCTTCCTTCCTTCCTTCCTTCCTTCCTTCCTTCCTTCCTTCCTTCCTTCCTTCCTTCCTTCCTTCCTTCCTTCCTTCCTTCCTTCCTTCCTTCCTTCCTTCCTTCCTTCCTTCCTTCCTTCCTTCCTTCCTTCCTTCCTTCCTTCCTTCCTTCCTTCCTTCCTTCCTTCCTTCCTCCTTCCTTCCTTCCTTCCCTTCTTCCTCCCTGCCTCCCTCCCTCCCTCCCTTCCCTCCTCTCTATATCACTTCCTCACCAAATCCACTGGGTTTGGTACTTACCTTGTCTCTAGCAGACTGCAAGAGGCAAAACTCCACTTCCAGCATCCCTGGGAGCCATTCAGCTGCTAATGTGCTCTCTTCTCTGCAATGGAGGCTCGTTGTCTCTCAGACATGCCAGGTCACCAGAACATTTTCTGATGATGCCATTTTTGGTAGATGGCCCAAAGCAAAATTGTCTGCACTCTGGAGTGACAGCTAGATTGCAGTCTGACATGAATGAAGAGCATAGCAAGATGGAACAGATTTTTGCTCCAAGCCTTCTCTGCTGATGTGTTAACTTTGGCAGCATCATTTGGAGGAAAAGTGAATTAATCTTATTCAAGTTGTGTACAAAAGAGACTGGGCAGAGGAAAAGGAGGGGGGGAAAGGAGGATGTGTGAATCTATGTTGATTATTTTGAAGCCATAAACAAGTGGCATCAGAAAAATATTTGACAACCATATGGACCTTCAGAAGTGTGAAATCTTCTGAAAATGATGTGCAATCATGTAAGGGGTGGCATAAAAAAAAAAGACAAGATAAGGATGGATGAGATGTATAGACAACAATCTGTGATACAGGAGTTAAGATTCTGGATACATGAAAAAAAATGTTACCAAAATAAAAATTTATATAAATGAAATCAGATTAAATTAAATTAAATTGCATAAGAGAATTCTCCCAAAGGTAATAGAAATAACAATCAATCCTATTTCTTATTGCTGGTTTTCAGAACTAGACTCTGGGGAACAGCAGTGTCAGGGACTGAGAAACAGCTTTCCACTGAAATAATAATTGTTTTTCTGGGAAGCTTCACTGGAGATGCCACATGCAATCTGGACTTTACACGAGTCAAAAACCAGAGGTACAAGAGTGCAGGTTCTGCTGAGGGGCATCAGCTGCTCTGGCTGAGGTCAGGAACTGCTGTGGCAGTGCAAGGTGTCTCCCCTGATCTTCACCAAGGGGACACCTTTGTCCCAGAGCTTGGGAAGCCTGGGCAAGGGCACCACGCTGCCTGAGGTCCTACCTGCTGGGAGGAGAGAAACTTGAGAGGTCTGGGCTCTCTCTGGGGATTAAGTTTAAATGCCAGCACTCTGAGCCTTTTTACAACCTGAGTGTTTGATGCCTTTCCCCTTTAAGTTATCACAGTGCACAATAATGTGAGACACAAATTGCAGCAAAATACTTTTCAGGTTTGATTTACAAATGGCTCTGATTTGCTTCTGATTTCAGCTTCCCCTGTGGCAGCATTCCAGGTCTAGATTCTGGTTTGTGTTTCTTGTTGCATCATGAGAAAATGGGAAAAGCAGAAATGGTGAAAAACTGAAAATGGAAAAAAAACACCTATGCCATCTTGAAGCAGGAACAAAAATAGGCTGAACTCTCAGATGAGAAATTATTTTTCATGGGAAAAAGACAGATCAGGGCAAGAGTTGGCTTTTATGTATCAATAGGGGTGTGTGATGGGATTAAATAGATGATGTATATGAAATAAATCTGTTTGCATAGTTTGAACATTGAAAAAGTACAGCATCTGTGCACTGCACATAATATACACTATCCCATAGTGTTATACTTTGAGTCCTCTTCACATTCTGCAATATTCCCATTAGACATCAATCTTTAAGAAGTCAGTACACACCCAAAAAAGTTTGCACCATCTTAAATTTCCTTCCCTTTGCCTTTCACCCAACAATCCTTTGTTGTTTGGTGACATTAGCACAGCCACCAATAAATTCAATAAAGCGTCTCAGGGTCTCTTTCCACCACTGAAGGTTGTACTTGGAGTTAGTCCTAACAGGTTCCAGAAAGAAAGTGTCACTGAAGAGAATGCAATGAACTGTACAGAGAAATATTTTTTGCTATTTGAAAAGAAAAGTGAGAATACTTTATGATGCCATGATCTGTATTTTCAAACTCTGGAGTTACAGGCCTAAAGAAAAGCATATCAAGACCCCCCTCTTATTTCTTTATTTAATGAGGTATGGGGTTTAGCTGAGGAATTTAAATGATTGACTGGGAAGTATTTGAAATTCTTGAGGGTCATAAAGATCAAGGCAAATGGATCAATCCAAAATAATTAATTTTGACACTGTGACAACTGCTAGTGCTTTCTTTTTTTCCCTCAAACAATCTATGAATATTTTTCCTCTTCTTGAAATGCTGAAGTAAAGAGTCTTATTTTCCAAGGAACTGCAACATTAAGTGTACCCATATTTGACAAGAGCACTTAAAGAAGGCTGTAGTTGTTCTTTCTCTAAAAAGGAAGGAAACACTGAAAAAGAAACATTTCTTAATTCATGATCCATTCATTCATTAGCTGGTCCTTCGACACTTTTCCTAGTTAATAGAGTTGTTATGAGACCAAGCAGCAACAAACAGACTTTAGGCATGGGGGGGGAGGGGGGTGGGGGAAACACTGAGAAATGAACATTTTACATTTAATTACAACAGTCATGAAGAGATCATATGTGCTGTGCCACATCTCAAGCAGAATCAGTGCATTGTCATGCCCTTGAAGAAGAAACCTTCACCAGACCAATTAGCTTTTTAACACTTTTTCTTCTCTGTTACTAGTAGTGTGTCTGATGAAACAAGATAGTTTAACAGTTTAATTTTGTTTTGTTCCAGAAAACAGATTTACCGTTTCCAAACATACAGCCTTAGGGGCTGGGAGTACAACAGTCCCAGCTTGAAAGGCATCTCTGGACAAAAGTGCCCAGGGAACAACTCCAGAGGAAAGATCTGCAGCCATCCTGTAGTGAATGACACATGCCTTCTGTGTGACTTCAACAAGACCCTCAACCATGCAGTGTCCCAGTATTCCCAAGGAAAAATTTGGAATAACCTTAGCATAGCTCTGATATAATCCCGCTTACTACGGAGAAACAAAAAAAATGTCATTTTATTAGATACCTATTCTAGCAGACTTCTGTTTAAAGGAGGAGAAGGCAGTGCTTGTTTTCTGTAGGAATTGGCTCTGCATTACAGCCTTGAAAGCTCAGATTGGAGTCAGCTCTCTTTTCCTGCCTGTCTTCAGCTGTGCCAGAAAGAGCTGATGGCTGGATACCAGGCAGGCTGCACACTGATACAAGAGAGGTCAGCTTCCCAAAATTACTGCCTCCCTGGGGATTATTTTAACTCTCTAGATCTCCCAGAACTACCATGCCTCAGAGAGGAATGCTTCAGAGTTGAGGGAGAAAAGAGAAGAATGAGCTTGGAAAGCAAACACACTACCCTGGAAACCAGGACTTGTTCATGTGAGTACATGCTTGCCTACTCCATGGCCTGAGCTGGCTTCTGGCTCTACTCTTTGGAGCAGTCTGAACAGAAGTAAACCCCAAGCAGAGAATCCCACTGTGCTCGGAGGACTGAAGGTGCCCTGGTCAACACTTTAACTAAAGAAATTCCATGTAGCTCCTTTGTGAATTTGTCTTGTGTTAGCTATGTCAGGGTCAGCAAGTTAACTTCTCAGGATCCTATTTCTGGCACATTCTTCTCCCCTGACTTTTGTTCTGCTATTTCCTTGTTCTGTATGAACATTTGCAATAAAACAGAATAAATAATTCAATTTTCAAGTTGTTTCTCTGAGCTGTAAGGGTGATCCTATCAGCCTACCTTGATCTGATGCATAAGGCCTGGGTGACCATCACAAACAAGACAACATTTCAAAAGCCATGGTCCTGCAGAGCTGAGGGTCTGTGAAGAGCCTGCAGACAGCAAGTCCTGTCCTGTCCTTCCCAGAAGAATTTTGTTTTAGTGTCTTGGATCCTATTCAAGTGCTGGGCTGGCCATGCCACTGTTAGGAAGATCAAGAGCCAGAGGTGTTAGCGCCCAGTATTAACACTGTGTGGGAATTCTTTTGGCTCTGCAGCAAGGTTTCCCTGCCACCTCATGTCCCCCAGTTTTCTCTGCTGCCCTAGCAGAGGATGGATCAACCCCAGCAGATTGGAGCACCATCACCTCCCAACACCAGCGACTCAGAGGGGGCAACTCTTCCCATGGAACTGTAATCCCACTTTTTAATGGCAGGTACATCTATTATATCCCTTCTAGGAGTGCATGTGGAGACTCCTCCTGGGACTGGGGACTTCCCCCAAAGCTGAGCAGAATAGATTTGCCCACAGTTGTTGGTATGGGTGAGTAACATCAATCTCTACTTAATTGTTTTGCTAGCTTTAAAAATGCTGTTTCAATATTGCTTCAATAAGTAGTGCACTGCACTAGTAGTTATAACTACCTATACTGTGTAGTAAATCATTCTGATTAAGGTCTTTTAGTCTAATCATTATAATTATCACCATCAATAAAATGAATAATTAATTTTATTCATATATTTGGTTTCTTAATCTTGCAGTCATGATTCACACAAAGATTCAATTACACCTATATAATCCTATAAATCTTATAAATAGAATCATAAAATTTGGGGCAAAGACTGGATCTATCTGCACCTAGATTCCTCTCTGAAGAGGAGTTTAGAAAGCAAGGGGTTCTTTATGCACCTCTTGACTGCATGAGAGCACTTCTGTAATAAACTTTGTCTGGAATTTCTGTTCTGCCTGCGACACCTGCGTCAGGAGAGGCGGAGAGCAGGGATCTGGCCTGGGAGGGAGCCACACCAACAAATGCCATCTCTGAGAATTAAATCTTGATAGAAAGCCGTAATGAAGAGGCCTCTAATTGGAGCCTTCCCCTTTCCTTGCAGCTGCAGCTTTGCAGAGCAGCCTCCCTGCTGTGTGTTTGAAGCTGTCTGTGTCTGCCCGTAGCTCACCCAGGACATGGAGCACCGACCTCCCTCCCTGGAGCACATACACCAACAGATAATCCAGATCAGTTTACCTCTGTGTACCTGGCAGCACGCTACTGTGCACTGACCAAATATCAGAAGAGTTTGTGGTTAATTAGGATCAGATTAATCCCTGCTGACTGCCTGTCTCTGTGTAAAAAGGGCACCAGAGGTTAGAAAGTATTAAGTACCTTAAATGTCTACTTGCATAATGTAAAAACCTACTGAAGATCCAGACTTTGTGCTTGAGAGTGTTGATGTGAAATAATTTACCCCTAGAGGCATTTAAATGTGCTTCTTATCCTATCAAAGCAAAAGAATCCATTAAAAATGTTCCAGGATAAAATGTAATAAATATTTAACTATGGAAAATAATAAACCTGCGGAAGAGTAGAGACAAGACATCTACAAAAAAGTGCCTTAGAGATTCTGAACATTATTTCCAATTCCAAAGAATTTAGTTCAGCATATAAAGTATCATTTTTACAGCTGCAATAAAGCTTTTCTGTGATACAATTGCATGTAATTTTCAATTTCATTAGTTCCTATTTATCATAAGAATACAGCAGGTAATAATTAGATAGTTTCAGATATACACCCATTCTGTGGTACTCCCCAAGGACCCCAGAGGGCTTCACAGGAAGGACACATTTCCATGTTCTTATATGATCAAATTGCCTAACACACTTGTGACACTAAAATGTAGATTATGTTTGGTTCAGATACTTTACTATGACTAAGCATATATGTGATTATTTGATGTGTCAAAATATGGAGAATTTTGTGCTTTTCTCTTTAAATAAGGGAAGATCCTGAGGTTGATTTAAAAAAACTGATCTGATAGTGGAAAGATTTTTAGAAGCAAGACACACTAATAAAGGATCTGTGGGTCTGTGAGAAATGTCAAATTTATACACATCATCACATATCCTGATAGGTCAATGGGCCTTTTCTCTTTCTTATTTTTTGTTACTGACATATTTATATAAGTATTGGGAACACTTATATAATAACAGGATATTAGCTTATTTTGAGGTCATCTGTTCTTGTGACTTACTCCCATTTACAGTCATAAGCTTCTCATTGTGACATCACCTTGGCGGCCTCAGCAGTACCTGTGATGTCACCAAAAGGGATTATAACCTGAAGCTGTGAGAGCAGATCAGCTCCCAAAGAATAAAGGTTTTTTGTTTTGCCCTGCTAGCAGAGGGACATGGAAACACCCACCCACCCTTTCTCCCCTGCCTGTCATGGTGGAGTGGGATCATTTCACCACACAGGCTGGCAATGCAAGAGTGGGCTGCCTGGGAAGGAGGGTTTGCTTAATTTGGGTGAACTTGTGTGCAGTGAAGTGCATGCAGGAGGAAATATGTGCAACATGTGCAAACACACAGCTTCTCTGCCCAGCTTGGGGGCACATCACAAGCTGGGGTGGCCTGTGCAAAGCCATGTTCTTCCATATTATTCACTCTATAAATCCCCATTTCATCTCAACCGTCTTGCCTACTCAACCACACCTCTCTTTCTGAAAACCAGACTTCTTATAGGAAGTCAGCACTGAAACTTCATAAACATCTTTATGTTTTTATCTTCTGTTTTGTTGCCTGTCATTTCAGTCAGATCAGCAGCAGAAACTTCAGCTGACAATGTGCTCATATGGGGACCTCTTCCTATGTCATTTACTTGGCATTGTAAGAGCCTGTGATAGACATTTAGACAAGCATTTGGGGATATCAGCTTTTAACTTACTTTGTATTCCATATCAACAGTAAATGCATTTAATTTGTTGGTTCATGGAGGAAAATAGGCTGCCCCAGTTCTGCTCCCCACTCCTGCTTTGGCTCACTGGTGTGTCTTGTCTGAGCACAAATCTCCACCAGGCCCCCATGCAGGGTACTGATTCTATCTCAGAAGAATTTTAAACCTGCAGATACCAAATGGGTGACATCTGGGGGCAGAGGTGGCATTTCACAGACTGGCAAGGCAACTCTGAACATGCTGATGCAGCACCTCTGAGCCACTGCAGTCAGAGAAGCAGCTGATCTGTGACAGCAGTTCTCATAGGTCAGCTGTGCATAGAGACAGGCCCTTATCATGCATTCAGAGTCCACAGGGAAGAGGCTTTACTGCTAAGATCTTCATATAACACTGCCAAAAATATATACATGGTGAGATTATCTCTTTGGACCTCATGCATCATTTCCCTGGTGTTCCTTAAGCTGTCTTCCCTATGACACATGCATGGGACAACTATTGCATTACAACAAGGATGTGCAAAATCTTTAGTCTTCCCTCAATCAGTTTCTCTTTTCTTTTCCTTTTTTTTAATTCAAATAAATTTCATCAACCTTAAAAAAAAAAAGTGGTCTTATTCTCATAGTTTCTCAGCTCTTTTGAATTTTGTCTATTAAAAATACATAATGAGAGAAGTCACTGTCAGTTAGAAACCTGCTTGATTTGGGCTCTTATTCAGCCTGCACTTCTGCCTGTGGAAACACCTGTCACTTCATGAGTGTTATGGCATTAAACTCATCCAGTGGAAGTGGAACTCCTGTTTGCTTTGCTTCACCCTGGAGAAAGACACCATTCTTCCCACTGCATAACACATTAGAAACACCTACCCTGCAAACTTGAACTTAGCCCCAGCACCAAATCATCACACCACTTATTAACTTACTGCCTGGCTCAGTTTTTGGGTGCTGTCACTAGATGTCTTCAAAACTGCCCCAGGAAAGGTCTAGGTCTCACTTATTGCCAGACTCAAGTCAAAAGCTCCTGTGCATAGCCTCGCTCAAGCTTGGATCCCACATAGTCCTCCATCACCAACCCATCCTCCAAATGTGCCCTTGGGGCATCCCCAAGGGCAGGAAACAGCCCTGATCCCCAGGGTTATGCTGTGAAACCACTACTCTGTTATTTTACTTGGAGTATTAGAGATAGAAATAACTAAAATGTTATATTCATGTTTTACCTCCACAGGGCTGAAGAGGACTGGGAGCCAAGTGATGCACAATTTGGTCATAGCCAGCCTGTGCCAGTGCTCCTCTGCTAGCCATCCTGCAGCCATAGACAGGGAGACTACCTCCTCCTGTGGAGCTGCCAAAAAAGTCTTTATTGCTGCTAATAGCACTTCTTTCCACCGGGAGCTGGCCAGGAAGGTGTGAGGGAAGTGATCTGGGGGCTCCAGCAGGATGGAGCTCCACTGTCAGATTCTGCAGCTGTTTGACCTCCCCAGAAGGTCCAGGCTGGCACCAAGCTCATCTGCTCAAACCACAACACCTTGCTGAGCAGATGGATTTCTTCTTTGGAAGCAATCCTCTAAAGTGGTCACCCTTCGAAGAGTCAGATTTTGTCCTCACACCCTGGTGGAAGGCAGAGGCAGTATTGTTTTTTACATGGGCATGGAGATAGCAGTAAACAAATTCACTTGAATTTGCTCATCTGGGTGTTTTGTGGCTCTACAGCCATCTGCCTCTCCACAGAATAAGCTCTGTATGAAATGATGATGCCAATTTTTCTTATCCTGAGATTCAGCAGAACCACCTTCCTGACTGAGCAAATGTGCTGGCATCTTGCAGTGCAGGCTTGCTCCTGGAGGAGAGATGTAAGCAGGAAGGAAGCTGGTTTGGATCCAATTTAATTTCCCTAAGGTTATCCTGTATGTTAAGGAGAGCTAGCACACAAAATTCAGATGCAGATAGAAAGCTAAATGCTGTTCTCATTTGTGAAGGGGCAAATGCACAGTAGCCCTGCTGATAACAGGGTTATGCTAGAGTGGAAGGAAGGCTGCAGGAGAGTGACCTAACACAGAAAAGCTAACAGGAGTTCTGAAGAAGCAAAACCGGTTTTCTCATCTTTTTCTCTTCCAGCTTTTCCTGGGCCAAATTCTGCTCCACATCACGGTGTAAAGTGCATGCAACAGAAGTACAAACTGGCCAGAGCCCAAAGCAGAGCAGCTCTCCTTTCACTCTGGTTTCTCATTTCAGTCTGGTGACTTCTGGCTGCTTCCAGAGCTAACAAGTTCCTGACCTTCCTCCCTATTGCCAGCACCATGGAGGCTCGATCCTGAGTCTGTTTTCCACAGCCACAGAGCACCTTGTCCCCCAGAGGAGCCTCCCAGCCCGTAGTCCCCCAGCAGCTCTTCATTTGCTCGAGGACCCAAGTTTGTGTCCACGGTTTGCATTTACACTGCTATACCTGAGAGCAGAATCTGGCCCATGAAGACCTTGAAGATGTAATTCTGGAGGACAGCTGCCTCTGTTTCTTTTCCCCTCATCCTTCTTTTGCACTCCTGCAGATTTTTCACAGCAGACACTGCAGAGCACATGATGGCATCTGTCAGTGCTGAGCAGCAGGGGATGCTTCAGCAGTCTGTCCCTTGCCCACCACCATGGTCACTGGGGGGACACTGAGGGGCTGTGCAGTAACAGCACTGGCACACTGCAGGCACAGGTGTGATCTAATCCACTGTGGAGAGCAGCCACCACTTATGGCTTCTTTCCAGTGCCTTCCACCAGCTTGGCTCCCTGTGTGGGGAGGGGCTCACACGTCAGGAAGCTCTTTGCTGTCTTCTTTCTCAAAGAGTGGTGGTTTTCTCTGCTTAGTGAGGGAGCATAGAGGTTGGGCTCCCTGTGAAGCTCCCAGAGCTGCTCCTGTAGAAGCTCAGAGGAGACACAGTGCTCTGTGCTCCAGAATGCTCCCCACACACTCCTGTGCTGTGTTTTCTCCAGACACCCTCAGTTTGTGTCTTTCCTCACTTCCCTCGCAGTCAAAGTTATTTCAATGTGAAGAAGCACTTCTCAAAATACAGATGCTACCTCTGCCCCTTCCTGGCTTGGAAGTGTTATCTTCAGGACCAGTCAAATGCATGACTTTTAAAATGCATTTTCAGCATCTTAAAAAGAAAACTACTGCCAGAAATTTTATCGGTACTTTCCTCAGTACCTTGGGATGTAGAGCCAGATTAAGACTCAAAGAAGGCTGGGATGCCTAAACTAGGACACAGGCAGGCATGAAGGCTCTAAAAAAAGTCCTTAAAGGAGACAAAAACTCCCTTTTTCCACAGCAGCCCAACTCAAACCCTGCAGTAGGCCCAAGACTCCTCTATTTCTGACACAGAATTTCTATAATTTGCCTATTTAATTTGCAGCCCCTCCTGAACTACCCTCACTGGACAGCTCAGTTTCTGGCTGCCTGGACTCACTCAACAACCTCAGTTTTCAGACTCAGCCTGATGTGGGACTGGCTCTCCTTGGACACCCAGCTCTCAATTGTGGATCCCAGTCTGGTGCAGAGAAACTTTGAACATAGGCTGCTAAACTGAACAGACACAAGGATTTTGATTCTGACCTTGACTATGATAAATGTTAATAACCTTCCCCCAGGCTTCTATACTTATTTTTTAGCCACAGCTAGTTTCACTGACTCTTACTTCTTTCTTACTCCACTGTCTCCTATCTTTCTCATTATTCACCAGTGGATTTCTTTCCTATTCATTATATGTAAAGCACATTTCTTATTCCCCATGGTTGCTTTGAACAATATTGATTCCGTTTTAGTTTTCTTAAGTCCTCTCTGCTTGTCTGCAAACACTGTTTTTGCTGAAAAGATTCCTCCACAGCTTTCCTTTCCTAAAACATTTGCAGAGAGGGGAGATTTGAAACAAACACTCAAATTTCTAAGCCTCCTTTGTGATGACACAAGACTCAGAACACTTTTTTCTCTTTCCCATTGAAATTATGATGTCTTACAGAACATTTTTACCAGGTCTAGTTTTTAATTATGTCTTCCATAAATATATACCCCAAATCTGAATAGCAACATTTTTGTGAAGTGGGAATTGAATGTTATTTTTACATAGTAATGCCTAAAACCTTCAGGGGTTCCCCATCTTCATTTAAATTTAAATCCACAGGAGAGTATGAAGAAAGGCACAGAAGAAATGACTTTTCAGGTCCAGAGCTTCTGGGAACACCACATCAAATCCAGTGTACAGTCCTCACCAGCAGCCAGAGCTAATTTATCTATTGACAGCTCTGAGCCCTTTGAGAAATCACTTGGTGGCCTCTGTTTCATTCCCTCTGAATACATTTCCACTCTAGTGGAAACTGTTAATGATAACTTCAGCAGAGAGGTCCTCATTCAGCCAAACCCCTAAGCCCAAATGTAATTTTCAGTGTGAAGATACTGCCATTGAAATCTGTGGCAAAAATTACATTTCTGCCTGTTGTATTAGACTGTGACTGACCAAGCTCTTGTGCTTCATCAGTCCTTGCAGGAATGCATTCTAAATCCCAGGATCCTGAAACAGACCCCAATGTCTGCATCTGTTCTGGCATATTCTCCAAACAGCAAAAAGAGAGGAACAGCACAAGAACAGAATAAGAGATGCTCATTTCTTCCTTCATTGGGCCCTAATTCCATTGTGTGGCTGTTCCTTCCCTACTAAGAGAGAAACAGCAGCACCTAAATTACTGCTTGATTGTAATGCCTTTTTCCCCCAGTGTCTTCTTTCCCACTTGCAACAAGAATGTATATTGTGAAATAGCCAAGTGTATAACATCAAACTCTGGGAAGATTAATAAGCTGCAGTTTTACATTAATTTTAAGCCAAATCTTGCTTGCCTTAGGTTGCATTATGAAGCTGTGAGGCTGAACCTGTGCATATGATGGGCAGGATTTGATCCCATCACACGAAGAAAGCCATGAACAGCTGCCACTGCTTTTAAAGCAGTCACAACCACAGCTCTTCTGCTTCTGGTCCACTCAAAGCAGCCCCTTCCTCATTTGCTGTCCTTCAAGCACAGCAGTTTGTTGTTTCTTTCCTTCTGGAAAGTAAAGAGTGAAAGAAAATCTTGCTATTTCGGATGGCATTAATTTTAAAAAAAGGGAAATAAAGACATTTTAATTGCATGGGATTTCTGAATAAGGTTTCAAAGTGGAGGTAAAAAAATAGCTGTGTGCCTGGTACACAGAGAGCCCTTTCTCTTCCCCTTTGTGGTAGAGGAATCAATGGAATTCATATAAAAGAAAGAGGGGGGTGGGAAGAGAGATAGGAGATGCCTTGCTCGGTACCAGCAGGTCACAAGTCTCATGAGGCTCGAGCAGGGCTTGCAAGGAAGTTGCTGACTCTATCACCATGAGTACCTTTTTGTTCCTTGCCTTGGATTTGCTGGTCAGTGGCATGCTGCTTTGCCTGGCTCTCCATAGAGCTTGTAGCCTACAGGAATTTGGACAGAGTGGTACAGACATCGCCGACAGAGACTCTGATCACTGACTATCCCTTTAAATGCAGTCTCATGACTTAGTCCTTGCTCCACTACCTATTAAAGAAGGAGACAAGACGTTCAAAGGCAGCTTCCATTCAGGCACCCAGAAGGACACAGAAAGGCAAGACAATTTAACAGAGCTAACTGTGAGTAAATACGAAGCATTAGAGGTGCTCTCTAGAGCAAAGGGCATGGAGAAAGATTTGTAGGAAATCCTGAGGTGAAAGAAGGTGCAGTAATTTTTAAAATATACTTGTATACAATCTTCAAAAGGTGAAATTCTGTAAGGAAAGCTATTCTCTCATTTTAACATTATTCCTTTAAATATGAATCTAAGTGTCTCTTAATATAATGTTGACCAGTGCTTGATTTCCCATAAAAATCTGATGTGGTGGTTTTGTGCTGCAAGAACTGGAGCCTTTTGCAAATACCACCTTTTCTTTCACTGGCATAAATTTCATAGAAGGAATATCTGGGGGGAAATTCGAAGCCAGCCTTTTGCAAATTTGGATCCAAAGCCCAGCCTGGAGCGCCCAATTATATTTCTGCATCTCACAAGGGGTGGCCTTCCTCCTGGGAGTGCTGGGTGTGACCCCCTTTCTGCTGGGACAGAAAGGAGCTCTGGGTGCTCAGCATGGAGACTGCACTGAGGTGTCCCACCATGTGTGCAGGTAGCTAATTTTTAACCAACAGGCTGTGTGTCTCCACATTCTGTAATGGCCAATCATCTTATGTGCTACAACATTCTGGAAAATTCAGTTCTTGTTAGTCAACAGAGGCATCAGCACATCTATACATATTTCTTCTTTTCTTTTCTTTTCTCAGTAGACTTGGACAAGTATTTTAACAGTGATCATTACTATTACAAGTGATATCTCAACACTGATGGGAAGTTCATCTGCCAGCTCAGCCTGCTGCTTTTCTAAATATACCCATGTCATTAATTGCAGGTATTACCTGGTGGAGACTGTTCCCAGCTCATCTCCATGTTGTCCATTTTATTCTCTGCATTTATCATGTCTGCTTGCTGCTTAACCAAAGGGAGCTGCATCTCCTATGATGAGCTGAAAGAGCTGAAGACTGAATTTGCCATCAGTCTTTATCAGCACATGTCTGAAGCAGAGAACAGGACCAATCTGGTAGTCTCTCCAGCAAGTGTGGCTGTTTCTTTGGAGCTGCTGCAGTTTGGAGCTCAAGGAAATACCTTAACAGAGCTGCAAGATGCCCTAGGATACAGCATTCATGGTAATGTACTTTAAGAAATACTTACTGTCTTACATTTTGCAATAAACTCACAGCTTTATGAAGGTGACAGGAATTGCACACTTCATACTAAACTTCAGGTTTCTCTCTCTTTGCAAGATGTAGTTTTCTCCATCTTTGACACCCAGGTATCAGATGGACAAAGGAAACACAAGGGAATAGTTGACACACAGGTCATTATTCCTCTTTTTTCTGAATCAGTACTTACTCTCTTATGATACAAAATACAGCTATATCTAGAAAAGCTACTTCCATGAACAGCAGAATTGCTCCAGGTTTGCCAGAGGTCCATTTTGTCCACTGTGTCCTGGTCTCCTTTGTGTGCTCTGCAAAGAACTGCCAGGAAGAGAGCAGTCGTTTTCTCTCCTATCCCACTAACAATTTTATGAAACCTGTAGAAGCTAAATTATCTCTAAGAGTTTTCTAATGCTATTACAACTGGCCAAAAAGATGAAAAGTTATCAGACAGACAGAGATATACATTGACAGATGGATGGTGCAATTGCATCTTTCCCTGAAAGCAGGCTAAAATATAAAACTCACTGGGAATTTGGAAGGGATGTGGGAAAGACAGATGTCTTTAAATCCAGCATTAAGTCAGCTGAATTTAAGGATGCTGTTTTCATTTTAGCTCTGGATTATCCTACCATCTCAAATCACATGTCAAAAACTATTTTACATTATGGGCAGAATGTTTATGAAAAGCAGACAACTGCCTCATCTTCAAAATTTGCAGCTTACATACAATACTTATGTATAGAGATAACACTGCTATTTCTCAGCATAAAATTTACCTTCAGGGTATGAAGACTAAACCCCACAGTAATTTCGTGGTCCTGTGGTGTAACCAGCCTCATTCACCACCACCATTCTGTACAGCATTGATATTCAACCCCACCACAGCAATAAGAGCTACCTCTGGCTGATCCATACAGATACAGCTGCATGTACTGACACAGGGACAGTGCATCTGAATTATGAGCAGCTGATATAACAAAGTCTTGCCTACAGGACTCCTGTTTCTGTAAATTCAATTCCTAAACAACACTCATTCATACAAGGATTATGCCTTGCTTGACACTTCTGGTCATTGGGGGCTCAGTTATTATGAAAGGACCTTACAGAATAACATTTCAAAGTGAAATTCAAGCATGGATCTCCACAGAAAATATAACAGGGAAGTGCAGGGGCTGTTCATGACCTGCTAGCTCTTTTATGCTCTCTTCTTCTCATGTGGCACATCATGGCAACCAGACATTTTAGCTGTCTGTGGCATAAACCACATAAGCTTTGGCTTTCAGCAATATTAATGCATGTATGTGAAAATAAAGTAGGATGGGATCTGTTGGTATTGGTACACAGCGCATTTCAGTAGAGGGGAAGGAAACCACTTCCTCAAATGGTCAAAACCAAAAAATAAATTAAATACTTAGATGAAATCTCCTATAAGATGAATAAGCCCAAATTGTGTATGTATGCATATATGATAAAATTCCTTTCTTCCAGTAGATATTTGCATTAATACTTCTTTTGGTCTGCCCTAAACAATAATGAAGGATATGAATCTTAGTAGGCTGAAAACAATGAAAACATTGATGGTTCATCCACTGCTCACAGAGAATCTGCTCTTACATGCACTTACAAACTTCTTTCAATATTTGGAAAATTTATTCACCTTTATTCTAGTACTAATAAAAACAATGTATAATGGGATGTATCTCTAGACAGCACAGACAAAATGATATGCTTTAAAATTATTTCTCCTTGCTGTTTTGTTAAAGCAATTTAGAGCTGTTATCCAAGTAAGAATTCAGGACTTTGGTTAGCTAAACAGTTTGGTGAAATCACAAGCTTGGGATACCCCTCCTCCTATTCATCTCTGCTTCTAATTTACCATCTTTAATTTCTCACATCTTTCAGAGAGCTCACAAAGTGCTTCCATACTAACACAAAACACACAAGAATAACACTTTACCAGACCTCAGTTTTTTTTTAAAAAAGATAAAAGCCTGCTGTTGTGGACTGTATGAATAAAAGAGTCACTTATAACACGTGAAGAAACCTATCAGCTCAGTTTATGATTGCCATGGCTCATCAGTAATACTGGGCCAGTTTGGGACACCATCCTTCAATAAATCAACCACATAAGAGCAAAGTGTGTCAGAGGGGCTGTCAGGGAAATGTCTTTCCTGGAATAGGTGGATAACATCAGGAGAAGGAGATAGTGGTGTTGTGGCATTGGCAGCACAGCCAGTCATGGCCAGAGGCATGTTCACTGGTGGGAACCCAGAGTGCCCAAGAAAGAATAACTACCTTATGAACTGTTAAGAGCTGTGTCTGCATAGAGCTGTGAGCCTGACATGAGATCAGCCACTTGGCATATCTGCACTAGAGTGATTTCTACAGACACATGAAGAGAGCTTTCCAATGCCCAGTGCATCACTGCCCATGGCAGCAGTGCTTGACAGGAATACTCCATAAAGTCAAGGGTGCTCCAGAGGTTACAGGGCTTTAACAGTCAGAGGACACCCGTGTCCTCTGGAGCTGAGAGCTGCGGAGCCCCGGGGCAAGCTCTGCTACCCTTAGCCTCAGCACAGCAATTGCAGTTTCTCTCTTGCCTGGCAGACCAAAGCGTGCAGGATTTCATGCACACGGTGGATGAAGCAGTGACTGACTCCAGCCAAGGCACAGTGGTCCAGCTGGGATGCTCCCTCTTTGTGGATGTGGGTGTGCAGCTCTTGCCCGACTTCGCCGAGCGCGCCTCGCGCTGGACCAACAGCAGCCTGCTGCAAACCAACCTCAGTGACCCCAACACCACCCACACACAGCAATGGAACACCACTGACCTCACAGGTACCACAGCGACCCACCAGAGTGGTTGCACATGGATGAAATGTAAAGAGCAATGGGAGAAATTGCATTTAACCAAACATAAAGTTTTTGCCATACTCCATGTTGCCCAAATCAAGGCTGAAAGCCAGGAAACCTAATTCTTGTGTTAACATTGACTTGCAACGTGAAGAAAGAGCTGAAATAGGTTTGAATTTATAAGCACTGTCAAGCTGGTAACCACTTGGCCTTGTTCCCTTAATTTTTAAAAAGGCAATCCTTTGAAATGCTCCCAGTTTTAATTAGGAACACCCAAATTCTCCTTAGACCATTCAAAGCTGAATGCTTTCATGGTGCTACAGGGGACACACAAGGGCATAAGCTCAGCAGTCAGACTCTGAATTTAAAAAGTCAAAATGGGCAATAAAAACACTGACCAGCTCAATCTCAGCTCTGGGGAGAGCATGGACCAACAGGCAGCCCCAGTGAGGACCATGTGCAGGTGGGGAGGGGAAGGTAGAGCAGTGCATTGTGAGCTGTGCCTCGTGAGCTGTGCCTCTTGGCCTTGGGGATGGAGAGAGGTCTCAGCTTGCTTTGTTTAGGCACATGGACCTGACCTTTAGGCCTGGGCATGTGTCTGCCACTGTGTTAGGCCACTGCATGTGTCCCCCTCCCTTGTCTCTTTTCCATGCAGATGGGGACGTGCGTGGGATGACATTGGAGAGCGCTGGGTCCTCGCTCAGCCAGGTCACCCTGGTGAGCACCCTGCACTTCAGAAGCATGTGGCAAAAAAAGTTTTCCTTTATGGATTCCCAGATGTTGCCTTTTACCACGCCAGAGGGCTCGACCCTGAAAGTGCCTACCATGCACCACACAGCTGAAGTTAACTACGGTAACTATCCTTGATCCATATTTGATCTACTGTGCAACATGGAACAGATTTATGTAATTTCTACAGACACCACACTAAGATGTGTTGATTTCCCAGCTTGAAGAAGTCTCAGAAGAAGTCCCATCAAATAAAGAGACCACCCAGGTGACTAAATTGACTCCTCATAATCCTAAACAATTATGAAACAGATCCTAGGTTCAAAATGGTTCCTAAAATATCTACTGTTCCTGTCCCATCCCTCACAGACCAACATTTCCCAGTACTCCATAACAAACTTGTCAGCTGTAGGAAACAATCAAAAGGCACCAATATATCATGCCAGGAGAAAGACAGGTGAGAGACTGAGGGTACTGTAAAATCCTTCACAATAGCATGGAGCTGGTTAAATAAAGCTGGCTAGGAAGGGACTACAGTAGGAAATACATCTGACCCCACGGCAGAGGGGAAATTAAGACTAAAATTATATCAAGCCCCCACCAATTTGATTTGTTTGGTAAGAAATTTCCCGGTCCTTCAGTCAAATCACTGTCCCTTGAATGTGTGAGCACCAGAGGGAGTAGAGCACTGCAGACCTGTAGATCTGGTCAGAGCCTGCCTCCAAGACTTTAGGGAAAAAACTGCAGGTCTTCAGGGACAATTCAAGAAAAAGGAGATAAATTCTTATATCATTTATACCAAAGCAGTGGATGATCTCACTGTGGGCTTAAAACAATATAAATATAGGTCAAACTTTTATTTGTGTAATACATGAATACTGTGTAGGCTACTTTCAAAGGCTTGATGTATGTGGGTTGCTGACAGAAGGACTCATGCTGCAGGTTTAATTTTCCACCACCAGGAATTATGCCAGTTAGCTATACAATCTCTTTCAAAATATAAAAAGCTCTTTTCCCTCCTACTCTAAATTTCAGAACTGCACTTGGGTAAAAACCTTTCAAATTCCAAATCTAAATTTTTTCAAAACAGATTTATATCTCTTAACATCCTGCCTTGCTTTATCCTTTAAGTTAAATAGTTTCTCTTAATCTTTGATATTTACTCCCAAGTCTAACTGCAACTCACCAAGCTTTCTCTCAATTTCCTGATAGTTAAGATGAAGATGCCAGGCTCTTCTAAACTATTCAAAAATCAAATGCTCCAAATTATCTACTACTTCTTTTTTTGCACTTTTCCAATTTAAATTAATCTTTCTTGAAAACAAATGAGCAGAAGTGCACACAAAACTTTCAGTGAGGGCATACACATGCCTGATAAAATGCTTTCACAATTTCTACGTCTTGATAAAAATACCTTGCATAGTGTATTGCAGAACTGGCTAGGGGTGTTTACTCAAGGTTGGCCCCACCTGGGCCTTTTTCCTTTCAGCACTTTTTTCCTAGGTAAATCAAGGGGAGGGAAATCTCCAGAGGTATATACCTTCTCTGTGTGTTTTTGGCCCACCATTTTGTTTCCACCACTCCCGTCTTCATGGCAGTCTCACTATTTGTCTTTGATAAGTCTTGAGCGTTGACAATACTTTGGAAAGCTACTAGTGACCCTTTTCAACCTCTTGTACCTTTGCTCATTGTAGTTTCCTCTTCAAGTGGCTGCTTGCTGCCTTTCCTTTCTGGTTCTAAGTGCCACCACTTCTACCTGTAAATAGTGGCACAGTGAAACAATGTTTAATATTTTACCTAAAACTATATGGCTGGATCTATGCCGTTTTGTCAAATTACCAACTCAAGTTAAATACAGTCAAAAAAGTTTATAGTTTTGTTTGCCAGTCTACATTATATTCCAATTTACCTCACTTTCTCTCCATGACCTGATAATTCTTTTCTCCAGAGTATGTCCTAAAGCTCCTCAAAGACAGACCTAAATTTTCCCAGATTGCCTTCTTTTTCTTACAAATGAACTCCTGTTTCCTAGTCGTGGGAAACAACTGAATCCTCAGGCTATTAAAAACCTTTGCTGACTAATTTGCAATTCCACATCCAAGTTCTTCTCATATTCTGGGATGGTGATCATTCAGGCCCCAGATTATTAAATGACAAAAGGCAGGGGGCTGCTGGTGCTTGTACAAGTAGAGATCTCAGGTAAAGCCAATTACCAGGAATTCCACAGCCGTGCTGCATTGACTGACCATATATTTGCTCCAGAGTCCTTGAAATGTTGATGTCAAATCATTTGTTGTGCTTTGCTGACCACTTACCTAAATACAAGGAACCCATCCTATCATCCTTAAATAGGTAGCTAAAGCACTGCATTTTTGCACAGAGAAGGAAAGAATACTTGGACTACCTTTCATCCAGCCTGAAATGTGTGAGGTCTCTGCAGCTGGAGAGACTTCTGAGAAAAGCCAAAATAGAAGAGACCATTTAAAATTTGCTGGTTGTTAGATTTAAATGGCCCTTTTTTTTTTTTTTTTTTACACTTTGTCACTAAAAAAATCCAGAAACACTTCTAACAAATCAGTTTAAAATTAATGCAAAATACTGGTTCAATACAACTAAACAGAGGATTGAGATAACTTTCCTTCATTATTAAATGATAGCAGCTGTGTCCCACCAGGATTCAAAAAACAGAGTGAGAAAGATAAGCTGTGGCCTGTTATCAATTGCAGCATTTACAACATTGTTTACCCTTTTAACATTGCCATGCAGAACAAACCAGCCTGGGGACAAGTAAGACTGCTCTAAGAAAATATCAACATTACTGTTCACACACACTTCTTAAACACCACAACTATTTTACATATCCATTTTTCCAAGCAATTTGTTAACGATGTTTGAATTCTAATTTAGCATATGTGTAGTCCTTATGGGATGCTCAAAATAAGTTCAAGCAAGGAACATTAATCCAACTCAACAATCTAAAATCTTTGATTTTCTTTCTAATTAATAAATAAGGACTGTATAACCTTTGTGGAGAATGTGCTGACTCTAAAGTATCAGCATGCCCACAAATTATACCACTCATGCCCAGTGCACTGCAAATATAAACCTTCCATGCCTTTCCATTAGAAACCAGAATGTCTTTTCCCAGCAAATGATCCACATGCTGGGAGTTGGCTCTAACAGAGGAATTCTCTCCAGGTTGCAAGGCAGGAGGGCTGATCTAACAGCCTAAAATATAATGTAGCAGAACAATCAACACTTAATGAATCCTATCTAGTCCATATCTGCAAAACTAACAAACACTGCACAATAAATATTTGAGACATTTATTGCCAAATATTTAGGTTTTATGAACATGAGCTATCTCTATACAGTTATTTACAGCCTCTGACTCAAACATCTACCCTTGGAGAGACAATGGCTACAGGTGAGTGAAGGAGTTTATTTTGCATGGCCTGCAGTAAAGGCAGTAAGACTTTCACTTGTCCCTTGTAATTAAGTTGCATTTAACTCCTGGCATGCTAAATATTGCCGAGTGTTCCTGAAATGCTACTTACTGGATTCTCAGATGAAAAAAAAACCAGCAGCAAAATTGTGACAGCAGAATCTGTTCTACTGTCTAACAGAGTCCATGAGAAAGGCCTGGATTAATGTGTTTTTTTGAATATGGGATCAAAATGGTACTTTTAAATGGCTGTTACAAATTACTGTAAAACTAATTGCAAGTTTGGAAGCTCTCCAGCTTTTACTTTTGAGATTACTTTTTATAACCTTCATCTAATTGTGATAGGTCACTGTGCCTAGATTTGCAAAAATTATAAAGTTGGTGCTTAAATAAAACAAATAAATAGTTAATGTTTATATAAGCATATACTAGCTTTTGTTTAATAAAACTATTTTTTTCTTGAAATAAAGTTAAAATTGACTTTTAAAGGAGTAAAGATGGAAACATGAGCCAAAATATGTTTCAACTACTCAAGTAGGACACTCTGCATTTTATTTTATAATTCCTATCTGTTGTAGTAAAATTTTAGTGAAAAATATGATAAAACTGTAAGTTTATTCAAAGAACACACATTATGGGAAGAGTTATCAGTGCTGTCATTGCCTTGGTAGTTTTGGATTTTTTGTCCCCAAACTGAGCAAGGAGGAGAGGTGTTATATGGCAGAGTAATAAAATACCTATGCTCTGTTGAGGTGGTTCTTCAGGTGCTATCAGTGGCCTTGGCATTGCTCTGCCCAGATATCCATGTCTCTGACACACTCAGCTCTGCTCAGGTGAGATTGCTGTGAGCTGTCAGCAACCTGAGCTGGCTACAGGAGCCCAAGTGCAGGAGACTGCTCCTTACATCCCACCAGCTGCTCTGAACTGCCTGCTGGCCCCAGCAAGGGTTGTGGCTCAGGGCTTTCTTCCCACCTGAATGATGAAGTAAGATCTCTCTTTGCCCACCCACAGGCCAGTTCCAGACTGCAGCTCTGGAGGCTTTCAGCGTGGTTGAGTTACCCTACTTGGGGGAGAAACTCAGCATGTTCCTAGTGCTTCCCAGCCACAAAAGAACACCTTTGTCCCAGATCGAGTCTCACCTTTCTGCCAAAACCATAACCCTCTGGGCCAACAGCTTGAAGAGAACAAAGATGGACATTTTTCTGCCTAGGTAAGCAATGTTAGCACAATGGATTCACTACCTCAGCTGTCAGAATTCCATGTGACAGTGCTGACACAAGCATTGTGTGAGCAAAATCAAATTACATGCTTTTGGTTTCATTATTCATCACACTATCAGAGATAGTCTAACCCTTTCATAAACCACAGAGAAGTGAGCCAGGAATGACAAGACTTTCTGGTTACACTCTGTTCTAAAAAACCTGAGGTTAAAAACCAAAGTATTTCAGTTGAGTCTACAGCTTTTACTTACTATTTGCTTGGGGTATAAATCCTTTAAGGATTTAAACCAGAGAAATGTTGCTGGACCTTTCCCACACTCATTTTTCCCTTTATTTAAGGAAGAATAAACATATAACCTCCTAAAGAGACTAATTTGTATTTTTTAAACCTGCCAGAGTACTAAAAAGGCACTGGACGAAAAGTTTGGTCCCCCTCCAGCAGTCATAGCCATCTTTCCATGCACAAAGCAGGTTTCACTCATCCATTTTCCACTTTAGTCAGTTGTTTTAGCAAACACCTATGCTGGAGGTATTTTCTGTCATCTACTCCAATGAAATTGCATACCAGGAGGACTTAGGTGCAGAAGGCTTTATGTGGCTATATCTATTGTATGGATTAGCATGGAAGGGCTTCATTACACACCTTCTACAACATATCCATCACATTAACAAAGCACTGAAAACCAGTGTGTACATTAATATTTGTTTTCTTCAAGCTAATTTTTGGGAAATGTTTCCAAGGGCCACTTGCTATAGCCAAAAATAATACTAGAAAGAGAACACATTGGGAAAATGCAGAATTCACATGGCAAGAAGATCTAGTAGCAATCTGATTGCAACAGAGGGTGGTGAGGGATTCTTTCCATTAATGTCTTCAGATGAAGGAGAGCTACTTTCCTGCAAATACATCTAATCAGACAATGCACTGGGCTCATACAGGAGGAGAAGGATGAAATGCAAAGGCATGAAATAAATTGTATCTGTTAATGCCTTTTAATTCTACCAAACTCTACAAATCCTGCATTTAAATAGTCTATCATATTAATTTCAGGTTCAGTATTCAAAGCCTTTTTGACCTAAAGACAGTTCTTTCTGCCTTGGGAATTAGAGATGCATTTGATCCCATCACTGCTAATTTTAAAGGCATTTCAGGTAAGAGGCTTGACTGAATACACAATGATCCTTGACCCAAGAGTTGCAGACTCTTACATTTGAATGATTTGTTAGAGCTGGGTCTTCTGAATTGATTGTACTTCTTTACCTGTGAAACTCTGAAGCACAATTCACACTCAACTACAATTGTAATTTCATCTGTGTTGTAGGAAAGAGGAACCTGAAGAAGACAGGTGTGGTTTTGGCCTTGAACTTACTTTTTCTTGTCTTCAAGATTAAAACTGCCAAGACAGCGTAGGCCTGGAAAATGATTATTTATTCAGAAATTTAGGATGCTTTAGTAAAACTTGCATTCCTATTTGCCTTTTTAAATAGTTATTTAACAGTGAGGGATGCTGCTCCTGTAAGTCTATATTCCAACTCCTGACACTGCAAACAATACTGGGTTGTGTCCAGGCTATATTGTCTTGCTAATCTAGTAATCAGCAGACAAAGTTTTACTTTCCCTTTGCTAAAATACTGTTGTTATGATTAAATTCTTGAGTTTGGAAATTCTTCTGCTCTTAGGAAAATTTTTCCCCAATTTAATATTAAATTTAAAAAAAAAAATCCAAATTATCTATTCTTTTTCCTTGGACTTCTTCCAGCAACAAAATGTTTCAACTTAGTAATTTCTGCTCACAGTAAAGGCTCAGGAATGGTAGCTGCCCAGTAAGAAGCTCACATTCTTGTGCATGTGAATGAATAAATGAAATTGCTCCAATTCAGACATACCTGCTTTTACAGAAAAGTTGCTTTCCTGGGATGAACCTCAGAAGGCACATTACTCATGGAGTTTTTTATGCTGCTTTTAAAATTGAATATAGCAATGTTCTATTGCAATATAAATCTCAGACTGCACATAGATGCACATTAAAATAATTTGTTACTGCTCACTGCTGCTTTGCTTATTGCAAACAAATGTTAATATACCAATAAACTACACAAGGATGTATTTTTATAAAGTTAATATCTATTTAAATAAGATAAATAATTTGGGGAAATTAATACCATAAACAACATAATTTAGCAGCTTCCTTTTGGCATATAGGATAGGGCTTTAGAAGCAGTTGATCCTGCCCTGGCAGGGTTATGGAACAACGGATATGTTGAGGTCCTTTTTAGTTCTACTCTTACACCACTGTGTCATAGCAGTAGGGTTCTATGTGGTCTAAGAGTTATGTAAGGCAGAGTTTACAAGGAAAATGTATATTTCACTTAACCAATAGATAGCTGAAAAAAAAGTTCTCATTTTCTCCTCCATATGAAGCAAAAGGATAATCTTCAGAATATTTACTCTCAGACCACATTTAGCAAAAAAATGTGTAACTTTATTTCAGACCTGAAATAGCTTTTTTATACCTGAAAGCTTGTCTTTTTTTCCCCTCAGAAATATGTAAGATTTATCTACTCTTAAAATTCTTCCTTTCCCTAGTTTTGGCCATGCCAGTTTTTTCTGACTGGACAAAATAAAGACAGAAATAGATAAAATGCTCTTTTAGCATTTCTTTGATTTCACCTACATGTTGGACTTGATCCTTGAATTGAGACAAGAAAGAAAAAACTTCAAAACTTCTCAATCTTTGCTGCTTTCTGCCTTTTGAAGGCAGCTGGAAAAAAGCAGACTTGTAACACTTTCTTTAGGGTCTTTCTGAAATTATTTCTTTTCCAAGATTGATTTTATGTCACAGTTCCATCGTTTTTTTCCTGAAAAGCACTTTTTCTACATTTTCCCTTCCAAGGTTCTTCAGTTCTTTCATTGTCCTCACTCTGTTAAAGTTTCTATTTTCACCATGTAACCTTGCCTTCCACCACAACCTGAAGATCTCTCAAACTAGTAACTCCCATTCCGTATTCAATCCACTGTTATCCATGTAGTGGGAAAACAGTCAAAGGCTGAAATACCTAATAGTTATGGGATCCTTAGATTCTGCGGGGGGAAAAAAAAAAGGTAAAATCATTCTGATTTTTTTTTAAGGATGTTCATATTGAAATGCAGAAAATAACTTACTAGTTTTTGGGGTTTTGCAGAGCAAGACAGTCTTTATATTTCAGAAGCTATTCACAAAGCAGAGATTGAAGTAACAGAAGATGGTACAAAGGCATCAGGAGCTACAGGTAAATCAAATATTCAGACAAACTTCTCACTTCTGGAGCTACCACTTCTCCTCCCTGCTCCCAGGAAGGAATTCAAGAGGCATATAGAGAGCATGGCAGTGCACCTCAATGTGGAGTTCCAATCTGCTGCACATCCCCTCACTCCAGCATTCCACAGTAGCAATGCCAAGAAGAACCTGAGCACACCTGAACTGACATATTCAGTATTCCTCTAGAAACAACCCTGAATAAGACACACATGTACATATGGGGGTGTACAGAGAACATCTGGCACAACTAAGTTAAAACTGTACAGCTCTGCAGAAAAGTTAAGTTCTTTAACAGTTTTAATCTCTATCGGAGCAGTAATATTTTTAATAACTTTTTGGTAAGACTGATAGAAAATAAAAAGCTTTTATGTGACCTCAATTATATACAAAGGACTAAGGGAATAGATCTTTATTAGATCTATTTTAGATCTAATTATAGATCTTTATTGTCTTGAAACCAATGCTAAAACAACCCTTAACTCCAGTCAGAACAAGTTGACAAGCAGTTTTTTTAAAAGTGCAACATTTATTGTTTACTTTAAAATTTTGTATCTTGTCACATGACTTGAAGCTAGGCACTTTTTTTTTACAAGCACTAAAATAGTGCCCTCTCAAACTAGTTTTATTGTGCCTTACCTGAATTTTCAAAGTAATTCAATTGTTAAACTGTTCAAAAAATAATCCAGATCTGGTGGGTTTTTTGGTTTTTTTTTGGAGGGGGATCCTTAATACTATACAGCTAAAACTACAAATTTATTTAAACAATATATACTTTAATAATAGCTGAGCCATCATAATTCTTAAAAACTCTTTATTTAATCTGATAATTAACCCACAACCAGACAGGAAAGACAAACTGAGTTGAGGATACTTAAGATTTTGCTGAGTGCTCTGACAAGACAAATTCCAGGAGTATGTAGGTATTTCTCTGCTGCTTGTCTCCTAATTTGGTAAGGAACTACATTTATGCCTTGCTTATATTTTTAACCAGAACAGCACAGCTAGGAATTGGTTAACAGCTAAGGGAATAGCATGGGATGACTTCAGCAGAGTTAGGGATGTGATAACAAAAATTACCTTTGAGATCCAACACCAGGCAGACACCCTTCAGCACCAAAATATGCACGAATCACCTGCATGTAGTCTCAACTCCTACCTTGTTAATACTGCCAGACTGATTTCACTGTTGGACAAAATTGTTTTTTAGTCTTAAAGCAGAGGAGCAACTCAAAAGTCAAGGTATTGAGATATACAGAGCTTGAGTGCACTGTATGGAAGCAGATGCATTTTACTGATGTTTTCTTTGTTGCTTTACAGCTATGGTCTTACTAAAAAGATCTCGAACACCTATTTTCAAAGCAGATCGACCTTTTACATTTTTCCTGAGACAAGCTAATACAGGTATGCATTCTCTGCCTTTCAGGAGCAGAATCCCTCACAAGCAGCACTAAAATCAATACAAATAGAACACCATTCTTCAATCCAGGACACTCAAATAACCACAGAAACAGTGGGGTTTGGGGCTTTAATGCATAGATTTTAATTTCCTTTAAAATAATGTAAAATAGTCATAGGTGTCTAGGAAACCAGATTAGCCTCTTCTTTGGACACGCAGTACATGCTAAGAAAATTTCTATCAGAACTATAGGCACTAGAGATCTCACAGATGCTGAATGCTCCAGCATCATGAACTGACCTCTACAGGGCAATTCAAATTACAAACAGGCCGGACCAGCTGGATTAACTTCTGAAGTACTTAAAACAGAAACTCTCCCCTATAAAGGAAACTTACCTATGCCTATACTGATAGCAAACAGACTTCTGCCAAAAAATGTTTCTTTGCAACTGTTAGCTCTTTTCTTGTAAATGACCTCCCCTAGCCCCCAAACAAAAACCACCCAAAAAACCCCGACAGAACTTCAGAGCGTGTCTTAGACTGAAGCATCACAGGGCTCCTTTAGCTTCAGTAGTGGATCATAAGTCTCATTTCAGCTGTCCAATCACATCAAGTTACTCCAGAATGTCTGCCAAAAGAAAACACCCTATAGCTTGTTGGCAATAATAAAGAACTGCATTATGCACCATTTAGCAGGTATTTGCTACTCTGAAGCATGAGGCCAATCTCCAACAACTCTTATTCTTAACAAAGCAGTAATTTTGCACCTGAAGTGTGTTTTCCTAAAAATAGTTTGAACCACCATTTCCCTCATAACTGGGGTCACAGCCATTTAGATTTTCAAGGAACATGCAGACATTTACAGGGCTCAGTAAAATACTGGGGCCTAGCACAAAGACAGGAATAATTTCCCTTATCTGCTTCCAAGCAACACACACTGTTCTCTTAGTCAGTAAATACCTGTGTATGTAACATTTTGTTTTAAAACCCCTATCTTAAATTTTGACCACAGTGCAAGCACCCAAAGAGAAAATTACTGACTGGGTTGGAATTTTGTTTTAAATAGGCTTTGGCAATTATTACCAGTCAATGAACAAAAGTATTTTACTTGGCAAATGCAGAATTTTAAAACAAAAAGGCATTAAAAAGCTCACCTATGAAACATGAGCCACAGACTCTTCAGGATTAAGAACAAACTTACTTTGGTGAATAAAATGGTCAGTTTACAACATATATATAAGTTATATAAAGAGGAAGGAAATCATATTGTAAAACAGAATTTTTATGTGAAGCATAAAATACATACCTTTCAATCAATTCAATCAAAAATATATTTCTGTAATTCAAGCTTTTTAATGCAAAAAGTAAAAACATTCAGTAATTTTCCTTGCTCAGACTTAGTGATTCAAGTTTTTGAGGTATGGAAAACTTGAACAAGTAAGCAAGATATATTTTTCATCCACTTGTCTAGAAGTGCTTAAAACTTCTATGCCCACAGAATTCATAATGAATCTTTATGCAGACCAAAAGTATTGATTGCATCAATTTTCTAGTAATAGCAGAAATATATTTTACAATACCTAAAATAGCATATCTCTGCTCAAAATAACTGAAAAAAAATTCGTTTTTAATCTAAATTTCAGGTTTGAGCACATTCCCTTTGAAGGACAGGCAAAAGGTAACAGCAATACAAATAACCAAACAAATCCAGTGAATCTGAGACAGTAATTTCATTCTCTTCTGTAACTAAAATATGAACACAAAGCAATGAACTTCTGTTTTGCTCAGTGTAAATTTCAGATTTTGGAAGGTTCCTGGTTTGGGCTACCAATCACTTGGAAAGGTGTTTTTAATGCAGCAATGGTTATATTATTTTAAGATAAGCATGCAATTGCAGTCAGTTTTTCCATAAATGCAATGATCAATTCTATGATCTGCTAACTTACATATTTGAACTGTACTACACTTTGAAGATGTGGCCCCAACCTGAAATAATGTTAATATTGTTTTAATTTACAGGTTCCATACTTTTTATAGGAAGAGTAACAAATCCTTCATAATAACTACTAAATGTACACCCTGACTTGTTCCTCCTATGATGAGATTTCCTCCAACGAAATTAAAGGCTACATTGTATACATTTATTAAAACACAGTTTTAAGCCTATCACTTTTCCAAGAATATACAAGAGCAAAAGCTCTACACTACATTATAACATAGACACTGTAGAAACTGCTACAATGTAGAGCTGTCTAGGAATCATCAGCACCACAACTATAGCAAAGACAGCATCCAAATAAACATTTGAAATAAACTGGAACAGGTTTAGCCTCCTAAATGTTCAATATGAGCCAACAGCTTCTCTTCAACTTCATCATGGCTCAAGTCAGCTTGACTGTTGCTGAGTATGTAGGTCATCAGAATGAAAGCAACCCAAAAAAAAAGGTTTGTGATGTTATTTTTCAAGCACAATTTTATTTCCCTGTCCTGAAGTCAAAAGCTTAAGAATAAAACTGAAATTCATTTTGACCTCAGACAATTATAATCCAGCTGATATAGAAGGTAACAAGCAAGCAGTTAAATGCAGTGAAAAGAATATAAAGTTGAACAGCTGCTTCAAAACTGACATGGAATCATAGAATTATTAATGTTGGAAAATACCTCTCAAATCAGAGTCCAACTATTAACCCAGCACTGCCAAGTCCAGAACTAAACCTAGTCTCTAAGCACCACACCTACACACTTCTTGAACATTTCCAAGGATGGCAATTCTACCACTTGCCAGGGCAGCCCATTCCAGACAGAGCAGGTAAGAAGCAGAAATACCCACTCAGTGATCAAACAAATATTGCCAAAAAAGGTAGCAGTACTACCTCTACTGCCTTTGAAGCATACACAACATAGAATGGACATTCCAGAAGAACACTGAATGTGACTACTGGCAAAAAGGAAAAAGGGGGTTTTTCAGCATCCTGACAAAAGCTGGGATATAGCAAGTTTCAGCAACTCACGGCACAAGCATCAGAAGCCCAGGCCCATAAAGATTTTGGGTGAAGACTGCAAACAACTGACTCCCAAGAAAAGCATCCGAGAGGACTGTTTTATTCAGTTCCCACTGAATCAAACAAAGCCTTCCAAATAATTCAGGGCACCTGGCACAGCTGAAAGACACAGCCAGTTAAGCAGTAAGTGATATTTTGTGTCCAGGCAGAAAGCACCCTGTGGCTATTCCTGCACTTGTAAATATGTAAAATGTTCTGACACAGAAAACCTCTGTGCACCCTTCCTCAAAGGCTAGGGACCCCTTCTTTACTGCACTGTATTCCTCAATAAAACTGCAGGGTTTTTCATGGCTGCACATGTGCATACAAAACATTATTTTGTTATGCTGGTCACCAAAAGTGCAAAGCACACAATATATCCTACTGTAGCTACAATTCCACATTAGCCCTCTTTCACTCATTCTCTGATTAAGAGCAAAATAGCCAATGATTGAAAGCCACTCTTCATTCTTTAACATTGACACCAGAACACAGAAACTCTGGAAAGGGAAGGCCAAACATATCATTCCAATAAAAAATGTACTCAAACCTACACAAAGATTAAAATAGAGATTTTATTGATGGAATAACAAAAGTGCTTTTCTTAAATATTTTTCAAAATACATTTATACAACTTACAATAATATATCCAAAATAACTGCATATACAAAACATTACCTTGTTTAACGTATGTGCTTTTTTTTTTTTTTTTTTGAAAATTACAAAGCAACTTTTTTGGCAAAGTTCAACCTTAAGAGGTGATAGTTTTGAAGATTAGATTAAGAAAAATAGAACCTGAGGGAAAGTGACACTTATGTCCATGACAAGCAAGAAGTTCTCAATTTAGTTAAATAAAAATGTTTTTGCAGTATTTTTCACATTACAAAAATAAGAAGTGAAGAAAAAAAAAAGGATGATGGGTACTTCTCATCATTTTATTGAGCAGCTTCTCATTCTTTCAGGTACAGGAACTTGAGATAAGAGTGCATGTCAAAAATGAATGCAAGTAAGAACAGCAGTGCCCTGCTGTGGCTCTCTCATATGCAGTTTCTTAGCTGCTGTTGATATGGTTGACCTGATTGGATCTGCGATGGATTTCCTCCAGAAAACTCTCGAGCTGTTCTATCAGCATTCGTTTTTTAAACCTGGATTTAAAAGAGACCATTACAGTGGATGCACAGAGTAATACACGAAACATCATTGAAAAAAACTTCTACTGAACTCTAGAAACTTCAGATATTACTTCAGGAACAGTGCATGATGAGACTACACATACCTCATACATATACATATGTTGTTTCCTAACATTCTGGTAAACCATTAACTTGCTTTCCATTTGCTGAATACAAAACTACATTTACAATAGTTTATTATAGCACATTATTATAGCTGAACATCACTCAGCACTGAGAAATCCAGGAAAAAGAGTTAAGACTTTGTTGCTTCCAGAAGTAAGGTTCTGAAGTACAAGAACAAAATATACATCAAAAGAACTATAATCCTAAAGCTGGCAAACAGCTTTTAGGGATTATTTGCATGCCTTCATGATGCATTCACCAAAGTTAACAAAGCTGGTGCTGGTAGAAGAAAACCATTACATAGTGCAAAGCAGATTTCCTGACAAACAACACAAATTATAACTTCAAGAAATTAAAGGAAAATATAGGCATCCAAACTCCATACCTCTGAGGTTCCTGCAGCTCTGTTCCATATCAGCTGTATAAATTTGATCAGTAGGCCATTCTCTCACCTCTGCTTACAGCCCTACCTCAGGAAGTACAACTCCTTGCTGTTTTCCAGCTAAACCCTCCCCCTTGCAACATTTCTGTACCTCTGAGAAGCCACTTCTGACCACTGCTTTGGTAGCCATATGTGTGTTCAAAGACAGGCAGTAATGAAGGTATTTTGAACTACATCCCAAGTTCAGTCCTACGACTTCACTAAACCCCAGCAGAAGCCTCTAGATCCAGTCAGGTATCCCGACCCATGTCATTGGCTCACAGAGACATGGTACCTGCCCTAATTCCCAGATCACAAGCCTCCCAACAATCCCTGATGCATCCAAGAGCAACACTCAACCACTGCCAAATTTTGTAAAAGTCTTAACTAAAGATAGCTGGAATGAAGAGATTGTGCAAGAGAAATGAGAGTTACAGGTGATCTTAAAACTAGTTTTACAGGCAAAGAAATTCCTACGCCACTAAGGGCTGCCACAAACTCCAAGAGTAACAGTACTGTTTTGGTGTGCTGTGACAGTAAGGAAGAACATATAATTTACAAGATACAGAACAACTCTGACAGGCAATATAACAAGCAAAAGCACAATAAAGCAATATTTGCTATAGGAAGAGCACAATCTACATAAATGTAAATGCCTCACCAAGCCAGCAATAGAATGCTAGAGGATCTGTATCAATGTCCAACATCCAGCATACCTTAAACTCTCAGCATGGTTTTCTCCTAAAATTACTTTGTTTTTTAACCATGAAATGTGCTTATTGCCACAGGAAAAGGACTGACTACCACAAAACAGATTAGAAAATAAGAAGCAACTACTCTTTGAGGTTTCTGAAGTAAGCTTCAAAGTTGTGGTTATATTTATGATCCATGCAAGATCCTGGAATTACTAGTTCCCTGCAACTCAAACACTATTGATTATAATACATTTCTCCTTTTTTCCTCTCAGTAAACATGCAGAAGGCTAAGTATGGACAGTATCTTAATGGTACTGTAAGGAACAGTTTCTACCTGGATGAAAAACACAAACCCTTCTCCAGAGAAAAGCCACCTCCACTTCCAAAGTCTCAGACAAGACTACACTACCTCTGAATGAAATATGCTGAAGAGTAGAAACATGAGCATACCTGAATTTAAAAATTTGAGAAGATTTTGAGCTAATGCTGTTTCCGAAAGCCTAATTCCCAGAAACTGGTAGCTCTGTTACATTTTCAAATTAGCAGTGTACGCACACGGGAACTTTTTCATTTGAATGATTTTTTTTAATGTTACCTTCTCTTTCTATACTATTGCCCATCTACATTCACAGGGATTTATCAGTTACAGTTGCTAACATCTTTAAGCCAAAATCCAAGGGAAAAAGGTAAACTTTTACAAACATCTCACAAAGCTTATGCATTTCTGCTCATTCATGGGGATTTACTTGCAGTACAAAGCATTTTTCTCAAACAACCGCATAATTGTCCAGCAGTTATACATGGCATGACATGGTGCAGGTTTGTAAGAATAAAACAGTTCTGATACCTACCTTGAAGCTTCTTTTATAACATTCTGTAAAAATATCAGTCGGGTCTGTAAGCTTCCTTGTACATGCTTCAGTAAAAAGAAGATTCTTTCATATTCTTAAAGGTCAAGAGAAAAGGAAAATCAGTTCCTTAAAAGATGCCCACACAAGATATCTGTTTTAATAGATTTGAGTGAAATGCAACGTTCAATTTTTGTACACTTTTAAGTTGTATCTCCTATCAACTGGAGCAAGAACATCCTATTTAATGAGAACCAACATTTAAAAACCATAGGATATTGCAGTTTACTAACACCTATCAAGTTAATTCTAGTATGGATATAAAAAACATTGCTATACCTATCAGTGTTTATGAAAGTAATGTTTTAATCACTCCTACAGTAAGGTTTTATCCGAGGTTTTAAAACAAATCTTTACAGCTTTAAATTTAATTTTGCTTCAGTCTCATAGTCTTGTACACTTCTAAAATAGTGATCTAACATTAATTCTTTGTTTAACTCTCATGCCAATTATATGAAAGAAATTCAGTATACTTACTCCTTCCTGGTTTTCGGATCTCTTTCATAATTTGTGCTCTTATCTCTATATTAATCTCTCTGGAACTTCTACAGTGCACTGGTTTTTTCCCTTTGCTAGGAGAAGACATTGTCAAGTTCTCTTCAGTACTTGGCTCTTTACTACCTGATTCCTCGTGATTCTCCAAAAACCCATCAACATTCAAATTATTCCCTAAATGTTCATGGCCTACATCCTCTGTATGAGCTGTTGGCCGATCCAATGAATTGAATGATGAAGAGGACAGTGAAAACTCTGAATCCACAGCATTTGGGAAAACATCTGATGAAAGGGGGTCTGTAACGTGATTCTCAATGACATCATCAACTCCAATTTCATTATTTGTTTCTGATGCTGAAAAAATAAAGATTACATTTGCCACATTCAGATTACTTATCATCTGATACAAATCAATTAATCAGATCATTATTAGACTCTTAAAACTATGCTCCAGCTCAGAGTCTACTGTACAGGCCAGGCACAAGAAAACTTGTTTGTGGATTATAATACTGAGCCTGTCACTATCTCCTGGCAATTAATGACTTTCAAAAAAACAAACGGTGAAATATTCTTTGCATGAAAAAGGAAATTGCTTACCAACAAAAGAAAATCCACCTTTAAAGAGTGATCTTATGACATGGTGTCTCTTTCCCCCTTTAAATCAAGTACTAAAGCACCAAATCAAGTTTAATCTAGTACTAAACAGTAAAGTTATACAGCCCCCCAGCTTCACACCCAGGAAAGTGATTTCACTGCACTAGAGCAAAATTCAAACTAACCCCATGTTGTGATACTTCTAGAGTATCTAAATTTCCAGGCAAAGGAAGAAAACTCCTGTCATTGTCTAGACTGTCTCCTCAGGAGAAAGGAAATATATAATTTATACTTCGAATTTATATGGAAGACTTCTATCTGAAGGACTATATGAACTCTGTAAGTAACCCTAGATGAACACTTAAGTACTTCATTTTCAAGAGAGATGGATAAAATTGCCATATTTCACAAATCAGCCATCAGAATTTTTAACACAAGAGTTTTTCAGATAAATTAAAAAAACTTTGAAGATTTTGAAGATTCACTTACTTTTGTGAATAGCAACAGGTTTAACAAGGTCAGGTTGTGCTTGTGCAATTGGTGTTGGTGGCCCTTTTCCTCCTATGTGGTTATTGACAACTGGAGGAGTTTGCGGTCGCCCTCTGAGCAGGGGGGACATACAACGTCGCCTTTTTGGAATCCCTTGCATATTTGGCTCTCCAGGTCTTTTATGTTTATTTTGAGGTCCTGATACAAATTCATCTGCTTCATCTATCATCATTCCCTGTAATTAATTTAACAGGAAGAATTCTTAAGCTTCACACCAAAACCACATAATGTAAGGTACAATTAATGCTCTGATATTACAATAATGTTTAGCATGTATAAGAGTTACACACAAGATGCCACTATATTTGGAATTCCAAATCATCAACTAAGACCAGATAAAAGTGTTTAAGGCTTTAAGGCCCTTATCCAACAGTCTGCCAAATAAGGTAAGGGAGTGGGCCATCAAACTTTCTTTTCAGTAATTGCAAAGAGACTCCTATTTAATACAAGAGCTCTAAATGACATTGTAAGTCTGGTCAATTCTAAGAGATCTGGATAAAAGGAACAGTCAAGACTTTCAAAGTTAAGTGTTTCAGTTATAATACAATTTAAAGACATAATATTGCTTTTGAAATAAAGCCTGCCCTCCATAAGATACTACTGATGGAAGAATATCTGAGACTTTCTTGTAACCATTTCTTTTACAAATATTTGAAAGGGTTTCCGCAATAGACTACTAAAAAAACAACGTAGGCAATAGCATGCACACAGCAGGACATTTAAAAAAGGGTCACCTTTTTGTCCAATTTGAATGGATTGCCAAATGTATGAAGCCTTCGTGGTTGATCAGGATCAATTTCTCGGAGTGGAGAAGGTATTTGTTTTAGATACTCCTGGTAGTTTCCCATTTGTGCTATAGGTACGCTGTGAACTTGATCTATTGTAACAGAGGAGTTAGTTAATACACAGTACTGCTCACATTATGACAATTTAGTCTATATCCATTTCATATCTCCAGTGTTCAGACTTTTATCATATGCACTAACAAAACAGCTTTATGAAGCTCATCATTTTTCTTGCCTAACTGGTATTTATAACACTTTTGACTTCAGAAGACTTGCTCAAATGAATCAGTACATGTCTTTGGGATTTATCATTTTGACAGGAAATAAGCAATAGGTGTCATGCACTGGTATTAGTTTTCCAATGTCTCCCAACTTTACAACACAGAGACAGAAAAACAGACTAGGAACATATGAGGACTAAAACATTACTACAAACAAGATATATGAAAGCGAAGTAGAAATGCCATGCTGCACACAGCTTTGACATAACTTTGTCCAATTTTAGCCACCCAAAACTTCATTGCCAAGACTGGCTTTTTACTGGAGCAAGGGTGACTTTTGACCACTGCAAATCAAATCCTTAAAAAAACCATAGGGCCTGATTTTAAACATGTTCTAGTTTTAGAGTTGCCAAGCCTTTGATCCAGGAAAAAATACAGTAGAGGAAACTGCATAAAAAAATCCTAACATGAGTTAGTCCTCCTCCCTGAAGAACAACTACTCTGACAAAGTGATAATGTAATGTGAAATGTACAGATGTTAATCTGACCTATGTAGTGGCAGTACTAATGTAGCACAAGCTTTCACAAGCCCTTCTCACTCAACATCTTCAGTTAAATGCCACAAAGCACTGCCAGAAGACACAGGGAAAAAGGTAAAGGAATAAATTAGCAGACTATTGAATCATTTGCTGTTGGCTCAACAGGCAAAACAATCACAGTGGCAGCACCCAGTGAGATAGCCTACTTTTCCACTGCTCAAAATCCACTTCTAAAGTGAGAGATCAATGTTCAGAGCTGCCCTGGGATTTTATCAAGTACATCCATGAGATTTAGGAAAAACAGTGAACGAAGAATCTTCTGAAAAAGCCTGTCTCCTTATATGGACTTAAGGAAAAGAACAGTGAATCAGCAGTCTTCTGTCCTCACCATTTTTTACTCCAATAAGGTAAGGAAAAATTATCTTAAAACATCCATGCAGTTTAATGCCAGTATCAGACATCTACCAAGTTTTAAAGAATTACATTATTTGTTACATTGTTTTTTAGCAATTATTGTATCACAGGCAGACAAAATATAAACTATTATCTAACCTTCATCTTGTCCTTTGAGGAACTTGCGAGTACTCTTCAGTAAATTAGATCTCATTCGTGTTAACTGATCCAAAAGATTTCTTCTGGGTATGTCATAAGCATTTCTAAATGTCTGAGGTTTCAAATCCTATGGTTCCAGTAAATGAAATTCCAATTAATGCCACATAAGAAACAATATCTAGCATTTTAATGGAAGTATATTGAAAATAACAACATTACACACAGTGGTGCTTACCTTATTCAGCAAAGCTATTTGGAACCCAGCATACTCCTTCATATTGAGGTCTAGAGGTCTATGAGGAATTTCCCCAGTAATCCCCTGTAGCAGATGTTGAAAATCGTTCCTATGTGCCATAGACAGGTTGTGTGATCTGCTTCTGACCTTAATTCCAGTCTCTTGCGCTACCTTTTTGCCTACAGAGCCAATGACTCTATCGGACTCTATTTTGGCCTTAATTTGAAATAAATAAATAAATAAAATTGACAATATGCTCTTAAAAGGATTAGTCAGACTTATTCATTTTAAATTCCTACCTACAAGATTCAACAAAGTGCTAAATACACTATGACGACCAAAACCAGGCTGAGCACTTAAGGAGTGTTTAATACATAACCACTTAATGCCTACTACAGTTTTAAATATAGTGAACAGTTTTCTGCCCAGGTCTTCTGCATATTTCTCCTCTGCTGCCCATTACAGTATCTAAGCACCAATATGCATGCAATGCTTTTATTTTCATAGAATGCCATAATTTGACTAGTAATTCACTGCAAATCTATCTGTACTCATATAATGTTCAGCTGTTCCTGAAGAGTCAAAACTCTCACAAGACTGATTCTCCCACAACTGTAGTTGCAATCAGTCACCCAATAGTATCAACTTCTTTAAGGCTCAATAAATAGTTATAACAGTAACAAATGTGAAATATATGAAAATAACCAACTTGTTGACCAGACAGACCTAGCACCCAATATTATGTTAGATTTGTAGCAAAATTAAGTGCTTATAAATGCCAGCTTTTTGACAGAATACAGTGAAAAGAGCCAAAAGGAATTTATTAACAACTGCCAATTTTGGTTTTGTAACTTCACAAATTTATAGAGTACTCAAAGATTTGAATATTCATTGAGAATGCTGAGTCTTTACTGGCAGAGCATCTCAGAAGTTACAAAATCTTTAAGTACAATTTGCAGCGCATGTCACTACATCTTAGAGGAGACCAATATGTCTAGATTGAGACATCAGTTCACAGACTAGTGAGCAATGTGACTATGATTTCACAGGATATGCTGTAGACTTTAAGATATTTGCTTCCTCAAATAATCATTTATGTTCCTGTTTTAAGAAAAAGTTGTTCCATAAAAACCTATAAGCTAAGTTACAAGTACTTGGCACTACTGTTTGTTGAAGTTTCAAGTTTACTTTTTTTAAATCTAGAACACCAAGCTTAACATGCACAGTTCAAAAGTGGAGGTAGCAGGGCAGAAATGCTTTAGCTGGTGCAGGAGCCCAGTCAAAGGTTCAGGCACTATTCTGAACATGGTCAGCAATTTCAAAAGGTCACTTGTCATTCTTACATCTGTAACATTACTTGATATTCTGTTATGACAGTTATCTTATTTACTGAACACTTTCCACTTCATGCCACAAGCCAAAGAAAGAACAATTTGATTCTGATGCATTGAGCACAAATTCCTATTTCCTGAAAAAATACTAAAACATCTTTAAAGACAACATGGGTTTTTTTTGGATAAAAGTACATCACACTCTGCACAAGTGAAAATGCTCCTAAAATAGGAAAAAAACTCAACTGGTATCTGTCTCTATACAGCTCAGTTTATAAAGTCTGTATTTAAATGCTATCTTTTTCTTCAATTCAAAAAACTGAAATTATTTTTTGCTAATTGCTTATGGGAAAGTATTAACTTGATTTTTCTGCTCAGTTTTTCCTATAAAGCCATTGAACTTAAGTATTTTAAGATTATCCTGCTATTAGAGTAAGTTTTTACTGCTCTTTTGCTTCAACATTACCTGCTGACTCAACTTTTTGAGATATGAAATGACACTGTAACTAAGTCCATATTCCACATTGTCAGCTATAAGGTTTGGTGCTCCCATCATTCTCACAGCTTTCTTCAAAGGCTGAAACATGGAATATATTCATGGTTATATTTAACTTTATACATACTTCAACCAACTGTACCTATTTCAAATAGAACCTGAGGTTCTGAAAGTTCAAAAAGAACAACAACAAAAGACTATCAGGGCAGCATTTTCTGTTGTTTTAAAGTAGTTCAATTTATACAGAATCAGTTAAAAATATCATTTATACACAAATGCAGGTGTATTATGAAATTAAGAAAATTTCATAGCATTCAGGTCTCAAGCCCTCCACAGGACTCCAGTGAAAACACTATAATTATGTATGAAATTTAACTATTCTCTCAAATTAATACATATTCTACTTAAAATAGAGACTACATTCACAGTGGAAAGACAACTACAAACCATGAATTTTAACACAGGTATCTTACCCCAAGATAATAAGGAGGCATTGTCTTCAAATAGCTTTCAAATGACTGACGCCATTTCAACGTAGGCTTTGCCTTGTGTACTTTAAACAAGTCATCTAATGGTTATAAAACAGCAAAGCAACAAAATGAAAGGCATGTCTACATAGCATTGCATCTTTTTTCTAAAACAGAGAATTCTGAGTAAAAAACTCTTGAAGAAATGTAAATTCCTCAATGATTAAATTAGTATCTACAAGTCAACATATATACAACTAAACCAAACACACAAGAATAACACTGCAGCCAGAAATGAAACCTGAAAAATCGAATTGGTATTGAGACAACAGATCAAGAAAAATGGCTCTTAAAACGATGAAAGTGAGACCAAAACATATCCAAAAATGATGATTGAGTAAATCATCTTACACACAGAGTCATAAAGGCCAGATAATTGGAGACTAGTGAAACCTACCTTTCTCCAGCCCTTATTAATACTGGCATTAACTGCAGTAATTATTTAGATGGCATCATTGTTTCAATTACCTACCACATAAGAAAATTTGTATGAAGTGGTATTTACCTAGCAGTGGAAGCAGGACTGGGTAATTGTAAGGCATTACAAATAAATTCACACAATTCAGCGCTGTACTAGCTTTCAAGTAACCAAAAGGATGACCAAGTTCACTGTATTTTGCACTATTGCTCACATATACCTGCAATAAAACACATTACATTGGATTTATATGCCAAGTATTGTGTTCTGAAATTTTGTATCCTATTTTGATTATAGGATAAGATAGATGAAAAACAGCATTCCATAAACTTCAATTCAGCATGCATTTTACTTACCTGCCAGCAGGTCTGAGGGGATTTTCTTTCCAGGATAAACTGGGTCAGTGGTGAAGGCTCCAATTCGTATTTATCAAAAGGCAGTTTGTCAATGACCATTGGCTCACAGTCAGTACAGGAAAATTTCACCACAGGATGAGATGTGCGAGGTGGCTAAACAAAGTATTCCACTGTTAATAAGGCTGCACAACAATTAAAATGCATTTGTGCTATGACAACCACAGTAATACAGCTTCTTGAAAACATATATATTTAAGGAACCTACACAATACAGAATTCATTTATTGTTAATGAGTCCTAAGCAATTTATTATGTTGGCACTGTCTTATTCTGAAAGAATCTTGTTTTCTAAATAAATGCCAGTTACTTCACATAGTAAGTCTAGAGCAATATGCAACTAAGACTTCTTGCATTTACCCAAAAGCTGTACAAATAGGAATAAGTCCTAGTGGGGACAAAAAACATCATCAATGCTACTCCAGGACATTCCGTTTTCATTCCCTACAGAAGCAGGTGCTGTACTTCCGCATTTGCGGACTTTGCCAGGAGCTTTGCCTTCTTGGCAAATTCAGCAGTTACAAAAGTCAAACAATTATAAATATCAAGAGTAGCATGAACTCAGAAAAAAAGAAACTTTAAAAACTCACATTTCTACTAGGCCTGAGGAAAAAAGTTATTTCAATTGAAGGAATTTCAGTGTTTGGATTTTTTTAGTCTTTTTATTAATCACAGGAAACTGTCTCAAGTTTCAACTGTAAGTTAACAGCTTGAAATTTCTTTTTCCAAAAGAGAAAGCTGATTTTCAATGGGACAAAAACTGGAGCTGTACACCTTCCACTGAAGGGTGGCATGTAAGCTCTTGTACTTACTCTGAGCCTTCCCCCAAAGGCCACTAGAATCTGAGGAAGAGCTCCATTGGGAAGCCTCCTTCCATTTACTCTATTTACAAAAAGGTAAGTCACAAATACACAAGTTGAAGTAGAAAAACACAAGGTTTCTTGGACCATCGTCACCTTGAAAGCAATTCTTTTATGTCTAAGCTCTAGGCTCTTCATTTTAGGATAAGCCACCCCAACAAGTTATCTGTCAAGAGAGCTGGTCTTGCCTTGAATGTTGTGTCCATTGTGAGGAAGGTGGGCTCTCCAACTAGACACCAAACAGGAGGCCCAACCCAATGGAGGAAGAACAACTCTCTTCAAAGAATATGACTAATAAATAGTTGTGGTGGAGTTTTAGACCAAGCCACCAAAGTTATACTAGGAATAAAAAGGCTGCAAAAGAAATTGACTACTCAAAGTTGAGAAGTCAAATAAATCTTTGCTGGACAGCAGAACTATTTTTACCTCTGAGCAGCTGAAGCAGCCATTTACCCATTGATCTGACAATATAATTATTAGCAGACTTTCATGTACATTTCAGAAAGCCTTGATGGTGTCATTAGCCACAGTAGACTTAAGTTCTTGTGATAAAACTGTTTGAGAAAACTCCACTGTGGATGAGGTATCAGGCAGGAAAAACCAAGTATTTAACTATGAACTCTTAAGCAGACAAAATATGCTACATACATACGAACTGATTACAACATATACTGTGTTTGAACACTACTGTTAGAACAGTACTGAAATACAGGTCTATAAACACTATCAGCAACTTAGCTCCCCAAGCAGATATGCTACTGACAGTGATTACAGGGAATACACAGACCCAGCTTTCCTACAGAACAGCCTTTAAATAACCACTACATAATGACTTTTTTTTAATGACTACAGAAAATTTACTTTTATTCACATATACTAGCTTCCTTGTAGTTCAGAAGGACATCTCCACATCCTTTAATGAATGCAGCCACAAATGCCAAAAAATCAAACCTGTAAATATGACTAAAGTTTCATAGTCAAATCACTCCTCAACAACTTGTATTTCAAAGGACTTCATCTGTTTTCTAACCAAGAGATCAAATTTACAAGAAGTTTGGTGAGTGTTAGTGAGCACATCTGTTTCATATCAAAAAACCCACAAAAACTCAATAAAAATGGTCATGAAATGTAGGTAACCATTACACTACTGCAGGGTTTCTACTTTAATGATTTCAAATATAAACAAACAAAAATGCATTATACTATACTAATGATTAGCTCTCAGACCAAAAAGCAGTGGCATACATTCTTTTGTGAAAAAGAATAAATAAATTAATTCTTAATTAATAAAACAATTTAAAAGTGAATGTTTTCTCAGTTTGGATAAATTGAAAGTGTGGCTACACTGCACAACAGCAGATGAAATTATATTCACTTGCTAGAATGAAAACAGAAATATCACAGGGATTCAAATTGTCAAGATTATACTATCTTTTATTAATACCTTCTGTGAGGCAATAGAACTTGATAGATTTTTACCAAGTGCCACCAATTGATATTTAACAGGGTTCAAAAATCTGTTAGAGGTAGTTTCCTAATGCTTCCAAGTTAGTAAAAAGAAAATCCCATGTTATTTGCTTATCAGTAATTTATAGGCATGCATGTGTCACTCCTTGGGTCATACTACTTCCACATTTGCTACAATGCAAAATATATGACAAGATTTGGGAAAAAAAAAATTCTGTGAATAGGAAATCCTGGAATATTCCTGCATGCACAAGCTCTTTGCTTTATCTTCAGTACATACCAGTGTTGGAGAATTTTGATCTGGCCAAAAGGATTCAGGAACAGGCCAATGACCTATAGGAACCCCAGTTTTAGGGTTTGGTCTGACATAGATAAGTTTGTGACAGCTGTGCCAAGGTTGTGGTCCAAAGGGTCTGGATATCTCCACCTGCCCATCTACAGAAGAGAGAGACAGAAAAAATAGTGTTAAAACTCAAGAACAGTATTCAGTAACTTCTGTGAAGAATTAAAGACCTATACTCCCAGGGAAGCCCTTCCTGTAGTTAATATTATTTCTAAGAATAGCAGATTCAGTAAGCATGTCTGCAAAAACACAAACTAAGGAACCAAATAAGCATTGAATGTTTACAGGGTGAGAGCTCAAAGGCAGTTATCTGGAGCCCTTCATAATAATGTTTCTTTTTCCTCCATTGTCACTAACAGATAACCTTAAAAAAATCCAAGCATTAAAGAAGTGATATACATGACTAATACTGCTGGGACTTTTTATTGCAGCAAAGTAAAACTTAAAAAATCTCACAAACTTCTCAGTAACAACCAAAGAGGGACCTAGCTAAGCCATTTAGATTGAGAAATTAAAGCCACACAGGTGTATCTGCTATTTTAACCCTTAACATAGCCACTTTACCCACAGTGCAGAAAAAAGGATAAGCCCAGGTCTTTCTGTATCACATTATTTACATTTCCAGCTGGTTGAAAACTGCTTAAAGCCCATAAATCCCTTTAACTATGCCTGTCACTAACAAATGCATTGAAGACTACCTGAGTGGTTTGACCAAATGCAGAGATGTCTGGCAGCTACAGCTGTATTTTGAAACACTACAAAGAATTTCAGAATTAACAGGTAGATCCTTTTTCTAGTGAAGCCTTTCAAATTGCAATAGTTTCCCTTTCAACTTGACAACTAGTACATTAAGTTCACTAAGTTACATTGATGACAATCATCCTGTTATTTGATAAAACAGTGTAAGAATTTCAAGTACCATCAATTGGTGAGGGATCTGGTCCAGCTTTTTCAAAATTTATTACCACTCCACTTTGCACTTTTTGCACCAGTGACTCAAGACACTGATTCAGCATTCTTGGAGAGCACACACAATATGATCGACCTAGAAAAAAGCAGTCAGGGTTAAAGCTCCTCAGCGTGTCTGCCCCTATTTTAACTTGGATCATTGAAAATTGTTCCCCCACCACACACATTGATTTATGTATGAATCACTGATTTAAAGCTTCTCCTAAACACTCCCTCTTTTTTTTAAGCAGCAAGACAGCCCTAGTGAAGCACTGACAAGTACCTATTGGAAATATTTGCATTTTAGACCCTTAATGACTAACTCAAATTCTTGGTTGCATTCATGGAAAATGGGCTCCCCCTTGTGACAGACATCAATACTTAAACTGTCCACAAATTTCAGTCAAAGCACTTGCCAGTACAGCCTACATGCTGTCAGAAAGCAGAGGAATCAAATTCTTTTGGAATACTTTTTAAAGTCCTCTGTTCCCTCTCAGTCACATCCTCTCTGATGCATCAGAAGAATCATCATACTTTTAAAATGTGATAAACTCAATGCCTGAGTTTGATCTGGAATATAATTTCTAAGATATTAGCAATATAATCTGTCACTGAGAGAAGTATCAACTCTGCAGAATTATTATGCATTCTGAAATCCATTCTGCTTGGTCTGGAGGGGAAAAGCCTAAAACAACCCACATCCTCCACTTTGGCTTTTTTGGACCAGAGTATGACTGTGTCTGTATGGAACTGTACTGCAGAACAGACTCCATCACAATTTCTAGTTGCAATATCAAGGTGTAGTAGAAAAAAAAATAAGTTCTCTTACAAAGCATTTCTGAAGAAAGTAGATTTACTCATCCAAGACAGGAACATTTAATTGTCTGTAGCTTTAACACTGTGTCTTTAGTTTCACTATAACAGTCTTGAGGATTTTACAAGTACTGTAAGAACTCAGAAATACTTATTCCATGGCATGGAATCACACAACTAATTGAACTAAACTGAATTAAATCTACGCTTTAGAAAGTGATGACTTGTCAAAGGAAACAAGAACACTCACCTCCTGTGACTTCACACATAGGTGTGATAGCAGAATCATCCACAGGTACCCCGGTCATCTGCTCTGACTCTGGTGCTGTAATACCAGGCAAACGAAGAACCAAAGCAAATAACCTCTGATCCCATCGAAAGGGTTCCTTAGTCAACTCACTTCCAGGTAAAGGGGAATTGAGAGGTAAATGGAGCTGGAAAGGGATTTAAATCTATGAATATACAGCTTTTAAAAGAAACAAAAATTCAGGTTACATAGCAACGGCAATTCACTCTAAATAAGCACACTTCTCTCTCCACACCCATTTAACACCTCGTTAACCAAAATGAGACAAGCTTCTAAAGGACAGCACAAGGCATTCAGAAGATTCTAGATGCTCTTTTTGCATCTGGATGCTTCACACAGACTAGTGGGGAAAAGAAAGCTTGTCCAAGCACTTAACTAGAGAAGTCCTGAACAGATAGATTTGCAACAAGTAACTGCAAGTTTCAGAAAATTTGATTCATCCCCGGCTGATAATACCACTGTCAGCAAAGGCAAAATTCTCATTTCACCTGGAATATTTTTGTTTTGCAGCAACAAAAAGGGAAAAAAAATCCCCAAAACAACCACTCAAGCGGTGCAGACAGTTCCATTAGCACATCAAATACAAGGGGGTTAAGCCCACATGCTGAAACAAATTCAACATGTCCTCATTTTCTCTCATGAAGCATTCAAAAAAATCCCAATTCTCAAACCTCAGCTAGCAAGAAAGCACTAGTCTGCTCCAAAACTTGATGCAAATTCACACAAGCGCTTATTATATATTGCCTTCATTTCTAGTTCATAGTGGTTAGAGAATTTACAGAAAGCCATTAAAAAAGGTTTTTTGCTTGCTTATTTTTAAGAGATAGCTAGAAAGCATTAAACCTGATTTCCAAAACCAGATACCACAGGTATTTCTATTTACATAATTGCAGCATCTCATACTGGGAAAAATACATCTCTTGATGTTTGAAAAGCAATCAATTTATTGATATAATCTCAAAGCTACGACCATGACAAAACTACTCATAAAACGTGGCCAAGAATCAGAATATTTTGGACTTTTTAGCACACCTGATGATTCCTCCAGAATTTCTCTTTTTGCTTATGCAAGCACATAGTATACGTAAGAACAAAACTTTCTCCAGATGTTCCATGTTTTACAGGAAACTGGTCAAAGGGAACTCAGTGGTTTATAACTGCTTGATATGCATGTCCTTGCCCTCTACACAGAGCCACAAAGACTGCCTGACAATGGAAACTCAGTTAAAAGAAGTGCCACATTCTTAGTTAAGAGCCTGGAATCCTGACAGTAACAAGACTGAATTGCAAGTACTCCACCATCCTCACTTGGGGCTATTTAGGAATGCCATTCAAGCTTTCCTACTTAAATCTGACTGAAGATAGTATATCTCCAAAAAGTACATTTGATCTGCAAAACACACCTATGTAACAGCATTCTTTTCCTTCGGGTAGCACATTCACATTTTTCACTATGTACATTTTTATCTATATAAAGTATCCCACTGGATCCTGCACCAACAGTATCCTGAGTTCAGTTTACCTCAAGCTACAAAATATTTTGTTTGCCCAGAGAGAACCCCAAAATCAAAGGGTAGTCAGAAGCTGGCCATTGCATTATGCACATATTACTATCAAAAATATTATCAAACTGTAAGACAAAATGCAAAGCAATCATCAAGTCAGATGTCCTTACCTTCCTTAATTTAAACCCAGTTAAGTTTAACATCCTTAAACATGTATACTGGCAAAGTTCTAGATCCAAACCACCTCATTCACATTGGTCTTGTCACCTCCAGTTGCATTTTTTTTTTTATCTGGTATTGTATTACCATAGCAGAAACTAAGATGAGCCTAGAATTCTACATCTTGCATTTCTTTTTTTTTCCCCCCACACACATTTTAATATGAAGGCATGCACAAATTTTCATCTTTCTCAACCACCAGTATGAAAAAGTTAGACTGAACTAATTGAGGGAAGGTTATTTGCCAGCTGTGGTCTTCAACATGTGACTGTACATAGACAACAAGTGTCCTCCCAGCTTAGTACTAGAAACCAGGTGTTTAGTCTCATCACTTGTTTGTAGGAGCACAAAGAAGTCCTACCATTCCTAAATATCACAATGATAATGCTATACACAATCAGTGTGTGCCTTATGCCACTCTTCCTGCCTTTAAAACAACTAAAATATTCCAGAACTTCGAGGAGGCAGAAGATGAGTGCTCTAGATGTTCTCTTCAGTGCAAGGTCATCGGTGAGCAGCTTTGTTTATTCTCAATCCTTGTAACTACCTACATTTATGCAATCATGAGAAGCAGCACAGTCTAAAATCCAGGAGGGAGGGAAGAGGATCCTAGACATCCTAGGATGAAAAAAGCTAGATAAGCATTGGAACACTCTGCACTGGCAGGGCAGTCTGACAAAGACAGTAATCGCCTTCTGGCAGTGGCTGCAAGTAGGGGCTCATCCATTAGAAGGAGCACCAACAGCACTGCTTAGGCTTGAAAACCCAGGTAATAACCACCTCATAAAAGGGTGTTAGAAGAGTAGGCACTAAAATAAATGCCTACAGTCATCTTCTCTTTTGTATCAAAAAAAAAAATCTATTGGCAAGTAACCTTCCTTGCATGTTCTTCTGGTACTCAAAAAAAGTCATCTCACATTCCAAGCAAATGCAGCCTTTCATCCTTAAAGGACAGGTAACCATTCAACCCAGCTGAGAATATCAGCTCTTGACAGACTGAGGAACTCTACTTAAGAGTTATCAACAATATTATGTTTTCCCATCTTTCCCTTCCTATCCTATGTAATTATAACACATAGAAAGACACAAATTGTTCTTCCATGGGAGATAACTCAAGGAGATCCCAAAGACACCAAGGTCAACTGACACACCATGTCAATGTCATGATATACTTGGCCATTCCAAAGCCAGCATTAGTCATCACCAAGTACTCACTGAGCTGATAGCTACACATCAAGAATTCACACATCAAGAGCTCTGTAGCTCAGTGTCAAGTGCTGTGAGCCCAAAAACTGCTACTAACAGGAATAATAAGGACGAAAAAGAACAGAAACATATATGTAATGATATTTGCCAAGCATTTCTGGCAGCATGTGCTTAGAAATCAAAAATTTTAACTATGATAAAAAACATAATAGAGCATTTAGAGTTCCTGATTTTTCTTGACAGTAAGGAGAACCAGCAGAACCTTGCTGTGACACTTGTCACAGCTGTTGCAAGTGCAATGCAAGGTGATCAGCTCTGGGAAGGATCAATCTGACAATGTCAAACACCTGTGGGATGAAGTCTCATGAAAATCACAGATTCCTCCTGTAAGAGTCTCTCATACGAAGAAGCACTGCTCACGCTTTTTGTTGTATAATCATTTATCAGAATGTATCAATATGTTAATAACTCCATTTCAGTCTTGCAGACAAGTTTAATGCTACTTAGAGGGTATGTAGAGGGATGACAAGGGAACATAGCTGAGCAGTTGTAAAGCTGGAAAAATATGCTATTTCATAATATGAAGAGGGATAAGAAATCCTTTCAAGCATTTAAACATTTCTTTAACAAAAGATGAAGATAGGGCTAAGACTGAATTAGAAGGATCAGGCCAGAAGTGAAAGCCACTCCATAAGGAACACATAACATGAGACCAGCTAATTAATGATGGTTTGCCAATAGCATGAGCCTATCCCTCCTCAAGTTCTGACTGGAACTAGCGAGTCCAGGGAAGAGTCTGGTTAACAAGCCATGCAGAACATAGAATTGATGCTGGCACTTTTCAGTGCATTGGCAGTGATGCATTAAAAAGATGTGCCAGAAGAAACAGAACTGGAAGTGTTACTGACTTGTGCAGGTAGAGAAAATTGCATAGACAAAATACTTCCTGTTTTCTGTTGGAGTAACAACACTTGTGAGAGACAAAGCAGCACTCACTGAAGGGCAAGGCTCTATCTGCAACACCCATTTTAAAGTCCACAAAGGAAAAGGACATCTGAAGAATTCAGCAAGAGTTCTGGCGCATACTGTTGACTGCTTCACACCAAGGCAAATGACAGTGTTCCCATAGTGATAAACTGATTTCATTGGTAAGAATGCAAATGCTCATCTGAATGATAAAGCTTTGAGAAAACTTGCCTCCAGGTTCCATGCTGGCTTCACAGGCTTTCAAAAAAAAAAAAAAACCCAACAAAACACCAAAGCCCAACATTATTGGTTCTTTTGTACATATGTCTTAAAAGAGCTAAAAATATTCTGCCTCAGTCAATGCTAAGTAAAAACATCGTTGTCACAGCCAGTGGGATATGATCATTTCCAACACCAACTCTGAAAAGCCTCCCCAAAGTCAAATCCAAAGAACAGAACAAACATTTGAAAGTGACTGAAAAAGCTTTGTTAGTGAAGCAAAGAGGAGCAATGAACTTCCATATCTCCAGGGTGGTGTTCCTGTACTAATTCTAGTTCATTTCTGCATGTCCAACCTGAGAGGTAACTGTAAAAGACAGTCAAGGTAGACCAAGAAAAATTCTGATCAATAGGACACACACAGACAACAACAAAAGATCATCCCTGAAAGAGTAGCACCCTTCAATGCTTTGTTCCTCTTCTTTGATAGTGTTAAGAGTGTTCCTATCAGTACACTTATAACAAAGAAAAAGAAAAATCACATCCCTTGCTGGGTATGAAACATATACCCAGTACACACATATGGAAAAGCATTGAAACTTGCATTTTGTCTTACAGGAGAAACAGTGGTCACTTTGCCTTCTGGAGGAATGGACACCTTTACATTGGCTAATGTATAACAAAAAGCTCCACATTAATTCACTATTATTAGAGCAAATTCTGCATTTCTAGAACGTAATTTAATAATAAAACTGTAACATTGGGCCCGATTTGACATGATCACGACAACTCTGGGTGTAGCATACACTTAGCAGTCAGCACTTCTCATGAGCCAAGTCTAAATTTAGTAGATTAGTGAAGTCACCAAAAAAAACCTTTTTCTGAACTGAAGTTGCAACAGTTTAAAGATGTCAATGTATGACCAAATGGTTGCCTGACTCTAGGAAAATATCATTTTGTGAAGACTAAGATGAAAAAGTTGTATCCACATTAAAAGGAAAAGGAACTGGCTGGCTATAGAAGTCCTGATTTTTGTTATAAGAGAAAGAGCTTAACTACTAATGCAGCTTTCTCACCTAAATCATTTTGAGTATCAAAAGTGAAAGGAAATGTAACATAGAACCATAGCACTGCATACACTAGAAGGAACACATGACAGCTATACAGTCCAGAGGCTTTTGACTGCTCAAGGCCCCATCCAATGCAGCTTTTACAATCTCCACAACCACTGGACAACATGCCCAGTGTTTGATCACCCACACAGATAAAGATTTTCTTGATATCCAATCACGATTTCCCATGGGACAACTTAGAGCTCTTGCCTCTGATCTCAGCCCTGGGTAGCTCCAGGAAAAGACAAGCTCCCTGTCCCATTCAGCTATTGCAAACAGTAGTAAAGCACTCCTCAGTCTTCTCTTCTGAAGACTGAAGAAACCCAGTTCTCAGTCTCTACCCAGAGGTTTTTGGTTTTACCCCTGAGCACCTTAGTGTTCCTCAGCCCAGTATTGTCAGTGCCAGATTTTACAAGTCAAAGTCATCAGACAACAGAGATTGTTCTCCTCAAGGAAGGACTTACATAGCTAAGAGATTACCCAAAACAGCACTCTGCTTCTAGCAGCACTGTATGCTGCAGAAGACTCTTCAAGTGTCACACTACTCTAGTCTACTCAGTATTTTGGACTGCGCACATTTAATCACAGAATTAATCTGAAAATAGCTTATTGGGGAAAAAAAGTATGATGGAAGTGAGGTTTCATACAGATAACCTACTTGTTACCATGGATCCAGGAATTCCCTTTCAGTTACTAGCTATGCTTGTTAGGAGTCCACACAGAATTATGTGATTATTCAACTCTCTTCCAGTCAGATATATTACAAAAACACTCAAATACCACTTTCCATACAGACAAATTCTGTAAGTGCTGTAAGAATGCAATATAAAACATTATTAGCAGAAATCTGAGTAACTAATAAACAGCAAAGTACACAATCTGTACAGTCAAATGTGGTGCAGCACAGGCAAAAGTCTGAATCCTCCTCTTAAGTTTTAAAATGGACCTTTGGATATTAACCTTTTCCCTGAAAAGGGAATGACTTTGGGATTTGTCATAGTTTGTTTTGGTTGTTGTTTGCTGGTGGTTTTTTGGTTTTTTTGTTTTGTTTTTTTGTTTTTAGTTTTTTTTTTTTTTTTTTTTTTTTTTGATGGAATGGGCACTGAGCTGGCCAGACCAATCCTACCTCTTGCAACCACTTTCATTTTTTTAAGGGAAGAATTTTAAATGGCCAGTAAGTTAAAATAGTACAGTGCCTCGGCATATGCTAAACCTCCGAGTTTGCCAGACATCTGAGTGGGTACTCCATCATACAGAGACGTCAAATTTAAACTGCTCTGCAGATTTAACTTGGAATCTATTTCTTCAGTTCTTATCTCAAATTATAAAGACTACTGAATTGATTATAATTTTTAAGAACTCAGTGTGAGAGTAGTAAGTGTTTTACATACTCCCTAGTGGCCACATCCTTTGGGAAATCACTGCATTAACAGGGGTCTGTACAAAAAACTTACATCAAGACCAATTAAAGACATGCTTTATAGAAATCAATTTCTTCTGCTAACACATTGGAAAAGCCATGAACTCCCTAGACAGAAAGAACAAACTCATTCTACTCAACAGACCAACAATTGTATCACAAGTTTCCTTTGCATGAAGGAAAAAGTTATTTGTTTTTTTGTAGTGCTAGTGCATAAAATTACTTGAAATTAAAATCAAGACACAAGCAAGTTTAAGCTACAAATGAGCATTCTTCTGAGGAGTCACTTATACTCCCACTGTAAACAGTATCAATGCTTAAACAATATTTAATACACATCCCTGTAACCAGAGGTTAGATCTTACCTCTTCCTGTATCCCACTGGTAGTAGTTAACTTACTTCCATCAGTAACTGTTATAATTATTGCCGGCTCCAGAAAAAAAGGGTTTCGTCCCTAAGGGAAAAAAAAACAGTTTTACTCAAAATGATGTAACAAACTCTGTTCAGTCATTAAATATCCACTGATATTCACTAACAAAACAAGAAAGCTTGAGGTATTTATTCTCTTGTACTGCATAGTACAGCACAACGGGTTTCTGAGCCTTTTTACATTCAGACCACGGAAAGTTAGACACTTAGCATGTCTGTATTCAATGAATGCATACAGAAACAGCAAAAATGGTTAACACAGGACTTCAAGAATAATGCTTGCTGAAGTATCCTGACAAACTAGAAGCTGTTAAGAGAAGCAACCATCTCCTCAAGAGGTACTCCTAATTCCCCCTATTCCAGGGTTGATTTCATGTGACTTAATTACTGTGTGTCCAAGTACAGCATTTGCATAGTATCTTGTGATCATGACCTCTGGGTTAAGAACTAATACTCTATGTATTAAGACTGATATAAATAGCACCTGTTCCATTCTGACCAAAGTTCAACATGCACGCAAAATCTACTTCAGAAGCAAATACTTGAAAAACAGATAATACTTAGAGAAAATTTAAGACAAATATATACAAGACAAGATATTCTAGGATCCCAGCAAAACAGGCAGCTAGCCTAGCTGTAGCAGAAACCTGAGGCCAGTTATTGGTATTCCTTTATCTTCTGCCAGTATTCTAGGAGCTTTCTGTGCCTTCTGAAAAAGAACTCCAAAGTATTCTACGGACACATCAACTCCAAGCTTAAGTAACACATTTCACTCTACCTAGGGTTAATAACAGAATAAAAGTCACCATAAGATTTTGTTTAGTAGGTCCTGTTCTCCCCTTGCTAATCTCAAGGCTTTGTTTTAATTCCTCAGGAAACAAAGAAAAATGTAACTAAACCCACAGCCTAGTTCTGCTTATAAAGACAAACTATCTCATGAATGCTTGTGATTTACTCTAAAAACATGGAAAGATAACAAACAGGTTTTAAAAGACCTTTTAAATCAATTTTTAGAATCCACTAAATATAAAAGATCATCTACTGATTTGGTGCTTCAAACAGAACAATTATTTAACAATCTCAAGTATATTTGGTGAAGGGCATCCAGTTTGAATACTGTGGCAGCACTACATTTGGTGGTCAATATTTTCTCAAATCTTAGTGAAAAAAAAATTAAAAGATTTCTTTTCAAATAGCCTACCATAACTACAAAAAAATAGGCAAAAATCAAATTAAAACAACGATCAATCTCTCCATGAAAGCCAAGCTACTTCATAATTTAAATTAAACAATTACTCAAAAGAATTTAGGGCCTCTCAAAACACTCAATTTTAATCAAAATAATTTCCTAAGAATATTTCACCTTATTTAATTCTTCATAGTTACAATGTTTTGCCACCTACTAATAGTTTACTACAACTGCAAAACATCAGCAGGAAGCTAATTACATTGCACTGAAATAATACAGAAAGCAGGGTTTATAACTAGATAGTTTTCTCATGAACACTGACCATAAAAATTCTTGAACTCTACTGCTGTAAATTATTGTAAAAAATAAATTGACACCTGGTAAAAATAATATATTTAGAATATCAAAAGCAAGGCTAAGTTAATATTCTGGTGCAATTTCAAATATATATTTCAAGTATTAAAATTTTCATGTCTGACAACACCTTTTATCTGAATGTCCTCATCTTTAAAAACTTTTTATTCCTTAAATATAATTTGTCTCAATTTTTTCCCATCTAAAGTTTAAGCCTTAAACAGTTTGGTCTTACAATGATTATGAAATTATAAGAAGGAAACAAGAGTAGCTATGCTTGAGCTCCCCACGAAACATGTCTGAGGGAGAAATGTCTTCATCCTCAATCTACTCTTTATAATTTCACAGGCATTTTACATATACAAAGGATAGTCACTAACATATGAAGAATCAACTTGTTTTCAGAAAGATAATCTAAATGTATAATGGAAGAATTTCAGTAAAAATGCCTATTACTGAGATCTACTATTTTTAACTAAAAACTTCCATGTCATTAATTTTTAAAGGCCACTACTGACTCTTCTAACCCTGCTCCTCACCTTAGCTATACAAAGGCATTCAAAACCAATATTAAGTCAAGTATTCCTCTATGAAAACTCCCTCTTTTTTATGTAAGCTCTCAGTAGTCAGAAATCATAAAATTAAGCTCCAGAAGACTTACCAATTCTTTTAACTAAACTGCAGCATCTTTGTCAGCAATTGGTTGGGAAATTTATTTCTATCTAATTAATCTAATTCTATAGTAAACAAATTACTTTCTATTTCTCTTCCCCTAGAAATACACTTTAAAAAACCATTTAGCATTTACCCATCTTGGAAATATCATTCTTTAAAACATAGCAACACCATTGACTGTAAACTCATGGGTAGCTCAATCCAGTCCAATTCTTTTGGATATGCAGAGGAACAGTGAGTGGCAGTGTACACTACAGTTCTTTGGCAGCTTACAGGTATGCTGCAATGCACTGGGGAAAGCATCTCAGGATAACAAGGTATAAATAATAAACCTGCTTACAACTTACTCTGATAACTAGCTAATCAGCATGAGGTTTTATTTATTTCAGAAGCAAATTCTTTTCAACACACTGCTTTTCCTTCTGAAAGTTCATAGCAGTGGTGAAAAAAGGAAGAAGCACCTACAGTTTTAACAGCTGCCCACCCTGCAACAAGGTATGAGGAAGATTTTTTTCATTCACCTGCAATCTGCATTTTCAAGGACAGATGTTCACCAAGACAGCAAAAAACCCCATAGACCTATTTTGCAAACAAAGTTACTTAAAACTCAGCATCAATACCAGGGAAAGCTTGCTTGGCTAAAAAGGAACAAGCAAGAGATTCAAAGCCTTAACACTAACTTATATTACACAACACTTCCATTTGAACAATTTGCCAGCATCATGACTGCTCCAAAACACAAAGCAACTGAGCTGCATTGGTTGCCTTTTCCTTGGTCTCCAGCTGAAGCTGTTCTGTGCTTGGATAACACACAGAGCACCACTGAGCTCCACACCACTCATAATGGGCCACAGTAGGAGACATCCCATGCCACCTCAGCTTGTGTGATGCTCTCAGAGGGAGTCTCACATCAAGCCAGGAGTGTATCAAATTATCAAGACACATTATTGCCTAGTTAAGGCTCTCACAACTAAGAATTCACTCCCACTGGCAAGTAAGCTTTACATCAAATTTCAGTGTGACCAATTAATACACACATGATTTTTTTCCTTCTTCCAAGTGTACAGGTAAAGCAGTTCAAGAGCTACTGTGACCTTCACATATCCAAGTATAAAATACTATAAATGCAGAAAGAGAAGTTGAATTGAAGACTTATCTCAATGCACACATTTAAATACTAATTTCAGAGTCAGAAGTGTTGCAAAACTGAAGAAATTGATGAGGTAGAAGTGCCAAAACACACCAAATCAGAGACTAAAAGTGACACAACAAGCAATTACTATAAAAATAAGTTCTTAGTAGTACAAAAACTTCATGCCCAAGAAAGGTTGGAAGCTGAAAACAGACCTGAAGTGCAGATTTTTAATAGAACATATCACTAGGAATTGGAAAAATGCATTTTGAGATCACAACAAATGACTAAAAGCTATACTTTCATTTCAGTAAACCAAGAAACTCTGCAAGCTGTATTGCACATCTATCTCTCATTATATTATTTCAGCAGAGCATTTTCATTTTCAGAAGTATAAGCCCTACTCTCAGTAAATTTAGACATCTGACTAGGAAATACAAAACTGCAGTATCCATTTTTTAATTCAGTCTTGAGTTTTTTCTAGTTTAGAAGGTCAAGAGTCTCAGAAATTCTCATGAGAATCTGTAAGCAGCCATTGTTCAAAAACATCAGCTTAAAATGAAATCTAAAAGTCAGAATGACAAAATTATTAGCTTTAAAGCTACCTTTAAACTGATAAACAGCTTTAAAAAAACAAAAAACAAAACACTGAGTTTGAATTTCAAAGTAAAACAGATGGTCCAAATTCATAATGGTTTACACTTTTTGCTTCTCAGAAACTTCAGTTATACTTTAGCAAAATCATGAAATGTCTAAGATATGAACATTTATTAGAGACTCCCCTTTATTTGCTCAAGGCAGAACACTATCAGTCAAGTACACAGAGGTATTTAACAACTGTTCTGATCATCAGTTACAGAAGAACTGCAGCATCTTGTGCAGCCTTTTACTTGTCCCACTCCAATTTTCAGCAGCTTTGGTCATTTTCCCTTCTCCCCACAGAATTAATCAATGTAGTTGGCAAGTCCTATAGAACCAACTGTATTTTATGCTTTTGCACAATTGTTTCCCAAGTCAAAAACACAGCTGAATATACAACGTTATTTTAGCCAATTTATACCTGGCAATAAAACTCTACAAAAATTACTTTGCCTTTAAGGATTTTGAAATGTATGTAGACACACACCATAACCATGCATATACATGTAATGCACTACAGTACTGGGAATGAACATGCTTTCAACTTTGGTAGATCAGTAAATTCTTTCCTATCACTCAATAAGAAGCAAAATGTCTTTAAATGGAAGTTTTCCCAGATGAAGTTACTCTATCACCTAATTAATATCTAGCACAAACACTGTAAAACTTTGACCTATCAGAACACAAGGAAAAATATTCTGGGGGCAAGGAGTGCAAGAAGAGCAGACCAACTCTACTAAAACTTTTGCTTTGATAAATCTGACTTCTCACAGGATATGTCAAAAGTGCGTCATAATTCTGTGGCCAGACTGAAAAATACAGCACCTCTAAATTCAGTCACAGTGTTATCTAAGTGACTGAACCTGCACGATAAAAATAACTTTGCAATTGTATTTATTTACTATGTTTGGTTTAGAACTGAAATTGATACCTTGAAGTGGAAGCACCTCAGTGTCAGAGAAATGTCTGTGCTTTCAGCCTGAGTAAGAGCTGAAGAACATACAAATTCTGTACAGGCTTAAGATCTGACAAGATGGACTTCATGCACTAAGTTGCTAACTCATCTGTCTTGCTATCCATAAAGATTGCAGTATGCCCTGTTGATGCTGTTGGTTATTCAATATATAACACAGTTTTGCAGTGGTGGCAGTTCTATCTTAGTAGGAGAGGACCAGATATTTGTACAGCAGATGTACAAATCAGATCACTTTCAGTAGTCACACAAGAAAGTTCAATGAGAGCTACACCAACCATTTAGAGTTTTACAGAAGATAAGTGTTTTTAAAATATATTAAGATTTCAAGCCATAAAAGAAATTCTAATACAAACCAGAAATTTCCCTTGATGCCTGATTAATGACAAAGGCAACACCACCAGTCAAAGAGGAATCTTATGAAACAACCTAGTGTAATTTATGGAATGGGGCTTTCATTATCACCAAGGGTTTTTCTGAAAGGGCTGCAGGACAGCAAGATGATTCTTACTATTAGAGCTAGTCCACACAAACCTGCAGTATGGACAAGCATCCTCTGTCATAATACAGAAATCTTTTAGCTCTCCCTGCAGTACCCAAGATGGGAGAACTTGTGCTCTGCCTTTCGTTCATGCTAGGCAGTTGGGAATACTACCTCACCAAAATACAAGTGTCAGAAAAACACAGGAAAATTCATCACCTGTTAAAGAAAATTTGAGAGATCACCTCACTACAACCAAAAGAAGAGAATGCTAAATCTTAAGGAGAAAACTACTATCAGAAAAGCAGGTGATAGTGCAGGCGATAGTAACAGATTTTACAAGACCCAAGTGTAGTCCCAAGAACTATAAATATCTAGTTCCTATGTAATAATATACACACCCAGGGTGAGTAAAAAGACCACATCTCTTCAACTAAGGGATGAGGGAAGGAAACAGGTTTGACAAATATTTACAGAGTCTTAACTGAGCCCAATGCAGCATCTGTACTATGAAAACGCCAACTCTCAACATCACCATCTGTTCTCCCAAATTACAACTTACACAGGTTTTGCCATAGTTCCAGCTCCATTAACAGCAACACTTATAAACTGGTATTTGGCCAAAATAGCCTGTCAGAGAGTACCTCACCTACATAAACTTGTATTTTACTTTGTAATTGGAACACCAGCCAGCAGAGGGGGCACAAGTTAATAAAATCTTTCCTCATATGAGGTGATTTGAGTAACAAGATAAGCCTGAGGGCATGCTTTATTTGCATACTACCTCAAAACACAGGCACAGGCTAATACTTCCTTTCTAAAACTATATATATAAGCCCCTAAATGTTCTTGTATAAGTACAAATAAGAAGTAATCTATCACTGAACTCTAATTTCTTAACATGTTTAATCTAACAGCTGGTTCCTGATTTCTAGACACCATGGAAGCACATACCATCATTCCACTTCTTCCTTTTTTTGCTGCAGACTGCCCATCTTTAGAAGGCTCAGCCACAAACATTAAACTGTATTACAGAAACATTCCCTTTGCTTTTGAAGCTAACCTCCCCCTCCATCCCCCCAGTAATCTATCTCAAATGATTTTGTCATTTGGAGAAGACCTTAAAAACAGTTTTAAGAAGGCCCACCAGCATTTATCAAGGTCTGAACCCATGCATCTCTTAAACACAACACCAAAAAAAAAAAAAAAAAAAAAAAAAGGAAAATGCTTTTTAAGAAGTAATGATTTCTCCTGCACTCTTTCATATTCTGAAAGCAAAAAAATTGGAACAATTCTACAGTAAGGATTGCTACCAAAAAATATCTTTCCTCCATGAGGTGAGATTACAAAACCTAAATTCAGCTATCCTCTTCCACAGATTAGAGCAAGGTTATTGTAGGCAAATTGATTTCCCACCTTCTAGACAACTCTTTAGTTAACTACATAACAAAGTTACTATGAGTTACTACAATGCCCAAGACATGGGCTAGTCACAGTTTCTTAACTGGAATGCCATGTAGGATTAAAGGCAGTTACATGGTTTCAGTTTCATTTCTTGCTGGCACTACAGATTAGCAGTAGATGAAATAATTTTTTCACACAGTGTTTGTACATACCACTGTTTGGTGGCATGAAGCTTTCTGCATTTCAGGCAACAGGGAACATACAAGGTTATAGACTTAAATATAAAGAAATGTAAAGAAAAATCAGTCAGCAAAAGGCTTTCAAAGCAGAACACAACTGTAATGGCAGACTTTTCCTAAAGCTGAGCCAGAGATCAAAGTCCTCAGCACAGCAGTTACAGAACTAAGGGAGAATTTGTGAAACAACCATTATGTCATAACACAGGCTTCCCAAGTTCCATTTAAGAAAAGGAAATTTAAGGTATTGAGGAAAATAAATGATGTGAAAGCAAGTAATTTTCTCCTTGGTATTTTGGACCTAAGCATTATCTCCAAAAATGTTTTTCACAATAGCCATTTATGACTTCAATTGACTACTGAACCTCCAAACATGTCACCTGAAACTAGCCATGTCCAGTCAAAGCAGTAAAGCAAAAATCAAAGATCCAGTCAGACATCACTTCTATAATTAGAAATGCTAGGGACAAAACAGCTATCTGAATTGCACAAGAGACATCAAACCCATTTTCAAAAACAAAGTCACGGAAATATATCTAAGCATATCAGCTGCTTGCTTTGCTAAAGCTTGCAAGTTTATGTTCTATAGGCAATGATTTCATTACACATCCATCCTGAAACACGGCACGAGAAAATTCACTGTGCTTAGTATCATCTTCATGGATGCTCATAATTTTACATATTCTGAGTTTCCAAGTCTGGCACTGAATGAACTGCTTAAAGATTATTTAATTGCGCAACTTCAGTGATTCTGGAACTCTCTCAAAAAGTTTGTGCCAAGAACAAAACTAAAACTAACAGCAAGAAAACAAAAAAGGCAACTCAAAGCAGACTGAAAATGAGATTCAATGCAAGAACAGACCATTTTGGAATACAAAATCTCCATATTGAATAATACACATGTGACAACAGAAGGCATGTGTTAAGGAAGCAGTTTAAGACCCTGTTCATGTTGAACAATAAAGGAATGATGAATACATAGTAGATTTGCTAAGACATCAAATGTAAAACCTGAAGATACTTTCATGCCTTCATGTGCCTAAATCAGAGAGGTCCCAACATCAGTAAGCCACAGAGTTTCAAAAATCACAGGTCAGTATATAGGTTTGTCCCGTTTCTTTCATTTAAGAACAGATTTAATTGAGTTTTAAATATCACATTATATAAGTGATAATTTCTTGATTAACTTGCAAGTGTTCCAATTTAGATGAGGTCCTTGGCAAGTTTCAAAAGTAAAGTTGGTAAGTTAAAAAAGTAAAACATGCTCAGAACAGGGATTTTATACGTAATGAATAGCAAGTAACTAAACAGTGACAAATCATACTGAAATGAAGAACAAAAGGCCACTAACATTTGAATCATTGAAGTACTGATGTGACAGATATATAATCCCAGAAGGGGAAGCACTTTAATTTTTTCTTAAATTAAATTAACTACACCTAAGCAGCAAAATCAACTGCAATCACAACCTGTATCTTATTTTTAAGGTAATGGAAATCATAACTTATAGAAAAAGATATACCTTATCAGTTAGTTACAGATTAATAAATGCATCATTACTGGAATCATCTGAAATTGGACAAACAGCCAGTAAGTTACAGGATTTTTCAAAGTTATTTGAGTGAACATAGTAAATGCGAGCTGCTAAAAATAGGTTCTATTTGAGCCTTTATAAACTTTTTCTAAGGAAAATAAAATAACACAATCCATACCAAACATAACTTTAAAGTCAGCTCCAAAGACTCTGAGTTTAAGATGATTTTGGTTATATTTCCTAAAAATATCTCTGAATGTTTTATTCCAAAAATAACTGACCTTGCCAAGCCCTGGATCAAGTCCCTAATTACAGCAGCCTCTCTGCTTCACAGCAGTGACTTTACATAGCTGGTTCTGGCTCAGTCAGTGCAATTCACAGTGCTAAGCCAGGCCTCTGTTCTCCATATGCTGGAGAAGGGTAACAAGTCCTGCAGTTGCCAGCATGCTAAGTAGACCAAAAAAAAACCTAACCAAAAAACACACCACCAAGGAGAAAAACAGATTTGTACACAAAAATCTCCCCACGTTTTAGGGGGGTAATAATCCAGAGAACTGGCAAGCAGACTAAAAGTGGCTTGACCTGTGAACACAAATTCTTCAGAATAACTTCCCAAAGACATCCCCACAACTCCTTCCTGGAGTTTACTACCACAACAGTAGGAGCAATTTAGCTGTTTTAAACCAATTTTGAGCCACTACAGTTCAGTCCAGTTGATTAATCTCACTGATCACTGATTTATTTTACTACACAAAGTCACACAACTTGAAGCAAGGTTAATGCAACTATGAACCTATGAGAAGCCACAAGTTCCAGAGCAGAGATCTAAGCAGAGTATGCCTTGCAGACAGATGCATATAATCAAGTTGGCATTCTGGGATTCAAAACTGGGAGGGCAGAACTGTTGCAAGAGAGATGCCACTTTTCACTCATTCTGTATACTGAGCATCAGAAAACTACCAGTGTCCTACATGAGTCTAATGGCAAATTCTGTGTTTGTTCAATGTAGCTGGACAAAATGCAGATAATTTATGAATTAACATGTTATGTCACTACCTCTTCCAAATCAAATTTGCTTGAAGAATCTTCTTTCTGTTACTGGAACAGATTGATGAGATTGTTTTTATTGGAAAAAATAAAGTACTTCATGTATGGTTGTTTCAAATTCTTTACAAACATACTGGGTTGGAACTGGACAAGTGATTTTAAAAACATTTAAGACTTTCGTTGAACTTCATTGTGCTGGGAGGGCTAAACAGTGAGCAGTTCCGCCTCACTATGTGAAAAAACACTTGAACAATGCCTGCTCTAACTCTCACTAGAGGGTTTGTTCTAAAACAAAACTAAAAATTTCAAAGATTACATGTTTAAAGTTTATGGTCTAAAAGGTATAAGTTCAAACCAATATGCTTAATTTCATCACACAGCAGAGGAGAATGACTGATTTCTACCAGCACTTCACATACAGATCTTTGACATAAGCAGGCATACAGGTTCATGTTAAATCCATTGCTATTTCTCAAAAAAACAGGAGACTCTGAGATAGTCTGTCATTTCTGCCATTATTGCACTTACACTTGTGATGTTGTTTACTACTGTCTGAAATGACCCCATTTGGTTTTCTTGGGGAAGGCAGGGCAAAAAAATATGAAGAAAAAAAAAAAAAAAGAGACCAGGAGAGCTACTCTAGAAGTGCAAATCTCTGCTTCTACCAACATGAGAAACAAACTGCATGCACAACTGTGCCAGCATGACAAAGCAGGAAACGCTAACCTAAACTTTGGTTCCAAATTTGGAGGCACATGCAGCACAGGCCACTTCAGTGCAGTGTGTTATGATCACAAAATACCAAGACAAAAGCCATATTTCAAAGGATTTTGACTTTTGAGAGCAACAAAATCCAGTAACAATCCTCAAATGCCTCTTGGGAAAATAAAACTGGTCAATAATTGAAAGAAAACAGAACATGACTGCAAAAGCATAATGTAGTTCATGTTAGGGAACAGTATTTCTTTCATGTGTGATTGTTGTGGTTTTATAAGACCAGGAGATCCTAGACAAGCATATAAGCAAGCAATCAGCCTAGAATGTGACTTAAAGCTGTCTTGTGCCTACAACTATGATTAGACACTATCTCCTAGGCATGCTGTTTACCTGTTGGAATACTACAGTATTTAAGGTATTTTTAAGGTATTAAGGTATTATTATAGCAAAGCATCCTGAACTCTACAGACCAATGCCAAGTTCCACTGTGGGAACACATCAGCAATGCTGCTACTGTAGCTATAAACTGGTCTAAACATATACTCAGAACGAACTATAAAGTAGCAGTTAACCTAAGACTGTGTTGTTTGATGGTCATACATGGCATGACCAAAACACTTGGAAAAAACTTAAGTTATTTAAAAGCAATGCCATTATGTGCAGGATGCCCTCCAACTTCCAGCTCTGAGCGCATTTTTAAGTTTCCAAAACATTCTTTAGCAGTTGAATTCCATTTGGATTTTAGCTTTTCATCAAAAAATTTTAGTTATGCTTCTTTTCATACATGAAACACACTACAGAATAAAAGGCTTTCACCAATACTGCACACAGCCTGGTAAATCACCCAAACACCGTTTCTTGCACTAATCTAAATCCAGGCAACATTTTATTCATCATTTTCAAAGAGAAACACCTATTCTAAGTCCACTCGTATTAGATACATTTTAGTTGACTTTTCTGTTTCAGAGCAACAAAATTAGCATGTGCTTTTGTTACATTAGAGTCATTTAAAAGTCAAACTCATCTTACTGCAGTAGTAATGCTACTGAAAAATGTGCAAGATACCCTAGTGAGATTTTTAAAAACTCATAAAGAGCTTATATTATTGAAAAGCACTTTCTATATGCAGTATTAAAGCAATTTCACCTGAAGAATTTGCAAAAATACTTTGAAATATCAACTCAACCACTTTGAAATCCCTTCAGTTAAGTGTATTTTATCCCCTCAAACCTTATTCTATGCAATTCTGCTGAAAAAAAAACCAGTAAGATTTTCATCATTTCGCAAATAACAGGCAATGTGAAACACATGGGGGCTCAGTGAATCAGTCTTAGCAATTTTAAACATCCATCAGATTCCAGTTTTGGTACAGCTATGCTGGTCCTTTGCACATAAGTATCAAAACATCATTTTACCTACCTCAGATTCAGTGCTTAGTCTTAGAAACCTCACTACAAACTGCAAGTAACTGAAGTTGATGGTTAATTTCAACCATTTGTTTATAATTTCATCTATGCTAACAGCTGCTACATTTTGAATATTTTCTGTTTCCACAGAAACATCTATCAGTGTTTAACCCTTCTATCAACTACAACAAGCTGCACATTTGCTACACTCAAAACTATTTGGTTAAATTGTGACTTTTCATGTCCTGATGAACAAGCCATAGTTAGAAGACCTAAGAGTGTATTTCAAGAGGACAAAAAACCTGCCAGTAAAAGGCTTGGTATTTCAGACTACTTCAAATAATGGAAAAGCTGAACTGGAGAAAATAAGAAGTCAATTATCTAAGTGTAAACTGGGCTAATGAAGTACCACATTTTGTGTTGTCACAGTAAACCCTTACTGAACTTGGTGTGTTTTAAGTGATTTCTTCCTAAGCTCCCCATAAAAATGCAGAAGGTGAAAAGGATTGCTATTTTTAGTGAAGGCTAAAAGCTGACACCCTATTTGAAGGTTCTTTTTTTCTGCTATCATAATCATCACAAAGCATACTAAGGAGAGAAAAACTATTATTGGATCCAAGCAGTATATTACTGAAATTATCAATCTCAAAACACTGCCAAAGTTTAAGGAACAGCCACCTTAAAATGCATACTTTTCAAAACCATTTTTTTCTTTACAAAACACTCCAAAACAATTCAATTTAGCAACTCTGCAGTATGACAAAATATTTAGAAAGCCATACCATAGCATATCAGAAATAGCTTATGAAAAAAATCTTCCAGGCTCTTGACAATCTAAGTGTGTTGACAGTGTCCTTTAAGATCTAAACTTGAGATCCTGTGATCAGCTGATGACATGGTAACTCAATCTTTATGAGTAACTAAGCCAGTACTTATTTGCTTAAAGAACAGTATGATAAACTCATAATAAAAATCCAAACATGAAAGTAGCAAGAAAATATGAAGCAGATTTTCCTTAACTCCAGAATGACCATTTGCCATCATTCTTGTTCAGAAGGTCAGCTGATGGAGAACTCTGGTCAACTTTAGAAGAAATCGAGTATAGGGAGTTACTCTGCCATTTAAACAAACAGTTCACACTCAGCAGGGGTACAAGATATCACAGTAGTGGAGACATAACCAGACAATCCCATCAGGCTTGTATCATGTCATTTGCATGTGTAAGTCTGGTTTACAATTCATTTTTGTGTAAAAAGTGGATCTTGGCAAATAGCTTAGAAGTTTGTCGATACACCCAAGTACAAGCATGAGAGTCAAAAGATTTTTAGCCAGAGAAATTTCCCACAGAAGATTAATAAAAGTTTGGATTTTATTACGTCACATAATACCACTCCTAAAATGGTCTACATGTTGCTCTTTTTTTTTTGCAAAATTATCTTCTTACTCTGACATACTCAGTCTCCAAATATCTGCCTGCTAAATTTCAGTTAACTACAGTTTTTATAGTCCTATTTGTAGCTGCTTTAAAAAAAAGAGTTAATCAGCAATTTATGTTCTGAGTGAAAACTATTTCAAATGCAATTGAGCACTCTAACTTGTATTTTCCTGAACTTTTAAGTTTCTCATACTGTGTATGGTTAAACACCCACTTGTCTGAACTAAATTTTAGGTGGTAGTCAAGAATAACAGGGAAATGACAGGCTATCAAGACAGTTTTAAAGACCAATGTGAAGTTGAGGACAATTAGCTGCCCTAGATCTCATCCTCCCAATACTGAAGGATCAGTTAACTGTTGTGGAATTTGATTTTTTTTTTAATTGCTATTTTGGTTAGAATAGCCAAAACGGGAACCTTTGACTTCAGCAGTAGATAATCTGCCACTTGCAGTATGTTAATCTATTTTTACAGACACTAAAAAGAGTTAGAATTTCTATTTAGTCACCTGACTGCACATGTGAATACCTCGTCAACAGACAGCTCCACATGTGGAATGGAGCAAAAACGTGCATAAGGGTGGGTTCAATCCCAGAGAGACTTACAACCAGAACAGACCAGACAAAGAAAAAGTCATTGTTTCACAGGCAAAATAGCAGCTATTGCAGCAATGAACACTACTAGTGAGTCAAAACAGCCATGACAACTCAAGTGTCCACTTGAGTAGCTGAGCACAGCTGGTTCACAAAGAGCAAATTATTTGGCATGGGTTTAATTACAATAATTATCAGTAGCAATGGGAAAGTGCAAATATTTTGTGTATGGGTCTACAGGGGTTAGGTGTTCAAGAAAGATTCATATAGCTCCTGTAACTAAACAAAAGCACCAGAAAAATGGTGAAATTACACACAGATGTATAAGGACAACAGATGGCCATAGGAAAAAACTCTATGTGTGGAATTAGCACTTTAAAAATTTAAAGTTTCATCACTAAACAAGCATTTTAAAAATGTTTAGGCTCATTTGATCATCTTGTGGGGAAGCCATATAATGCAGCATGACAAATTTCCATCACAAACATGGCATGTTATCACAAACTCTGCTTAGACTGGAAAGAGAGAGGGAAGAAGGAGGACTCATGTTCATAACCATATTCCCATGTTAAATACCAAGAGCAGTACTAATCCTCAGAGAGTGGACACAGAATTACACGAGAATAACAAAGAAAAAGGGAAGATTCAAGACAGTATGTTCCACATGAAAAGTACATGGTATACTTTGCCCAACACTAGTAGCATCCTTCAAGTCAAACAAATCCAGGCTTTGAGCCAGCACCAGAAAGAACTAAGTCCTAATGCACACCTTGAATCTACAACATCTGTATTTTTGCAGCTCATACTAATGAGCATGAAAGTGCTGGCCCACACCAAAAAACTCTTGTTTTAAAGGGATAGTTGCAATAGAGAGATTAAAAAAGCACAGCTTCTCAAGGCTCAGATACAAGAGGCAGGTTCGTAAAAATATATGTATGCTGAGAAATGTTGTGGTAAACTCAATGGAAAGGAAGTGTTTTGAAAAAGTTGTGCTCCTTTCAGTACTTTTGGACATGCAGTGTTGTTAGAAAAATGGCTCGTCTCCCAAACTGCTCAGCACTGTATAGAGAAAGCAAAGTTTTCATAACCCTATCAGGCTCACCAGCTAAGGTACTGAACACAGACTTGAACTGAACACAAATTTGAACTGAAAAGGTCAACTTGGAGACTACATCCCAACTTAAAAACTGAGAAATGACTGAAATTAAAAAATGAAAAAAGAAAGTTGGGTACGAAATATACTCACTGACTATATTCAAGCTAGCTGAGCTCTGCTTATTTTTGAAGAAGACCCCTATTGAATATTCCATGAAGACGCCACTTTGGACAACTAGCTAATTGCTGTCCCTGGGAAGTTTGTGTTTTAAGATTTTTTCCACCTAGTAACAGTCAACCTACCTGCCCATAGTTGTCTATGCCAGTTACTAATCTATTTAAGTTTAATAAATCAAAAGCTGTCCTTAGGGACTGGCCAAGAGTCGTAAGTCCTTCAGCTTGAAGATTTTTCAGCTCATTCATAAACGTAGCATGGTTTTCCTTCCAGCCAGCCTGCAAAAAGAAACATGAGAAGATTTATTCTGCAGATACGAGTTTTGCCTTCCTGTTAAGCTATAAAGAGCCTTCCCTTCTGCATACAGCTCACTACAGATGCTAAACACAATACCTTAAAAGTCAGTAGTATTTGATGTTGCTCCAAAAAGCCTGAAATTATGCACTTAATCCTAAGAACTCCCCATTTACCAAACGAGCGCTTTTGCTTTGTTCCACGGGACAAATTTCTTTGAGGACGCTGGTGCCCAAATCTTAGAGCTATTTACATCACGCTCCCAGAGCCCTGCTCAGATGGAAGCCAACTGCGCTGTGAAGCGACCTCCAACAGGTTCACGGTCCCGTGTCATGTGGACCCACCGCCCCCTTCCCCCGCGCGGTGCACCCCCCCGCCGCGGCGGGGCCAGGGAAGCGCCGTCCCCTTCCGAGTCCGGGGCTCTCCGGGCTGAAGTCGGTCCTTTCCCCGGCTCGCCCCTTCCAAGCCGAACTCTCCTTGGAGTTGCTGTCACTTCTCCCAACTTGAATAAATATCCCCCACAGTTCATTGCTGCTCGCACACCGCACAGGGGAAAAGCGTCGGCCATGTTGATGTCAGCGCCGCCGCCGGAGCCCGTGTGTGCCGCGCTCCCCCGGACCGCCGGCAGCCGCGGCGGCGCGGGCGGGGGGCGGACGGGCCGGAAGGAGGCCGGGGAGGAGGAGGGGGGGTGAGCGGGGGTTACCTTGATAGCGTAGGGAGGCTCCTCGAAAGTGACCAGCATGTACCTGTCTCCCCTGCTGGCCGGGTCCCGGGCTCGGAGCTGCGGCGCGGGGGACAAAGCAGAGGGTGAGCCGAGAGGCGGCGCCGCCGCCGGAGCCCCCCGGCTCAGCCCGGCCCTCCCCTCCCCTCCCTTCCCGCACACACACGCACTCTCTCGCTCACTCCCGCCCGCCCTCGGCCCGCGCCCCCGGCCCAGGCAGCCCCCCGCTCCCTGCCGCCCCCTCCCCGCCCCGCGCAGCCACTCTCGCTCGCTTTCTCTCGCCTCCTCTCGCAAGGCAGAGCCCGGTACCTTCATGAAAGTCTCTACAGCGCCTTTGGCTATGTCCAGATAGGTGGTGCCCAGATGGGTGCGCTGGTTCATGGAGGCGGACGTGTCTATCAGGAAGAGTAAGATGGGCATAGTGCGGAGGGGCCGGCGGCCGGACGGCTACATGGACAGCGGGCGGGGGCTGAGGGGAGAACCGTGGGGGGAGGTGAGGGGAAGGGGGGAGAGAGAGAAGAGAAGACGGGGGACGGGAGAGGAGTAAGTGGCTGTGAGTGCTGTGCACGGGGAAGGGCGCCTCCCCGCTGCCCCTCTGCCGAGGCGGGGGGGAAGGGGGGGCAGCCCTGCCTGCCCTGCCCTCCTTTGTGTGAGGGGCCTGCTCAGCCCAACACAGGCTGGTTTATGAGGGAGAGGCGGATAGGGCTGCGCTGCTGGCTAACCTTCCCCCCACCACCACCACCTTCCTCCTCCACCGCCGCCCGCCCTCCCCTCCCCCTGTTGATGTTACTCAGAAGTTTCAGGCGGAGCAGCCGGGGCCCCGCCAGCCCGGCACTTTCTCGCTCTGACTGAGGCGCTTCCTCGCTCGCCGCCCGCTTTTAAGACAGCCTGGGTAGGTCGGCCCCGCCCGTCAAGGACACGTCCCCGTCCCACGTGACTGCGTCCTGGCTCCACCATAGGGCGCCGCTAACCACTCATTAGCATATTCAAATCGCCGGGGCGGGGCTGGCGCAGCCGGCGGGGGCGCGGGCGCGCGCAGGCGCAGCCGCGGGCGGGGGCGGCCGGCTGGGGACACGGGGCAGGGCGGGGAGCGCCGGTGCTCGCGTGGATGCGCCCCGTGGATGCGCTCCAGGCGCCGGGGATGCGGACGGGCAGCACGGGCGGGACGGGAGGGACGGACAGGGAGAGGGATCTCTGGCCGCCGCCCCTCTCGCTGAGCTATTTCGAGGGCTGCGGGGTGACGCGTCCCTCGGGGGCAGCGCCCCGCCCGACCCGCCTGCTCGGGGAGGGCGGGGGTGGCCTCTGGGGAGCGCCGGGCCGGGGCGGTGACTCCGGCGCTGGCGGCTTGTCGCCGCCGGGAGAGGCGGGTGAGTCACGGGGGCGGGGGGAGGAGGAAGGAAGGAAAGGAGGGGAGGGCGGGCGCCACCCTCGCCCCGCCTCCGGGCGCCGCCGCTCTCCTTGAGGCTGCGGGGAGATCCCTGCCTGACCCCGCAGCGGGTGCTGCCCCTGGCCGGGAGCAGGGGAGTGCTCTGGGTGCTCTGGGTGAGCTGTGCTGCAGCCGGGTGCCAGCGCAGCCCCGTCGGACCCGCTGCCGAGGAGCGGGGGCAGCGCTCCTCAGGAGAGCTTCGGCTCCTGCAGGCAGCACAGGGGTCGCCTGGGTCCGCTGGGTTTAGGATGGAGAGGACGGTCCGGTGCCACTTTGATGATGAATTCCCAGACATGGTCTGGCCTGGCAGTGATTAACAGTAAGGTTTCTTTCATCTGCGCTAAGACACTCCAAATTTACTTATTATAAATCTTCTAATTATGGAGTGTTCCTTACCAATTAATGACGAAGATGTCTGTTCACAGTTTTTTGGCGATTTGTTAGGGTTTGGGTTTTTTTTTTCCCCAGCAATTGAGACTGCTGTTTCTGCTCACAGCCTTGGAGCAGTACTCCAGAGCCATGTCTTAGCATAATCTGTTCAAGAGAATGCTCTGCTTTCTATCTGACTGATTTTTTTCCCCTGATCCTGCTGATGTGCTCCCACAGCTACTGCACTAGAAGGTTTAAAGCCACTGTGCTCCTTCCTTCTCCCAATATAAAATTGGCAGTGTTCTCGCTTGATCTTCCAGGCAAGATTTCTGTCTTGTTAGGCAAGAGCTTGATGGGGCTATTTTACTATCCTTTTTTTTTTTTTTTTTAAGACTAGTAGGAGATTAGCATTTCTAGGAGGAGAGAGTGGTAGAATCACATTTCCATTGCAAATTGGTATGCATTCTTATGCCTTTGAGCAGCTTATTTTGGCTTTCCTGTTGGTGCTGTACCTGTGACCTATGCCATCCTTTCCTAGGCTTTTGGGTGAAATCAAGGACAATTCCTTTCAGCCCAGTTTACCATTCAACGCCAATAGAGTATCTCCAGTCTTAAGGACCCCGGGAGAACTGGGAAGGAATCTTTGGTGTTGGTGCAGACCAAAATACAGCAACTTTGGAAGTAACTTCTTTTACTGTGTTTCTCATTCTGGATTGTGCTGCTGGTGGTGAGAGTGGCCAAGCTCACATGCACCCAGTGGCTCTTGAGCTGCTTGTATCTTTCCAGTTCAGTATTAGAGCTCTAGCAATGATGCTTGGTCTCATGACCTGCAGCAGGGCTGTTCTGGTACAGGTCCTACTGTTTAATCTGAATCCCTCCTGTCAGAGGGAGAGAGCCAGCAGGTGCCACAGAGGCGACATTGCTGGGTTACCCTGGAATCCAGCTGCATGCCAGTCCCTGCTATACACAGTAAAACATTTTGACTAACAGAGAGGCTTGGTTCACAGTCATTTTCTCTCCACAGAGGTATTTTGGGATACCTTCTGTCTCCTCAGATCCCCAAAAAAACCTAAAGGTATCTTCTGCAGCTCCTGAAGTCAGTGAGACTGGCTGTTGGAAGAGTAGTAATTGTCCCCCTAAGGTTGGGGGATTCAAGTTGTAGGCTGCAGTGCTGCTTTAGCAAATCATGCCTTGGGATTAGTAGTTTCATTTGGGAGTAATGTTGACTTGAGTGTATCATGATGGCTGGCTTCCTTTGAAATTTCAGAGATAGGCACATTGTTCAGACATGCCATATTTTATCTATTTGTATGTTGCTGATATTTCATTTACTATCCTAATAAAACCATTATCACTTTTATGTGTAAAACATCAGGCATCTTCTTGGGGAATGTGGAAAAATGGGAAATCCCTGGAATAGTTCCTTCTTCAAAGTGCTGGAAAAGAGGCATATCAGAGTCCTTGCCATACCAAGAAAATGTCATGGTGAAAGGCAGCCTGAGTCATGAAGACTTTGCATAAATCCTGGAAGGCCATTTGGAATGTTTAGGTTTTGTTGCCAGTAAATGAAAAGAGTTCAGGGAAAAAGCCGTGTTCATTCATGTAGTAGAATCAGTTATAAACCAGCATGGATTCTGAATCAACTTTGAAAATTGCAAGCTGTAGGCATGCTGTAACTGTCTTGCCAATGGAAGAGGAAGGTGAGACTGAAGCAGCTGGCCCTACTCTACCCCTAGTTCCCTCAGCACTGGTAATTATCACTGATGGAGGAATCACACAGACGAAACTTATACACTGTTCCAATGAAATTTATACAAGGAAACTACTGTGCTTTTCTCTATGCTTTTTGCATTATCTTTGAGGCCATTTGGAGCATTCAATCCTTCTCACTCCTATGCATCTTATATTAGATCCATATTAGATCTGTTATAGGGCAGAATCACGGCTGGGTGTGTGTTGTCTGTGGTAGGCATGGGTACTTTGCTGCTGGGAGCAGGCCAATTTGACTAATATTGAGAAAGTTTCTTTCAAAGACAGGTAATTAGCCCAAGCCTTGACTGTGCATCAACCCCTTGATGTGAGAGTCATAATGGCTGGTACTGCCATCAGAGTTGCATTTATAAATCTGTGTGGGAGACTGGCTGCAAAGGAACAAACCCCAGTGATATTAGTGCTTATGCTCATTACTGGCAGAGCTGACACAGCTGAGCAGGGAGAGAGAGTGAGGCTGCCACCGAGAACAAATGCATCTTTCTTTTTCTTTAATATTGTGGGCAAGGTGACACCCCATGCACAGTCCAAATGAGCCAGTTCTACCTTTTCTCCTGAGTCAAGATGAATGATTTCAGCAAGCTTCTGGCTAGAGGAATGCTCTTCTCCAGCTGTCCTCATGAAGCAAAACATTCCACCTGCTTCCTTACAGGTTTGTATTTTTTGTACATTCATGAGGAAGCATGAATGTATATGTATGCCTAAGAATGTTTGTTTTCTCATCTTCAGAGAATAGGTGTTTTCCATCTGGGGACAAATAAGGTAGTATTGAAGGTGGATATTTATTTTACATTTGAATGCTAAGTCAATAAACAAAAAAAACCCAAAAAAAACCAAAAAATCAAAGTGTAAAAATATACCTAAAACCCCCCATCATTTAAAAAAAGCTGAAGAGCATTTTTCTACTATTTGCTGTTACAGTGTTTTTCCTTAAATAGCTTCTTCTCCATGTTAATGTTTTTAAGATTTTTGTTGTATTATCACATAGTGTTGGCCTTATTTTGTCCTAAACTTCAGGCTTGAATGGAAGATGCTGTGTTAATGACCTTCAAGCAGGTCTGAGAACTAAAACTGATAGGATAACTTTTTTTTTTTTTAATTTGTCTTTCTCCTCAATATGAAATTATTTTCACAAAGAAAATTTCCAGATCTTATTCAGTTCAGGTCCTAATGATACAGTGAAATTTTTCCAGGCTTCCTTTAGAATACAATTCTGTAGCCTTTAGGACTGTCATTATTAAATGCTTCCCCCCCATTTAGCAGTAGTATTTTCCATTCTCTAATTTAATTCTACTGTGTATCATTAAAACATATCTCTTTATACAGCATTCTGAGTTTCAATTTATATTTTAATACTTATGTACTTTTTTTTTTTTTTAGTCTTCCTTTAGCCATGTTCTGTGCATTCAATTCACTTGTTTTTTGCTACAAATAAAATTGTATTGTTTCCTTGTCTTACATACATGACAGCATATTTTTTTGGGGCAGGGTTGTTTTGTCCTGTTTGTTTTTTTTACTAGTGTCAATGCAGCAGGGTTTGACCATAATTTTTTCCTCTTCCTGAAATTCTTAACAAAGATAGCCTGATTTAATCCTATAATTCAGGCAGCCTAGGTAAACAGAAAACTTTTTCATGTATTCTAGGACTTGAATGAGGATGCCTATTTTTCCAAGATTTGCAGTGACTGCTGCCTTCCTTTGAAACTAGCACCTTTTAGAAGCCTGTACTTTGGGTTCCCTGGCACCAGAACACAGTGAAACTACATCTCTCTGCAGAACAATGACCTCTAAAATAAGTGCCATTCTGGCTTCTCTTGGCCCATCTTCAAAGACAGCCTCTTTTTCATTGTCCATCTATTAGGAAACCCAGAGGATAGCCTTTGAAGCTTCCTAGGGATTTTTTGTATTCCCCACCACCCCTCCAGTCATCCAAATCCCTTGCTGTATCCCAGCTTGGGAGTTGGAACTGCAGTGAAGAACAGCTAATGTGCAAATGCAAGGAAATGGGTACAACAGGAGTTTGATAGAGCTTGTCTTCTAACCATGCAGACTTGAGTGTAGGTACTGGGAAACTTAAGTTCATGAGTATTTATGAAGTACTTAGGTACTTCATAATAAAGATGCATAATAATATGATGCATAAAAATAATGATGGAAATGCACAGTAAGGTTATTTTCAGAGAAAAAAACTGATCTCTTTGAGGTCATCTGGCCATGACAGCAGAATTCAACCAGTTAATGATGGAGAGGTTGCAAGGCACCTAATAGAAGATAAAGAAGCTTCTGAAATTAGATAAACTGTGTTTTATATATGCCTTTTCTTTACTATTACTGGTCACCTGTTGAACGGTCTAGACTATGCACTGTCTTCATATGTATTTAACAGTGTTTAACAGAACAATACCTCTCCTGCTTGGTACCATGGAGGAATATTAAATGCAATATGTAAAATCTACTGAAAACTTTTCAAAATCACAGTTGCAATAAGGTAGTACACATGAGAATTTAAATAGATTTACTGTTCTTATTTATCATTCCTGATGTGTTACATTGCTCCTTTCATTTAAGTTAGGGTTCTGGTCAAGAACAAAACCCTGTCTCACTCTGGGCCTTTAAATTAATCTGTGTCCTGAGTATCTGAGCTGGTGCATCAAGATCCAAAGGGAACAGAAAACACCCTCTAGCATAAACACCATCTAGCATACAACAAGGCCTTCCTTCCTTCCTTCCTTCCTTCCTTCCTTCCTTCCTTCCTTCCTTCCTTCCTTCCTTCCTTCCTTCCTTCCTTCCTTCCCTTCCTTCCCTTCCTTCCCTTCCTTCCCTTCCTTCCCTTCCTTCCCTTCCTTCCCTTCCTTCCTTCCCTTCCTCCTTCCCTCCCTCCCCTTCTTTCTCTCCCTCTCATTTTCCATCCTTGAGAAGGTGGTGGCAGCAACCCATTCAATTACTGATACTACCAGAATGCCCAGGAAAATACCAGTACAGACTTACCAGTCTCCAAGGTCAGGAGGAGTCTCCTGCATTCACTAAACCAACAGGTTTGAGGAGACTTTTGCTTGTATTGCCAGGGCAAAAAAAATCTCTTGCCAGAATGGCCAGAGATAATAGTTAGGTCTATTGAAAGTCTGAGAAAGATCATTTGTAGCAATCTGCTCTGGTTTGGGGGGTTAATGCATCCTCCACACAAATACCTGTAAAAATGTTGCCATGCAGGCTTTCCTCAGGATGACAGGAACAGAACTGTGATACTTTTCCTCCACAACACCACTTTTAAATGATCTTTGAGGTGGTTGCTACAGCCCTCCCAGGGAAACCCTTTCCTGTGCTGGCTGACTTGAGCAATCCCCTGTCACTGTTCCAGGGATTGCTTTTGTTCATTCCTCCAAGCATTCCTTCTTGCCTGCACTACCAAGTTTCATTAGCCCTGGAAATCATATCCTTCCTGAAATGCTGGACCTTCCTGCACATTTCATAGCATAGCAACGTAACTCCATTACCATGGATCCCAGACACAGGCATGCCGAATTTATCTAACTAATCAAGCAGCTAAGGGACACCAATTTCAGCAACAGTCAGCTTGGATTATAAAGCACTTACAGCTAAAATGTAGCCTAAAGCACTTCCCAGGGAGGCAAACCAGTGAGTTGGGGGGTTTTTTGTTTGTGGTTTGTTTGGTTTGGGGTTTTTTAATGGCAAATGTACTATGTATAGTCTTGGTAAACAGACAAAATTATTCATTCATCCATAAGCTGATGTATCACACCTGCGTGTGGTATTTGCAAGCTGGGAGTTCTTTCTTTAAAATACTGCCTCACTATAGAGGTCTTTTGTCCAACATTTACTCTGAATGTGATTATTATGCATTGCCATCTTTTGCCCAAAGTCAAAATACACTGTAAAATAAAGATGCACTCTGATGCTCCTACAAAGCAGCTGGCTGATGACTGATGTTGAATGGAATATGGACCGGTTGATCTTTTTCCACTTAGCAGTTAATAAAAACTTAATCAAATCTCAACTAGTAGCTAATCAGAAATCTCTACAAAAGCCATCTATAAAGCACAGACATAGGTCTTCCAGAAAACAATTAACCTTATAAAGCCTCTCATCCAGAGAGGACATCTGTCATCTGTATTTCATGCCTTCAAGGACCTATGTCAAGGTATTTGGGACTGTTGCTGAGCATGTAATTCAAATGCAATTAAAATTAAGTGAGAGGATTTTATTTTTTCTTTTCTACTGTTACAATCCCATTGAAGCCCTGATATAAGGCCTATTTGTCATAGAAAACTTTAGTGGGTGCCACAGTGAGCAAATCTGTCCTGCACCAATTTGCAGAAAAATAGTATCTTGTTTTATAAATATTTCAAATGAGAAGGAATGACACTTAAAACACAGCTTTGAAAATTGCAAAAGGAGAATTCTTACTGAGTTAGAGACTACAAAAGCATTTCTCATTAGGAAAATTTTAGAATTGACCTGAGACCAGCTTATAGAAAACCCTGAATTACAAGTGTAACCTTTTTTCCTAACAACAGTCTTCACCAAGCAGTGCTATTTTTGTCAGTGATGAGTTCTTTTGTTGTTGGAGATGGCTTTCAATTTCATGATGTTGCAATCGGAAAGCCTTGAATGTTTCAGGATCAGTTCTAATATTATCCTGTTGGCAAGCCATTTTTAAGGCAACATGCCATCTATGGTTATTTTCCAAACATGGGGCCAAAATAAAAAGTCCAAGAAAGCCCATCCCATAATTCATGTTGACGGTAAGTGTATGCTTCTCCAGGTTTGGCAGTGTGTGTGTGTACACCAGTCATGTGATAAGTCTAACATTTTCTCTGAGTTTCTCCTGGTCTTTTCCTCTTTTAAAGTATTTCTATTTTCTGTTAGTCTGTTTTCTTATAAACTTGACACTGATATATGCATTTCTGTTTTCTGGTTTGTGTGACTTGTGAATAAAGCTAGCAGTGATTTGTATAACTGGGGTCTCAAAGAATGAAACTTAACAATGCAAAGGTGACAAAAAACAGCCTTTTAACTATTATATCCATTCCATTACTTTTCAGGGTTTGCAGGTTGTTTTTTTTAAATTTTATTTTCCTTTATCAATTCTTATTTTTCTTCATGTCTTCCATTTCAGGTCCTTTTTATCTTCTATTTCAGAAAAAGTTACAATATGTTCTTCTTGACACTTCTGCTTAGATATGTCTTATCTACTTAGATACAGCTCTTCTCAGCTGGCCAAGGCAAAAAAAGCCAAAACTACTAATTTGCCCTGATGAGTGTTTTCACTCTTTGGTTTTTCAATGACTGGTTGTGCTGTGTCCTGGACTTCTGCAGCAGCTAATAAGTAACTCCTGATGCTAGAATAGCTCCTGATTCCAAAGGTTGACAGATATCATTCGAGCTCTCATTTCAGAAGTAAATGACAGGCCTTTAACCCAATTATAGTCCAGTGTGGCATAATTGGACTCGTTTGTGATCCTTTACCAACTGGCTACTGCAGTTAATTTATGAAAAATGTGACAGTGTTCCTTTTCACGGGGAATTAGAGTCTATTATACTTTAATTTATATGTTGTTTAGAATGCTCCAGACTGTTTCTACCTAAGCACCAATTTTTCCTTTTCTGCATCTGCTTATTGTTTCCTAATTCCCTTTTATTATACTGAAATCTATTACTTTTCTGTTAATATGCTTTACAGTAGTTTTCACTGAGACATTTGGAGTTTTTACTTTTGACACAGTGTCCCTCTAATTAATATGGCCAATTTTACTATGATGTCAATTACTTTGTGGAGTATATAACTGTAATTGTGACCATCATCTAAATCTGTTCCTTATTGCACTGCTAGCAGTGCAGCAGACCACTGCCACTAGCATCAAACTTTCCTGTCATTCTGACACTGTAGTGAATTCCTTCCCAACTGGCAACAAGAAAGTCTTACACAGCTCTTTCTCTGCTTGAGTTCTCTGTTTTCTGGATTGTGAAATTATCCTCTGCATAATTCAAGAACCACTTCATGATCTATGTTTGGCAGAATTTGTAACCCAACAGATGTCTGGACAGTTAATGACCTCTGTAAGTACAGCCCTGTGATTTCTTGCTACTGATGGTCCAAGAATTTTTAATCTATTCTGCTACAGGTCAGCACTTGAGCAACATGTCATCTCTTATTATAAAACAAAAGAGTAAAATGTGTATAAATTTTCTTTTCAGAATTGTTATGCCTAGTCAGAAGTGGTATTTTGCCCTCATTTTCTTCTGAGTCTTTGTTCATGTATGTGTACATGCAATGCACAGATGCACATAGCTCCATATTTTTCCTTGGCCAAAATCAAAGGACATGAATGAAAACCCCTGAAATTAATCAAAATATAGTTTCAGAGAAAAAGTACTCCCATAAATACAGTCAGAACTCACCTGACTTGCACACCTTTAAGTTGGGGAAAGGGCAGATACCTTAAAAGGTCTATGGTAGCAAAGTGGGTTTGACTGTCACATTTACACATTAGGCAAATGTAGTCTTACAAGAGAATTTGTGTTCTCTTGAGTGATGTGTTCACAGTATGAAATCATGCTGCAGCTGCACAACCATTCCTTCTTTCCTCTTCCCCATTCAGATCAGGTTCTAGCCCATCCCTGCACAGGAAAGTTGTCCTAGTTTCTCTTCTGAATAGTTTTATTTTCTGTTCGGTTATTTGCTCTTGTGAGAGGAAAATTGTCAGGCAGGATTGTATCAAAGAGGAGGTAAGAGAGTCCCCTAACATCTGGCCCTCATCTCCCGAAGGAGGGAGTCAAGGAATTGAATGCTGATTGATACAGCTCCAGTCAGACATCCCTGTGGAGATATTCTGCAAGCCAGGTGCTGAAGTCCCTAGAACATAAATCTGCACAGTGAAGTGCTTGAGAGGATGGTTTGTACTTCAATGTATGCCACTGTGAAGGAGAGAAATTAGGCTGCCTGCATAACGTGCTCCTCTAGCAGTCAGGGTCCTGGCAGCTGCCTGGGACTCTCACCACATAGCTCCTGAAGTGCCAGGAAGTTTGCTAGATGCCTCACTGGTACCTGCCTCTGCAGTGGAAGAGTCTGTGTGGCCAAACTGCTGTATTGGAAGGTACCAAAGCCTTGAGAAAGGTTCATCAGCTGGATCTACACCGGTAAGGTTCAGAAGCCAATGCTCTTACGTTCCATGCAGAGCTCTTGCAATTGATGTATAGGCACATTACTTGGCAATTTTGGCATGAAACTCCTGGCAACATCTCAGATGGTACATGGATCTGGCTAGGAGGACAGCATGGAGCAGGAGTCATTTCCTCAAAAGCAATTTTAACTCATCACTTTCAGGCAAAGAAGAAAATGTAACTTAGCAATGCAAGCTGGGACACACAGTTTGGCTCAGAACTCAAAGAACAATCTCTGGTTTGTTTTATGAGCTAGAGAGCTGGAACAACTACCTGACTTTCTTGGTTTTGGTCTTGGTCTCTCTGGCTTTGGCAAAAGGTTTCTTTTTCAGTTTGGTGATGGTTTTTTTTTTTTCAGTTTGGTTGGTTTTTTTTGGTGTTTTTTGTTTGGTTGGGTTTTTTTTAGGTAGGGAAGTTTGAGGATGTTTGTATGTTTGTTTGTTTGTTTGTTTGATTAAAGTATGTGCCTATGCATATCTACTTTTGGTTTTCTTCAGATGAAGAAACCTATTTCCAACACTCATTTGGTACAGTTTAAAGGGTCTTTACATATTCTTAATTACTACCTGTCCTCTTCTCCAGTATCTTCTCACTTGAACACTTTGGGAGACATGGCAAATTCTTACTGTTTCTTGTCATGGTTCACTGGCAAGTAAGTATTGCCCTAGTCCCCTCCTGTTACTGGGAACTGATCTAACGTGCCAGACAAGTTCTTTTGATTTCAAGAGCATCTCTTGGCCTCCTATTGAGTTTTTTGAGCACCTTTATCTTTTGATCCTGATACCTGGTTTAGAGCCTCTGTGTGAAAATTGTTCCGTGCTCATATTAAGCATACAATACAGAGGCTATTCTGGGGCTAGTTAGCCTGAATTTCAGGGGCTAATGAAAACTACTGAGAGTGTAACTTTTTTTCCTCCTCTCTCAGCTGGAATGACTCACAGGTTTTCTTTGTTTTCCCATTTGGAGTTACCTCATGCACTTTCAGAGGCACAAGCTGTACACTCATCACTTCCTCAGTTTTCACAGAAGTATTTCTACTATCTTGTCAGATGATATTTTTATACAAGGAGGTCACTGAGTTACAGATGAGGACATGACTAAATAATTGGTTTTGCCGTCCAAACACAAGTGGCCTCTTGTCTCTAGAGCATTTCCTATTTTACAATAATGAATATTTCTCCCACTTTCATGAATTTGCACATTTGGTAGATGTCCTACGGTGGGCCAGTGCTTTTACACCCACTCTTGTCCCAGAGGAAGTCTCTCTAAAGCAGCTAAACTTGACTCAGATATGGTTCTCTCTTCAAATTCAAAGGCCACTCTGTAGATTGTGACGATAAACATATGGGCCTACTACAGTGCAAGATGTTCAAAGCAATCAGACATTCTGGCTGCAATCTATCTAGAATAAAAATTATCAGGAGTGGCCAGGAGGTAATCAGTACCAAATGCTCTACAACAGCATCCGTGATAGTGCCCATCTAAATGTGGCATTACTGGGATGTCTGTATGTGCTCACAGGCTGAGGAACCTCTTACCACAGTGATGGTCAGGAGTGGTGACTTGCTTGCTAAAGAGAAGGTGGCACATAATGTTGGCACAGAATAAGACATGTAAAAGTTTGATTAGACAATCTGGGATTCTTCTTTAATTCCAAACAGCCCTGCAGCAGTGAGTCATAAGTCCCTGTATACACTGAAACTTCTGCAATTTTGATCTCAAGCTGCTTCTTGGGACCTCTTTGCAAAAATCACTTTTTATAGGAGGTGTAAGTTCAGCTGCCCTGGTTTAGGAATCACAAGCTTTTAAAACAATCTTTTGTCACTCAGGTTTGAGTTGACAAAACTGGCAGCTTAGCAAGGGTTCCACCTATTTTTCGTGCTTTGACTCATGCTTTGTTTGTACAATATGGAGGAGCATTCCATGTAATTGCAGTAAGGGGTAAAATGGCTTGACTGCAAGAAAACTGTGCAGGTCCAAAAACTTCCTATTGAAAAGTATGTATTAAAATGATGCCAGAGCTTTGTTAGCACTAGCATTGCTAAGATCTTTTGGCCATAAGTTTATCAGACTTTTTATATTTTTTAAATTATTCCTTCATTCCTTCTTCAAAGATACTTTCAATATTAACAAGCAATTAACATTTTTATATTTTAATAATAGTTCCTATTTTAATAGTAGTTTTCTTGTTTTCTCTTTGTACACTTGGATCATAGAATCACAGAATGGTTTGGGTTTGAAGAGACCTTAAAGATTACTGAGTTCCAACACCCCTGCCATGGGCAGAGACACCTTCCGTTCCACCAGGTTTCTCAGAGCCCTGTCCAACCTGTCCTTGAACACTTCCAGGGATGGAGCATCCCCAAATTCTCTGAACAACATGTTAGTGTCTCACCACCTTCCTTGCAAAAAGTTTCTTCTTATGCCTAATCTAAACCTACCTCCCTTCATTTTAAAACCCTTGCCACTTGTCCTGTCCCCAAAAGCCTTTGCAAAAAGTCTCTTTGTCTTTCTTGCAGGCTCCCTTCATATACTGAAAGACTGCAACAAGGTTTCCCTGGCACCTTCTCTTCTCTAGGCTGAACAACCTCCCAAATCTCTTTGCCTTTCCTCATAGGAGAGGTGTTCAAGCCCTCTGGCCATTTTGGTGGCTCTCCTCTGGACCAGCTTTAAGAGGTCCATGCCCTTCCTGTGCTGGGGATGGCAAAGCTGGATGCAGCACTCCTGGTGGGGTCTCACGAAGGCAGAGTAGAGTGGCAGAATCACCTCCCTGGCCACGCTGCTCTTGTTGCAGCCCAGGGTGTCACTGGTTTTCTGGGCTGTGAGTGCACATTGCTGGGTCACATCCAATTTTTCACTCACCAGTGTTCCCAAGATCTCTGCAGTGCTGCTCTCAGTCTATTCATCCCCTGGCTTTTACTGGTAATACACAAATCTGGGTGCAGGACCTTGCACTTGGCTTTGTTGAACTTGGTGAGGTTTCAGACGGTTGAAAGCATTTTGTCAATCTAACATCTACTGTAGACTCATGTGTAACAAAAGTGAGAAAAATTAAAATTTAAAGAAAAAAGCCAAATGTACAAAAGTTATTGTACGAAGTTGTTCCTTGTTATTCCCTGGATATGCTCTTAATTGCACGCTTTAGATGAAAAGAAGAAAATACTTCAAAGCTTTCATATAGATCATGCATCATTTAAGACAAATTTATTTACCTTTAATGAAGATTACGTAGGTGTTTTTAATGCATTTTCCAGATACAAAATTGTGTTTGCTGATGATACTTTATGATTCTTCTATACTACAGAGGAAAGATTTAGGGAAGAAAAAACAGGTCTTAAGTCCCGAAGCCTAGAAAAATATGTGAATAATGAGCTTAGAAGAATTAATGGTCAGAAAGTTCTACCAAAAAGGCAGTGAATTAAATTAGAGGTTTTTTTACAGAAAGTTGGGAGCCCAAAATGTGAGTAATACTATAGCAGGATCAATGAGGACAAAGGAAACAGCAATAAGACTGCATACAATGCCAGAACTGCTTATGGGGCAAAATGTATGAGCCAGGAGTTCTCATTTGCAGCCCACACACTGACACAGCATCATTTTTTTGTTCTCACATGTTTGCAGTCAGTTACAAAGCCAACAGCACTGGCATGGCAGCTAAAAATGAGTATATATTTTCTCGAGAAAGTGCTACACAGTGGTACTTTTAATGCTAATCTTTCTCTCCATAACTTTGACCCAGAGCAGAATCAAGCTTTATTTCTCATAGGTCTTCATTTTCTCAATGGTCACATAAATCGAAACTAATGGAAACTGAAATATAGAAGAAAACTGTCACAGTGAGCATGTAGGGCTTATTAATAGAAATGTGATAGGTTGCACACTATTAATTGTGTGACTGATAAATACCTGGAGGAAAATAAGGAGCAGTGATTAAATTTGAGGGTGCATTTTTGTAACAAGTTTCATATTTTTAAGCAAGATGGACAAGCAAGTTTTCCACAGAACATTTTGGTACTTTATGAAGTTTGCTTTCCTTTATAAAGAGCTCATCTATATTTGTTTCCCACAGTCTTCCAAAAATGATGTAGCATCTGAAATTAAAAATATTTTTCAGTAACTATCTTATGAAGGCTGTCACTGATGACAAAATAGGAGAAGGAGAGAATTTTAAGCAAGCATTTTTGCAGTTGCAAAGAAGTGCAGGTATAGAAGAAATTGTAAATCCCATATATTGTAAAGCTGGAAAACATTTCGTTTACAAACAAGCAGAGAAGAAAAGCATGAGAGAGAGTAAAACACTGTATTCAGTGACTATTGAGAAGCAACTCTACTTGTAGTCAAGTGTTTCTTCACTTTTCCAGTGTAGTTATCTTTTGTGTATGTAAGTTCTTTATTTTGTATGGGTGATTAAGGAAGAGGCCTCAGAAGCCAAAATCTGGCTTGCTGTCAAAAGAGCAATTTTAAATTTAAGCTCTGAATCAAAGTGCTGTTTTGCTCCCACACTAGTTCCCTTCTTGCAGGGTGAGAGCAACTGGAATCAGATTACTTAATGGCTCAAAAGGACATGAATAGTTTGGGCCTAAAAATTAATCACCACAAGCCAGGTTTTTTGTTTGTTTGTTTGTTTGTTTGTTTTTTTATTATTACAGGCCTCTTTTCGTCACTTTTACTATAATTATTGTTGAGCACTTTGTAAAAGGGCTGTTTTTCATAGCATCCACAAAAAGACCAATCTGTTTATTAAATTGTCCTATGCCTACTCAGCAGCCCCAGTGCTTGACAGTTTTAGCTGAAATGCATGAGAGATGTCACTTACATTGCCAGATCATGTAATGGTCATAATTATGCAGAAAAGTACAATTACACCAAAATAGAACATGTCGCTGTGCTTTTTGGTCAAAGGATTTCACCTCGTTTTGTAATGGGAGTAACAACTTTGCAGAACAGGAGAATCTGTAAACACAGGGCTGACAGCAGAGCTGGGATTCCTCTCTGGGCCACTCTTTCCATCTGCAGGTCGTGGTTCTCTCTGCTTTGTCTAAACTGTCACACAAGATGTGATTTACCTACTTCTAAAAACAACTTTAGTATGTAAAACTTAGAAGATCTCACCCCTGTATGTCAAAAATAAATAAAGACACAAAAAAAACCAATCCCATGCCCAACCAACCAAACAGAAGATGGAGCCAGAGAGCAGCTTTTAAAGCAAATTGCCAGAGAAGATGGGGAATTCGGTTTGCTCCAACTCATGGACTCCAAACAAGACTGCAGATAAGGAATTGGAGGAAGTCCTTCAAGACTCTGGTGCAGTCCGAGGGCATGGAAAAAAGCTCCACTGTGTGTGAACACATCAGTCCGAACCAGCACTGCTGCTTCCCCGGCGTCTTCTGTCCTCACCCTGCACATGCATAACATGAGCCACGACTGCTGCTCACAGGCAGGGAGCCTAATTCTGCTCTACCCCAATCAAAAGAGGGAAAGTCAACCTGCCTCAAGAATAGAAAGGCCAAACTAACAGAAGGATGGATGTTTCATTTACTGCGGTGTTATGGACACAGACTAAGAGAAATTATGCTAAGAACCAAAGATGAGGTAATGTTTATTCAATATAAAGCAAGCTGCATTTTTCAGCTTGATTTTCATTCCGTCTTATTGGTGGATACACTCTTCCAAGAAAGTTCACATAATCCAAGCATACCTACTAGACAAAAAATAGAACCTTTCAATGATGTCATAATGTAATTTTTGCAATTTTCTGCAAAAAAGCAAATACCAGAGGAGCATCTTAAAATTATTAATGCTATAACATTTTTTTAATGCAGAAAAATAACTGAATAAGCTTGCTTTTCTTGGCTTCAGATTCAGATACTGTTGTCCTGTTTTCAGTCCTAGCAATATTTTTAATCTATGCAATCTGACCAGAAAGCTATGACAGAAAATGAAAAAATATATTCTAAGAAGTATTTATGAGATTTATTTGCTTGATTTTTCTTTTCAGTTATGGGGTGCTTTTCTAAAGTACCCTAGTTTTACTTCTCTAAATTCTCATTAAACTTGATGTCTACAGCAATTCTAACTTTGAACTGCCACACAAGACATGATTAACAACTTTCTGTCATTGTAGGAAAACTGTTTTTAAGAAGTTTTTGATTGTTTTTTGTGACAATGGTACAAGTGGGAGAACACTCAGGTCTTGTTGGGAATTTCCATGCCTCTTCCATCATCACAATACTCTTTAAGCCTGTCGGGGAGAATGCAAGAGGAAGCTCCAGGTTCCCACTTTGAAATCTTTGTATTTCTTCTCTGCCTCCCTTACTCCTGTCCCCAGGTTTCCATACATTACTTTTTCTTCCATTAGTCATAGCAAAATTGCTTTTGTGTGCCATAATTTCCCAACTCTAGTTCCCCATTTCATCAAGGAGAGTAGAGCACTGACCTCAAGTTTGCACACCTGGTAAAACGATGTACTAGACTTCAAGACACCTTTCTATTATTCAGGAACTTTCCTGGTCTTGCAGAGGAAATCACCATTACAGATAAGCTTTAAAAGAATTTTAAAGCCCTCAAGAATTTTATCTTGAATAGCCACTGGAATTCTGGAATCTCCCTTGTATTGTGTTGTCCTTTTTTTTTTTTTTTTTTGTTTGTTTGTTTGTTTTTTACCACTTCCTTTCTCCCCAAAGAGTAACTTATTTCCAAAGACCTGCCATTTATATAAAGCATATATTTGATTTTATCATATTATTACTTCACTTCAGTCCAAAATGTATGCCTGCCTTTCTGTGTTTTCCTCCAGTGCCTTAAACCTTGAAGGAGTAGTTGGACTTGGACAAGATTAGTAGGGAAGAGTGATGTTTCAGTAGGCAACTGAGGATAATCCATCTGATTTGGGGGATATGTAGGACCTCCTTCCAGTCCTGTGACCCACATCTTTGCCTGTCAAGACACTCATTTCCTCAACTACTTTCTTCCTTGAAAGCCTTTTTGAGCAATGTGTTCTGGGTCTCTCAAGAGCCTGCAACCTGCTGTCTCCAGCATACGCACAGCCCCTGTTGATCTGTCTGTGATCCACAATGCCTAATCTTGACAGCAAACTACTGCAAGGTCAGTACCAGTTATCAGACTTCAGTTTAAAATACATTTTTAGATATATTCTGAAAACTAACAAGTCTGTCAATCTTCAAAGAATACCTCACACCTCACCAACTAGTGAGACAAACATTTCTATCTGTAGGTCTAGCCTAGGACTGCAGGATCATCCATAGCATAAGAGGGTGGGTCTTTGACTCTTCAATAGTAGCTCCCTTTTAAGAATTCTGAGGAAGATACACTAACTAGTCCAATCGCACATCCTCAGGGAAATAGCTTGAGACTGCAGATTCATTTCATGTAATCCAGCTGTTGCTGACCAGACCTTTCCCTCTACAGTACACTTGTGGACCTGTCATGTTCAGTTGAGAAAGCTTAAATGTCTTGCTGCACTCCTACAGACATTGTTTGTTTGTTTAGCAGAACAGAGATTACTAAACATGGTGAAATTTAATTTCTGTCCCAAAGAATTGACTTTATTTTTCCTCTGTTGCCTCTGTCTACTACATAGGCAACAGAAGTGTGAGTGGGAAATCAGGATTTGTTCTGTTGCAGCTGCTGCTGTGTTCTACTCCTGGAGAAAAATTTAATCTCCTGATCTTGGATTTTTTCATACCTGATTTTATTTTTTTTTTCCAGAAGTGCTGCTTATTGGGCTTACTGTGGGTAAATTTAAAGTTGCAGCTGAAATAGCGCTTTCCAATCTGCTGACAACTTCTGCAGTGTAGGACAGCAGTTCAGACATCGAGCATGATTTTCCAGAATCTTTCGAAACAGATTATGAAAGTTTGGCATACGCCTCGGGAGGAAGCTGCCTTTTCACTGATTTCAGCACAGAGCTTTGGGCAAGTGATCTGACTTTCTTGGAGCTCAAAGAATCTGTCAGGAAAAGCGAGTGAAAAGAAGCCGCTTAATGAAAACGAGTTGCTGGAAGTCTGCTGTGTTTCCCTTAGGAATAAGGGACAATTCTCTTTCTGAAAGAGAATTTCTGCTGGCGTCGAGGTGCAGCCCTGCCAGCAAGCGTCCTTGTCTAATGCAGCAGCAGAAATCCCATGTTTACCTTCAATCCCAGGAAAAACTAAGATAGAAAAATGTAGACAGAGAGATGCAGCTAGTTTCGCAGCAACATTCTGTTTAATCTCTACTCGCGGGGGTTTTTCTGTGGGCCGTGCGGGACGGACCGCAGGGTGCCGCCAGCCCGTAGCCGGGCACGGCTCAGAGAGGGACGCGCTCCCCGGGCTGGCCCTGGGCCGAGCCGGCGGCGCTGGGAGGGCGGCCCTGGCAGCAGAGGTGCGCTCGCACCTCCGCCGGACCGCAGGTTTCCCGTGGCGAAGGCACGGCTCCACAGCGCCGCTCTCCGAGATGGCGCCGGGCAGCCGCCATTTCCCGCCCCTAAGAGCAGCGCGCCCCGCCCGGCCCGGACCGGCCCTGCCCGCCCGGGGGCGGTGCCGCCGCCGCCGCGCTGTTCCTGCTTCCCGGGGAGCGCCCGGCTCAGCCAAGTCCCTCCTCCGGCTCGGCAGTGCGGGCCGCCTCCCTCCCTCCCTCCCCCGGCCGCAGCCTCCTCCGGCGGCAGCGGCGGTGCCCGCCGGCCCCATGGCGGCGGAGCCGCAGCCCAAGGCGCTGACTCGCAAGCCCCTCCTGCTCAACAAAGTGGAGGGCTCGCAGGAGGTGGTGAACATGGCAGCGATAGTACCCAAGGAGGACGGGGTCATCAGCGTCTCCGAAGACAGGTAGCGGTACCGGGAGCGGGTGTTCAGGGGGCCGCGGCGGTGGTCTGCCGCTCCCGCCAATGCTGCCGGCGATGGAGGCAGTGCTGGGCCCGCGGCGCGGCTCCTGGCTGTGTCTCCCATCGCCGGCATCCCCGGCGGGGCATGGTGCAGGCAGACCACCAGCATCCCTGTGCGACTGCAGACTCCACCAGCCGGAGCCCGGCAAGCCTTCCAGGTGGCGGTGGTCCAGCTTGGGGACATTGCTTTGGGCAGACACATCATGTCCTGGAGTAAAGGAGCCTGGGGCAGCGGTCTCCAGCACAGTGTCCACTCCTCCTCCTCCCCTGCTGTGTGCGTCAGGACAGTGACCGGGCTGGGGCGCGCTGAAACTTGCGGGACTTGAGTGACTTTTCTTAGCCTGGGTAAAATGGGATTTGAGATCCCCTTCATCACGAGGATTGCCGGGGAGTCTGTGGAGGTCTTTGACCTTGCCTAAAGATTGTGGTGGCATTGGCTGAAACAGTAGTTTTGGTTCTCGTTTCCCTTCTCCAAACATTTCTTGGTAATTGTTTAAAAATACCATGAATCAGTGATAAGATCTCGGAGTTAAATCTCGTGTTGAAAAACTGCCAAGGAGGAGAATGCTTTCAGGCCCTTCGCAGGGACTGAGGCTGCCCAGAGGCAACTCTGTCTCTTCTGAAAGAGCTCAAACTTGATTCAGTCTGCAGCTGGAGCTTCAAAATTCTATCTTGAAAATCTTTTATTTCAAAATAAAGGCTTATTTTTCTTGCAGTGTCCATAAATAGTTATTTTAAGCAGGGTTTCTTTGCAGCTCAGGTGTACTGTGTAACCTGTGGCCTAAGATTGAAAGACACATGTTGTTGACCAGCATGTCAATATGTTGTGATACTTACAGGTATTTGGATGGACTGTTTCTCATGGATGCCTGTTGTTCTGTTGTCTGCTTTTATGTCTCTGCAAGCTTTCTGAAAAACTGGCAGTATTTTCTTTCATCTTTATCCTCACTGTGACTTAGTTTTCAGCTGTCAAATATGTGCAAATTTAAGATCATTTAAGTTCACCTAAGCTGAGGTCTCCAAGTGAACTCTCATATGCCTGGCAGCAAGAGGAGCTGAGCTGCTTAAAACAAGTGTACTGTCAAAGGAACTTTAAGTAGAGTTTTGCATTGTTATGTGCTCACAATTTTATTGTCTTCACATGTTTTATTTATTTAATGTGACATTGAATAAAGCTTGAACTTGTTTTGCTTCATTGTAGCTTGTTAGGCTTACTTAGCCAATTGTTTTTACCTGTAAGAAGGTATTCCTGGAATTCATTTATTCTCATATAAATGTCTCTCAATCTCAGCATCTTCCCTCACCTTTGCAAAAATAAGTAGCTTTAGTTGTTGATAACGGGTTGATGCTCCAGGCTGGTATTTCTATGTAGGGAAAGGGATTGATGAGACATCTGTATTTTCACTAGTAACTGAGATTTCAGCTTTGAGAAACAATCAGTGAAGAAGGAGTCAGGAGTTTCACACTAGGAAAGTCCAGAGGTACCCAGGCTATTTTCTGTTTAAAGGAATTAACCAGATAATGTGCCTGCTTGCAGGGCTTGTTTCCAGTGTCCTTGACATGCTACAAGCTATGATCCTGTCTTTTATTTCTTTAGGCATGAAGATGGTGGTTGATGGGTCTTTCTTTAATTTTCTGCTTGCATTAGCATTTTTATTGTAATTAAAAGGTTAACAGTCTAAAACTGACTTGAAAGGAATAGTAGGTTTTAGGCTACCTGGGGTGAAAGCATAATTTGCCAGACTTTCAATACCTGCATATTATGATTAGGCCTGTGCAGATCCTTATGGTACTTTTTCCTGTTTGGACCTGCCTTCCCCTGTCAGTGTTGACATGGTTGTTTAATGGCCTTGGAATGTGGAGGACTTTTAGAGCTTCCTGCAAACTGTGAAGGATGGTTATGGAGATGTTTTCTGCCCCTTTACTTGTTAACCAAATGAGTGAGTTTTGTCCACATTTCCCAGCCTGTAGTATGCACTGCTCCTATGAGGAAAATGTTCTGAAACCTCCGCAGAGAACTTCAGCTGGAATGACTTACCATCTCCAGCATTTGCTTCAGGCTGGGACCTCTTCTGTAGGTGAAGGAGGAATTGCTTCCTTGATAAATGGCTGAACACATCATTATTGAAGTTGCTTGTAGTCTTTGCATACACAACAGCTAGGTACCACTTTAAAGGTTTCCTTTGTTGCACGATGTGGCTCTGTACACCTAAATCTTTAAAAGCAGGAGCTAGCTTGGTCTCTGGTCTCAATTTTGATGGCACCAGTGGTGTTATCTGGTTTTAAAAGACACAAAAGTGGTTTTAGCTATAGCTTGCAGACACAGTCATGGATTGTATAGCCCTGCATATTTAGCACATACATGCATATATTTTAAGAAATAAAATGAAAACTATGTAATAATCAAGAGTGTGGTTATTCCTCGTAAAAAAGACAAAGGAGTGGGGAAAGAAGGAATCTGGGGGGTGGTTGGGGGGAATGAGTTTGCATATTTAACTAAATTCTCAAAACTTTGTATATCCAACAAGGTTGGAGTTCCTTTTTACTGTGTGTCATTTCCACAGAAGATGCATACAGATTTTCTCTTATGAGTCCTAGTCACTCATGGTAATTGAGTGATGTTCATTGTGTCCTAATCTTAGTGGGTTTTCTGATTCTATATCTGGGCAAAATAGACTGACCCTGTATCTACAATACAGCTGGTATGCATTGGAGGGATAAGGTATTTTGTGTTTTTCTTCTAAGGAAAAGGATGCACCTGTCTAGACAGGTGAGAGTTAAAGTACTGTCAAAATTTGATATCCAGGAATGTATAAATCTAATGCAGGAGGACTCTAAGAAGTTACTTTAGAAGTTACATAGCTTTCAACCATGCTCTTTCACTGCCAACAAACACATTGCATCAACAGACATATATAGCCAAACATTTAGAGACTTGAGTGATCCATAGCATTGTATGCTCATGTGAAGCTAGAGTGGGATTTTCCTAATGTGCACAGCTGATCCGAAGTTGTCATCAGCTTCCTCAGTATTAAAAGCATGTTCTACCATTTCAAAATTATCTTTTGTTGCCTTCAGAGGGAGATGTGGATGTTGGGCATATCTGAAAAGTAGGTCACTGGCATGTCAAGTTCAGACATATCTAACTCCATGCTCCAGAGGAGATTTAGTGTCATTAATCTTACCTGAGCATGGGATACAGTGGGACAAGTGCACTGACTCACCCAGCTTTTGGTGCAGGCAGTTCTGCTCGCTGCTGGCACACCTGTGTGTTTCTCAAGAGCCTGCTGGTGCTGTGATTGCTAACTCAGCTGGGCCTCCCATGTGCTGATCGTGTGTCACCACAGGAGACTGGCAGGAGGGGCTGGCTGTCCTCCTGGTAAGCCTGCACTTTGCCAATAGCCCTCTTTTTACCACTAGCTGGATTGTGAGTGACAAAAACTTTCACAGAGGCTGGTGTAAACAGTTTTCTTGGTAATTATGAGCTCTGGTCTGTGCCGTCTTGTAGCTGGGAGTTCTGTGCTCACTTCCATGCTGCAGACCTTCTAAATGTAGGTGTTGCAGTCAAGAACTGTTCTCCTTGAAGTACTCTCAATAAGTAAAAGTTTTCACAGTCACCTGAAAATTGTCAAAATCCTTTTATTTTAAAAATGGGCATTCTAGTGTCTTAGAAGGTGACGACCTAGGAAAAATATTTATCCCTATATTCCATAGCTTTTTAAATTTTATTTAATTTTTTATATTAAGGGAGTAGAGACCTTTGTCTTCTCCATTACCTTGTATTATCTTAAATTCTTTTTGAACTCAGATGTATTAGCTTTTTCATATGGATGGCTGTACAAAAAGTGAGCTCAGACAGCTTATCTTATTAGTTTCTTCATTTCATATAGAGAAAACTGTGCAGAGATTGTATTGCTAGGTTTGGTTTACAGTTTGAGGGTTTTAAATACAGATGTGCACTTCAGCTGTTGTCCAAGGCAAGGGTGTGCTAACTAGCAGGTTAATGTTCATCTTGTGTAAATGAAAATCACTTTGCTAAAAGAACAGTGGACTAGGAATGGGAATATGCGTATGTGGCAAGAAATGTGGGAGTTGTCTTTGGCTTTGTGCTGACATGACTTCTAACATGGAGAACTGTGGTCTTTCCACCCTTAAGTATACCAAAAGCAATCTTTTTCTCCTTGCGGTTTTCCTGTCCAGGTCCAGAACATTGAGCATCCAGTGTCAGAGTTCATGCCTGTGAAAAAGCTCTAGTGGAAAGGAGGGATTCTTCATACAGTGCTGCATTCAGACAGGGTGCAAGGAACTGCAGCCCCCTAGTGAACTGAGTTTCCTTTCTCCTGTGGTGGAGTGGTAGAAAGTGATTGCTTTGCCCAGCAGTGTGGTTACAGTACAGGTCTGTAATTCTTATCTAAGCACAAGGTTACATCACTGATGTCTGCTCTGCCTTGTGTGTGGCTGTTGGCTGGCAGCAGAAGTGCAGGTGCTGTGAGAACTGATTTTGATGCTGTGTATGTTTATCAGTCTAAGCCTGTAGGTTTCACACCCAGGTGATTGCAGCATGAGCAGTAGCTCAAGCAATGCAGAAGGTGTGGATGTTCTTCACAAGCGTAAAAAGACTTGTTCCTGCCTGGAGGTTCTTTAAATTTTGATAAAAACATCAGTCACCAATAAAAGTGTTCATAGGAATTGAAGAGACCTAGTGCTGTAGATGCAATTCAGTTGCTTTTTTTTTTTTTTTTTTTTTTTTTTTTTGGTTAAACTAAATTTTTTGGATATGTTGTCATTTGATGAGTGTGTGTTTGGAATAAAGGTCAGGGTGGAGGTTAGTGCTGGCTGTTTGCAAGGAAGAAGTGGATGCTGGCAGGAGGCTTAAGAGAGAAGACAGAACATCCAAAAGCACTTGGAATCAGACACTGTTGCAGAATTGAAAACTAATTGTTCCTGATTTGACTAACATGTATCCTGTTGAGATGCCAAAATCTGAGACTAGCACATAAAACATCTTGCTGAGTGCTTGTTGGGAGTGATAAACTCCACTTAGTAACTTGTGGGAGACAATGTTGTGCTTTTTTAACTCTCTGTGCCACTTTCTGCCACTTGTTGAAGTTTGTCCGAGCTTGTGGATCCTTTGCCTTAAGATGCTCTCCTCCTGTGTGTCAGTTAAAGATTTAAAGCACAAGCATTTAGTCTCATCTCTCTGATTTGAGCTGTCCTGAAACTACTAGCTCATATAGGTCAATGCACAGATTGAGGAAGCTCCTGCAGTTGCATTAAGTTCATGTATTAACTGTGAGGCGACAGCTGCAAAAATGTTCTCTGATGTGACACTTGGACCACAGCTTGGATAGACCCAGCAGCACAGTTGGGCAGTGTAATAGAGTGGAACCTTAGGTGCTTGAGCCTTTTGAGTTAGAGGTGAAATGGCATTTACTCCCCTCTCTGTTTTAGAGGTTATTCCTTCTATGAAAGATATGGGTGAATATATCTTATCTTACAAGATTTATCTGGAATAAGAAGAGCTACTTAATACACCTTCTGTTTGCCTCCTGGTAGCCTCTTTTTCTGCTTGAACTCAAGAACAGTGTTCTTGAGTTACAGCAAGTTTCAGGATGATGCATCTGCTTCCTGTATTAACCAGTTCTCATTTTTCTGCTTGTCTTCCCTGACCTCATCTTAATTTCCCTGGCATCTGCTTACATAGAGACTGGTTCTCTCATCTGTGTGTCCATCAGGCTTGGTGAATTTCCCCTGCAGTCTCTCCAGTTCTGCAGCTGAAGAGTGCTTCTTGCCACAGGGGACTACACAATGCCACCTCTATGTGTGGGCTGTGGACCCTGGAGGAAAAACAAATGCCAGTTATGGAGTCCATGCAGTACAGAGATGGCATATAACTAAAAATGCAGGAAACTTGCTGGTTTTTCTCCTCAAGATAAAGATGTCTGGAGGAGGCAGTGATGCTGCAACACAAAATGGCTGCAATACCTTAAACTAAAGGAATTGCAACAGTTTTGAAGCTACTGAGCTATTTAAATAAAGCTGACCTTTCATTGTGGGTCACTTAGCAGAGTGAAGGTCTCGAATAGCATGTGACCATTATAGCACAATAGAAATATGTCAGTAGCTTGTTTGAGCTACTTTATACTATTTTGTTTACTGAAACAGACTCTTTTCTTTCCCTCTCTCCAGCTGTGCTGGTGCCTGCATGGTATCTGCCAACACTGATCTGTTCATAGGTTTCCCAGCAACATATTTTAGCTGTGTAATACTACATGGAAGAGAATTGCTCAAAAATGGCACAAGTTTTGTATAATGGTGTTTGTAACAGCCCTGAGAAAAGTCAGAAAAAACTTGGCAGCTCAGAGATCAATGGAAAGGAGAGTAGGAAGGCATAATGCAGGCACTGTGTTGGTGCTTCTGTGGCCAGGAGCTCTAAAAGCTTCTTAAATGATGAGCAATGCCCTAAGGGGAGCAACTGGCTTTTGTACAAGTGTCTTCTGTGCATCACTGTGTTCTGTGCACTGTAACCTCTCAGGCTCTGAAAGATTATTCACATAAAAACACTGCTTTGCTCTTTTTGCTTCATCACACACTGCCCAAATATGAGTGGGTTTGTATAAAACTTCTGGTATCTCCATGTATTTGCTCAGGGATTTGATGAGTATTGCAGTAGTCCATAATGCAGTCTGTTGCAAGACCAGAGGCAAGAAAAAACAAAGCTGTTTCCCTTCTACATACAGTGCAAGGAGTGATGGATGCAGCCATGCACTGCTGGATGTGGCAGTTTGGGATGGGGCACCATGGGGAGGGAATAGGAGCAGCAGCCATGGAGTATTGAGGATAGCCACATACAGCAGGGCGCATCATGTCCAACAGAGCTTTGTCCTGCATGGGGCATTCCAGGAAAGAGAAAATGAAGCTTCCTTATTTATAATTTTATGAGGTAAAGAAATGTAAATGTAAGAAATGTAAATGGAAAAATTGTAAAACAAACATCCACACAGGAATTGAAGGTACCCTTGAAAGCAGTTCGGGTGAGCGGCTGGAGCAAGCCTGGAGAAGGAAGGGGACAGTTTTGTGAAAGAAGCAGCAGGAGAGGGCAAGTTTACCAGGCAACCCTCCAGGCAGGGACCTTTGCATAATCACAAAGCCATATGCCTCTCTTGGGGTTCTTCATATGTCACAGTCTGCATGCCTGATGGCTTGAAACTGCACATAATAATAGCCAAAATTTATATTGAACTATCAGAAAACAAATAATAAATTTTACAAATTAGACTTTGCCAAAATTTGAGATGGACAACATACTGCCTTCGTCCTCAGAGGGAGAACACTTGTGGAGGCTGGGCTAAAAAAATGTGGTGTTTCAATTTTTCTCTTAGTCAGGCTGCAGGAAATAATGTTGTGTAACTAACCTTGGCCAGACTTTGAACATATGGGCTTTGCTTGTCACATCATGTGTATTCACCACTTAAATTAAGTTTTTCAGGGAACTCTTAAGGTTTTGAGCACTGAATCGAAGGCAATGCCAAAGCACAGTTCTGGGTAGAAAGCACTGCTGTTCTGCTGCCAAGTTTACTGCAAAGTTTTGTCTAATGTTGTGTTTTATTCTCCAAGTCCTGTACCATTTCCTCCTACTGTGAGGTGAAAGATCAATGTAATTAGCAGGTTTTTGCAATAACAGTAGTGATCGATCAGCCCCAGAAAGCAATGCTTTTGACCTTCACAGGTCTGTAATCATGGCTTCCTTAGGAGTTGAGTCCTGTGGAGAGAAATCTGAGTAAAGGCTGTCCTAATGTGAAGTGGCCTATTTTACCATCAGGTTGAATTATCTGGATTCAGGTGATAGAACAAGTACAGTTCTTTGTCTGGAAGGGGTATGGGGAGAAGATCCTTGCCCATGTTGAGAATGCGACAGTTAATTTTGCACCTCCAGCAGTGAGTGCAAATGTGGTAAATTTACCTTTGGCTTCAAATTCACTTAAAATAGCAAATAAAGCTTTAATTGTATTCTTAAGCAGGAGGTGCATCACTTTGTTGAATACTTTGGGGCCTAAAAGGTTGCACTCTTTTTGCTTATGTGCCAAAATATCCTTACTTTATAATTTTCTTCTTGATCGTAAGTGTTATTAAGCTATATATTCTAATTCCCATACCCTATTCCTTTTTCCCATCAGATACAGAGAAACTCGGCCCCTCCTCTCAGCTCGGTGTTTTGCTAGAGCATAGGTGGGCTTGTGGAGTCACCCAATGAGCAGTTCAAATTGACATTTCAAAGGCTTCATGTTTTGCAGCACCATGTGCATTCTGTTGGATAGAATGGAAGTAGATTTCCAAGGAGATGCTTTCAGCTTTGATGACAAGGGCATAGCCTGTTGTCCAGCCTAGCTTTTGCTGCATGCATTTTGATGGCAGTGGATCTGGATCTGGATTTAGGAATTATGCCTTGACTTCACTTGCTCTTTCAGCAGCTCCACCAACAATAAGCAGTTGTCAAAGGTTGATTGCCCTTCTGCAGCTACTGGAAGTCCAGCAGGAAAAGTCATGCCTGTGCTGTTCTCCAGCATCAGGCATACAGCCCTTGTGCCTGTTCTTGTCATGTTGGTCCTGTTGCTTCAGACTCCTGTGGCACAGGAATCCTTGATCAGGCCTCAGAATAGCCTGCTTTCTCCTGGCCAGGAGCTTAATGGGAGGTGAAAGGGTCTTTGCTGAATAGTCCTGTGTTTGTCTTGTAGAGATGAATGTTCTCTGTGTTTTTAATCTGCCATGGGAACAATTTACTTTAGCATAGGCAGAAGCAAATACCGATAAAAACTAGAGATCTAAGTAGGGCAGTGTGGTAGTACTAACATGGGGAAAAGAGGACTAAAGCAGTCTCAGTGTTAATTGTGCTGAGGGCAGAGGGTGAAGAGATAATGTATCTGCCAAATCAAAATTGACACCTTTCACTTTATTGTCCCCTGATGTTATTTAATTACTGAAGTTAAGAAGTTAATACTTTTGCAGCAGTTAAGTGATGTGTTTTATTCTGTTCATCTGAGACATGTCCCATTCAGTCAGACCAACTATAATTCAGCCCAAAAAGATGTTTTTGGGTTTACCAAAGCCTTGCCCGGGCTTGTGTGTGCAGCCTTAGCAGCGAGACTTTTAGTGCTGTCTGATATTACCTCAAGTTTTCTAAGTTCTCTTACATCTGAAGTTTTTGAGACTGCATGAGCTGGCATTGGCAGCTAAGAATGGACCTTTGCTGGATTCCCTCAGGCAGGAGCAAGCAGGGAAAGCAGCTCGTGTAAGATACCAGCTGCAATGGATGGTAGACCACTACACTTAGCGCAATGTTATGGCATACAGGGGTTGGTTACACAATGTATAGGCACTCATCCATTTCTAAAGGAGAATTCAGTCTCTTCCCTTCAGGAAATGAATCAGACTTCATAAACTAATCTCTTCTTGGTAACTTCTGTAACTGCCAGTAAATGAGTGGGAATAAATTAATCCATCATCATGCTTTGAAAATATTAACTGATAAATGATCCAGCCAGGTTTCCAGCAGAGACGGACTCATACAAACACTGAACTTCCAGCTTCACACTCTGATCCCCGTTGTTGCCAAGTTTATTTGTAGCCAAAAGGCCAAAGCACATAAACTTTCAGAGAGCTTGCTGTGATGCTTGATGTACCATGGCAGTCTGAGCTGTGAAGCACCAGCAGATGAGGAGCCATGTTGGGATGGGCTGTTGCAGAGGTCTTCTCTCAGTTGTTCTGCAGCAGGATTTCTACAGGCTGCCCAGCTGCAGGCTTTGCTGTGGGGGAATATTTGAGACCTCTGTTGTTTGGCATTTCATCTTCCCCTTTGCACACTCTTTATGGTTGCTAATATGGTTGGGGAGCACAAGACCGGGGGAAAGGAGGAAATCCCTCAGTAGCTTGTACCACTAATTCAGGTTCTGAAGTGTTGATTTTGGAGTGGAAGATGAAGAGTAAGGGTAGGAGGTTTTTTGTTAAATGAAAAATGCTGTGAATGCTGTTGGTCACGGTCCTTTGGTTTCCAGCAATAAGCTCTTCCACAAATACTGTTGCTAACCTGTACTATATACCAGAAAAAGGCAGTGGGAAAGGGAGCTATGAATATATTGATTGTTAAAAAAAAATACATGCTGTAGTGGCTGAAAAATGCATTACTTTCATCTGAATTCTGAAAGCTCCTCTATGCACAATTACTGAGAACTGTGATTTTGCTCCTTCTTTCCCTTCTTCCTTCTTTCTTTAGTAGATGAGAGAGAAGCCTGATGAGGATTTCCTTAATAAGTTTTTGTGACCAGGAAACCAAGCCAAGAAATCGTCATCCCCAACTAGTTTCATCCCTTTTGATCACAGATTGTATTTGTTCTTCTAAAAACCTGATGACCTAAGACCTCTTCTTCAAGGAAGCAGGCATGAACATTGTTGTCTGGGTTTTATGAAGTGTGAATATGCCTGAATGGATGGCCCAAGGATTGAAATTACTGAGGTCACCAAAGAGAAGCATGGATAAACCTGACCAACAGCTTGATCTGCCTCAGTTGTTGTTTCCTGTCATCTTTCCTGTGCTCTAAAATTGAACTTGTGTTCACATGCCCTTTCTGACACAAACAGACATTTTTACATGGTTTTTAGAGTCAAATTCTTTTAGAAACAAGTGTAACTGTTATACAGCTGTTAAGCACAAAACCTGTATTAAATGTGTAGGCAAGTGTTTTGTATACAAAATGATATGGGGGAAGTAGATAAACAACCACTTTGATAAAAATTCTGGAGATAAGAAAAGCAAATGACATGGGTAATTGCTTAGTGATCTGTGTTTGGGTTTAGCATGTGGATTAAAAAGTGCAAACAGTGGTTTCAAAAAGTGATGTATGTGCATATATTGACACCTCAGACTCAATGGTATTTTTCCAGAAATAAATTATATTGCCTGTGTTTGAAGGCAAGCTCCTAATTTGCAAGCTGGTTGTTGTGATATTCTGAAGCATTATGCTGGCAATGGTCATATTTTTGTTTTGAGTTTCATTTCCCTTTATTGCTGCGTGTGATAACTTCAAGCCAAAAAATGTTGTTCATTCAATTATTGACCAATGCCATTATATGGACCTCAGGCTAATAACAATGAAGGAGGGAAAATATGGACCACCTTGAGTTATTATTGTGTCATACAATGTAACACGAAAGAAAAGCTGTTGTGAGGGTAAGCAGCAAACCTCTTGTTCTCACTTTACTGTTCTTTTAGGCAAGCCCAGTATTGCACAAGATGGTTGGTGTATACAGGGATCAATACTGTTTCCTTTTTTTAATGCCTCCATGAACAGCTGGGAGAAATGGGCAGCTGAACCCATGGCCAGTAGCTGTAGTGACTGCATTTCCAATGAATTAAGTAATGAAAGAGTGTATTTCAAGCACAGGGATCTGGCTGGCTGTGATGTCTAGCTGTTGGCATCAGCCATGAGCCAATTTGCACAGCATCAGACAGTGCCCATAAAGCAGGGTTTGGAAGTCAACTTGTACCAGGGACCATTCCCAGTACATAGCTTGGATGCAGCTGCTGGTTTCCCTGCCAGGTGGCCTCATTGCTGGTGGCTGGTCTCAGGCCTGTGCCACTTATTAACGTAGGTGTGTTTCACATCTCTGGAGCACCCAGCTAATGTGGCTGTTCCTCCTGGTGAGAGGATTGCCTACAGAAAATTGGTTCTGTGGTTTAAAGAAAAAGAACAAACCAACTAAGCCACTGGTTTGAACAAGACACAGCCCTTGAAACTGTCATGCCTCTAAACATTTCTGGTGGGTGAGATCTGTAACATCAAGTTTAAAAAACCTGAATTTGAGACCAAAGTAGTTTGAGATTCTTAAGGTAACTTCAACCAGGTGTCCAGAGGAGGACAGGTCTCCCAGGGCCCCTGTGCTGACCAGAAGTGGACGTGCTTGCCAGATTCCTGTGTGTGACATTGGCCAGTGATCCGCAGGGCTGCAGCCCAGGCTGGAACCCAGCTGGAGCACTGAAGTCGCATTCATGGCCTCTGTGGCCAAGTTCTCCTGTCAGATATCTGTGCTCACTTCCTGCACCGCAGGAGGCACAACCATTGTACCTGTAACCCATGTGAATACATCTTCTGGCATTCCTCAGTAGCTGCCTAGGTATGTTTTCTCTATGAGCCTTTGTTTCTGACACCCAGAGATGTATCTTTGGCCAGTTTGAGCAGAGGATGGCATGTCCTGTAGGTCTGGGAGCTGGGACATGAATACTTCCTTGTATGCCAGCTCCTTCCCTGCTTACACCATTCCAGGGTGGGGTCCTTCCAGTGGGCTTGGTGTCATTGCAGCTGCACTGTGCCTGCCAGTAAAAGTACCCAGGTTTGCTCTAATGAGTGTGACAGTCCCTTCACTGTTTCAGGCCATATAGAAGCTTTGGGCCTGTATTTTTAAAGCCATAGAACTGTGCTAAGCTGTAGTAATGACCAGTTTTGAAATACAGGTCACCAATCATCTGCATCTGATATACAGACAGTTGGACGTTAGGTGCTGAAGAGAGAATTCTTCATCAGGGACATCCAAATCTAGAGCACAGCTTGAAGAAGATCAGGGCAGTCCAGAGACCCTCTGCTGTGAAGTTTTACCTAAGCATTACATCTTCAAAAAGTCATAAAAATGACATTTGTGCTCCTTTCAAGTCTTAAAATGTGAAGAGCTAGGGTAGTGCAGGACAGCATCTTCCCCAATAACTTGCAGCTGTGCTGATTACCAAAGAAGAAACATCTGTGCCCAGCCAATCAGTCTTGAGGATATAAAGGAGTAGGCCAGCTCTCCATACCCATAGGTGCTTCAAGATGGAGATGCAGTGAGAGTGGAAGATGGCTGTGCTGTGAGGAGCCAAGGGACATGCAGTCATGTAAGGGACAGATAAGGTAAGAATATGCTGTATGAGGGACAGTCGGGGTTGGGCAGCTGGGACGGGGACAGCTTGGGGTAGCCAGCCATGCAGAAAGATAGAAGGTACCAGAGCCATGGAAACTACTCATAGGTAGAGGAATCAGTACAAGGTGCTAATAAGAGAATGGAGTCAGAATTAACAGAGAAGTCTGTAAGATAAGGAGACAGAGTTGTACAGAATTAACAGAGAAGAGACAGAGTTATACAGAACTAAGAGAGGCTTATGAGAAAAAGAGACAGTGTTGTATAAGAAAAAGGTTTGTAAAAGAAAATGAGTTGAATTCAGAGTTATATGAGAATAAGGAGTGAAGTTGAAAATATGTAGAGTTTTCTATGAAGACTGGTAAGGAATGCCAGTGAAAGCACTCATGGTGTTGCCTGCCCTATCTGTCTCACCTTAGCTGTGACTTAAAATACTTGAAATAAGATAGATGTACAGTGGTCAAGACCTTACCCCAAGCAGTTTTCTGCCCATACATTTGGAATTGCTGCCAAATTATTATAGAAAACTCTAATAGATTTTGTAGGTTGTATTAAAACTTCAAGGAGAACAGAAAATAAGAAACTTCCATTTTCTAGTAAAACCGTTGATGGCACAAAGGAACTATGAAGAGTTTCTGCCTGAGGTAGCTGTGGGCTGCCTCAATAGCTTGTGAGCTCCTCTACCTAAAAAAAACCAAGGAAACTTCAGGCACAATAATTAAATTAGTCTTCAAAGCCATTTTCAGTAGAAAGTAGTTATAGCTAGAGATGCTTGTTCTATATCTATCACATAGGCCTTTTCTAGTTTACCTGACACTGATAATTTAACAGAAGTTAAAGGTGGTATTGGTGCAAAGTCTTGTGAAGTGTCTTCCATAATCTTACTGGTTTTGTACAAGCTGTTTCCATTTGAGTATCTGGTGGGTGATTCACACAGTATTTCAGTCCTTCTCTTTTTTTTCTTCTTTACCCACTGTTTTGTGGGCAGTGATGTGTCTCCTATTAGGAAGAAATATTAACTTCCTTTTGCTTCAGTATGGAAACAGCAAAGTTGTCATGACTGGTTTCATCCTGTTCCGGTGTCACTTGAGAGTTTTGCTGCTGACCTTGTGAGTGGGATCAGTTGAGTTTTTCAAAAGGACAGGTGATACTTGGATTGCTGGAGGAGTGAGTGCATGTACAGCTGCACAAGGATGATAGATTTCCCTTAGCTGTCACTGCCACTGTAATTGGGATGGGGCAGCTACAGAGTCAGAAAATATGTGTTGGATGTAGCATCATTGTTCTGACACACTTTGGCATGGTGCTGTCCTGTAGCAGTTGTGTTCTCCTCCTCTTCCTGAGCTTGGCCCAAGTTGCAAAGCTGGGTTTTGTGTCTTGGAGCCAGGCTTTCCAGTGGCAAGGATTGTTGATATGCCTTGTCCTCCGCAGTATGTTGTTGTTCCCTCTGGGATTGTGAAGGAATTTATATATTCTAGAATTTTTTCTTGTACAGAAAACTTCTTAGTGTGGAATGTCTTGTTGTGGAAGCCTTTTGTGTTTTCTATGAAAAGTTTTGTGTTTAATATTGCTTTAACTGTTTTCAAGATTGTTGGTCTGAAATGCTCTGGTACAGGTCCTTTGATACTGAAGATATGATGTCAGAGTATTTTAACCCAGCCCTGAGTTGTTATAAGATTATGATTGCTTTTTTAAGGCATCAGAGGATTGAGAAAGCAACAGAATTTCCTTTAAATCATGTATGCCTGGAATACCCGGGGCATAAGAGTTGTACAATAATCTTTATCGTATTTTTCTACAAACTCTGCTTTTACTGTACCACAGCATTGCACTGTCTTACTTTGGACACACATAGAAATTCTACTTGGCCTTCATTTCATAAAATCTTGTAGAAACAGCAGTTTTAACCATAGACTAAGAGAAGTGTATTTTGAGTAAAAATTAAATTGCAAATAGCTATCAATTACGTAGAAGTAACAAAAATAAGCAGAACAATATATCTAACTTAGCTCTCTCCTTCATGTGAAATGAAATTGATATTCTTGTCTGGAATCAAATCAGAGTGACACTGGTGTTGCTATTTGGCAACATGATATGGTTATGTATTATCTGAAAAAATTAGGAAAGATCAGCTGCTAAAGCTGAAAGTTGAAATGGAAGGACTTCTTTGTAGAGAGAGAATGGGATGAATGTGTGGTTATCCATTCTGCCTTGCAGAGAAGTTTGCTTCTTATTCAGTCTTGATGAAAAAAAATGTAAGTTCTATGAAAAAAATGTAACTGCTGCATCTTTGATGTATTTGTGTAGTGTGGATTAGCTTGTGCTGTGGTGTTTCACGAGAATCCCATTTTTCGTTACCCACCTCTATAGTGGAAGCAGAACTCTCACACCTGTGCTCTTACCTTAGACCTGTTGGTGTTTGGTATCATTGTCTTAAGCTCTCTGTGGAACTGGATTGTGGTGCTGCTTTCTCTACATGTCCAGGACTGATTTAGAAGTATCTCAAACACATGGTTTTTTATCTTTCACTAGTAGTAATTTTTGTAAATATTTGCTAAACAGGATAAAGTTTGATTCTGTGTGTTTGTTTATTCAAAAAACTAAGCTGCTTTGAACAGAAAAATATTTCATTCTTGAGACCTAGTAATAACTTGACCAAGTTGGGGAAAAATAGAGAGTAGGAATTTAAGAGCCAGAGCTGAGACTTGAAATTTTCCGTGAACACTGCAGAGGAAGGCAACAGAAGTGGAGCTTTTTCTCTTCCTTAAAATATGTACGCATTTTGCAGTGTACAGTTGGGGAAAAACACACTTGACATTGAATTCAGATAGCCTGCAATGTCATAACTTCCTTTTTCAAACTGCTGGGTTTTTTCTCTATGCTTATTTCACAGTGATAGATAACGAACCTTTGTTTGTCTTAAATGCAAATACTGATTCCTGTCTGTTAAAAGTAAACAGAGCCTAAGGGTTTTGTGTCCCAAGTAACATAGCAAGAACTTTGTATTTGTGTGTCACCAGGCTGCTGGTGTAAATGCCCAGTGTGGAGCTGGACTTCTCCCCTTTCTTCTGGTGACGGATAATTGATGTGCACAAAGCTGCCCCGATACCGCAGTTATTGGGGTGATGGGAGAGTCCTGGGGCTCAAAGGGTTTGTTTTCAGCCTGTTACCTCCATTTGGATAGACCTGTTATTACCAAAACACTGTGCTCTTTTAGTTTCCTTCAAACCAGATATTTGCTGCCGTCCTTACTGCAGGCCTTGTGTGTTTGTACTTTATATTCTGTTCCCTACTGCTGTTCTTCCCATTTGTGTTCTATCTCTAACTCCTCTCATTTTCTCATTTCTTCACCTTCCTGTTTATGAATTCTCTTAGTGACCCTCCTCTTATCAATTTGGAATTCAAAAAAGGTAGGCTGTCTCCTTCCTGCCTTGGAACTTGGAGCAGCTGCACATCCTTGCTAATGCTGTTAAATATCAATATCCAAGTCAGCTGATATGAAAGTGAAATGGGGCGGCTTGGATCAGGAAAATTGTTGACACCAGAAATTGGTTAAAACCACCTTGTGCATTGGTGATGTGAAAAGGCATTTAGTGTGTTTAGCTGTTTTATCTGCCAAGTGTTGCCTTCTGAAAACCTGAAGTGCCTCCTCTATGCTGTTGCAGTCCAGCACCAGTTCACAATAATACCCAGTTTATTACTAGGCTTTTAAAACCTGTTTAAATATTATTAAAATGCATTGAATTGTTATGAGTAATTGAGAGACAGGGGATGTGTGATGCCTCCCAGGCATATGAGGGAGTGGGATGGGATGATGTAAGCAGTAGAGGAATGGAAATCATATGGGAAGAGTTTCATTTGCAGTGGGTGGGGGGAATGGCAATATTTGCCTTTGCCTTGCCGCTTCAGAGCTGACTTGGTGAGGAAGGGAACCTCAGCTGCTTGAGGAGGAACGTGGCTACCTCTGCAGTTGCTTGTGGGGGTGCAAATGCTGAAGAATTGCTACTGCCAGGGAGAGGTGACCTTGGTAGCCATGTACCTGCTGGTTTACAGGTGTTTCTGAAAACAGAAAAACAGGGATGTAAAGGGAATATCTACACCTTTCCCACAAACACATACAGATCTGAAGCTTAAAATATTGCCAATAGCATGAGTGATTTTAAAAGCCTAAGTCTAGCAGGACTTGTAAATCGCTGTCAGCTCTTGTTGAACCAGATGCTGGAGGCAAAACTCTGGAGAGAGAAATAGCATGGTTGAAATGTGTGTAAAAATGAAGGGTGCCAGAGGAAGAGAGAGTGGGGGAGAACTGATGGCAGTACAGAAAAAAGCCTCTAAGCTTTCAAGTGCATGGCCTGGAAGTAGGCTACTGGACTGTTTTCTTTGATTCCTATGTTCTAAATAGAGTTAATGGTTGACCACTGGGAAAAGTAGGACATAGAGCCTCAGCATTCACTGGCTTTTTAATTAGCATGTAGCTGCCATACCATCAACCTTTGTTTCCTTCTGCAGAAATATTTTCCTTTCAAAAATTGATCAAACAAAACCATTAAATGCTGTGGAAAAAAAAGTGAGTAGGAAAAGCAAAGATGAATTCTGACGTTTCAGACTTAAGAGTATAAAGTAATTATTTTAAGGGTGCAGTGCCAGGGGATGAAGATTTGTCATGTGATTATGCATTTCTAACAGCCTTTGTTAGTTTGTATTTATTTCCACTATGCAGTGTACATGAGGAGTACGTGTGTACTTCCAAAGCAACCCATTCATTCACTGCAGTGTTCGAGGTCAAACTGCTCTCAGTCTTTCTTGTAAACTTGCTGTTCCTGTCTGTTGGTGTTATTTAGAGCAAACTGTTTTAGGGGCCAGATCCTGTCCACAGAACAGCTCTGTCTAGTGTTTTCTCCCTCCTCTCTTCCAACTGGAATAAAAATTGGTTCTTAATACTGGCCTCCGTGTGCACTGCCTCCCTCTGATGCTCAGTAGTTGGGACATCTCTCAGTTAAATAAACTGCTTAACCTGCTGCAGATTGTTAATAATTTACATTTCTTGATAACTGCTCACAAATCCAATACGTTCTTCCAAAGCTCACCATGTGTGCCTGATAAGAAGACACAATTTACTTCTATTAGATATGTGGAAGAGACATACTGGACTGTCAGGTGATTCCAGCTGGGTGTTTTCAGCATGTTTCAGATACCAGGACAGGAGAGTGGGAGGAGGAACTGCTTGACACATCAGAGCATGCATGGATTTTGAAACCAACAGTGGGTTTTAGTCTGTGGGGCATGTATCTCGTGGCTTGAGGTAACTGGACATGTTGTCTCTTTGTATAGTCATTTAACTGTCTGTAAGGCAAGCTGTTCCTCCCTTCCCTGCCCTCTGTGTAAGAAGCAATCCTGTCTGACACGTGAAGAAGTCTAGCCAGAATTACAAACATGATTTAGTTTTTCAGACAGTGCTGAGCCTGCAAGGTTGCAGGGTCAAAAAGGACCCTTATTTACTGCCTTCACCGCATCTTAGCTCATCTTTTTCCCCAGCAGATGCTGTGAGCTGATTTTATGCTTTACCTAATAGCACAAGGATTTACTAGCCAAGTGGTTTGTCTCTAGCTGTTTTCTATCTTGTATTGCCATCTAAAATCTGGTGTCCTCTGCCAAGGTCAGTAAGAAATCTGGTCTGCTTCACTCTGTTACCATTCTCTGCTTACAATGGCCCTTGAATAGGCCAAGTCATTACTTCAGACACCTTTTTTGCATTGCCCATGCCTATGCTAACTAGTAGCCTTCCACTGAAGGGCAACATCCATAGATGCAATAGTCCCATCCCTGAAAGTGTTCTAGACCAGATTGATGGGTCCCTGAGCAGCCTGATCTAGTGGAAAGTGTCCCTGCCCATGGCAGGAGAGTTGGAAGTAGGTGGTCTATAGCTCCCTAGTAAGGAACTTCATCTTTATTCAGGATAGAGAAAGTTGCTTACGTTTTTCCAGTGATCATGTAGAGTTGCCCACTATTTAAATCAGCAATGGCTTTGAAATTATTCTGTCTTGAATCTCTGATTACTGTAAATATATAAATACTGACACCTTTTTGTAATTACTATGGTAATTACCAGTAGCGTGCCTTAGTAAGTACTTACTACTTTTGAACTTGAGGATGTTATGTTTTGTATTAGGTTGAAATAAGATTTAAAAGTGACAGGCTACCAAGCAGAGAAGCAGGTCTTTAGAGATGATTTTATCTCACAACCTCAAATCTTTCTTCCAAGATAATACTGATATTTCCCCTATGAATGGCAGCAGTAAAAATCTGGAGGATGCAAGCTGAGACAGCATCTGGGCAGGAATTGCAAAGGACTCCTGTTGTAACCCTCTAAAGAAAAATGCTAGTAAAGTAAGGTAGGAATAAAGTGCCAGAAAATAGGTTTCTATAATATTTCATGCTTTTGCCATGAACCAGAATTTGTCCCTTATAGCAAAGAGGAAGTTACCTGTGAGACAGTGACCAGGTAATTGAACTGAAGTTGCTACAGGCTTTATTGGTTTGGTCAGTCACCTAAGCAGTGGTCTCCTATCAGGACACATCTCCACCAGGCATCTTTACAAGACTGCACTGCAATATGTTGCACCATTTCACATATTTAGAGAATGTGTACTTTTGTACCTGAGGAGAGATGGTCTTGTGTCTCTTCCCCATGCTGCTGCAATAGACATGGCTTTCCTGTCCTGTTTTCACTAGGAGAGAGTTTGATGTAAAGGGTCAAGGTTTTTCTTGGTGTTTGATAGTCTCTGCCTATTGCTCTCCTTTATAATTTTCTTTCTACCTCTCTTCCAGAGTCATGTGGCTCTGGGATTGCCCCTGAGAGCTGTGGCTGATGAATCCTCTGTTCCCTTCCCTAACAGTCTGGACTAGTTGCCTAACCCAAATTAGCAGATAAGCTGATTGGGTCTGGAGAGATGTGAACTGCAGGAGAGCTTACTAAGTGGATAGCAATGTATTGCAGAGATAATCTAATACTGATAAATATATTTTTTCTCTTTCATCCATAGTCTGTAAGTTTCTAAATCCTGCCAGCCTGAATAAAAATTGTGTTATCACTGCTGCAAACACTGCTGGGGTACACACAGACAGAAGATGCATAAAGAAAAGAATGATAATACTATTATAATTTAGCAGGTTTGTCTGTGTCTGGATTGCTGCATTTAGTACAGAAGATGACAGTTCAGACAGGATATTGTCTTATTAGCGGGCTTGGAAAGCAGGTAAGGGGAAAAGAACACAAGGATAGTTTTTCCAAGAGACTGTAAAGATTGATTACCTTAAAGAGGAGGCATGTAAGAAATGATACGAATATACACAGCAACTAACCAGTGGAGAAGGTAGAGACAAGAGAACTTCAAGTCCCGTAGGAGGAGAGCAAGAGGATGTTCATTGAAATTTGCTGTTTAAAATTTGAAATTTCCTATTTTAAACGCGATAGAATTAAATTGTTACAGTATGAAGTTGAATGCTGAAGAATGGAAAAGCTGCAACTAGGCCGTATGAAAGAAGTAGCTGGATGTAAAGAGATCCTGCATGTTTGAGAGATTTTTTTTTTTTTTTAAATAATAAAAATTAAAAGTTTAGGATAGAATATTCAGTCTCACAACATAGGTTTGAAGACAGAAGTCAACAGAGCTGAGCAAAAACTATCTCTCCATGTAACCCTCATGGGAATGGAAAGGTGACAAACTGACTGGCTTTTAAGCCCTTGAAATGCCAGATCACCTCTAAATTACAGAGTCAGAAGTTTGGGCTGTGCTGGCACCTCACAACACACTGCAGTATGCATGATAAGAAGAAATCTGAGAGCCCTTGGTAAAGTACTTCAGGGCTACAGTTCCTCTGCAGCTATTGTACAAACTGTTCAGGACAGGGTTTGGTTTGCATAGCTTTGTCCTGCTTTCTTCATCCTTTTTTGCTGGTGCTAATTCTATTGACCTTGCTGGTTTCCTTCCCAGAGTACTGAGACTCCCCAGCCAAAGTTGTCCTGCTGGGTCAGAGCAGCAGAGTGGCTTCTTAGCTTCTCTAGAAGAGCAAAGCCTGTAAGAGTTCTGTTTGTGTGAGGGCAGTGACAGTATCTCTGAGTCTGGCTGCCCAGAAGGGAAAACAGCAATGAGCAGAAAAGCTGAGGGAACATTTTATCACCCATGAATCATTGTTCAAGTTCAACTGGAGGAACTGGAAATTCCTCTGCAGAAGGTCCTTGATGCCTCAAGGAGAGCATTTGCAGAGACACCTTGGTGTGGCACAGAGCACACAAATACATTCCAAATAGATGTGTTTGCTGTCTCTGAAAAAATAGTGCTGTAATTGTTCAGCAGTATTCAGAAACCAAAAGCCCATCTCTTCTTACAGAGGATGTTTCAATAAGCTTTCAGCATTTTCAGCTGCATGTGACAAGCTGATTGTCCTATTTTTTGGCTAAGGAATTTAACTGTACAGTATGGGTGTGGGGGTTGAGTTTTGGTTTGGATTTTTGTCATGTTTTACCTTCAAGCAGCAGCTAGGCACCAGACAGCTGCTCACTCAGTCTCCCCATGGTAGAATGGAGGAGAGAATTGGGAGAGTAAAAGTGAGAAGTCATGGCTAGAGATGAAGGTTTAATAGGCAAAACAAAAGGCACACAAGCAAAGATAGACAAGGAATTCAGTCACTACTTCCCATCAGCAGGCAGGTGTTCAGCCATCTCCAGGAAGGTAGGGCTCCATTGTGTGTAGCCATTACTTGGAAGGACAAAATGTCATCACTCCAAATATCCCCCACTTCCTTCTTCTTTCCCCAGTTTTAAATGCTGAGCATAAGACCATATAATATGGAATAGCCCTTTGGTAAGATGAGATTAACTGTCCCAGCTGCGTCCCTTCCCATCTTCTTCCAGCCCACTTGCTGTTGGGGTGGGATAAGAGGCAGAAAAGGCCTTGGCTCAGGGTGAGCCCTGCTCAGCATTAACAAAAACATCTCAATATTGTCAGCACCTTTTTCAGCACAAATCAAGTCACGATCCCATGCCAGCTACCATGAAGAAAATTAATGCTATCCAGCAAAACCCAGCACAGTTGTTTTGGTTTGGGTTTGGTTTTTTCTACAAAGAACAAAATCAGAGAAACAATCAATTAAAGCGATAGTTTATGCAGTAACAGAAATAAGTATGTGCATTGGGAGTTAATTACTTTATGAGGAATCTGTGGATGTTGAGACTTAATAGCTGCTTGCTTCAAAAAGGGATTTATTTGCATTGGGATACAATGCTTTTCTCAAAATCCAAGAAACACGGGATTTCCCTTACAACTTTGTTACAAGGGTTAAATGTTGACTGCTTTCTGACTGAATATGATAAATACACTGTCAAGACAAAATAATATTTCTAGAGTTTGTGCATGGTCTTCCATCTTTGCTTCTGGGACCCTATTTTCCTTACATCAGGATTCTGAAATATCTTCAGTGAATGGTTATATTCTGTTTAATACATCAGGTATCTTGCAAGAAGCAGTGAAGTAGTTAATGATTTAATTTAGTCTCTTGCAGTGAATGATGCAGATGACTTAGATCCAGAAATTAAAATGCTGAGAGAGGGCATCATCCTATACATGTGGAAATGTGGCTTCCTTCCTGTGCAGTAAAGGCATAATTTACAAGATGTTGCACTGGATAGTTAACCAAACATTTACATGAAAAATACGTTGAGGTCTAAGGGTATGACTTAGTTTAGTGCTTGGGATCAAATATCAATCTTTTCCTGTAAATTGACCTTTATATGACTGTAATTTATTAGAAAATGCCATTCTGGTGGTATGTATATTGAAAATGAGGTTGTTCAGCTTTCACTTCACAGACCCACTTTTTTATCAGTTAAATAATGCATTCATTTTTATGCAGAATGAAGCTTGCATAACTTAAAAAATATTGTTAAGTTGATAGCCAATAGGAGTTGTGGAGAAAAAAAAAGTTTATTTTTGCTGGGCAGATGTTCCAACCGGGCAGCTGGAAGCAGGACAGTGACCTGGTGGGTTCTAGTTCTTCACCTTTGCTACATGGGCAATTTAGAGGGATGTGGGAGAGTTTCTTTCTTGCAAATTCTGGATCCACTGGATATTTTTAGCATGGTTCCACTGAGTCACTTATTGCATAGCAGGTTTGTATTTTAATCTAATGAAGATCTTTCTAATAACTTCCATTACTGAAACATTTGAATGTGGGAAGGAGGTGAAAGTAATTGGATTGCAATAATTAAATTATCCAATGCAATTACCTTCAAAAGGTTGTGTGTTCATGCTTCCTGAATGCATACAGGAATTGATCAGTACAGACAGCTCCAAAGCTACATCTGTTCTGGAAGGGAAATAATTTGGTGGGATATGGGTGAAGGAGGACTCTGGGTAAGAAGGAGATGAAGATCATTTTGTTACCCCAAAGATCTGTAAGGAAGACAGGTGCACAGTTTTTAACCTACCAAAACTTTGGCATTTTTCCCTGTTATACAAAGTGCATCTGCATTTAGTTACAGCAACATGAATTAAATGGGGAAACATCTTATTAAGGATGGGTTGACTGCTTAGTATGCTTTGTGTGAAAAATCCTGCCTTTCAGTACATCTGCCTGCTTGCTTGGCACTCTTGTTTTGTGCATTTTTTTTTTTTTCTATCACTGGGTTGGATTGACAGTGCACTTGAATGTTCAAGTACTCATGAGACTCCTTCTCTCCTCACAGCTGGTGCCTGAGCTACTGCTATGAGATCCAGCTGCCTCCATGTGGGTTTTGGTGTGCTCCCTGTGCTGTACACATCCAGGACTGTGTGAAGTCCTTGCTTGGTTCACCTCCCTTCCTGTGATCCTGTTTCTCTGGTGTTTGAGCTTTGTACATGAGAGTTTCTGGACTGTGACAATGGCAGCAGCATTCTGGATACAACAGCAGGATGTCAAAGGTGCTGGCTGTTGGGAGCTGGCCCAGGTTCCTCTTGAAGTCAGATCATACTGCTCCTATGGCTTTGTTGCAGGACTTGAGCAATACAGAGTAGGGAATGCTATCATTATTCAAAATACTTTCATTTTATAGGAAGCCCTATGATGAGCTACAGACAAAGGTTATGATGAGGCTATGGCATCTTTTAGAAATACCTTTGTGTAATCACTGCTAAGAGAGAACCTCTCTAAAACAGCCTTGAAGTTAAGTCCATCATTCAGAGCTCTTAATCTTTTCCCCACACGTTTTCCCTCTTTCCTGCACTTGTTGTTCTTACACTTTTTTTCAGAAACTGAACCTTTCCCCGCCCTTTGTCATAAGATCCATATCCTGGTATCCAATCCAGGGTATCCTGGCTTGGAAGGGACCCACAAGGATCATCAAGTCTAACTCCTGGACCTGCACAGGACACTCCAAGAATCACACAACATGCCTGAGAGTTTTGTCTGAATGCTTTTTGAACTTCAGCAGGCTTGGTGTTGTCACCAGTTCCCTGGGGAGCCTGTTCCAGTGAAGAACTGGAATATCTAACCTATCCTGATATCCAGCCTAAACTTCCCCTCACTCAGCTTCCTGTCATTCCCTCAGATTCTATTGCTGGCCACCTGAGAGACCAGTAGCTGCCCCTCCCCTTCCCCGGAACAGGAACCTGTAGGCAGCATTATAGTCTCCCCTCAGTCTCCTCCAGGCTGAACAGGCCAAGTGACCTCAGCCACTCCTCATATGGCTTCCCCTCCAGACCCTTCACCATCCTTGTGGCCTCCATTGCATGCTCTCTAAATAGCTTTACATCCTTCTTATACTGTGGATGTGTAGCCTCAGTCTCAGAAAAGGTCCAGTGAGTTAGTCTTTGACTAGTTTAGCTTAACTCATACATTTGTTCATCAAAACTGGGGGAAGCAAGGTAGCACCTGGAATGTGCCCCAACATTTCAGAGCATATGCAGACCTCTTCATTGCAGATGTGTGATAGGCTTTGGGGGAATTGATATGAGGGAGTCTGAGTGAGAGACTGTCATGTGCTTCCCTGGGCTTTTGGTGTTGGGTTTGGTGGGGGTGGTATGGAAGTACTGGGATTTTGTCTTGATTTTCTTTTGCTTTTCATTCAGGAGGACATAGGATAAGGACTGTTAGATGAAGTCATCTTGTTGCCTGAGGCTTTGGCACTCTATTACATTTCTATTTGTTTTCCCTGAAACAGAAGCTGGCCCAGAAACTGGTTCTGGTTTTAATTTTTGCTTTCATATACTTTCTTTCAAAATTTATTGGAGAGATGAAACTCCTCATCACTGCTTCCACTATACTGGCAGGGTTCATGAGCTGCTACTAAGCATCAAAGATTATTCACAGTAGGGTTCCATGTCAGTAAGCAGTGGAAGTCAGAATCTCTTCCCATCTCTTGCCTGCAGAAGTCTCTGGAGACATTGGGGGATTTATGGTACTGTATAATTCTGTTCAATGCAGTTGCTAAACATCTTTCCTTATTCTACTTCTAATGACAGAGTGTCGCTGCTAAAGGCAATAAAGCCATCAGTGGTGCACTTGGGCTTCAAAGGCTACTATTGTCACATTTGTTTAATGACATCAGGTAGAGCTTTTGCCGTCACAAATGCAGATATTTAGTTTCTAGACAAACATGTCTTTTGAATACTTCTGAATTGTCTGATATTGAATATTTAGGAATAGTGGAGTTTCTTTTCAACACAAAAAAAATCTTCAGTGTATTGATGGTAATAATAATGCTAATACTCCATTAGGTATCCCTGAAACGTCACTGATTGCACTAACGATTACATAATATTATCCTAATGTCTTTTTGTTTCTTCTGTCAATGAATAGGTGCAAGAGTGTTTTACAGGACTTTCCAGAATAGTTTAGTGTATTCCTATTGCTTTTTCAAAACTATTCTGAATCTGTGTTAAGTCATTTCTGTAGTTAGAACAGCAGACAGTAGGAAATGTTTAACCATGTTGTTTGCACTGTAGACGTATTCCCCCCTTTGCCAAGGAGCACTAACGTGCAAAGGGTCTCTGAGTAAGCCTCGTGACTTTAGAAAGTGACAGATGAAAGTTTCTGTACCTCTGTAATTGGTGTCCTCACTACAAAGAAGAATAAAACTATAAAATAATAAAATGAAAACTTAAAAATAATTTCATGTTTCATTTGATGCTTACTGGTTTGGTTGCTCAGCAAGACAAGAGAAAATAATCCTGCACTAGGTGGTCCAAGATACAAACAATAATGACTACATTAAAATACCATTTAAAACAATTTCCTGAAGGCCAAGAATACCTATTAATTAATGTAGTAAATTGTATGTGTTGAGGGTTACCTCTGCTCTGTTATACTCTGGTGTATCTCTGAGGCATGAAGGCACATTTGAAAGCAAAGAGAAACTTTTAAAAGAAGACAGGAGTGAGGAAGGAAAAAAATTAACAGGAGAGGAAGGGGTTTTCATTATGGGAAACAGATGTATTTGATTTCCTCACTCAGACTGTGAAACTAGGACTGGTGCTTTTATGGAAATTCCAGAGAAGTGAAGTGTTATAGAGATTTTGTTTCTTGAGGTAATGGATCTCCCTACCACAGATTTCCCAGTATTGTGACATACAAACATCTTGGGCCAGTGCTTTGACACATCAGTGTGTCTGTACTATATGCAACACCAGTGTTTGTCTTTTGCCTTAAATTCATGCAGGCACAAAGGAGAAAAGACAAGGAGCCCTGCTATGAGTCACTCACAGAAACTCAACTCTGACACTCCAAGCAACACTGAGGCGATTACTCAGGCTGGAGTAGGGATAGAGTAGAAAATCTTGCATCCAACCTGGCAGATTGTGCAGATTTTCACTGCAGGTGCACTGCAGCCTAGATGCACAAAATTGGGTTTGTATGAACAAATTAGATCCTAAATGAGATACCAGTGACTGAATAAGTTTCTGTAGATGGTGATGCACAGAGCTGCCATGCTCTGAGCTGGACATGCTGCTGTTGACATGGGCACCTCCCTGAGTAGTAGGTGCTCAAGTGAAGCCCACCACCTGCACAGCCTGGCAGTGTGCTTGAGACCATCCACAGCCACCTCGACCTGTGGCAATTCTCTTCATCATAATTTTTCTTTTAAAATAGTAAATTTTCACATCTCATGAATAGATGATGACATAGCCTGTCTTTTGTATGGCAGCATTATTTCTGTATAGCCTGTCTCATTTAGGAATAAATCATCTCGGTTATGAAAAGACTAGAAGAATATCCATTGATTTGACAGCTTCTAAAAATCTTTCCAAATCAATTTGCTGGCAACAAAATGAAGGGACAACTCATTTCCATGGTGATGCTGACTGAAGCACTCTAGAGCAGCTGAAGAATCAATCCTGACCTGGGTGTTGAAGTCCAGTAGCCATGCAAGCAGCAAGTACTGCTCATGCTGGATGTCCATTAAAAAAGCTTGTTTTTATTCATGCTTGGTTTTTTTATTTGCATTCTTTAGAAACTGCAACAGGTCTAGGTTTCACATCTAGTGGGTAGTAATCTGTAAAGAAGAATACAGAAATGTGTGGAACTTCAGCTGAAGAAGGATGTGCTCTTCCAAGAACATTTGGCTTCTCCCAAATTGAGGAGTTGATATGGTTTGCTTTTTAGCCCAAATCTACTTTGAGAAAGTGTTACCTAGAAAAGGTTGCTGAACTCAAGTTGGTTTTCCTTCTTTCAATGAAATGTCTATTTCAGGGAACTTAAGAGAAGAAAATTCTTAACTGCCATTTTGCTTTTACATGAGCTTATACAGAGATATTGGAATTCCATTATAATTCTTAATATAAATTTTAAATGTTTGCTTTAAAGACATGCATAATAATCATCCTTGATTTAAAAATAAATTATTTACAAGATCTTTTATTTTCTTTTATTTTCTTTTATTTCAAATAATTTGCTCAGTTTATACTTATTTCTCTGAAGAGCTGCATGAACTGACTTGCTGGCTATGTTCCTTTTCCCACACTTTACAGTTAGATGACATCTTTTCATAGTAGTTTTATTCCTAGAATGTTTTGTTTCTCATTTAGCCACACTATTTAGTCATTGAATGGAAATATATTTCACTACCCAAAAAAAATTAGCATACCGTGTACCTATAGAAGAGGCCTATATTAGTAAAAGTGCTTTCACTCTTAACACAACCTCCAGCAGTTTTTTTCCTTGGTTGTGTTGAAGCTTTACTAGAAAGCGTTTTGCTTCATTATCATTCATCTAAAAGTCTTAAAATTGCTGCAGTTGTCAAATTGACTAGTAATTCTGCAGTGGGTGCAGTTTAATAAACAATGACAAAACCAACCTAAAGCATTTGAATTATTGCTATTTTTGCACATAAAATTCATTTTTAGTTCCTGCAGCTTTTGAAAGATCTACACAGTCTTTTCCTAGCAAGCTGAATTATTTGTAAGATGTTGTACTGGATTTATTATTTGCCAAAGCCTCAGAGTGGAGAGGAAAGGCAATGTTGTTGAAGCCTGGGGATTTTGAAACAGATAGCACTCGAATGCATAGATTGGGATGGTCAAGAAAGGTCTCTCACAGGTGCATTTCCTCAGGGTAGTTTCAGATTCAGTTGTTTTGGCTCCCTGTGATTCATCCCATTATTTTTTTGTGCACACTCAGTCCTTGCCCCAATAACCTCACTTGTCAAGGACATTTGGGAAACAGAGTGGTTCGTGTGCTTCTGGTCAACAGCTGTGGTCAGCTATAGGGAGAAATGACAGAAGGATTTGTCTGTCCCTCTCACAATCAAAGATATGTCAGTGTTTTTACTGCGTGGTAAATTGTGCCTTATAAAAAGTTTTGGTGGCTTTGCTTCAGAGCTGCTGCTGTGTTCAGAACAAAAAGGCCATTTGACTTTGGAGACAATTATAATGAATGTTACGTCTTTTAAGCAATTTGTGAGAGCATTCTAACCTTGGGACTCATTAACTCAGTGAAGTGTTAGTTTTTAGAGCAACATACCTGTCAAAGTGAGTGCTTGAGATATTTCTGCAATGATTCAGCTTGTGTAGTGCCCAAATATGCAAGGTTTCAGAATTATTTGCTGTAAAAGGAGTTTGAATGCAGGGTAAGATGAGCAGAAACCTGATTTTGGACATACACAATACAGAAGACAAGGTGGTGCAGACTTTGGTTTGAAGGCTAGATTACTAGTTCTTGAATTGCTTTATTATGCATGATATCTAAAATTGGACTGTATTTGAGTATGTAATGCCTTAGATCAATTTATATTATTATATATTTCTTGTGTTTCTTATTGTATTGCTCTGAACTTGTACTGATTAAAGAGGGCTGCAATCTTGTTTTTGAATAATATGAGGTAACAGTAGAAATTATTATGCTGTTTTTTTCTTTAAGTTGTATTTCTATGCTTCATGTACTGGAAAGAGCTATTCTTGCTTATTTTTTTTTTCTTAATAGTATCAAGTGCAAGTTATAGAACCAATAGTTTTTTAGATCCCTCCTGCATCTGCTGTTGTATAGTAATTTTGATGGAAAAGCCTAAATAGAAATGGGTGATGGGTCAAAATCTATTGTGCTATGCTAACATAGTGGATAACTATGTTTTCTAGGTAAGCTAAATAAATTCAGTGTGAATCAATAATGCATGAATATAGTGTTATATGGAGAGTTTTCTAATTAGCATTAGGTATAAGGATTAGTGGAACAGTAAGGGAGGTGGCAGTCGACTATACAGAAACAAGCAGGAAGTTAATGCTGCTTTAACTGTTAACAGTGTTACTAGATATGTTTTGACAAAATTAACTGATTACTGAAGTTAAGAAAGAGCTTCAATTACTAGGAGGCTTCAGAGACTGGACCAAAACAAGCAGTGACAATGAGGGCTGAAATGATGAATATTTAATGACCCAGATGACACATCAGTCCACATTCTCTTGTTGTGGAAACAAGCAACAAATGTCTCAAATGTCTGAAGGGCATGGATTGAGTAACAAGGATCTGACAGTATAGTATGATTGTGAGAAAGCAAAAGTAATCCTGAGATACATTGGGAAGATCTTCTAGTAGAGAGGAAACTGGTGATGTGTTTGTATGGAGAACTGTATGGTTCCAAGTGCCTGTATTTAAAGACAGCAACTCCAAACTGATAAGGCAGAAGAGACCAGCAAGGCTGCTTGTCACATTGGTCATCCTCTTCAGAGAAGGATAAAAGTTTGGCTGCTTCTCTCTGGCACTTCTTGACTCAGTGGCTTCTTCTGATAGCACTCTGTGTTCATGGAGAAAAGGGAAAGGTCCTGAAGCTGAAGAGGTCATTTTTACATAAATGGTCATAATATTAGTAATAAGCAGCTGAAAATTTCAGAATCTCCTTCTTTTTCTTAGAGGTTTTCCTGAAGCAGAACAATGAAACAACAGGCAGCAGATGGGCCAAGGCCTGCCCTGAGAGCAAGGGGAAGGTTTCTGCAGAGACTGGAAGTGCTGATACAGCAATGCTCTACTGGGCTACCTGTGGTGTCCCAAATTCTCATGTGAAGTGTTGAATGAACAGTCATGTTCAAGCCTTTGTAAAGGCAAAGAACTAAAAGCCATAGCAGTTTCCAAATACTGTTGAGATGTGTTCAGCTAAGATGCTGAATGCTACATGAAACCAAGGAGTGGTCTACTCTCATCATCTTCTTGGGGTTAATCTGGGACTGATGTATCAGGCTGGTGTAGGAGTTTCCCAAAATCATTTAATTTTGAAGAACATCTTGTACATTCATCATGACCACTTTGCTTTCATTCATTTTTAAGTCTTCCTCACATGTATGTTGTCTTTTTTTCTTCTACAGAACGGTTCGTGTCTGGCTGAAGAGAGACAGTGGGCAGTACTGGCCCAGCATATACCATGCAATGCCATGTAAGTATAAGAAGATGTTCAATATCTGTATCTACTGTGGATTTGCAAAGCTATTTTGATGCAGCTTCATGCTTATTGACCGTTTGCAAGCTTACTTCTCTGTATCAAATGTTATTCTTGAGCAATCCTCTTGGTACCAGTGAAGCTTTATGAAGTTACATGCTAATGCTTCTGAGAGGCATCAGAGATTGCAGCAGTAAAAGGATACAGACATGTTAACAAGAGATGAGCATTTAATGCAAACATAGGTTTTAAAATGTGGGAACTCAAAATGTAGTCTTGCCTTCTGCCCCTAATGGAGTCCATAAAGCTTTGTAAGTCTCCAATATAAATCACTCTGTCCTTCCTTCTGTGTGTGCTCAGTCCATTAGAGTGCAATGGTAAATGGTTTTATTTGGTAAGAACTTAATATTCCATGGCAGCTAATATGATAGAGAGGATACTAGAGAGGGAAGGCAGCTCTTCCAGTTTAGAAGCAAAATCATTTTACCTTTGCAATTAAATGTGGAAAACCAAATTTCCCTTGATGGATCCTTCCATTATGTCTCCTCTCCCAAAGAGAATGTTCACGCTTTGAGAAACTGTAGATCAATGTCCATTTTTCCAAGAGAGCTGAAGAAATGACAGCCCTTGCTGTTTTCTGTAACCCCTGTGTTGAGTGCAGGAATATAATTTTGTAGGTCATCAGAGGCAGGCAAATGCTAATGCTCTTCAGTCAGCTTCAATCAGATGTGCTGGGTTAGCCTGTCTTTAGAAAGCTTGTAAAGCTGACCTTAAATCCAGACTGGGAGAGCACATATCAGGTCTCGTGGAAGTAGTCATACTGTCTGGAGAAAGGATTATTTTAAGCTATGATAGGTAGATTTGGAAGAGACATCTGTCTCCACAATTACTAAAATATTTAACAGGTGTAAGTTTTAGTACAAAAACATCAGTTTGGGACTCTAAGGCAGCCATGGTTTTTGCCTGCTTTAAGAAAACAATTTGTTAGAGAGGTGGACCCTTCATCTTCCTTTGTTGATGGACTAACTCATAAGAGCTGTCAATCCTCAAAGGTACTTTCTGCTCACGATTTTGCCCAAGAGGGTATGGGGAACTAGCTAATGACATGGCAGTCTGTGGAGCTCTGTCATGATCACTAGCAGTGGCCTGAGTTCCTTTGACTTATCCTAAGAGGTTTGCTCTTCCCAGCCAAACTGTTACAAAATGGCCTTTCTAGCTATTTGGCATTGATACTTCTCTTTTTCCTTGTGGTGTTTTTACATACATTTGCATTTTTGAATCTCATTAAGTTCTCCTCTGGTCTTAGCAAAGCTGTGTTATTGCCAGTAATAACAGCTTCAGTGGAAATGATGGAGTAGATCCAGTTCCACTACAGGGGGGACTATTTCAAAGCTCCTTCATAAATTTGAGCAGTGCTCCTTCACTTCAAAGGCTGATAAGCTTTTGAGGCATGAGATACTGAAATTATATTGTGTTATTCAACAGTTTCAAGAATCATCAGGTATAATTAACAACTGAAACAATTACAATCAGTTATGCCTTTAAGCTTGGAAATCACAGAACGGGCTCTGAGTCAGAATCTGCACAAGTCTGCACTTGACTGGAAATGATGTTTTTGTCCGTTTCTGTGTTGATCACCTTTTTAATGGTGCTCTGCTTTAGGCTCATACTGAGTTTTGTTGTTTAAAGAACAATGACTGCTGAGAGATTCTCTGTGTAAAATTGTAGTAGGCACAATGGTGCCTTTGTGCTGCTTAGCAAGCTGTGAGTGGCAGTCCTACCTATAGATATCCCATTAACATGACTTGTGACTGACTGTGATGATGTGTGACCCAATCTATTTTGATTTGATATCCTTAGATAGCCTTAATAACTGAGTTTGATACTAGGTCCTCTGGGAAATGGGAAGGATGAGGGTTGGGTTGACTCAGTGATGTGCTTTGGTCAAGTTCTGCACCCAAACAGGGTCATCAATGCATTCTGAATGTGAAAGTCATTAAATAACTAATGGTAAAAAAAAGACTTAAGATTATAGATCTCTTCTGAGTTCTAGAGGTAGGATTTATCCTAATTGGGAAAGTTTTAAGTCCTGCCTGTGGGTGATTCTATGGTAAAAAATTCTGGGCAACACAGTGACCATAATTTTGATCATCATCTCTAGCCCACGAGAAAGAAAAGAGCTCTAGCAGAAACCTTGCTAATCCATTTCCTTCACACCAGCATTGTCTCAACAGCTGATTAACAAGAGACCTCTGTGAACATGTAACCCTGGTGAGATGTGTACTCTTGATTACACATGTAACCATGGTTAGGTTTGTCACTTTGGGCACAGGATTAAAAAAACAATTTCGCAGACACAAATTTATGAAAGGTAAAGAAATTGTAGTCAAGAATCAAGCAAACTTTTCCAATAAAAAAATCAACAAAACTAAAACATGCAAAAAGATCCAAATGCAACCAAAAATCCCTATTACAGATGTGGAATGGAGTAAAGGATTTATTGTACTGGGGAACAATGGGGTATCCAGTCTTTGAGGAAGATAATACACTGCTTGTCTTATGATGGTTTTCATAACTAACACTTTGCTTTGAACAGGAGGGTAAAAAAACTGCAATGCAAAACATGCTCCTCTGGTCTTAAACTGTGTCAAGTTTAGGCCCTTCAGATGGGGGGTCCCAGACACTGCAGGGACAAAGTCTGTATTTCTTTTCTGATTCTGTCAGCCTCTAATAAAAGTGACACACTTTTGAGAGTGTGAAATATGTAATTGGGATTTTCCTCCATATTTCATTTTCTAAAGACAAAAATCAGTGTGTATTTGCCCTATATTTAAGACAGAGACTGCAGCCAGACTTCTACATCAAGAATATCCTGCTTGTCCTCCTTAATAGTTCAGATCAAGTTCAGTTCAGATTTTTTTTTCAGTCTGAAATCCAAATCATAGCTAGGTACTAAAACAGAGTCTTCAGAGTGCGGTTTTTTTTCTGGATATGTTTTTTTTTAAGGCTCTTAAATATCTCAGAAGTGTAAGGTTTCAGCTTTTTGTTTTACTTTTTTCTGGTTCTTTTCTTCCCTCATTTTAATGTGCCTAAATGCTTAAGTACCTGAATATTGTCTTAATTTTACCAGACTAAGCTGCTGCAGTCTTGTTACAAGTGGCACAACTGACTACATCAGCATGGCTGGTATGGACATAATTTTAGTGCTGACATAATGATTTTCCAAGTGCACATGTTGCCAAAGAGTTTCCCTGGGAAAATGATTATAGCAAAATAATGTACACATAGGTCTGGAATTCAGAAATTACTTCTTTTGTAATCAGATGTGTCAAGCAACTGCTTGCATGATTTGCTTCTGAAATGCTTGGGAAAAGCATACTTCAAATAATTAATTTACCTGAGACAACTTCTCTGTGAGCCACTCATTGCCTTCAGAGATACTGGTAGCTCTTTCAATGTATGCACAGTGTCCAGTGTCCAGCATTTAAAAGCTGCTGTGTAATATGCCTGTTCTGGACATTAAGTGCCTTTAAACTTATTTAGTGTTTATTATGCTTAGAAGTGGAGACTTTTCTATCCATTTTTTTCTTCAACTCTTATTCTGCTGCAGGCATAAAAGCCTTAGTATAATAGTAATGCACCACCTTTGGAAGGGATGATTCCAGTTTGCCTTTTCTTAGGGAGAGGTACAGAAAGGAGCAATTTTGTCACTGTTACCAGGCCTGATTTAATTGTTTCCTTTCTATCAGTTTCCTTGAACTGAAGCCTTTTCATTGACTCAATTCAGTCAACCCTTCCAGGAGAGGATTGAACTGAGGTGCATGCCTGGATGAAGATCTGATGGGCTTTCTATTTATGCTTACTGATCCCTCAGGAAACATTTCAAGAGGGAGTCAATATTGAAGGTGGAACAAGTTTTATTAGACAGTCAACACTGACTCTTCCTCTTTATATAGCTTTGCTGCCAATGAACTATCAAGGAAGATTTGCTAAGCTCTGGGCTGTTTAGTCCTAAGAGAGACATTACACAAATTAAGAAGATACGAGATTACAGTACTGCAAAAGAGAGGACTCCAAGCTTGTTAGTAACACCAACATGCAAGCAATCACAATGGAGAGTAGAAACCAAGGAGGGGAAAAAAGCAGAACTAAAAGTGCATCTGACTGTACTCTATATTTATCATAAGAATATGGTTTATAAAACACCCTTATTGTTATCTTAGCTGCAGTTGGCAATTGCTCCTGAGAAATAATTCCTGAAGGTTTCTGCTGGGACAGCAGGATTCCCAGCTGCATGCTGCTGTGTTGGGTAGTGAAAGCAATTCCTGCTTTCTGAATGTAACTTCACAATTAAACCAAGCACAGCTCTTGAATTCTTGCAAGGAAACCTGGTTTTACCCTTGATACAAACTCTGCCAGATTCTTGAGGGAGCAGACTGTGACCATCTTGTGTGCAATTTCAGGATAAATTGTGATATTTGTTAGAGTAATAGCAATGTAATCAAGCAATGGCTAGTTTTAGATACAAACTTTTATTTTGATCACAGTATGTGATACTGTCATAGTGCTGTCTGTGATGGAAATGGAGTAGGGAACAGTTGAACTCAGTCCTTAGTATTAGCTGATATGTTGATTCCTACTGGGGAATTTTCTTAGTGCAGATATAGGATGCAAAACTCTGACATAACGTAGTGTTTTGTTTTATTGTCAGCACAGTTCAGACAAATGTAAAAAACTAAATTATTCAGCTTAGTAATCTCTGACTTATAGGGAAATGTCAAGTGCTTCATATCAAAGCAGCACCATTCCTCTTATATGAAAGGCTTGTTTACAAATAACTAGTAAGAAAAAAAATAAAGGAACTGGAGCAAGAAATAGCTATTTTTCCATGTCCTAATACGATAGGGCTGAATGAATTGCAAGAACACTTATTTTAATGCTTGTCTGTTGGTAAGCTCAGAATGCTGCACAGCATCATAAAGCATGTTAGTTAATTTTAGGCTTTCCAGAACTTCAAGAAAATGAGAATCGCAGTTTTGTTAACTTCATCAACATGTTCATTTTTTTCAGCTCCATGTTCATGCATGTCTTTTAACCCGGAAACCAGAAGGCTGTCCATAGGTCTAGACAATGGTACAATCTCAGTAAGTACATCCAAAGATTTCTAGTTGAAATGCTTCCTTTTTGAGAAGTGTGTGTGTGTGATGATGTGGTGAAAATACTTTTGCTAGTGTTTGGGAGACAGACTTTTTCATGACAGTGGAACTAAATCTGTAGTGCAGAAAATGTTAGATTATTAAAAATTTTATTCCAGCTACCACAAGGAGATTGTGTGGGGTCTACAGTATTTATTAGGCAATTTAACAAACTGTCTTAATTTGTGTATCTCTTAAAAAATAACACAGAAAAACAACTGTTGTTTTATTTAAGTGACTTGTTAATTACATGAGACCAGAGTTTTCTGAAACAGCAATTAGGAGGAAAAATCGTTTAGAGGAAAAAGGTAGATTTCTGCTCTATGTCTATCTATCTGCTATTCCGAACTTCAGAGTTCAGATTTTGTTTTCCTCTCTCTTCATAGGAATTCCTTCTAATTGGCAGTGAGGTTGCTGAGAGATTTGGCTCATTAACATCTGAGATTTGTGGAAAGGAAGTAGGATATTAAAAGAGGAGTGTGTCTGTTAGATCTATGATAAAGGGTAGCAGTTGACATTATTAATTGGATTTTTCTTGTCAGATGATGAATAAAAAGCTGTATCACTTGGAAGAGTCATGGGTCAGAGGTGTTTTTTCACCTATACCTCATCAATAGATTTCTCTTCCAGTTGAAGATCAGTTTACCATCACTTCAGATTTTTCTGCTGTTCTCTGTGCCTTATGGGCCTTATAACTCAATGAGTGTTTTCAGGCTGATATAAGGGCAGCTGTCTGCACTAAAAGCCAGTATGGTGTTTGGGCAAGGGAATGTGACCCTTTTAGCTGTTGCACATAGGCTACATCAAAGATGTGGAGGTTTTGACCTATAAAGCTATTAATGCCTAGTAGCAGAGATTTTTTTTGTGTATGTGTGTGCCTGTAGGACATTTTTCCTTCTGTATCTAGGAGATGGGACAGATTCCAGAGAATTCTCTGCACCTCTGAAATTCTCTCCTTCCCACTCTGAAATAGCTGAAATTTGCCAGTCCTACTAGGCACTTTTGTTTTCACCAGGCCTTTGAGGAATGTGAAGGCAACTGTAAATAAGGTATTTAAATACTCTGGCGTGATGGGAGATGTGTCCTTTGACTTAGGGGCATTTTATTTTGAAGAGTTAGAGGATGCTTCAGAGTAAATGGGGTCAAATATTTTCCATTCTGAAGCTAAAAAAGGTAAATGAGATATGCAGGTGATAAACCTACATGTGACTTTGGATATTTATAGGTTTATACTGCCATGTCTAAGGCAGATTCTATTTGTTGCTAAGCTGGGTTTTTCTTTTCCCAGTCTTCTGGATACAAGTATATAGGAAGAGGGAAGTACTTGTCTGTGTTGCTTGATTTAGTCCTCTGTAGCTGCAAGCACTTGTGTGGTAGGGGAAAATGCACTCCACAAATTCGTACAAAGGGTGAAACGTTTTCAACTGTAGCAAACCTAAGACTTACTTGTAAGAGAAGCCAGAACTGTAATGTTCTGTAAGAAGTGGTGAAGGTGGGAGTGGAAGAGCAACAGGAGCACCACTGTCAAATCCCAGCAGTACTGGGGTGTAGAGAACATCCCCCGGTACTTGAACGTGGGTTACAACCATGCTCTGGAGGAAAGGATAAATTTTCTTTCCTGGGCCCGGCTATGATGATTAGTTTAGCACAAGAATATATAAGCAGGGCACATTGGCCACAAAGTAACAGAACTTGCTGCAGCAAGGTGATCTTAGTACCCTTATTTTAATTTCCTCAAAGGGAAAGTACAGGCAATTTGCTTGAGCAGCTTGAAATATTTGGGAACTAGTCAGGTTCTCCACATTAGCACTTCTGTAATGCCCAGCACACTTGTGTATGCTGGGTGCAGGGCCAAAAAAAACCACAAATAAAACCATCCAGTCATACCAATAAAACCCTGACAATTATTCTTCACCTTCACTTGGGGTAGAAAGAAAGGATTCCTGCTAAGGGCTGTAAGCTGATAGTTCATGAGAGTGACATATAATCTCAAATGATTTTTTTTTTTTACAGTGCAAGGAAGTACTTTCAGGTCTAAACTGAGATAAGAAAATGGAACTGCCTTTTTTTATTCTGTGTGAAATTTTTGTCAGCTGTGTGGATTTTGGTTATAAGCATGGCACCTCAGGAATGCATATGCTGCATTTTGAGAAGGACAGGCAGCAACACTATTGGCACAGAAAAGTTCCAGCAAAGCCACCTGAGGTGAGCTTGCATGGCCACCTCTTGTGTGAGACAAGGCAGCAACTTCTTCTACAGAAGAAGAGATTGTTTTTAATCTTTTGTCACTTCTCAGCATGAGGGCTGCACAAACATTTGTGCAGCACAGCACACCATTATCTTAAGTAAAGATTGTCTAGCATCTTGCTTGAAGAGTGGTGGCACCTAACGTTAAAAAAAAAAAAAATCCTGCAATTTACTTCTTTTACACTTCACAAACATTTTTTGAGAAGAAATAACATCTTAGGGACTTCTTGAAATCCCCTTTGGGAACCAAAAGACTTTATCCTGGACATAAACTCCTTCCTCAGAAGTGGAAAAAACCATACTCTAATGGCTGCAAGGCTCTTAAGATACCACAAGAAACAGAAGAAAGGTCTTCTTCCACTTGCAATAAACAGGAGACTTCCGCTGCCAAGATGAGACTACTCACCTCATTTCATCCATATGAAAACTCATTTCCTAGATAAAGTGTTAAGCATTAGGTTCTGCAGCCAGTAAAGGAGAGATGAATTATCTTTGGATGCACCTATGTTACTTTTTCTAGAAACAGTTAAGAAATGGCATAAATTTCTCTTATTTCTGGAGAGATTGAAATGAATATTTTAGTTTTTAGGTAGCTGAAGATGAATTAAATTTATCTTTTTTTGCTGACCATGCCTAAGTCTATATGAAGCTGTTACATTGAGCAGAGCCACAAGGACAACAGGGCATCAGAATAATCCCTTCAGAATTCTTCCTTGGAGTTGGTACTTATTAGGATGAATTATTCTTCCATTTCATCTGATCTTGCAGCTGTCTACAAGTTTGGCCATTAACAGTATTTTGAATACCTGGGACTGAGTCAGGCTCTACCTGCTGATTTACAACATTCCCCTCTGCTGTGGGGAGTTTAGTATTTTTTACCTCAAGAAACGAAATTATATAATAAAGTGAAAATGTTGTCATTATTTATAGAGGTTTGTTTTTTCTCCCCCAACAAATATAGATGTAGTGTCTGACAGAAGATTTGTTATCATTCTCTTCCATTTCTGAAGCAGGTTTGTTTTCTCTGGAAGACCTGAGAGTGCACTCAGTCACTTGTGTTAACAGGATAAAGTCTCTAAGGAGATCGTAGTGTGTTGTCAAAATTGCACAATCTGTCAAAGAGCAGACTGTAAACTCCCTGGGGTGGGACCTAGCCTGTGCATGGGTAACACCTAACTAATATATAAAGATTATTAACTCAGAAGTGGATTCAGTTGCTTAAGGAGAGTTCTCCATTTTGCAATACATCGGTTGGCATATACCTGAAGCTCTGGGAAGGTGTGAATCTTCCTTAATTCCTGGACCATGCCACCCAGCCCCATGGCCAAGGACTATGAATTATTTAAACAAGATGCTGATACTATTTCTAGGATGAGGTTTTACAGAAGCCTTTTGCTCGAAATAAGTTTGTGGTGGGTGTATGTGTTTCAGTGTGAGGGAGGTGTGCTACACAAAGGAATAGTTGGGAGTCTTTGTACATCAGTGGACAGCTAGATTTTGACAGTCTTCAAGAATTTGTGCTTTGAAGACTTCCATGGTACCGAGTTGCTGTTGTAACAATAAGCTTACCTGAAACAGGCAAGACGGAGCATTAACATTTTAAGTATGACAAAAAAGTAGTAAAGTAGCTCCAAAACCACCTCTGAAGGATAAGGAGTGATCTTGCCAGAAAACGTTGTTTTTAATCCCTGCAAGGAGGGTGTTCATCCTGAGTGCTCTGATGTGTCCCAACCCCTCCTGTGCAAAAGGGCTTACACAGGACTCAGAAGTCTCTCTCTGTTCTTTTAACAAGCACTGACTGAGCTGTGTAGGTGACCCCTGCTTTTCCAGCTCATTAGAAAGAGCCAGAAGCTGCCTAATGAGAGCTGAATGTCAGCAGCTCTGAAGGAGCAAAACATCTACGTAGGCAAGGATAAAAGACCAGCTTCTGCTGGTACAGTGTTAAAGAGATGTAGTTAGTGTTTTTGTAGTGTAGATGACACACTGTATGTGCAATAGGGCATGAATTGCTAGAGCAAGGTGCCCTGTGCTAAAATACCTGTCTAGTGATGCAACTAATGCATTCAGCCTGGAAGAGGGGAGAGGGCCATAAGTGCAATGGAAGAACACAAGGTAGTGTAAAGGGGGCAGGGAAACCTGCAGAAAGATTAGAAAATGCATCACAAATGCATTTCAAAGAAGAAAATGATATGCAAGAAATCTTCAGAAAAAAAAATCCAGTATTTAGGTTCACTGAAACTGTGTTTATCTTGTACTATATTTGTTTTTATTTTGGATGGAGTAGGGTATTGATAGTACATAGCTGTAGTTTCTATTAAAGAATACAGTGGTAATCAGTACTTGGACACACCTTACAAACCACAGTTGTGTGATTTATTGTATTATAATGGATATACAAAAGCCTTTCAGTCTTCCACTGAAACTGTGGGGCTCTTTGGAGCACAAAACAGAATGGCTGCATCAAATTTATTAATAGAAAAATGCAAATAAAAGTGAGAATGCAACTAACTCTCTGCATTCCACCTGAAATCCCCAGCATCTATGCATCACTGCAACCAGAGACAAGGACAGCCAAATTGGTGGGAAGGGCAGACATATCTTCCCATCATATGTTGCAGCAATTAGAGTAATTTCTCTTCAGGTAACAGTAGCAGAAAGTCAGCATTCTAGCAAAGGGTCCTGCTTCAAATAAGCTTTGCAATGAAGCATTTCATATGGTGATGCAGTATTCTTAAGGCTGTGGTTAATGAAAACAAGTTCCTATGTTAGTAGCTGGACAGCTGTAACAGATTTTAAACTTTCTATGGTTTGTAGAACTAAGGTGACCCTGGTATAGAAATCCAGCTGACTTAATTTATTTGTTACTGCTGTTTAAGTAACACTCCCCACTGTAGTCCTCAGCTGCCAGGGAAACCTTCTGGGAGCTGGAGCAGATTAAGGAGAGGAAGATGCAGTAGAGCACTTTAAGAGAATGTATTTGTAACAAATTTATGGATAGAAACATAGAGAAGAATACATAGCTGCCTCAAATCACTCCCAGTTGTTTTTCTGGAAGCTGGGGTCTGTAGATGTTCCACAGATGAGTACTCTCCACCTTGGTGCCAAGTAGGAGATAGGATGTGTTTGAGTAATTCTGGTGCTGAAGGCCAGGCAGATTACCTGCAGTGACCGAACTGAAAATGCAGAGTGACTTCTTTTTAAATTGTGGCTTAGGGGGGAAATACTGGCTTGTTGGAGGTTAGAATGTCTTTTGCTCCTTTGCATTAAACATTTGGTTTGCCTTAAGCACTTGGTAGGCTTCTGAAGTCCAGTCTTCTCCAGTGCTTTTGGCATGTGGACAAGAATATTTCACAATTATATGTTTATCACATTCACTTATCTTGTGTTTGTAATGTTTATTTTAGTTTTCCATCCTATTTCAGGTTAAATAAGTTAGGTTTTACTTTTTCTGTCCTCCAGGCAGGTCAGCACAGGGAGCTTCTGTGTAGTTTGCTATAAATTATTAAAATGATGTGGTTTACACACCTTAATTTTTTGCTTTGTGTTTCTCTGAGTATGTGATGTATGTACATAGATACCTGACAGCTCTCTGAAAGCTAATTCATGTGGTGCTGCCACAAAGCCTACCCTTTGCTTGGGTGTTTCCTCCAGAGAGATGCTGCAGGAGTTTGGTTGTGGCCATTTTGTTTCCCTAGTTTTGAGTAACTCTCCTCTTCAAAACAATCTGCAGGAACACCTGAGTGGTCAGTGAGTTTAACCACCTGGGACTTTTCCAGGAGCCAAGGCTGCCATGCAGACTCTCAGCTGCCATGGTCAACATTTCCCTATGCAAAAGCCATATTGGAAATTGAACAGTGGCACCAAGACAACAGAGCTCTTGCCTGGACACAGAAAAGTTTGGGTTTCTGTTTGTCTGAAGCACTGAGAGGCTTTTTACAGAAACACAAAATGCACTCTGTTGGCATTCATGTATTGTTGGTACCTAGTCTGGACTAAGCAGTTTGGAGGGTCTCTTACATGCTTATATTGCATTTCCTGAGTGTTCAGGTTGGGTTGTAGTTAGTGCACACACACACAAATGTACATGTTTGCACTCATGCAGGTTTCTGCCCAGGCAGTCCTGAGAAGCTGGTGTTCACCAGGTCTCAGGTTCCTTATTTTGTGGGACCTCAGCTTACAACCAGTCATTTCTGTCAGCCTTTTTGACTTCTTTTTTAATCATTCCTCTTTTATCCATTCCATTCTGAAGCACTTGTAATATTGTCTGAGGTAGCTTTAAAAAGGAAATAATTTAGGTTTTTAGGTACTCAAAATTATTAAAAGTGTAGATAGGGCTGTGGTTGTGAAGAAAGGAGAGCTTACCTAGGTAAAGTATTCAAATGTAAATAGTCTCAAACACTTTACATCTCTAAGCCCTGTTTCTTCTGTTTTTTCATTCTCTCCCTCAGGAATTTATTTTATCAGAAGATTACAACAAGATGACACTAGTGAAAAGTTACCAGGGTAAGAACCACAGTCTATGTTAATTAGTTTGTATTGTCATTAATTTTTGTTAATGTTTTCTTAAGGAGTATGAATGGAAAAGTTTCCCTTCCAATTATAGATTTTTTTTCACTAGTGTAAATGCTGGTTTTATCAATAGATCTATAATGTACTTTGTTCTGAGATCACAAGATTTTTTAAAAGAGCTGTTTCATGTTGTGTTTTTCCTTTTAAATGTTCCTTTGGAGTATCACAGTAGACAGCAAACCGTCCATGTTTGGGGAATAGGAGTTTTAATTTTCAATCTTCAGTATTCCAGTGTATCTACTGAAACAACTTAGGAAACTAACCCATCTTTTAAGACTGAAGCTTGTGGGGTTTTTCTGGTTATATTTTAGTAACTGTCAGTTCCAATAACCACAAGATTATCAGTGAATACCTCTCCTAGTAAAAGGTCAAGAAATGTCAGTCCATACCTTTTCTAATTAGAGTCTGGTGTTCACTAATGTGATGTTTTCAGAAACTTAGTTATTTATCCTTTTCAAACCTCTAAAGGACACTGTTTTGGACAGGTATTCCTATAAAAGTAAAAAATACATGTAGCAATTTAATCTTTTTTTGTTGTTGTTAGACTAAGAGGTGGTGTGATATTATATGGTATCATATATTATGTACTATGCATTATGTTTCTGTACAGAAGCCTCTGACATGTTAGCTTGACATTTCTCACATACATTTTAAAATATGTTCTTACTCATATATTTTGAGTTTTATACCTTGAAAGATTGAGAGGGTAATTTAAATCTCTAACTGGAGGCTTGGGGATCACTTTGTAACATTTAAATTTTAAGGTATGAAGAGAACCTTGATTTTTGCAGTGCATGGCTAATATGTGAGTGTTTCATGAATGTCTGGTGTATTGTAAAATTAAGCTTGAATGTCTGCATTTTTTCTTAGCTTATAAAAAACTGAAAAAAAAAATCCAATTATGATAAAATATATATATATGTGAATCTTAAATAAGATTGCTGCAGTCTGACTAGACTATACAGGTATTAAGTATCCAAATTTGTGATTGCTCTGCAGTCACCAAAGTTTAATGCAGCCAAGTTTCATATTTAAATGTTGTGGCACTAAAGAGGGTGAGCTGAGGTCTTTTCTTCTGTATATGCAGAACAACATATGCATGAGAACAAATTTCTTGATGAGTTCTTCAGGGAAAATGCTGAAAATTTTGGAAGAGGGGAGTGGATTTCTTGGCAGTATTTCAGAAGAGCCAGTTGGCTGTGACAGCCCACTGAAGATCTGGGGAAAAACTCTCATAAAATAAAAAAAGAAAAGAAAAGAAGGAAAATGGAAGCTGTTCTTGTGGTTTTCTGCAATGTGCCAGATGTGTTGCAAACATTAGAGGAGGCCTTTGGATAGGAAGATGTCATGGAGAACCTCCATGGGTTGTCCTGGTGGGAAATCCAAGGACTCGGATTCCCCAAATATTGGAGAGCCAAGGATTCTAATGAGTGTCCACTAACATCAGTGGAGTGGTGGTGCAGCTGACCACACTCATAACTAGAGTCACCTTCTTCCTAGCCTACATGTCTCCCCATGGGAAGGTTTTTCATAAGATCATAGAATGGTTTGGGTTGGAAGGGATTATAAAGATCAGTAAGTTCCAACCCACCTGCCATGAGCAAGGACACCTTCCACTAGACCAGGTTCTCAAAGCCCCATCCAATCTGGCCTTGAATACTTCCAGAAATGGGACATCCACAGCTTCTCTGGACAGCTTGTGCCAGTCTCTCACTGCACACGCCTGCACAATTGCAATGAACAGTTTTCTGACAGTGCAAGGCAGGAAAAAGAAAAAAAAACTCCACAAAGAGGTTTCCCACTGTTTTCAGGTCACCAATGACCTGGGGATGCCTGCTGCTCCACAGCACAGTGCCTTCTGCCACACCCCTCCAAAAAGACATGCTCCTGGATTCTCCACTCTTCACACCAGGTGTTGGTGAAGGAGTGTAGTGCCCCATCTGCTTGGTCCTTGGGCTTGGCTGAACCCATGCTGGAGGTCTGGAGTGCTGGGGAAACATTGCAAAAGTGAGGTGCTCTGTGGGCTGCTGTCAGTCACAGGTCCTGTAGTTCCATTGGTCCCCACGGTGTTAGGCACTTTCCTGCTCCTCTTGCTGCATTTGCCTCCAACCAGAACACTGGATCTGGGCTTACCAGTGCCTCACTGGCTCCAAAGTCCAGCTGGAACACAGCAAGGAGGAAAGAGCCACATTTTCAACATGCTATCTGGGAGAATATGCAGGGAAGAGCATTGTAGTAGGTATATCAAGATCCAAAAGAGATGGACCTTCCTCACATGGTTCAGTAGGACTCCCTCCACAATTCTATCCCTGCAGTGTACCTTCCTCATGCTGAGTTTTGGGGTTGGCATAAGTATCTTGGTAAAACCCTGGGCAAGGAAAAATTAAAATTAAAAAGGAGCAGGTGGTTTTGTTGGATATGGTGACCTTCTAGTGATTCATATGTTAAAATTCTTACTTTTAAAAAGTTTTGCTTAAAGTTTTCAAGTAAGGCCTTTATGTTCTTCAAAAGTATTTTAGGGGAGTAAATAATTTTATTCAGCCTACTAAGTGGCTTTAACTGAATCATGCTGGCTGCTTTTGTGTTTGCTAGCTTTGTAAAGAGCCAGCAGTGCTCTTGCCCAGTGACTGGTGAGCTATTGATCATCTCCAACAACAAGGTATTATAAATAGCTGAAACAGCTGCAGTCATTAAAGAACTTTTATTGTGTCTTGAAAGGCCATGAATATATTGGTGAAATGATCTTCTAGGCTGTGCTTTGGTCTTGCTAGGAGTATGCAGCCAGGGATGGCTTATGGAGCCTGGCCTTGGCAGTGTACATGACTGGACATGCTCTGTGGAGGTTTTGCAGCAGCACTGTGTCTGGAGTTGTGAAATCTTATTTCTTGAAAGGGATCTGAATGCAGAGATGGGGGATGTGACACCGGATTAGTCAGGACTCCAGGGTGGGTCTTGTGGCATTGGCCTCCTGCAGGCACTGACTCATTCCCTTGCCTAAGGAGGAGTAGTGCAAGCATTTGATCAATGCCATTTGGCATGCTCTGGGAAATAACTTTTTTTTCCTTGTGTGTCTGTCTCTCATATCATCATCCCCTCTTCTTCAGTCACAGCACCAGCTGAAGGTGTAGACAGCCTCTGCTCTCTCCTGGGCAGCTCCTCCCACATTCCTGCAAGAAACCTTTCCCCCTCTGTCTGCAGCCTTGGCTTCCAGCCCCCTCCAGCCCCTCACAGGCTGGTCCATATGGCTGTTGCTACTTCCCATTCTTTATGGCCTCCTCTACCCTGCTGCTTGCAACTGGGCCATCTCACTGTGCTCCTCTGGATGAGATAACAGCTCCTGATTTACTGTTTTGTTCTATTTATTTATTTATTTGTCACACACTTTTTTCTGCCTAGCCAGATTTGTAGACCTGATTCTGCCCCATACTCTGTGCAGCCTGCCTGTTTCAAGGGTGTTCCCTTGGCCTCTGCTTTCAAGCTAGCTCATGTCATGCCCTTCCTTCTGCTTTCCTCTAAGCACAGCCTCTTCACTTGTGCTTTTCTTGCTCATGCTGAGCTTTTTTTTCTTCCTGGCAATTTCTTCTGTTTTGATGTTTGCTGATATTTTTTTAGTGTTGTAACCCCTCAGAACAGCTTCTTGCCCAGCACTGTGTGGCTGTGCACTGGCCATGCTTCTCAGACTTTTCCCTTAATGCACAGCACTGACTCTTCACTTCCTTTGCTGACATCTTGCTGTGCACCTCCTGGCTTCTTTTCTTTGGGCTCAGCCTTTCCATCCTCTCTCCAGCCTGCTCTTTGCATAGTGCTCGCTCCTGCTTTCTCATAGAGGAGAGACCCTCTTCCCTCCTGCCCTGCAGCTGCACATGGACCTGTCCCCTTCTCCTGTCTCCTGCTTCTCTCCCTTCTGATCTTTCCCTGCAAATGGCTCTCTTCTCCCTGGCTTACACAGATCTGCTCTTGCCAGGTGCCTGTTGAGAGTTTTCCTGTGCTGTGACCACATTCACGCTCCGTCCCCTCCATCTCCATCCTGCTGTTGTTACAAATGAATAGTTTTGGAATTTTTTGCTCCACATTTTTTTCTGCATACAAGTGGTAATCAAATATTCAGTAGATGAAGGACCAGTTTTTTGTTTGGTGCTTCAAGACACTGAACCTATGTTAATCCTAGGGCCCAGACCCCTTCCTTGCTCTTCTGTCAGCTTCCAATCTTCTGATATTTTGCTTCTTTAAGCCTTACTTGAGTCAAATTCCCTCTTAATGACAAGTGACTTTCTATTTGCATTTGTCTTCTCTTTGCTCCTTTGCTTAGGTGATCTACACTGTGCACTTTTACTTGTTTCAGATATATCTGCCATCAGCATGTGTGTGGTGGCACCAGGTAGTATGTGCAGATGGACAACAGAGTGCTGAATTAAAAGGTCTTTTTGGGGAGGGAGGATAAGCAAAGCTGTCACATACACCCATCCACCTCTTGGCAAGTACCATTTTTTAATGTTTACTCCTTCCTTACTTGCCAGAAAGAGCTGCCTCAGCATCCACAGGCAGTACTTCTACCAAAAATTACAAACCCTGTCTTGGAAGTTTTAGGAGGTAGAAGAGATTTAGGAGAGCTGTGTGGTGCCAGCTATCCTCACAACCAATTCAAACCACAAGAAGCTGTCACTAGCAGTAGCATTTGCCACATTCTGAGAAAACATTCCTGGACAGACCTTGAGCAGTCAGATGTCAGCCAGCTTTGAACATCCCGTGGAAATACATGGGTGTGTCTGTGGCACTGGTGGTTCACACAAGCTCCTGGAGCATGTCTGTGAGCCCATGAGGTGCTTGTGGCAGCAGTTGTGTCCCTAAGTGCAGCACTCCACTGGCTGGTGCAGGTGTCCCAGAGAGACCAACAGAAGGGTAAAGATAAGCATGGGTCACCTAGGGGCCACTGAATTTCTTCCCAGAGAAAGCAAGGGTAGAGAGGAGATGGGATCTATTTGAAAGAGTTCAGGTGACCCCTAGATGGTCCCCATCATTTTATCTGGAATGTAAAAGTGTGTGGAAATGACAGCCAAAATCTGAGCTCTTCTAATGGGCAAGGGTGAAAACATCTGGGCACAGTTTGGTTTAGTTGTCAATCCCCATTACGGCAAGTTGTGTCAATACAGCTATTGACTTTCCTGCTCAGGGAATCTCAGTCTGAAAAAGCAGTGTGGATCAGGGCTGGTGTTGGCTCTTGGGAGCCAACTTTTTTCCTACAGGTAGGTCCCCCTTGTAGGGTTTGAACACAGTTCCCATATATGCTGCATATTTGTATAGGGCAGACAGCAATCTTCCCATAATGTTCTGAGGAGATTCTCTGCATTTCAGGAGGCTTGGGGCTGGTTTTTAAGATTCTAAACATATTTAATCTCTTTTTGTGTCAGCTTTTACACGAACAGATACAAGCAGTCTTTTTTTGTGCAACACATGTTGCTGCATCTTAGAGCAGTAATAAACCAGTAGGGCTGTAGACTGGGAAAGGTGATATTCACCAATAAGTTACAGCTGGGAACAGTTCTCTATGTCTTTCCAGCCATTTGTTTTATTAGAATATCAGCTCAATCAGCACTTCATGACCAAGCCCACTGGTCATTCATGCAAAAAAAAAACATGCATTCCCTTGTTTTAATGAAAACCTTTTGATGGCTTTATTTTGGTAGAAGTAGAAATTTATTCCTTCAGCTGTTTTATTCATCTACCACAGCTATGCTTCTTTTTTTTATATAAATTTTATTGCAGTAACCTTTTAATGCTGAAACTTCCCTTTGGTGCAGCATTGGGCCTGTGCTGTAACTCATCGTTCTGCTGGGCTACCACAGCCCAGCAAGAGGAGCAGCAGTGTAGGCATTTTCACTGCTGTCAAAAAACTAGCTCAAAGGAAGTTTAAATGGAACCCCAAGTCCATTCCACAGCGGCAGCTTTGTTGGTGATGATACAATGATGGAGGGAAGATTTGTGCTGCTGTAGAAGATAAATGACTGTAATAGGCATGGACAAAATTAAGTCTTGCTTCCAGTCTTTCTCATGCAAATGCTGAACATGCAGACCAGGGACCTTACAAGCTTCCATGGAAGCTGATGTCAACAGGATTATTAAACACTAGCTGCTTCTGTAGGGTGAGTGGGGGAGATGGGTGCAGATGGTATTTGCAATGGTTGTCTGCCCCATGTTCTTCTCTGCAATGTGGTTATATGTCTGTCTGCTTAACTTTCAGCTCATCAAAGCAGGGTCATCATGATTCTGTTTGTGCTGGAGATGGAGTGGGTGTTGAGCACGGGCCAAGACAAGCACTTCACGTGGCACTGTTCGGAGAGTGGCCAGCGGCTGGGCGGGTACCGCACCAGCGCCGGCGCCTGCGGTCTGCAGTATCCTCTGCTGAGCTCTCACCTCTGCTGCTGCTCTGTGCCACTCACACAGCCCTTTCAGTTCATTTCTCTAGTTGGCCTCCACATTTTGTGCCCTGTATGGATTCAGTGCTTTGTGAGAGAAACTGTTATTTAAAGCCAATTTGAAAAACTGTCAGTTCTCCTTGCTTTGTCTCCTTAATGTGTTGTGGCATATTTAGGTCTAACCATTTTTGAGCTCTACAATGGGCAATCTGCAACCTATTGTGGTCTGCTATTGTAATAAATATGGATAGGGCCTTCATTTAAGCATGCAGTGCATGCTTTCTTCAGAGAATTAATGATAGCAAAAGTAGGTTGGTGATCAGGTCAGAGTGCCTGTGTGTATGCATGGTAAAAATTAAATTACTTTAATATAAAATAATGAGCACTTGTCCTTCACTCTGGAACTGCTCACTATGTATTGGGAATTTGGGTTAACTAAAGAGTAAATGACTCCAGAAATGGCACTCAGGTGGCTTAGTCACATAGACCTGCCCCAACTGCCTGAGAATAAAAGAAATATTAATTCAGCTTTATTGAAAATGTAAAGGGAAATGGAAAAGTATGAGCTCTTAGACTGAAAACAGGGGTTAGCATAAACAGACATTTTAATGCCCCAGAGTGGATGTGATATAGATGATGTGTGTTTTCCTAGTTCATGAGAAGTGATACTGACTTAAAATTATTGTTTCAAGATGGACTTCTTGTATTAGCTTGTAATTCAGTCAATCTAAATGGCAGAAAGACTGAACTTACTTTTTAATGAATTGATAAATATTTTTGAAAACATGATGCAAGAATTTGCCCTGTGTTCCCTAAATCTCTCTAGAGAACAGCCAATTTTGACTGATAAAAACTTTTGGAAGACAATTTAATTTGGGTTATCTGTTTATTATGGTGGAGGGCAATGGAAGCAGTGGAAGGGAGAATCACTGGCAAATCCTGCAAAAGTATCTGACATAACCAGGAACAGGTTTGGGTTTTTTTTTTTTTGTTTCTTCAGTGTCCTATGTGATTCAAATCAGTACTCTTTTATATTTTTTATAATTTTGGGAAGGGAGAGTATGGATACCATCTAACTCTAGCACTTAAGTTACAAAGCTGAGGAGACAACTCTTATGTTCATGGCAAAAGGCTACTTCAGTGGTGTTTCAAAACAAAACCACAAATTTTGTCCTATAATAGTCTTATTTTTTCTCACCCAGGGATACTGCACTGTTAGTATGAACAGGTATGAGCATTATTAAGATGAACAGGTGCCTTAAAGTACGTTCTGAGTACCTCCTTGAGACTGGAGCACTATTCACAAGATTGCAGTATACTCATGTCAAAAGAATTAGCAAGCCACAAAAGGAATGTAAAGCTTGTGTAAATAATATTTTCCTCAGCATCTATCCTTCAGATTTGATGTGGAAACCCGGCATGTGTTTGTTGGCGACCATTCTGGGCAAGTGACCATCCTCAAACTAGAGCAAGAGTCCTGCAGCCTTGTCACCACATTTAAGGGACACACAGGTATGGCCTCAGGAGGAGACCCAGAAAGGTGTCAGGGGGGTCTTCATCTGTGCTCAGCATCGTGATGGTTTACTGTCCTGTGATACACTAGGTTGGCTTGTGTCACTTCTTAGCATGGAAGGGACATTGCTCTTAAACTGTCCCAGCAGTTCAGGGAAGTTGTATTGGTAAAAAGAAGGATGATCAGAGCTCTGAGCAGAACACATCTGTGGCAGAAAATGGCACACTCATACACTGCTAATTAAAACAGAGTGAGACTTGAACAAGTTGTGGTAGTTCTGGGAGGGAGAAAGGATGCTACTAAAGGCAAGATCTGTATTGGTAGGCACTTCATCCCAAGTGGAATGGGCACAGCTTGGAGGCACTAAGTGCTTGTTTCACTGCTGGCACTTGTGCCCCATCACTCTTTGAAAAGAGCAACCCTGGATATGATCCTAACATTTAACAGAAGAAATGCTGTCATTCCTCAGCATTTTTTCTTCATATCCCTCCTCTCTAGCTAAGTGCTGATAGCTCAAGATAGCACAATGTAGTTCAGTCCTTGAGCTAGGATACTGAGAAGATGCCCATAACAATCCACACTTGCTTCTTTTTCAATGTTCTGGAAATTATGGAGATGGAAAGTTGTGTAGCTCCCACTGTGACCATTTTTCTTCCACAATTTACTTCTCAGTGGATTCACCCATACAAACAGCAAACAGTGAAGCCCTGTGCCCACAGAAGAGCAGGATGGGGTTTCAGTAGTTTATCTAGACTTATTTTTCCACTGGAAGGGACATGGTTGCATAGTCTTTGCCAAAGAGTAATGCATTTTAATCACTGCATATTTTTCGTTATATCTTTATATTTAGCTACCTTCCAATCTTCCACTTTCTGTAATAAAATTACTGTTGTGTGTGCTCCTGTTGTAGGTGGTGTGACTGCTCTCTGCTGGGACCCAATACAGCGAGTTTTATTCTCAGGCAGTTCTGATCATTCCATTATAATGTGGGATATTGGAGGAAGAAAAGGAACAGCCATTGAGCTGCAAGGACATAAGTATGTTAAAGCCTTTCCTTCTGCTTTTATAGGAGAACAGCTAAATGCAGAGGCCACATCTGGAAACAAGCAGCCCAAAGGTTACAGTTTTCACTGGCCTCAAGCTTGTATGTGTGGCTCCCTGTGGTCTGTGTACAACAATTTGCTTATATTTTTCCAGTGCTGAGCCCACAGACTGTTTTAAGAGTCTGCAGAGGGTGGTGAAGAGGGTGCACAACATCTCTAGTCCTGAATGTGTTATGCCAGAGCCTGTGCCTTTGCTGGAAAGAGGAGGCTCCTCAAATGAGAACAGCTACAGGGAAATTCTGGGCTTTTAGATGTCAAGGTCTTTTCTTCCCCTAGAGGGAGCATCGGGCTTGGACAATTAATCCCTTTTTCCTCCATGCTCTTTCACCTACAGCCTGAATTCTAAGTGATGTGCTTTAACCTTTAACTGTAGCAGCCTTCACATCTCAGTGCAAAGAGGCATCATCTTTGCAAGTGCATTTGCACAGCCATAGATGTCTTTGAAGGTGGGTAAGCCCGTGCTGGGCATTGATTATACATCAGAATGGCTCTAGTGGCAATGGCTCCTCACCTTTTAATGCTGGAAATGCAACAAGTTGGTGTCAGAGTACTGGGGCTGCATATATGTGGGACTTGCATGCCAGACTCAGGTCTGGAGTGACAAAATCCCATGGTGGTTTTGAGCTAACAGTTTCTTACGTATTAATGCATTTCTTGTGAGTGATGCTGCACTCTGCTGAGTGATTTGGGTGCCTCTGGGATTTCAGAGTACTGCAGAGCTCTAGCTGAAATTACCAGATCACCCTCATACCCTACCAGTGGTGCTTGCTAATGCATCACTGCTTGATTTATTGCTGTGGAAATTAGTTCTAATATGAAATTGGCCTCTGGACCTTAATCTGTGTGATGGCTGTCAGCTGGAACTGTACAGCACAGCATCCTACACATCCTGAGGTACATCCTACACATCCTTGCCTCTGGTGTCAGGAGGCAGGCACTGTGAAGGGTGGCAGTGTTTTCCCAAACTCTGCCATGAGTGCATTCCCCTCTTCAGGTTCAGCCATAGGCACAAATAAATGTGTTAGCATGCAAGTCCTTTTGGCAGACAAGAAAAGTGGTGGTAGCAAAGGAAATCAAGTGTTGTGTATGATTTCCAGTCACAGTATGTTCAGTTTCTGTGTCTTCACAACCTTGTTTTTTCCATAATGGTATTGTACAGTCTTTGTTTCCCAGGCTGTAAATAGCCTGAGATGAGGCCTGAATTTCTTTCTTTTATGAAAGACTGAGCCCTTTGGGGAGTTAAACTGAATTGTTCCTCCCATATTGTTTTTTTCATTAAAAGAAGAAACAGAAACCTACCACCTTACTGTGAGAAGGCTTAGGAACAATTTAGTGATTCCTACATTATTTTTAAAATCTTCTGCTTGTTAGTGTAAAAAAAACCTTTCAGTATTTTCTCAGTGATTCATTTCTAGATGTTGCAGAGATTTACAAAACAAAGTTATTACTGACATTCTGCCAACAAGGTATCTTACTGGGGCTGCATTTATGCATCCAGATGTGCCTTCAGAAGCTGCAACCCTGTTGAGACTTCCCAGTGCAGCTGGGACCTCCTATCCCAGGAGCAGCAGAAGCAGTTATCAGAACAGGTCTTTGCTCTTGTGGATGCTGCCCAGATGAGCAGGACTCTCATTGTGGTCCCAGTCTGACAGCAAAGACTGATTTGCATCTGATGGATGCCATGTGCAATGAGTGGTGGAGGGAAACATATGGGCAAACAAATGGTTTGTACTGCTTTATTGATATTCTGTGCTCACTTGTGCAGTAGCCATAGGTGGTTGATTGCTAACTGTCTTGTTTCTTTTTTAGTGATAAAGTTCAGTCTCTCTCCTATGCTCACCACACTCGGCAGCTCATCTCCTGTGGTGCAGATGGGGGAATTGTTGTCTGGAACATGGATGTTGAGAGGCAGGAGGTAAATGCTTAGTTCTTGTCAGTTTGGTCTGAAGCAGTCCTGGGAAGAAGGGGCCTTTCTAAAATGTGCAGCTTTCAACCTAAACAAGATCATTCTAAGCTTTAAAAACATTTCTGGACATGCTCCAGTTGTTATACAGCAATTATACAGCAGCCTTTGATAATATGGTACAGGGGAAATCGCCTGGCAGAAAATTTGGATTAAATTGGCTGCTAAATGGCTCTTGCTCATTACATTACTGCTCTGAAAGATATTCTGTCAGGGAGGGCATTGAGATAGTCTGCTGTGTTTTTCAGCATGTCAGATGTATCAGTTCAGATGTAAATGGATGGACTGATTGATTTTTTGTTTTAAAAAAGTAAAACAAGAAGGCTCTTCGTCATCTCTGGAAAAACACAACCCAGCATTCTCTTTTCTTGATAAGAAGGCTTCAATCTCACCTGCTGCTTGGTCTTGCTTCTCTGTGGTGTAACCACATAGAAGTGGGTTAAATAATGGCTTTGGTAATCCAGACAGTAAGATTTCACCCACACATTCCTAAGTGCCTTTGTGCTTTGTCACCAACAAATGTGAGTGGGTGCAAAACTGCTCCCCAGGTCTTTGGCACTGTGGGAGCAGCCCCCACTTGGCAGTTTTTGAGTCCTGACTCAGAGAGGGGGAAGTGAGCTCTGGCTGGCTGAGTCAGGCACCAGCCCTGCTCAGGAGCTTGGCAAATCCTGGTGCCATGAGTCACAGCAAACCTGTGCCCTCTCCCTGCAGGGGGTAGGTCAGAGGAAGGCTTTTGGCAGCATGGGCTTTCCTCAGCTTTGCTGGTTGTCACAAGTCATGGCCTGCATGGATTGTGTGTGTCTCCCTTGAGGAAGGAGAAACACTAAGTGGAAAACTTGATTTTTAAAAACTACTGAAGTTGGCAGAGGCAGAAACTGAGCTCTCTTTTTATTGGGAATTAGCATTCCAGTTGACTCTCTTAAATTGCTAATCCAGGGGCCGAGTATATCATCAGCTCCTAAATTGAAACAAAAACAGAGCAGTTTCCTCCTTCCCAACAGATATTTCCTTTTTGCTGCAACTCGAATATTCAGAAATGAAAACCTTTATTTATTTCCTGCCTTCAAAAGGCTACAGCAAGGGTTAAGATTGGCTTGTCACCACATAGGCAGGAATGCTGTGAGAAGGCTAATTTGATAAATAGAGGAGATATATTATTAGCTAAATAAAGGCCAGCAGGTGCTAATGGTGCACAGCTTTCCCAGACTATGGCTATGTGGGCTTGTTCTTGTTATCAGCAGCACAACAGGGTATACTTGGTGCTAAACCACCCCCAAAATATGAATCTTTGAGATGTTAATATCAAACCTTGGGTTTGGGTCCTAGATCACTTTCTTTTGGATTTTGGATTTTGTTTCTTTGCCCTTATTTAAGGATTTTTTCTATGTGATACATGCTCAGTACTCATTTTGTTGCAATCAGACTTTCCCACATCACTGAAATTGTGTTAGAATCACTTAAACCATTTTAGCCATTGATTCTTTATTTTCACCTCAATTTTTTAGAAGTTGTAAGAAGACATTTGAAGGATGGTATGTTGTCTTTCTGTTTGACTAAAAAGTGGTTACTTGCCACAAACAAAATGTTGTCTTCATCTATAATTTTCAAATGCCCAAGAGATGTAAAGTTATACACAGAGATGTAAATCTGTAGGCATTAAAAAGAAAGAACTGTTGTGGGTAGAAAAGATGAGGATTTTCCCCAGCAGAATGAACTGCCTTCAGAATAACTGGCAAAAGAATATGAAACAGGTGATTGCTTTATTGCTGGGGGTCAAAGCTATCCTGGGAGATGAGGGTCTCCATCTGCCCTTAATTACCTTTGCCTGGCTTTTCTGTTGTTTTTAGTTCTTAATCTTGGCTATGTTTCTTGCCATTTTAATTTGCAGCATGTGAGAAACTAGTGGCTCTGACAAGAAAACTGCAGTTTGTTAATAGCACTTCCTCACAAAGCATTAAACAATAGTGTTTATATAACCTCATGAGTTGATGAGGGAAAAGAGCTTGGGTTTGGTTTGGGTCTTAGGCTTCTTCAGGTGAATCATATCTTTCTCCTCCCTGTGTGTGATTTGTAGCATGGGCACCTCTGACAGCAGGAACTCCTCTTAGGGTGTTAAAGAAAGAAAGAATATGAAAAACCCCGACCACATCAGCATTTCCCATAACTTCCCTTTTCCCTTCAGATGAGTTGTTGGCTATTGGAAATACTAATTGACCCCAGCTCCCACCAGAGGCAATAACAAATGGTAAATGCTGTCCAGACAGGACATATTTTTATATGTTTAATTTCAGAATTGGGTTGTTTCTATGGTCTTATTATCAAACTCTTCTTCATGATTTTTGTGAGAACTGCTCCTCCCATGTCCTTCAAAGCTAAGCCAAAAAAGACATCCCATGAAACACATATCATCTTGTCATCATCATCAACAGTCAAAATGGCATCTTGTGAAAATGGAGATATTAAATCAAGCTTAGCTGGCCATATTGCCACACCACAACACAATCTTTTTTGTCCTGCCTCTAGGCTCCATTGGAAATTTTTCTGCTTGTTGCTCACTTCCACTTTGTGTTTATGTGTGTGTTGCAGACCCCAGAGTGGCTGGATAGTGACTCCTGTCAAAAATGTGACCAGCCTTTCTTCTGGAACTTCAAGCAAATGTGGGACAGTAAGAAAATAGGCCTCAGGCAGGTTTGTATGTGCCCTTTGGTGTGTTACCATGGTGCCATTAGGCTTTTCTCTCATAATGGATTCTGGTAACCTATTTCCCCCTAAAGCTTTGAGAATTTTGAGAACTTTGTTCTTCCACTAAGTGCTCAAGGGTCGGACAGTGGGTTCACCTCTGTGGCTTGAGTTTGTGGTTGAAAGGAACATACTTCTTTTTCCAATCAATCCCAATAGCAAATGCATATAATAGGCCTTGGGGCCTTCCATGACTTAAGCCATGTGGGACTTTGCTCATTGTTAGTCAAATAAGTTACACAAAGAAATTTACATCTGATTTTTGGAGATTGTGCTGGAAGCAAAGCTGTTTCCAATGAGATTGGAGAGACATCTGTAACTGCTCAGGCTGTATTGGGAAGGGCTTACTGGACTGCTTGAGACATGCAGCTGTGTTTTCCTGCCTAGCAGCAGAGGGCTGCAGATGGCAGAGTTTTACTAAAGGGGTGTGGAAGTGCTGCATGCGCTCATGGAACTTGAGACATGAGCGTCTGGGGCAGAGCTGACCTGTGTCTTGCTGGAGTGAGGTGGTCAAGCCAGTGGAGCTGAGCAGTGACCTGCTGTGGGTTGGTGGCCCGAGCTGTCTCCCTGACGTTGTGTCCTGCAGCACCACTGCCGGAAGTGCGGGAAAGCCGTGTGCGGGAAGTGCAGCTCCAAGCGCTCCTCCATCCCGCTGATGGGCTTCGAGTTCGAAGTGCGCGTCTGCGACAGCTGCCACGAGTCCATAACGGAGGAGGAGTAAGTGTGCACACTCAGCTGGCTTCACTGCCTTGGGGGAAGGCTCCTGCATCTGCACGGGCCTGGGTGGGTACAGGGTCCAGGAGGGAGCAGCCTGGCATTGTGGGCCCTGGGCTTTCTCAGCAGGTTAAGGAGGAGATCACGCCAGGAGGGATAGAGAGGCCCCCACCCCTGTTCCTTTCGTGCCAGAAAGGTCTCAAAGTGCAGTTTGCAGAGTGGTTGCTGAATTAATGGCTTACAGCAGCAGTCAAATACTTTTTTCCTCAATAGAGAACATTTTGGGGGAAATCCTGCAGTTACAGTTCTTGCTGAATTTTGGATTTCTTTCTTCAGGCGGGCACCCACGGCTACTTTCCATGACAGCAAGCACAACATTGTTCACGTACACTTCGATGCCACCAGGGGATGGCTGCTGACCTCGGGGACAGACAAGGTTATTAAGGTAGGAGACAGGAATATGCTCTAGCTCCTGTACTTCATTTCCCTTCCCTCTCTCGTGTGGCTGCAGGATGTCATACCTGCCTTCTTCCACCCAGAAACTTCTCACTTGGGATTTGGATTAGGATTTCTGCCCAATAAGGACCAAGGAGGTTTTGGTCTATGAAGTTATTCCCTGAAGGGGCTGGGACAAGTGCTCAGTGTAGCTTTCCCTTGAGGAAGACCAACTGTTTTTCAGCAAATCTCAGTGTGACTAAATAAAGAAATAGGTAAAATAATCACTGAGTTACAACAGTTTGAGTAATTTAAAAAAAAACCAAAACTCTCACAATGTGTTATGACTGTTCTGATAATTTAAGTTAGTAATGTAGTGAGAGTTTTTTTGGTTTGTTTTAAGGCCAGCTATGAACCTGTCTTATACAGGTGCAAGCTGGTGACATACAGAATGTTATTTCATCAACATCTACCACTCTGACAATAAGTGCTGGAAAATGAAATCAAACTTCTTCAGACTTGTTGCATCCACCTCTAACCACATAGCCCCTCTTAATTAAACAAAAAAGTTGTAAATTATTTACAGATTCTATTTTTACTGTATTTTATTGTCTTTTACCATTGTTCATTATGTTGTTTTATTTTATTGTATTTAACAGTTGTGGGATATGACACCAGTAGTGTCTTGATGTTACTTCAGTGGAACTTGAAAGGTGATATTTACAGAAGAAACTGATTTCCTAACCCTAATTATACTGCAGAAGATAGATAACACTGGGTGCATACGGCAGATGAGAAAGGAACTAATGTGTTTACAACAACTTTATGTCCTCTGCTTGATCCAGGCTGAACATTTGCACGAAGACTCTTTCCACTTCTTCTCAAAATATTCAAGAAGGTATTTTTTTAACTAACGGTTTGTACGATCTGACTTTGGTTGTCTTGAGTTTGTTTGGAAAAACCTGTGTGCAGTGCAATTTTTAGTTTTTATATTTCACTATGTCAAGATACTTGCTGCTTTGTACAGAGGGTTCTTGAGTTGTGTCTTCCTCTGTGAGTTTTTGGTGTCAACAGATTGTGTAAGGCAATAGACTCTCCCTGCAGCCAGCACCTGTTGGTTTGGGATATTTAGGCTGGCCATGCTCTCTCCAGAGGAGGAAATCCAGGCATAGTCTCTGGGTGCATCACCAGGGAGCTGATGGACTACTGCAGTTCCTAAAAGGGCTCTACCATCCACTTGTCCTAGTGGGCATCATCCAGAGAGCATTCATTGGTCTGTATAATGTTCCTGCCTCTTCCTTTGCTGCACAAGTTGCAGAACCAGGGGTCAGGTTATTCAGCAACTGATTTCTACAGAAAACTGAAATAGTTTTCCAGCTCAGAGCATTACAAGGAGCACACAGACTTGTTTGAGTTTGATGATGCTGACAGTCTGATTCAAATGAAATTATTGGCAACAGGAACTTTTGGGAGTGCGTGGATGGAGGGGGGCAGATCTAAAACTGGTCTAGATATGAAAAGTCTGGTTTATCTCTACCTCTACCTTGCACAGCAACATTTCAGCATTTATACTTGTCTATGTTGTTGAAAATGAATTTAGTTCTTCCTGTTTCCCATATGGTTAATCATATTTATTTTTTAAAATGCTGATGGTTTTTATTAATTTCCTCTATAGACCCAAAAGTGATATTGCTGAATGATGCCCATTGTCCTGTTGTCATACTTTACAGTTTCTCTTAAAAATAAACAGTATTTAAAAACTTGGGTTGACCAAAATTACCTTTTTAGAATGACATTGTCAAGGTGAATAAACTAAAAAAGCCCTTTTTTCCAAAGGGACCTTCTCTGAAGAACCAACTCTCCATTCCATTAATCCATGGATTTTACTTTTTAGCATGGCATTACTCACACACTTCAAAGAAACTGGTGTTCAGAATTGAACTGCAGACCAGACCAAAGGCTTTCCTACATCTTCTGTTTCAGCAGGCCTTGTGGCACATCGGTGGTGCTCAGTCTTGTCCTGTTTTGGACTTACTTCTTCCCTCTGTAGTGGGGAGGCCATGACATTTGCCCCTACAGAGCACATTGCTACCTGGAGAAGCCTCGTGTTCTCTCTTGGGAGAGAATGCCAGAAGAAAATAAAGTTCTCCTTTGTTTGCCCAGCAGCAATTCACTTTTGAGGGGAAAAAAATGGTTAACTCAATCCATGGCATTAATTCTGTCCTGTGAGCTGCTGCAGTAAAGGGTGCATGGACTTCTGTGTGCACACTGCAGGACTGCTATGTATTTTCAAGGAAAAATCTCTTTTCAAACATCCTATAACCTGTGATGAAGCATTTTGCAGTCATGTTCTGTGAAATAACACCACCTTTGGTTTCCTGGTACAGCCTGTTGCTAGTTCCCTTCTAGACAGCATATTTTAAAGCCTATTTTCAAACATAATTCATACATTGTTTTTCCAGCTTGAAAGTTGTTTTCTCAGTCCTCCCACTATCTCTCCTGGAAACTAGATACTTGTTTCCTCTTGGAATGCTTTTCATTACACCTTGTGCATGTTTTCTGATGACTGAAGTGTTCTTGGCTGTCAAAGCTATGCAAGATGAGCAAGTGGCCTGCCGTATTTCATTCCAGCTGGAGAATATGTACAAAGCTTTGCTGGACTCTGGTGTTCTCTTGGGCTCAGGGCCTTTTGGCCAAAGACCTGAGTTGTGCTGTGCAGGGAGTGCATCTCACAGTGACAGAAACACAGAAGTGAATTTAAATTGCTGTTTAGTGCTCGCTTCCTGTGGAGACAGCAGCGGCACCAAGTCTGGGACTCCAGCATGGATTGTGCTCACACTGATGGAGTGGTGGAGTCAGCAAGCTGGGGATCTGCCCCGGGTCAGCACCTACTCCTGAACATGTAATGTGCAAACAAAGGTGAAGAACTGATTCCAAGGGAGACTACATTTGAGAATTACTTGAATGAACTCGTGGCCACTCCCACCTTGTCTTCCAAGGAGTCATGGTTTCGGTGTTGCTTATGTGTGGATGTGGGGTATGCAAAACTGTTTTGCAGAATTTTCCTGGCTGTTCTTTCTGACTGAATGACCTGCAGGGTTATCTGGATTTAAGCTAAACATCTCCTTATCTTGCAGTCTCAGGCAAACAGCTCTGGGCTCAGAAAATTATATAAACTGCAGGTGAAGCTGAGGCAGGAAGGAAAATCTGTCCCTTTGCAATGCCCTCAAGAGCTGTAACGTAGAGATATGAAGGGAAAATCTAATTCAATCATTCTTTTACTTCCCACATGAAACAAGAAGGATTTGACACTGGGAGAGTTAGAATGCCTGCCTTCCTCTTCTGCTGTGTTAGAGTAGTAATCTCAGTTTCTTCTGTCTGCTAGACCCATGCGAAAAGAGATCTCTGTTGCCTGGTCCTTTTTTTCCCATTTAACCTGCTGAATAACTGAACTATTTTTATGAATTGCATTATTGTAGGATGGGAGGAGGGTGTGTTTTGATACAGATGTAAACTATGCAATGCCACATACCTACACACATCTCAGATGAAGCCAAGCCCCCCTTCCCTGGGGCTGCTGAAGGGCAGTAGCTTTTAGTGATACCTTGTACTGTGACAAGGGGCACACAAACATTGCTGGCTTCCCTCTGCTCTACACATCAGGAAAGGTGATTTTCATTTCTCCCTGAGCTGATGCTTCCTTGTGGGAAGAGGCATTGTTCTCCAGAGCATCTGCCTGCTATTCTCAGCTTTAAAATAAGCAGTGTCTGTAGGGCTTAGGCAGATGATGGGGCAGGTACTGCCCTCCTGAACTTGAAGCCATCACCTGAATGTCAGCATGTGGGCTTTTAATACCTCAGTAGTGGTTACTGCACTTTGCCTGAAGGGTGGCATGAGTATCAGTGCTGGGAAAGGGAGGGAGGGATGTGTTCCCTGAGTGGTGTTGGTTGCTGGTAAGAAGGTGGATGGCTGGATGTGCAAAAAGGATGATTCAACACAGTTGAAGGGAAAAATAAAGTTGCCTTATGCCTGTTGAGGAAATAATTGTTAGAAAGGAATATTCTACTTTTTTTTTTCTTTTTTTTCCCCTGTATCTGGTTCTGTGCTTCTCAGTACAAGAGAGAAATGAAACTACTGTATGGAGTCCAGCAAAGGGCCACTGAGATTGTGAAAGGTACTGGAGCATATCTGGGGCTGTTCATCTTGGAGAAAAGAAGGCTCAGAGGGATCTCATCACTGTGTATAAATGCCTGAAGGGAGAGTGCAAAGAGAATGCAGTAGTGCCCAGTGACAGAACCAGAGGCAGGGCACAAACTGAAACACAGATTTCCTCTGAATATCAGGAAACAATTTTTACTGTGAGGGTGACTGAGCATGGGCAGACACTGGCCAGGCAGGTAGTTTGTGGATTCTCCATCCTTGGAGATATTCAAAACCCAACTGGACATGACCCTGGGCAACCACCTCTAGGTGACCCTGCTTGAGCAGGACCAGATAACCTTTGAAGGTTCTCTGCCACCTCAGCCATTCTGTGATTCAAAGTCCATGTAATGCCTGTGTCTACTCTATTGTTAAGAGAAGGAAAGAAATAAGTATCATTCCTTAAATCTAAACTGCTACCAAAATAGTTACTAATAAATTAGCAAATACTACCATGTCTGTCCTTGCTGTTCCAAACAGGATTTGTGTAGCAGCAACCAAAGTTCTGTTTTGTAGCACACAGGAAATAGGGCTACAATGTGTGGTTTTACAGGCCATGCCCTTTCCAGGAGACCACACTGAGCACATGAGATGTTTCCAGTTAGGACTCTGCAGACTTTTTTCTATGTGTGGCAACAATATGCAACAGTAACTACGAACTTGATCCTTTTTTCAGAGTGCATTGATATTCTGAGTCCCTTCTGTAATGACTTTTTATGTAATGTTGAGGGAGACACAGGTTTTTCTCTTCAAAATTGCATCTTGTGAATGTTGGCAGGAAATCTTTGCTCCTCAGAAGGAAAAATGTAGTCCTGAAGTTCTGGGATTTGAGATGAACTTTGTGTGATCAAATGTGACTTTTCATTGCATTTTCCCAGTTTGGGGATTTTCCCTTGTGACCAGTCTTTGGCCATCTCTGAAATTTTGTTTGCTACAGGACACATTGTACTGCTCAGAAGAGAAAGAGATTGAGTTCAATTGAAACTGCTGCCAAGTAGGGACATTGAACTCAAACCAAAATGAAAACAAGACAGCACAGTCCTGGCAAAGTCTGTGCAAAGAGGGGATACCAAGAAAGAATGGTATCAGCATACAAACAAAACCTCAAAAAAACAAGCCAAAACAAAAAGCACCTAGAGTATAGAAATGAATATTCATAAGAACTGTATAAAGCCAAACCATCCTCCCATCTCAGTATTGTAAGCTAGCCAGCAGCCATGGTCCAGATCCAGAAGCCACAAGGAACACAGAGTTTTTCCAGTCCATGAAGATTCAACTTCTATTTCTTGTTCTTTGGTTCAATTGCCAAATAATATTTATCTACCTCAAGTAGTTTTTTCAGAACTGTATTAAATGCATAAGCACTTCGACATTGAAAGGATGGGGAAGAGACACATCACTGCTGAGATGGTACAGAAGAGTTGTAGGCCTTATGAAGATAGTTTTGCCTCCAATTATTTGTTCTTTAAACAATAAATAATATGAGTTTATTAAAGGGTTTATCACCTTTATACTTGCATTTTGTAACAGGTCAGGGCTTCCTTCAGATGTGAAAGACCCACTGCTAACACCCCTATTTTGTCCTGTCCCAAGAAAATTCTGTGGGATTGCCATAGCCAAGTAATTAAGAAATTTTCACAAATAAACAAGTAAACAAACTTCCTTGCTACATCTTTGTTATTAGCCCTAGTTTTAGCTGTGATTTAGCTTTCCAAATGCTGAATTTTGTCAGTTCTGACTGTTTAGTAAGTTTAGTTTGTCATACTGACCAATACCTTGTGGATTTTGCTGTCTTTTTAATTAGAGAGATTTTATATGAAAAAAAGATCTTACTGGCTTCTGTTTAGGTCAGTGTTTCACAGGAATGCTGCTCAGCAATTTGATCAGCTTTTCTACCAACTACATTGTAACATTTTCAGGTACTGTTCCATTATGTAAAGAAGCGTTTCTGATGTCGCTGAATAAATTGTGGTATCTTAACCCCACTAAATTAATTTCTATCAACTTTTGGCTATTTCTTTTCCTTCTCTATGTGTGTAATGAGGAATTTGGTTTATTAATTTTGACTGGACCTATTCACCTGCCTGTTCTGTGAATTGTCATAAAACTGACAGCTGTTGTATGGACATGTCCTTTGCCAGGACAAATTCTTCCTCTCAGTGCCTGGCAGTGGGTAAGCAGCCCAAAGGAGATGGTGTGTGGGCAGTGGAGGAATTGCACTATTTTGTGCATCACTCCCAAGGCTCCCAAAGTGGACTGTGGATTCTGAAGTGCAAAGTAAAGGGAAGATGCTCAGGATTTTTAACCGTCAAAGAAACTGGCACTTCCAGGGACTTCTCTCCCTGAAGTTTGTGCAATGCAGGTTTTACCATTCTTCCTCTGTTTGGAAAATATTTTTATGTGTGAAATGGAAATGGCACTGGCACTGCCAGTACAGCAAAGGTTTGAGTTGTTTCTCCTGGCAGGTAGAAACCTGTCCTGCTGAAGACCTTTGGCAATGCTGACACTGCCCCTTTGTAAAGCTGAGCATTAGCTTTTGTTTTGAGAGAACAAACTTCCTTCAGAGGAATTCTTCATTTTTTTTTTTTTTAATGTCTATCTGATGGCTCCCTCTAGAGAGAGGAACATACTTCACAAATTGAAGTTCTTGGATTTGATCACTTTTAGTCCCAGAAGTGTTTTTGTTGCACTTCCTCCTTATCAGATTTGGTGCCTTTTCAAAGGCTTCTTTCTCTCATTGTCTAGATCAGTGCTTTTTGGGTGACTGCAGGAATACAGTTTTCGAGTCATCTAAGTTGCATTTCAAAATTATCTCCTGTAATCAGTCACTGGCTCTGCCCAAATGTCTCCAGAATTATCTCTCCCAACAAAGTGAGAGGAGTAAGCCTGACAGCCAAACAGGGGAAATACTGAGAGCTGAGCTTGGGAGGATTTGAAGCTTTGTGCTGCCAGAGTGGAAACTGCCTGTTTAAAATGACAGTGGGTGGATGTTGACCAGCACTAGTTTTAGGTAAGTATGATCCAGCATCATGAGATGGGGTGCTTTATTTTTGCAGGGAGGGTGAGCTAGTAACATACAGAGGAGGTTACAGATTCAACAGCTTCATAGCTGCCCCCTCCACTGTTCCATCAGGCTGTTCCCTGAAAGAATAACTCCCATGTGCACTCTCCACTCATCAAGTTCAGCACTGCTTAATGAAAAGTAGTACTGCTTCAAGTGCCATGGCTTTTAGAAAGGCTCTGTCATTGCAAAAATACAAATTAATGCTTTTACTGACAATTGAAATGGCTGGGACTGCCCTACCAAATAAATTTATTTGCATTGAGTTTGCAGGACTGCCTTATGAGGCGATAATGAAGGATATAGCAGAACTCCCTTTGAGCATAGGCAGTGCATGTTCAACATGCCACCTGAGCCTTGTTTAACAGGATGGGGTGGCCCTGCTAACACCCTGTTCCCACTGAGTAGAACACAGAAGCTGGAGTGTGTGTGTGTTACTGCAAATGCCAATAACTGGTATTTGTAGTTTACTCCAAATTTGTGAGGTATGTAATGCCCTCATTCAAAGGCAAACAACAAACAATTTTTTACACCTTTAATCAATAGCAGGTTGATTTAGTTTATTGGGTTGTGTTCTTTTTTAACAATGAATAAATATGACCCAGAAATAAAACTTCAGACAAAATCCAGTTTACAAAATTATTTGATATGTTACATTGATCTCTTAAAGTTTTCATCCAAGACAAAAAGAGAAGTTGCAGTGGCCCCTGCATCACTGCAGTCAGTCCTGCTGCACTGATGATGGGCTGTCTTTCCACCAGGATGTAGGGAAATTACTAACTCCACATGTACTCTGTGGTGTTACATTCCTGTGCAAGATCCCAGAGAGCAAAAACTTCCCAACTAGGTGACTTCATGACATGAGGAAAAATGTGAAGCCATCAGACCGTGGTCAGAGTCATACAAGCCTCAAAGCTGCCACAAGAAGTGTTGGGCCACACATGTGCTGTGTGCTGTGCTTGTCATTCCATCCCCATGAACCAGGTGTGCTCTCAAACTCCCCAGTGTGCACTGCTTAGCAAGGACCTGTGCCACCTTCATTTTCTGGTCATCTGTCACTGGATGCTGTTTTTATTTTGCTCAGGAAGGTTTAAAAGTGGAAGAGGAGACTGAGGGGAAACCTAATCACAGTCTACAACTTCCTTGCAAGGGGCAGAGGAGGGGCAGACACTGATTTCTTCTCTCTGGTGACCAGTGACAGGACCCAAAGCATGGCCTGAGGCTGTCTGGAGAGGTTTAAGCTGAATATTAGGAAAAGGTTCTTCACCCAGAGAGTGACTGAGCACTGGAACAGCTCCTCAGGGCAGTGGTCACAGCACCAGCCTGACAGAGTTCAAGAAGCATTTGGACAATGTTCTCAGGCACATGGTGTGACTCTTGGGGTGTCCTGTGCAGGGCCAGGAGTTGGACTCCATGATCCTTGTGGGTCCCTTCTGACTCAGCATCATCTGTGAGTCTGTATTCACTTACATGAAGGTGCAAGTCATTCTGGATTGCATTAACACAAATCCTCTCGCTGGCTTGCAGCCACATGCCATGTTTGCTCTCATGGAATTGGGCTGAAATAAAGCATCAGCAGGACCATAATGCCAAAGTGTGTGAGACTCTGGGCTTTGCTTCTAGCTGCTGTTCCTGTGATTTAGTTCTTTTTAAATCATAAGTGCTCTTAAACCATAGCATATTGCTCTTTGACACTGTGACCAAATTTTGATTAAAGCAGTTTTGTTAACTTTGGCTTCATTTTTAAGCTGTGACACAAAATGAAAAATATAGGCTATTCAAATACTAGTGCAGCATGTGGAATAAAATGTGTTAAACATATACATATGTAGTGCACTGTTTTTACTTTTATGAACTATTTAAATACCAGTCATTAAACTTTTCTTCTGTACTAGAGAGTTGAGAAGCAAACTGACATAAATATGCAAATGTTTTTATTGGCCTTGCAGCTATTGGGTTAAGAAATGTAGTTACTATATATGCTTCCAGCCATGCTCTTGTTTTGGGTAACTGTATTTAACAGTTGAAACCATAGAAAATGTTAGTACCAGATTTGCAGGAAATAAACCTCTGTACAAGCCCTGCTGTTGTTTTCTTTCACTGTAGTGCAAGAAGGAGTTAAAATTATAAATGAAGCAATAGTTTGGATGCTGACCCAGCCTCTTCAGGAGGAGCTGTGACAGCCTGACTTGTCTCAGCACTGCTTATCAGGGGAAAATTTTTCTCAGGGCCTCTCTGACAGTAAAGTCTTTAAGGAGATTGACAGTAGGCTGAAAAAAAGTTTTTTCTTAAACTGATACTTAATAGGAGATCTTTGAATAATTAGGAAATACTATCAGCCAGGAGGAAATTAAATTATGTAAAGCAGACATAAGGAGCTCTCCTCTGTCCACCAGCAGTCTTTAGCTGCCAGTCACTGCAGAGACTCAAGAACATCTGTGTTATATTTGTATTTAGGTCCTTGGTCCTACCACACTGGTGTGAGCCACATGTGAAACAGTGCAGCAACCTGACTGGGTTCCGGAGGCAGTTGGTTAATAAACAAACTCAGATCAGGAGAAAAGGTGTTACATTTGTTAACAATAGTCTTGGCTTTGCAGTAAATCTGAAATAATCAAGACAAAATGAGTCCTACTAGAATGTCTTAGTCTGAGCTCATTGTCTTCAGCACTATTAGAAAATGCAGCACTGTAGGTGGTATTTCTTAAACTACATCCAGTTAATCCCTGTGAAAAAGCCTGTTTTCCCCTCTACCAGTTTACAGTGAGAAACTCAGTGAGTAATTCAGATCTGCACAGATCAGGTAAGATAAACCATGTCCTCTGTGTCTGAAATAAACAGATGCAGACAAAATACAAGCCTCTCACCAGGAGAGGATTCTCCTCTAAAACCTATGCCCCACCAGTGTTCCCTTTCCCCTCTTAATCCATTCACAATGATGAAAGGATTTAGTCTCACAGAAATGGCAAGCAAGTACAGTTTAGCATCTTGTTTCTTTTTGTGCTTACAGTCATGCAGCCATTTCTCTGCTGGATCCAGCCATGTCTGGGTGTGTTGTGTTGAAACCTCCTACTTCATGGTATTTTGACATAAATGGGATAATATTTAGCCCTGGCTCCATAAAGTAATGTAGAAGGCATTTGGCAGTGTTCCTAAATTCTTGCTGTTTAAACATGAGGAAGCAGGTCACTTCTGCATACCAGGACTAATTTATAGAAACTGAAGGCCATGCAAAATCCTTCACTTTAAACTAAGCAGGCTCTGCAAGAGAGTTTCTGCTTTCCCAGTTACATGTTTGAGCCAAATCACCCTCATGCAATGAAGGAAAACACCAACCTGTCAAATACAGCAGTTAAAAGTTGTTTAAAACATTCCCACTTCTTTCCTGAAGTCCTTCACAAGGACTACTGAAAGTACACTCCTCTGCATTTTTCTGTGTTGAGTGTTTTAAATTATTCTAGGGAACTTTACAAACTTAAACAGGGTTTATTTTAATGCCTTTCGATTTTTCTTCCAATCCAAAGAGCACCTTAGTGTGTCTTGAGGAAGAAGCTGCATATTCACAGTGGGAGAGACTTGGCAGCAGAAAAAATGACACAGGTGCCTCTCTACCACCTCATTATGAGAACACCTGAATCTAATTCATTTTTAATATGATATCCTACTTCCCTTCAACAGCAGGTTACTGTGTAATTAGAAGATTTGTGGTGACACTGTGTCAGCAGAGACACTAAACTCCTGGAGAAACAGATTTAAACTTCTGGGAGAACTCTTCCAGCATCTCCATTAGTTTTTCTTCATCCCCTGGTGGACTGTGGGTGTATGCAAGGGGTAAATGTGTAGGGACTGGTTGCCTGTCTGGAAGAAAAGAAGAAAAAAACCAAAAACAACCAGTACTTATGGGTACATTTGACTCTCTTATAGCAGAAAGGAGGTTTTTCTGATGGACTCTATACTGCCCAAATATACCTCATGAAGCCAGGAAACTTAACCTTCTAGGTAACTGTAAATATTGCTAGTTAAGCATATTTTCTAAACCAAAAATTAAACCAATTCAATTTGTATTTTGGAGCTAGAGTGATTTTTCTGTTGCACAATACTGTGAAGCATGTCCCCATATGCAGCTGAGGACAGTTTAGGAAAAGGAAGGCTTCCTTGAGGGGTTATGCCTGTCACTAGTACAACACCTGCAGGCAAAGAGCAATAGCTGGAGTTTCTTGCTACAGGCAGAGGATGCATTTGCACTTGAGAAAACATTTTTTCTTGCCTCCTGGATAATGTTTCTAATACTGTACAAATCCCCAGCTGGGACTTTGAAGTTAGGATTATTTTCAATCTTAAAATGCTTACTTTCATCCTTAGAAACAATGGTTAAATTCTAAATGCAAAGGAACTTGAGCTTATTGCTCAATTGCCATAAGTGACACGTATCCAACCAAGTTTGCTCGGTTTGATGCTTTGCTTGATTTTCCGTATCTCATGCCTGTCACTCACTATGTAAATACAGCTGTTACCACCATCCACTCCAAGGGATTTTCCCCTCCAAAAACATGGTATCTAGAGCCTGGAGCCTTGTGACTGTGCTGTCAGGTGTCTGTGGAACAACAGTCACAGCACTGGTGCGGCACTGTTAAGTCTGTTTCGCGTATCCAACTTCTGCAGCAGCCAGATGAGACAAAAAGAACAAGCTGTTGCAACCCCTGGCAGCAGATTTCCCTGAAAACCTATCAGGCTGCCACTAGGCTTCCCAGGAGAGCAAAGATATTTGCTCTCTTAAGAGCAAATGTTTACCTGACTGAACACACCACATAACTTCTGCTTTTGGAAAAGTGGGGAGAGAGAAACACGCAGAGAACATTCCCTTCTCCATCACTGATTATGAATGGCTCCCCACCCAGCCATAGTGCTTCCAGTAGCCTGTGCTAAAGTTTGGGAACTGGGTATGAAAGCCAAGTTCAGCATCACAGAGAAGATGTTTCTAATCTTTGGAAAGCAGGTCTCTGTTAAATATTTTTTTAATGTATTTTAGCAGATGTAGAGAATTCTGGTAGTACTCATCGTGTTCTCACTTCTCTTTATTTTTTTCTCAGAAAAAGAAAAGAAACTGGCTTTGGTTTGCTCTCAGAGGGAACAGTAAAAGAGAATGCAGAAAATGGAGGGAAACTGTGTAACTGTGCCAGATTTGGAAAATGGCTGCCTAGGACCAGAAGCATGGGATTTGTGGCAAAGTGCTCCCACACCCCAAACCCTTCACTGAAAGGGCCTGAATTGTGCCCATGCTAAGCTGTGGTTTCCAAAAGGCCATAGGATCAAGAAATAACTGACTTCACCATTATTTGATAAGCACAAGACACAGACTCAGAACTTCTCTTGCAGCTTTAAGAGCAGTCATGCCAAGACCAAAGCTCTCTCAATAGCTTTAGCTAAAGAGCCAGGGCAGGTTCCCTGTTTACCAAAGCTGGGGGTAGACAAAGGCCAAAGGGAAGAACTTGGTGGAATTATGAAAGAAACAAAACAACTGAGCAGAAGCATTAGAACCAGAAGAAAGTGACTGGAGTAGGAGAAAGGCAAAGCTTGGTTCTACAAAGAAGGCTGACCAGCTAGGGTGAGGGTTTTCCACATGCTGACATGAAAAATGTCCATTTAAGTATCTGCCAGCCAGCCCCGTGTGACTGTCTGTGGGACAGAAGGGACAAAGTCAACCCAAATGCAGAAGTCTGAGCTTCCTGCATTCTCTGTATAGAAATTGAGTGCATCGGGATTTGAGTGCCACATCCAACAGAAGCACTGAGCTTCTGTAAGAAATTACCCTGAGCTTTCTCTTTCTGGATTGACCTGTATCACCACTGAGGCATCCCTGCTTCCAGCTGCTCCTACAAAGATGCTGTCATTTGCTTGGGAGAAAAGAAAGGCGCTGCCCTACTTTTCCATTCCCTAAGCTCACAGAGCCAAAAATGCCACTGAGCTCAAGTCTCTGCCCGATGTTAGAGAAAGGGGGAATTGGCAGTCTTAGCTAGCATGGAACAGTAGGAAGAAGAACCTATCAAAGCAGAGCCAACTCCCAGTGCTCTGTGAGAAAGATGCTCCTTTCCTAGCATCATAGAAGATGCTGTTTGCTGTGATTCACCTTCCCTTGGCACAGTCCTACATGCAGTCTTTTTCATTACAAAAATCCCCAACCCTCCATAAAGAAATGCTTTGTAAGTTTGTATCAGCTACTTTATAGGACAAAAGCAGGAATATAGCAATTTACCACGATGTTCACTCAAACGTTTAGACTTGAAACAACTTTGAGGAATGCTTTATCCTTTGTACAAGCTGCCTGATGCAGCCTTCATTCCCTTCCAGGCCAGACAGGGATCCTAAGCTCAAGCAGGCTGGGGAATCTCCAGTCTGTGCACTTTGAGACACTGCTCCTTACCTTGGAAGAACAAACCACTGGGCAGCTTTGTTGCTTCAGCTGACACTGCCAACCACAGGACAGTGTCAGCCCCTTGGACCTCTGTGCGCAGAGAGTTCTTCATCCTCTCGTAGAAATCAGGCATGGATGATCTCACAGCTGGAAAGGATAACAACGGAATGGTGGCCTGCTATGCAAGGCTTTTTTGATACACAAAAAAAAAAAAAAGCAAAAACCAAAACAAAAATTTAAAAAAACAAAAACAAACAAACAAACAAAAAAAACAAAAAAACTTAAAAGAGCTTCAAATTGCCATTTTGTGTAGGAGGCATCTCTGGAGCTAATGGAAGAAAACTAGTATTTCCCCCTATCTGGGAGTAGGATGGCTTGTTGGAGAATAGCACTAAGCTGCCAGATGATCCACCACTACTTCGTTTGGGTCAAATTACAGGGACTAAACCTACAACAGGATCTGTAAGAAGTTCCCCTGCCAATTCCATTCTAAATCGTAAAGATGACAAACACAGAGGAAACACAAATTAAAAAAAACAGTATTCTAATGGGATTTTTAGCTCTTATTTTCTCACCAGGAAACTGGTTGCAGCACTGTATTTAAAAACTGATTACTTCCATCTAAACTCTAGCTTCACTTTATTTTGTCCAACAGATGATGACTGTGGACCCATCCACTGTAGATGTTTATTTTTGGGGGCTGGAAAGTCTTTGAACTTTAAGATGGGATAACGTTATGGTTCATTAAGTTTGAAATCCATAAAGGAAGTGCAAAAATAAATATATTTTAAAGAAAAATAAATACCAGGATATTTAGTTGGTAAGGGCTATTTTCAAGCATAAAGTAGGCAGAGTAAATGCTTGCTGTCAGAAGCAAATTTTGGAAACTGCATCCTTTTAAAAGACCTAGAAATGTAACTGCTATTCTGCATCCTAAGCTTGGGCACTGGGGCATGGAAACATTGGGGAATGCAACATGCATAGTGCATGACTGATGCTGGCCCACCTGCTCAGTCACTGAAGAACAGCTGCAGCTCAGACAAAGGGCTGAATGGCCAAACTGCTACTCAAGAGCAGTAAATGTTTACAGGAAGAGTAGAGGGCTTGCACAGTGGTGCATGCTCCTACATGCCCTATCAGATTCCCAGTGTCTGCACACTGGTACTTACAGAGGCAGAAGCTCCATCTGTGTGTTAAACAGTTCCACTACAAATGTAACTTAAAGGTTACCTTAAAGAACTGTGTCTCTGCTGCGCATTTGTGCAGGGCTCGAAGCATTCACTGCCCATTATTATTCTCTAGATATACACAGCTAGCAGACAGTGTGCAGAATAGAGCCACCAAGGGGATATAAAACTACTTCAAGCACCAGTCTGGAGAAAAGAAATTACTGCACCTGTTGGAAAAATATACTAGAAGTTTCATTTCTCTTTGCTTTTAGGCTAATCCTGAAATGAAAAAAAATATTGTCAGAGTGTGAAGCAGATGTTACCTGGAGTGTCTGCCCAGCCAGGGTGCATCACGGAGAAATGGATGTTTCTGTGAGCCTTTGCCCACTGTTCTGTCAGGACAACTTGCTGTCTCTAGGATAGAGCAGTAAGAGCCACGCTAGCACCAAGTTCAACAGCCTGTCCTCCAAATTATTTCCCAGGGAAATAAAATACATCAAATGTGACATAAATACCAGAGCATTTATGTACAGCAGAAATATTCCCTTGCTCGTCCTGACTGGATTTATTGGATCATTTAATAAGAGACTTCCACAGTCATTGCCATCCATACCCTGGCCACAAATCTACTTTGAAAGCAGCTGCACTGCTTTTATTGACCATGTCTACTTGCTGCAGACTGTGGGCAAGAACTAAGCAGGCAGACAGGGTTCATCAGCTAAAGACAGTGCTCCCCCTTGGGACTTCTCTCATATCAAGTGGAAGTCTAGCCATGCTCTCCTCCATGCAAGATGTATGCACTCCTAAGGGCATGCCATCATACTCCTGAAGATTATTGCCTGTGCATCTACATATGGGTTGGATGCAATGGGAAAGCAACAGTGACTAACAGGCTTTTTGCAAAGCAGATGGTATGAGCTACCTAGCAAAGAAGGGCTGGGTTTTGTTTTTAATCCCATGGACTGTACCTTGTTCTGTGCATACACCATAGTTCCATCAAATGGCCCACTTCCTGACTGCAAGTCAGATATGTTTAATTTTTGAACTAGCATGCCCCCAGAAGAGACAGTTATCTGTAATTAAATGAATGAAAAACAAATGAATGAAAAATGAATGAAAAGCAAAACCAAGAACTCCCCACAGATGCACTCATGCATACAATGTAATCTTCAGGCCATAGCTGGAAGTCCCAATGGAGCAGGATTCCTCTGCATACCCTTTGCATTATGCTTATGCTCATGAGTAGAGCATACCTGGAGCTGAGGTGGAAGACACATAAGTTTTTTAAGAGTGATTTTCATTCAAAGTGATGTTGGTTCATTTCAGGAATTTTGTGCTTCTTCCTTTTGAAAAGTAATGGGGAGAAAGAAAATAGCAGAATAGCACTATTTGCAGTTTGTATGTTTAGCATTTACTGAAGGTAATTAGAAACCATACAAAACTTTGGAAATTTCATTTTTAAAAATGTACCTGCTGTCTTATTTAACACCATGATCTGTAAAGTTCTTTTGAGCTTATATTCCTGTTGTACATATTTTGCACTCTGCTGCAGGAGCTAACTTGCCCTAGGGAATCTAAGAGGGTAATTCCCAAATGAAGTGTTTTTACCCTGATTTCCAATAAAAGATTGAGAGCAGCAGGCAGGAGCTTTGCCTTAGAGGAGGAGGTCGTTGATAGGAAAATCCAAGAGGATTTTAGAGATCCTTACAGTATTATAAGTAATCCTAACACAGTCAGAGAACTGCTGTCACAAGCCAGAAGGTAAAAATAGTAGAACACCCCTTTTAAACAGCATCACAGACTCACCACTCTGGCATCAGCTGCTTTTTCCAGGAGGGGCACCAGGGCAGTTGTCATGATGTATGTACCTGGAAAACAGACAGGCACCAACATTAACTTTTCCTTTTAAAAAAAAGCTTTCTTCTCTCTCCACCATCCTTAACAACCCAAAACCCAAAGTCTCTTTATCTCTGAAATCTGGTCTGGATTTGACAATGATTTTTTGTTGCTGTTTCATCTGCAGCGTGCCAACTCAACTTGTAGTGGTTCACATTGCCATATACTTAGGAAAACACATATATTATTTTAAGATTTTTGTGTTTGTTTTACCTATAGAGAAAACAGCTCACTCACTACATTCATCCATGAGCATCTGAAGGCAAAATGGCTCAGGTGTGGAATTCCTGAGTGGGGGAAGATGATGCTAGTGAAGGAATGGGGAATGCATTTCCCCTGCAAGTCTGGCACATACACACGGATCTAAGCTGGGTCATGAACAAGAGAAGGAAACTGTGATTCATACTTTAAGTTCTTAGGGCACTGCATATGCACTTAAGACTTGTCCATTTTTTCCCTTCTCACTATGAAATCACTCAGAGTACACTGACACTGTGTTGCACGCCAAACCCACCCCTTAAATCCCTAGCATGACCATTATGGAAGACAAGAAATCCTCGGGGGAAAAAATATTAACGTTGCCTGCCCAAGGCTGAGCTAAGTTACTTAAACTTAATTGTGTCCTTCCCTGCTTTTAATCGTGTTCATTTAGCAAGGATTTTTACACACGACACAAATATATTCCATCACCATGACCAGCAAAGTTTGTTATGACAAACACTGTTCAACTGTCAGTGTATTTGATTCAGACACACAGACACGCCTAGTGATGTTTCATGCAACTGAGTGCAACACTGAGTTTTTTATCTTTTCAGAGATTTCTTTTTTCTGTTTAAAATGTATTTTTTAAAAATTCCATTTAATTCAAAATTAATCTAGCCCCATTTAGTCTAGTGTTTCTGCATCTACTTCCCTCTCATGTCTTTACAAATGGCTCTAGCTCAACAATTCTATCAGTGATAAACACATTTTTTTCCTTGAGCTACCGAGGCCATGTTTTTCACTAGGCATGAAGACTTCAGCATGTCTTTATAACTTCTCTTCCACAGAGGCAATGAGATCACCCAGTTAAAATACAGCATGTTTATAAACATGGTACCAAAATCAAACATGTTACATGCTTGGTGAACAAACTGTTCAGTTCCCCTGGCAGTCACAGCAGCCTTCACTTTCTCCATATAATCAGAGGTATGTCCATACACACACAATATATTTAAAGCCCTGGCAGATCAAACAAAGCAAATGCACCACAGATGAGTAAATGCAGCCTGTCTTCAGCAGAAAATGTGAGCAAAGGCAGTTGCCAGCAAATATCGAGAGCCCGGTCGTGTCCCCTGGTAGTGGCGGGGAGACTGAGCGATGACATCATCGGTACAACAACTCCCGCTGACTGTCAGGGGAGGCTCCCGCGATGAGGGGAAAAAATATTTTTTAAAAAAATCACTTCAGTACAAGCTGAAAGCCTGGTTTTAATGTTGTTTGGCTATGGAAAAAAAAAGTAACATCATGTCTTGGTTAAATAAGCTGCATCTCCTAAAGGCAGAGCTGCAATGCACCAGCTCTGACGATGCTCCATTTTACTGTCCTGCAGATTATTTTACACTTTTAAGGGCTTCATGTTGATTTGTTAATTCTAAAGAGCTGCAAAGATGAATGTACTAATGTTGCCTCATTAACAACCGAGTTTTGTTTTGTTTTCCAGCCGAATAAGAGAAATGTTCAATGCCAAAAATCTTGCTTAGAGCAACTAGAGCTTGTCAGAAGTTTACGTGCTTATTTAGAACCACAAACTAACTGCAAAGCCCACATCTCCTCTATTCCTCAAGTTTATTAGGAATTCGGTAAATCCCACAAAGCCAGAGCATTCCATCATTTTGCCCCACAAAACCACTTGCTCATTTGCTTCAAGACAAAGCACAAACAGAGCAGTTTTGATTACAGCTTCCTATGGTAAGCAACAGTATCTGAAAACACACACGGACACAATGCATCAGGCATTAAGGTTGCAGCATTTTATTTCTCCCACTGCTAAATATTTCACCAACTACTGTCCCCATTTTAGGTGATTGAACACAAATTCCTCATTCCTTTGACAAAAATACTTGGATATTATACATATTTATTTTCCTGAGCTGGTCTATCAGGCAAAACAGCCTGGAAAAGAAATTTAGAAGGTAACAGTAGAACAGACATACTTTCTTAACAATGTTTATTGCTGGTTAGAATACATCACAATCCACTGAGACCTCCCCATTTTTATCAGTGAAAAAGCTGGCAGTTTGATGGTGACATTCAAACAGCTTGGGAGAATGCTCAGTATGCTCACTGCAGGGCTTGGCTCAGCTGTGCACCTCATGATAGGTACTTTGTCCAGCACAGCTGTATCACAGCAGGCACTAACACAGAAATTAATTTTTGAATAAAAAGGCAAGCAGCAAATGAAGGCATTGCCTGCCACTGTCCTTATGGGGAAAAAAAAAAAAAAACCAAAAAAACCCAAGAAAACCAAGACTGATTCGGTAGAAGAAATTACATTAATCTCTGCCCCTACATAAAGAAACCAAGGCAACATCCAAACTGTATGTCCTTTTGCGAATACTTAATAATTAATACCAATGTACCAGATATCAGCCTTTCCAAAACGAGCACTTGAGCATTCAAACACATTTACTTGATGCAAAAAAAATTTTGTCTGTTAAAGGAGAAACTTCCTCCCACAGAGCTTAGTTTAAAAAGATAAAGCTTATCAAATGTGATTAATGCTTAATTATCACTGTGTTCAAAGTATACAGATTGAGTTGTTTGGGGTTTTTTAATGGTTTAACACAGAAGTACATGAAAGGAAAGGCAGCATTCAACAGTGCTGTGCCTGGCACTGAAGGCAGTAATTGTATGCTGAACATACAGCTGATACTACCTGCATTAAAGACTGTGTGACAGGGCCCAGATTTGTGCATCACCATTTTCTGTCACTGGAAGATACATTGTCCACATGGTCTGAAAGCTTGTCTCCCACTGGTGTAACAGGGGAAAAAAACCACAGTGAAGTAAATGGTATACAACGTTTCCCTTTGATGAGAAGTATTTGCTGTGACACAAAGGAGTCCAGCAAGATGAATTTGGGAGTTTGCTCAGAAGCAGCAGGAATGCAGAAGAAGGTGAGCCCAGTCTATCACACCCATATAAAGGATTTCATCTTGCCCTCACTGAACTCTGCCAAGGTGAAGAGTTGACTTGCAAAACCTTCTGGACAAACTACAGCCCTGTTCCGTGTAATGAGGTTTGACACAGTACTGGCTGGCCATGTTTTCTCTAGTTAAAAAGGCTCCTGGGACAGATGTACAATTTCTTTTAAAGACAAACAGTCTCTTAACATTAACTTTCTTCAGAAAAACTTTTGTAGGCTTTATGCCTTTAAGCTGATCTCCCACAATGGGAAATTACACACCACAAACCAACTTTATCTACAGTAAAGTAGACAGGATGGGTTGCCAATCTATGCATTAAACATGGTCATTCCAGTAAAAGTAATGAGCATGGCACTTAATGAGAACATACTTTGCTCATGCACATTAATATTTAAGTTTCATGTTTGCTTTAAAAATATAAAAACAAAACCCACAAAAAATATTGAATCACCATGCATTCCCTTGTGGCCTGTCTGGTAATTGCTTCACTTGCTCTGAGATCTTCTCAATTTAGTTGAGTAATCTGATACTGTGCTCCAACAACTCAAATTTTTTACTCCATACAGTGAACTCCTCTGTCAGCCTGGATAAGCACTAATTCAGTGGTTTCACAATCACAGAGTGAAATAGTAATGATGTATGCGTAGAAAATGAGGCATCGTTATGGAGATAAACATTTTTTTCATATAGTGAGTTGTTTAAAAAAAAAAAAAAAAGAAAAGCCCAATAACTACAAAAATCATCCTGACTGCCTCATAAACTCCTAAATAAAGTTATGTTACCTTTCCCATGACATGATGCAGAAGCTGACGGGACTCATGCATGCATGCATGTAGCTCTGCATGTTCTTGCAACAGTTATTCCACTGTGAGTCTCATGACATGAACAAAATAAAAGCTATCCTAGTGCACAGGACAGCAGTCTCCAGTGTATTAGGCACTGGTCCTTCTCACAGAAAACTGCAAGTCTGGCTGTACTAAAACATGAAAGTAATCAAAACACAGGATAGCCCTAACAGAAAATATAAACAAACACTGTGCACGCAGATTTCAAAACTGCTGGTGGTATAGATCAGTATGCCAGAACCTGGAAGACTCCTTAGGATTCATATATTTCAGGTTGAAAATTAACAGGATATCACATAAAATAAAAGCACACTCCTTCAGGAGTGAAGATTTTAGTGTGCTGTCTCTGAGGGCCAATTCCACTGCACTAGCAATAACTGAGAGTGTATGGGGAAAGTTAATGAACATGAAACACAAAGGTTTACGTTTCCCTCAAACGACAAAGCTCATCTCAATAAGGGTCCCTCTGTCTCCTGGGAACCAGGCTTCAGTATAGTCACTTCATGTGCAATTATATTCAACGTTATCCTTTCACGTACCACCTCTGATCCATAAGTCTCAAAGCTCTTTAGAAAGAAAATTGGAACCACAGCCTCCTTGTCACAGATGAGGTTGTCTTGCCAAAGATCAGGCATTGAACTTATGGCAGACTGACAGCTGATGAGGTTGTTTGACTTCCAAGTGATTCAGAACACCAGGCTGCACTGGCTTCTGTGAAACACCAGCTAGATACAGTTCATGTGTAGGGACAACACTGACAAACATTCACCCAGGTTAGGCAGTTTGCCACAGCTGGGCTATAGTGTTACTATGACAGATAAACATCTTATTTCTTCTGGCTCTAACTCTTCTTGCACAAAGTGGAAGTGTATGTCTATATATTATTAAAACATGAGAGCACATTAGATTGAGGAAAAGATGCATACTGGGAGCATCATTTATCTCTCTGTGTTTTAGCATCCCCTTGGCTGGTAAGTACAATAAAAAAGTAACATATATGCCATTTTTCCATGTCAAGCAGCAAGACACATTGAGTAAAAGCAAAGTGAGGCAGGCAATAAAATAGAGGAAAATGGAGCTAAATGTCTAGTGCTTCAATAAGAACATGCTGCTTTTGCCTTCACTTGCTTATCAGTGATGAAGCTTTTTTCCAAAAATCTGAATACCACCAGCTTTAACATTTTTTGCTGAGAGTTATACTAAAACAAGTAAAATAAAATTACATTTTAAAAAACTTTTGACTCAGAAGTCTGCAAGACTCACCAGAAGAAATGACTGCTTGTTGCTACCCAGCTCCTGGGTACAACCCTGAGTACATGGTCAGGCACAAGAAGAAATAAAAAGGTAACATCACACAGAGGACAGAGAAAAAAATCTGCCCATAAGGATTGGCAGGTATGCAGGAAATCTGCTCACATTACCCCAAGCAAGTCACTCAATAGGTTTATTTGAAAGTGTGTTTCAATCAGCAAAGTGCTATTCCAGATTCATGCCTGGCCAGTGCTCCCACATTACAGCCTAAGTGTTCCATTCTGCTCTCTACATTCACAGCAATCAGACAACAATTCTTGAGCATCTAGCAAAAGAAAAAAAGGCAAGGTGTTTCATTTGACAGCAACAACAGAACCATAACGAGCCATGCAGCACTTGTGCCTCAGACCCATTTTAAGGGTGCTACAGGCACCAGCACAGATGCAGTTGCCACCACCTGCTCAAAGCACTTTACAGTTTGAACTTGAATATTAAACAAACCACACAAAGCCTTAACTATCAACCTGCATTTTACATTTTCCTGAACTTCATCCACCTGCATATTTGACAGCACCAGAGAGGATGATGCTCCTCTTGCTTCAGTTGCCATCCTCTGAATTGGCCAGTCAGCTGTGTTTTACATGAAGGGAATTTTACTTTCTATTCTAACTGCTGTTATTTTTGTACATATTCATACAAGAGGACTTATGCAGTCATTTTTGTCCATGTATGTCCATGAAAAGATCAGAATATAAAGCATGATTCATAAGTCAGATCATCAATTAGAACTGAACACTGACATCCATTATGCTAAAAAAATGGACTAACAGACCAGTCAAGAGGAAAACATTCCTAGACTAGATTTAAAAGCTCCACAGCATTTCAGACACCTAAATGAGCAACTTTACAGCTTATAGAAATGTTAATCAGATATCAGATACAGAATTCAAAAACTGTGTCATACATTTAAAGCATGTTATATTTCAGTCTTGCATTTTTAGATAGTTACAACCTACACACTCCTTTACTAGACCAGAGATCCAGGGTAGGAAAAAAAAAGTGAAAGAAACATGGAAGGAACACCCTACATGTAAAGACCTGCAAAAGATATTGATATCATTCTATCTTGTTAGTCAAGTGAGGGATATCTGCACATTTTCCAAACAAGGGCTTTGAGCCCATGTCACCCTTCAGGCTTTAGCGTTACTGGGGCAGAGGGGGGAATTTAGTTTGTTCTTCCAGATGACATTTGAGTTTACAGCCAACCTATATACCAGCCATATCTAATTTAGCCAGGTTTTTCTCTGGGAACCTATAACCAGACATAGTTACTGTAACAGGAGTAACTTCTCCCAAGTAAAACACACCCAAAGGCACCTAGTACTTAGGGAAATAACACAGCATTTACTCTGGCAGGTGTTTCTCGACACAGCTTTCTCCTACTGTGATGCTATGATTTATTACCCTATCCCCGACTTTCAAGAAAAAACCTGCGGTTTGTAGCCTTGGTCCTTCAGGTGTGTCTGGCCTGCAAGCACAGAAGCTTCTTGTTGCACTGCCAGCTTCTTCCAGCTCAGCCAAGTCCCACTCTTCTCTAAAAGATTCAGAATTCAATCCTCATTTTTGTCTAGAGAGAAGCAATCTAAGCAAACAACCCAGTCCTTGCCTGAACTCTGAAGTTGGACAACAGAGGATGATTTACCTCCTTGAACTTCTTATACAATCATGCAGCAAGTGATACACGAATGAATAAAGGAGATCTATAAGTAACATCCACAAAAGATAATACATAAAGATAAATATAAAAGATAAAAGATAGATTTTCCTATTTGCTACAACCATAATTCAGCTTCCTCTGTGCATCTGTATACCTCTAGTAAGGCTGATTTACAGCTGGAAAAGCAGAATTTGCTGGTTCTACTTGTGCAATAAAATATAATTCAAGTGATGCACTAGTATGGTTCCTCAGCACTTAATATCCTTAATGTATAAACTAAACCAAAACATGCTTTTGCATTCAGACTGTTGTGCTTGTTTCACTTTGCTTCTCTCTGGAACAACCGAACCTTTGCACATTGCTGGGTTTTTGTCTGAAAGACCACAAGAGGATAAAAACTAATTTAAGGTGAATAGATCCCTCAAGGTAGAAGTTATGGTACTTATGCAGCCAAGGGAAATTTGATGGCCAAATAAAACTCTTTTTGAATTTTTTGACCATGAGAAACAGAAGAATGTTATCAGATTAGTCTGAAGCAACTTAATCTGTGCCTTTATACTTGATTTGTCAATTTAATGCATTCAGACTTGCAGAAAAAATGAGCTGTATGCACAATAACAGTGAAGCACAAGACTCTATACTAAAGATTTATACTAAAAGGTTGGTTTTCAAACATAAATAAGATTTAAGGAACCAACACAGGAAAAAGGCTAAGAATAAAAACCAACAATGATTTCCAGGTTATACTAGTTCTATAAATGCTTATCTTTATAGACTAGATTTCCCCCTTCCTCACTCCAGATACTGATGAACAGGAGGAAAACAGAAACAAAGCACCACAGTTCTTCCTTAATGTGTCACTTTTGAATATATTAAAGACAGTCTCTTGAGAAATCCACCTACCCTGCACAGAGGCAGAGGGGGAAGAGTGTCAGGACTGTTGGGTTGATACAAGCACCATGTGTCTCTTTGCAAGAGGTGCAGCTTTCAGCCTTACAGATATCAGCAGTATTAGACAGCTCTTCTCTCTGCTGACTGACTGTCTGCTCACCTCTTTTCCACCACTTGTGTGGGGAAACCTTCCACTTGGCTCACCATTTTCCTTGCCCTTCCACATCTCCACTTTCCTTTCTGACTTGCTTCCCATAATTTGTCCCTCTTACACTACTGCCACACAGTTCACACACCATGCCCTTTCATGTGGAGTGCCCAAGACTTGCCCACTGCTGCTCAATTTCTTCACTAGAGATTAAATCTGTTTGAGAGTGTCCAGGGCACCACATACAGCACAGGCTTCCTCCACAGCACCTCTGTCAGACAGAACTGCCACATAGGGCTGTGCAAGCCCACTCAAACATCTGAATGTCTCTTTAAACATCTGAACGTGCTCCAAGCTCCATCAGAACACCAGAAACACAATTATTACAAAGAGCATCATTAGCAGCAAGGCTCAGAAGGAACTTCCCAAGCAAATTTCAGAATCAACCTGCAATTTTCCACTTCTGCTGTGATAAATAAAGATGCTGATATCAGAACAACTGAAAAAATGGAGAAATTTAAAAATTATACTCCAAACAAGCTGTAATATTTTTTCTTTTCCTTCCAGGCTCCTTCCCTGGCATAGCAATATTGTGATCCCTCTTCAAGCAGGAATACATACCTTATGAACTCAGCTATAAAAACACACTTCTGTGAGCAAAACAAGTATGTTCCAGAACTAAACCTTCAATACTCACCCAAAGTGTTTGTTGCAAAGTTTTTTTCAAGTCCATCTTCAGTTAACTCTCTGTTATTCACCATACATCCCGCATTGTTGATCTGTAAAACAACTCCTTTAAACAAAAACAATCTACACAAATATCTACAAGGAAATGCATACATATGAGCAGTTCATGTTAATTTGCTGTTTTCTGACACTGCAAAGCTACACACTGTAGCTTTTATTTGTTCAATGACACATGATTGCAAGCTGTGTGCAGCTAGCATCATCTGACACAATTTTTTCACTCTCTTACCTTCCAGAAAGAGCTCAGACTTTTCATTCCCATATCAAAAAAAGATCCCCTACACACCTTCATGCATGCTCACTGCCACCCCTCAAAAGTTATTTCCCCATTTTTATCAGATGTTCCTCATCTAGTAAGCACCAACTGGAGAGCTGCTCTGGGTGCCTCAGCTGTAGTACAGCCCCTAAGAAAATTTTCACTGCTAAATAAAGGGGGAACTGCACTGAGCCCCTTGCCAACAATGATGATTAACTGTTTCCTTTCCTCCTGGCTCTGTTTTAGTCTTTGAACTTTTTGCAAAAGTTTAATCTTTCAGAAGGTCTAGCTTTAAGAGGATCAAGGTTATTTGCAATGAAAGTCAAAGAGAAACTGTATGGTGTCTCCAAAAATGCAGCTGTAAAATTAACTGCTTTTCTCTTTTTTTGTAGCACACCTGTGTTAACTGAGAAGGTACAAGAGCAAGCATATGATGGAGACACCTGAAATAAAACATTTAGAGAAAATTAAGGAGAGAACTGTGGGCCAAACTGTCAAGTCTACATGACCTGTCAGACAAATAAATAAACTACACATTCCCAAGACTGACACACATGATTAAAGTACATTAACTTACCAACACATTTAATTTATGTTCATTTTGGAATTTTTCAGCAAACTTCCATATTTCCTTGGGATTAGATAGGTCCACAATATGCAAGAAGATATTCTAAAGGAAAAGAAATTAAGTCACAATCAACAGGGAAAGTGAATAGAAACCCTGTTGAGGACTGTCTAGGTGAAAAAGTATTTAAGCAATGTGAAAAAAATAGTCTACAGAACACAAGTAATACAGGTTAACATGCACAATTGCAAAATTTACCTCTAGTCCTTAAAACATGTCTAGTCATTAATTCAGCTACTTCTGAGACAGATTTTTAATGCCAAAGTTACCAAGAGAGAGTTTTATTTAGATAAATATATGTGGCAGACAGTCAGGCGTAGCAGAGAACTAGAAAAGTATTGCAAAGCTTGCAAAATTTCACTTTAAACAATTTAGCATCTTTCTCTTTGGCTGAACTTTCCAAGGAAATGTACAAGGTCACAGCATTAGAGAATAATCTAGGCAGAGACCTCTGGAGGCTGCTTGGCAAACATGGAGATTCACCAATCTGCCTGAGCCCCCTACCCTAAGCCTTCAGCATTTGATCACCCTCATGGTATAAACATTTTTCCTACTGTCTGCTCAGAATTTTGTCCCTGTTCCAATCTGTGTCAGCTGCCTCTTGTCTTCCCACTGCAGATCCCCAAGAGAAGCACAGTAGTGCCTTCCCTACACACTCCCATCACATCTCAGCCTTCTCAACACTGAGCAAAATCAGCCTTCTCAGAGTCACTTTGTACATCACATGTCCCATCTCCCTAGTCATCCTCTGCTGGACTCACTCCAGGACATTGATGACTTCCTCAACCTGGAGAGTTCAAAGCCAAGCACAGGACTCCTGCTGTGGTTTCACAAAGGCTTAGTAGAGAGGAAGCTGCACGTCCCTCAGCCTGCTGGTTAGACTCCTGTTCATACAGCCTGGGGTATGTTTGGCCTCCCTTGCCCCAGGGCACTGCTCACAGAGGGACAACTTGTCACTCCCAGGTCTCTTTCTGCCATCTGCTTTCCATCCAGCTAGGCAAAGACTGCACTTCATTCTGTCAACTGTGCTCTTAAAAAGATGTCATCACATTTTGCCCCTGTATTGACTCATGGGGGATGCCACTAAAAATCATTAACAGATCAGCTCTGTTCTGTTGATTGTTACTTTCAAAGCCACATGTTCTGGACAGTTTTCCACCACCTTTTCATCCACCACTTCAAACCACATCTCTCCAAACTGCTGACAAGGATATCATGGCAAACCATGTAAAAGGCCTTGTCAAAGTTAAGGAGAGCACTGCCCCCTCTTGTCCACAGGCAGAGTCATCTCACCAAAGGGATCAGGGAGAGAATCAGAAGGAGAAAGACAGAGAACTTTTGGTTGAGATAAAATCAGACTAATAGGGAAAGCAAAAGTCACACACAAAAGCAAAAAAAACCCAAGCCTATGAGCATACCACTCTGAGAACTCAAACTTGTCTTATCTCAGAAACTAATAAGGGTTGGGCCTGGTTAGTACTTAGATAGGAAGCCGCCTGGGAATACCAGGTGCTTTAGGCTTTTTACAAGGAATTAATTGACTGCCTCCCATGGGCAGGCCGGTGTTCAGCCATCTCCAGGAGAGCAAGGCTCCATCACACATAATAGTTACATAGGAAGCCACCACCCCAAACACCTTCCCATTCCTTTTTCTTTCCCCCAGCTTCATACACTGAGCATGATGTCATATGGTCATATGGAAATATCCCTTTGGTCAGTTAGTCAACTTGTCCTGGCTGTGTCTCCTCACAACCTCCCACACAAACCCAAATTCTTCACCAGAGTGTCGAACAAAAAGTAGAAAAGGCCTTGGTTCTATGTAAGCCATGTTCAGCAATTGCCAAAGCATCTCTGTATTATCAACCCTGTGTTCAGAACAAACTCGAAACACAGCCCCACACCAGCCACTGTGAAGAAAATTAACCCTACTCCAGCCAAAACCAGTACAACGAGCAAGGGTATACATCCACTCCAGCACTCTAGTCATGCCAAGCATTTCTGTCTAATCCCAGTGAGATAACAGCTCTGCAGTCATGCATGGATTCCTGTGTTTCCTGTGCTATGTGCACTCATGAATAGCCATCTGAAATGAGCTCCCAGACACGCTGCTTTCTCATGAAAACTGTGAGAGCTTCCTCCATTTTGCTGTCCCCTAGACACATACTCACTGTTCCCATGACTCTACTACTCTTCTGGTTTTGGTCACTACAAACCAATGAAACCACTTTAAAGCCTCCTCACTAGGCTTTTTTAACCTGCTGGGAAAGATACTCTTGCTCCAACTTGTCATTGCTGCTCAGCAAAGCACATTTTAACAGAGAAGGTCCAAGAGGCCATAAAGGTTAAGGCCAAAGTGACACCAGCTGAACATTCAGATGTTGACCTGCAGGGCATATATGCTCCCACCCAAGCCTTTCCCTTTCACTGTCTGGATTTGGGAGACAACTGCTAGGGCTTCCATGCCCTTGACTCTCTGTAAACACTCTTGATGAACTCCAGGTCACCCCTCACAATGTCATGGGTGTCCTTGTGGTTGTGCAACAAGAGGTATTAGGCCAAGGTCCAGATCAGCCTCAGCAGACTCTCTGCCATACCTTACATCTGAGTCCCCAGCAAGTGACAAACCTCTCAAGTCATCAAGCCAAGATTGCAGATGGGTGCCTCCATCCCCCACAGGAAGGAGCCTTCAACCATCATCACCCACGACTTCCTCCCACTGTCAACTACTGCTCAGGATCATCTGTCTCCAACACCTCCCCTGACATAGCTTGCTCTTCCTCATCTGTTACCATGGCACTATACCTATCCTACAAATGCACATCTGCAGGCAGAGAAGGAGCTGCCTTCTGTTGCCAGCATTCACAAGCTTCCATTCCTCCCCATCTTAGAAGTCTCTATCTGCCACTTACTCAAATGCATCTTCCAGCCACCCCTCCTTCCATGCAATGTGCTCTTCTACTTTCTGTAGAAACCATGTCAATCTCTTGTTTCTATTCCCTATGGTTCTGCAGGCTACTCATCTCCTGCTGTCACATCCTGACATCCTGTGCATCCTGAGCACAGCAGAACCCAGCAGATAAAGCCACCACCATGTGCTGCCCCAGGCTCAGGGAAAAGTACCAGTCACTCCCTGCAACCCAACATCTGCCACATTATCCCTCTGGAGCTCTGTCTGGGCTAGTGTCCCATGTGCCAGGCACAGTTGCTCCAGCCCAGGTGGTAAAGCATGCTTTCAGGATGCACTGCAGCCACCCCAGCTGTCTCAGAGTGATGGGTGCTCTTTCCATCCCCTTGCATGCTAACTGATGCATTAAATGCTAAACCCTCATCAGTCACTCCACATCACAACATTCTTGCCATGTTTTACAATACTGTGGCCAGCAATGTGGATGCAATAGAAGGAGAAAAAAAAAAAAAAAAGGCTTGACATGTAGCAAAGTTATCATTTTCTAAACCATTAAAATTAGAAATAATTCCTCCCTCCAAAACATCAAAAACTTTTTACTGTTAGCTACAGACAGTTCTTTTGCTTTTTGAAGATTTGTGTTCTACATAGTACAGGCACAGTGGCATTTACCAGCACACAAAGGCACGTCAACTCCTACTCTTCTCCCAGATAGCACTTACTCTCAAAGACACACCACAGATAGTCTTTTGACGTATGCCATGAAAAGGCAGCTCTAAAATAATTATGCAGAGGATGTGTTCTCTTGCAAAACAACAAATAATCATTAAAAGGCCTCCTTTCTTTCCAAGTTGTTTCTTTAAATACTCATTATACAAGCAAATGAGCAAAGTGAAGAAGCTGAAGAAATGATATGGCATTATTCCCTGTGCCTGTAATGGTGCTTCCGTGTAGATAAAAAGCTCATAACTTTCTTTCTAGCCATTTGATTTCAGCTCCTTAGTTGAGTTTGGGTCAGAATTTTCTCACTGTAATAATGTGCTCTAGGATGACTTCACTTGATCAAGGAGATTGGACCAGATGACCCACTGTGGTCCCTTCCAACCATATCCATTTTGCGAATCATTTCTGACCAAAACCTTGACACTGCTCTATCGGTTCAAGATGGATACATCTTTAAAACTTTCTACTTTTAAAACTAATATCATTATCTACTGGTACAGAAGAGGTAAAGTTTTTTGGGCAGGTGATAAGCATTACATGGGATTTCAGAGATTGAAAAAGATCTAAATCAACACTTATCTGCTGCAGACTGTCACATTGACTCAGGAAAAGGATATTCAGGCCTGTTCTCTATAAAAGTCCTCAGTGGTAGCAGAGCCATTTTCAAAGTAAACCTTATCTCTGTGACTTGATCTATTGTAACAGATTAAGAGAATTTTCCAGTACCCAGATCTAGGGGCAGGTGACTGCCAAATAACTCCCACAGTAAATGCTGGAGTGCAGTGCTGAAATGAAGATGGAAAAAATCTTTGGTGTATACTAAAACAGGATCTCCATCCAAATTATCAGGAAGAGCAAGTTCAGTCTGGCTACAGCTTGTCAAGTTGCAGATAAAGCATTTTATTATCTCTCTGGATTGCTTCTGAATGAGCACTTACAAAGAAGGATGTTCTTGTGGACTCCTTATTAAAATGCTCTTCCCAGTGCAGTCACATGTCCCACAGGGCCTCTTGTACAGCTCATCTAACACTTCACTGAGAGCTGCTCTCTGCACAAGTGCCCTGTCCCCAGGGTCACAAACAAGTTCTGCAGTGCCCTCGCACTCTCTCATGACTACAGAAATTACTGGTCTGCAGCCTACCAAAAAAGTGGGAATGCAGTAATCATGCTGCCTTTAGAGGAAGAATATTATTTGCCTCAAGTTTTTTTCCACCAGCTGACAGAAAACAGAACATGAAGGAACCTTCAGAGCTCAAACTCACCTCTCTTCCCAGGCAGCCTCACTGCAGTTAGAGGAGCTAACACAGATAATCACCAACCTTACTATAGCCATGGGATTGCACAGCTATAGACAGCTGGAAAAGTATTTATTTCTACATAAAGACTGATCTAATTCACTTCCATTAAAGAACTAAGAGTAATGCTGGTTGTGTCACACTAGGGAGCTGAAATCAAAGAGCAGATATTTAGTCAATATGACATCTCTAACCACAAAAAAGTCTTCAGAATTTTTGATCCACCTTAGAATCTATTATTGGAATCAAAAAACTGTGTACAAGAGGCAAGTCATTATTTAAAATGAAGACAGGTCTCCATCCAAATGCTGTGGGTTAACCCTGGTAAGTGGTTTAGCCCCATACAACCCAACTCACTCCATTCCCAGTGGGAATGGGGAGACAACCACAAGGACAAAACAGGTGAAACTTGTGGGCTGAGATAAAGACATTAATAAGTGAAGCAGAACTGCGTGTGCAAACAAAGTAAAACAAGGAATTAATCCACTATTTCCCATTGTCAGGCAGGCATCTAGCAATCCCCAGGAAAGCAGGACTTCATCCCATGCAACAGTGATTTGGAAAGCCAAATACCATATCTGTGAATCCTTCTTTTGCCTCCCAGCTTTTTATAGCTGAGCAAGATGTCATATGGTCTGCGGTGTCCCTTTGGTCAGCTGGAGTCAGCTGTCCCAGTGTGTCCCCTCCCCTCTTCTTGTGCACTCCAGCCTGCTCACTTGGTGGGGCAGTGTGAGAATGAGAATAGGCTTTGTTGCTGTGTCAGCACTGTTCAGCAATAACTAAAATGTGGGATTTCAACACTGGTTTGGTCAAAAATCCAAAGCATAGCACCAGAGGAACTGCTAGAAAGGAAATTAACTCTATCCCAGCCAAAACCAGGGCACCAAGATAAAAAGATAATGACTAGTGAACTTCTCCATAAGCACACCCTCCTGGACAATTAACAAAAGCAACAGTGACAGACGCAAGGGTGTACTGTAGAATGAGATATACAGAAACAAAAGGAACGTCTAACAGATGGAAGGAAGAGATATTATAAGAAAAGGAGATGAAAAGGCATGTAGAGCACAGAATTAGGACCACACACAGGACTTCACAGAGAAGCCAACCTTAGCAAATCAAGAGCCTGTTATTCAGACACATAAAACCTTCAGCTCCAATGTTGTGGACGCATAAATATTGTTGCAAGAGTGTTGCAAAGCATTAACTTTTAAAAGCCTCAGCCACGTATTTAGGAATAGCAAGTAGGACATCAAAAAGCAAATCAACAACCAACATTAAATAAAACAGCATGCTGCTGATGATGTCACTAATCACAGAATACATCACCTAATGGAGTTGGGTGATTCAAATGGTTTGAAGTTAATCACTTCAAATCATTTGAATTATAAACTGCTAGATATTTCCATGTCTGTATGAAAATACTATTAAAAACACAACAGCAAGATATTGGAAGAGTATCTCAAGGCCTCTGGGGTTTTCAATACTAACAATCTTTCTAAGAGTAAACAAAGACTAAAAAACAACTCACCTGGTTGCCCGTTTCTGTCACTATTTCCTCTTTGGCAACTTCAGCCCGTTCCTTATTTCTGCAAACCAGATGAACTGTGCCACCTGGTGGATTGCAACAAGAAAAGCATTTGATAACTAATTACTGCATTTGGGGGAGACATCAGCATTTTAATTAGGTGAGATACTGCATATAAGAAAAAAACTGGAATATTTCTGCTTGGCTCTGGTTCCTGTGAAGGCAGGCAGGGTCATCACACAAGGCTACACATTTGGAAAAGGCCACTGCACTCATAGTACTGTGCTCAAACCACTTCTGTCAAGTCTGTACATCGTGTTTAATGGGTTAAATACCAGAGATAAATGGGAAATTGAAGATAAGACATCTGTATCATAGATGGTCTTTTTGATACATGCCTTAGGAAGTTCAGTAAAGGGCTTGAACAACACAAGTGACTAGAATTGCTCTCTGAAAAGGAAACAAAACTGACAGATATCAGAATTCTCAGCAGTGGGAGATATGAAAAGGACTATGGCCTCAATTGCAGCTTGGGAGGCTCAGGTCATCTAAATTACTTTTCAAAAGTAAAACAATTTTCAGTGGTTTTCTTCTCAATAGACCATAGGCTGTCTCAAGAGGATGCATAATTTGCATCCTTGTGGGTATCAAGCAGTGAGACACAGCAATGACTGGTTTGATCTACTGCTGCCAACAGTCCTGCTTCAAGTGAGATGCTGGACAAGGAGACCAGGACAAGGTGACCTCTAGAGGTCTCTTCCAACCAACTCTTCCATGAAAGGAAGACGCAAGGCAAGGTTCTTCTCAGAGACCTGGATACTTAACACAACCTCATCACTTAGCCATATTAAAGAAAGCCTCCAAACACAAGACTAAAGTACAGCAACTTTTTTTTTTCCTTCATATTCTCTAATTGTTACAAGTCGTGTTTATTTCAGTCATAGGAATACCTATACTCTTTACCTTTGCCTTAAACACCTTTTAAAAGGTGTTTTAGGGAATGCTAGCAGTCCATCTCTAGAAAGCTCAAGGAATTAATCCCTAAGAGAAACATAATTAATTCATAATAGAAACAACTGTGTCAGGCCACACTTTTAGTGCCCAGAACCCAAATACAAAACACCAAGTCTACCTTGGGATGATACACTCAGACACTGCACAACCCAGTCTGGGGTCTGATAATGAAACCTTTTGTCTACAAGAGAGGTTTTTCCACTGAGCACCAGGTCAGGGGGGAAGTTTAGGTGTGTATTGGTCACACAGTAGTGTATTGACCAATACACTAGGAAAGGAACTGAAATGTATTTTCTTTGGTAAAGATTGAAACTATTTGAACTTAACACATGGGAACAGTCAGAGTAGATGGGAGAAGACTATATCAACTGGAAGTGCAGTTCACAAGACACAGAGGAAAGCCCCAATCTGAACATCTGTAAGACATTAATTCAGGGAAAAGCTGAACTCAGATTACAGAGATAGTCAGCAAGATCATCATTAGTTAGAAACATCTAAGTGCTTGAAGGTAAAGCCAACACAGCTTGATTATTCTCCTTTGAGTCAGAATTCCTCATATTCTTGTCATGGCATACTTGAAGAGATTCAACTACAAGCCTTAGCCCCAACAGCTGACACTGAGTTTCAAAGCAAGATGTTTGAGGATGAGACCAGGAAGTCATTTTAAGTTCATATCACAGCAATGCCCATACAACCTATCAGACATGCAGTCTGAGCCCAAGGTTGTTCTGCTAAACATGGTGACAAAATCCCATCCATATCCAGCCAGCTTTCCAGCTTGCAAAATCTGGTAGAGATATCCATTTGTGAGCAGAACAGTCACCTGACAAAACAATACTTATATAAAGTGATTATGTACAATAGCAGTAGTGGGAACCTGAAATCAATCACATGCTGGCATTGATGGAGACCTTTAACCCAAAGACTCTTTGATGCTACCAGTTTTGAAACAGCTTCATTTAACTGAGTTGCCACTTTCCTTTATAAGATAGTTATGAAACCTAAGCACACAAAAAGAGCCACAAGCTCCTCCCCTTCATTCTACGTGCCAAAACTCACTCTTGCACAACAGGAATTATTTTGTCAACTCTGTAAGTGATTAGGTTTATCCTCCAGCAGCTAGGCCCAGTTCAGACCATGTCCTTGCGTACAGAGAGCAACATAAAAAAATAATTACATGTAATCAGTCAAAGGGCACAAACTCCAGGGTATCATCATGGAGATCAAGAACAGCTACGCTGGTTTTTTTTTTTAATGTTCTCCCATCTCGTTTTTGTAAAGACAATTGTTTTCTTATTGTTATCATATGATGATATGATATGATATATTTGCAGATTCCTCAGATCAAATTCAGCCAGGCTACTACTTGTACAGAATTAGCCTTAAACAGACAATGATTGTCACCAACATCCTTAGATGCCACTATAACACAGAGAGTTTTGGTAAACATGCACTTGAACAACAATTTGCAGATCCTCTCTGCTAATCTGGTTTCCTTATCCCACTTTTCACTGCACTGATTGTGCTTAAACCTCTAATCCACACAAAGAGCCCTGTGAAATGACCCTGCATCCCAGGGATTTGTGTTTGTGTGTGAGTGCTGGAAGGCCAAACCTGCTTCCTTCCATCTTCTCTGTAAACCTCCTGGGAGCTCCATGGCAGCCCTGCTCACCTCTCCTCGCTATCTCCTTGGCCGTGGCCTTGCCAATGCCACTGTTTGCACCAGTGACCAGGAAGGATCTTCCAGCCACATCCACCTCCACATCAGCCGGGTTGAAGTGCTTGGAAGCAGACTCATAACCACCTCTGAACAAATCAAGAGATACCTGTGAGAAACTAGAAGAGAGCCCTTCCAAAATAAACACACGCGTGGGTTGAAAAGCACTTTCCCAGCTCAGCATCCAGTAATTGCCCAGTTTACTGGGCAATTTATCCTATGGGATAGGCCATGAATACCAGTGACACTGCAATCAGCAATGTATCATAGAATCACTAAGATTAGAAAAAGGTCTTTAGGATCATCAAGTCCACCACCACCATGTTCACCCATGTCCCCAAGTGCTGTATCCAGATGTTTTTCCAACACTCCCAGGGATGGTGCCTGCATCACTTCCCAGGGCAGCCTGTTCCAGGGCTTTGCAATGAAAGCGACAACTCGCGGCGGCGTTTGCCCGCCCCACGGCACGCAGCCCTGACCTCGGCCCTCAGGGGAAGGCGGCCAGGCCCGGGCCCCAGAGCGGGGCGGGCAGGGCCGGGTGGCCTCGCCGAGCGGGGCTGGCATCAGCCGCCGTGGCGGGGGCGGGCAGCCGCCCATAAAAACCCCAAACAAACACGGCCCCGCCGCGGGGAAGGGCCCGCGCACTGACAGGAACGGCCCAGCCCGGGCGCTGCGCCCGCCCCGCGCCGCCTCCCGGGCGGCCGCCGCCCGTACCTCGTGTACTCCCGCAGCCCCTTCACGAACCACACGGTGTTGCGGTACCAGGACATGGCGCTGCTGCTGCCCCCGCTGCCCTGCCGGCCCCGCCTCTGCCCTTACATAAGGCGCCCGGCCAGCCCTGCCGCGTTAGGTAAGGGCTGAGGGGCGGCTCGGTTCGGCCCGGCCCGGCCGCGCTGAGGGGAGGCTGCGAGGGAGCACAGCGAGTGTGACATGGGGGCACTGCTGTCACCTTCCTCCTCAGCAGCAGTTCGTGGGCTGTCTCTCCTTATCCTGTTTCCCCCCTTCTTCCTTAGCCACGGAAGACAGCTGTAGCCAGCCCCTGCCTCGCTGCAGACCGCTGTGCCTGGCGAAGGTGGCGGCAGATGGAGCATGGAGAATTCGCTCCAGCTTGGGGCAGATGCTGTTGCCAGCTCAGATGTGCTTTGGGAACATCCTCTGCCCTGGAAAACTGTGAAAGGGATGCTCCCAGAAAAACATAAAAAATGACGTCATGCCACATGAAGCAGCATTTTACATAACGAATCCATATTTATATACATACCTAGCTCCTCCTGATGGAGTGAAGAATAGCTGTTGCAGTAAGGGGAGTGAAATTCAAAATGTTTTCAGTTTTATGCTCTTTGGACCTATGAAGGCCAAGAGAAGCACTTGGAGTTGCATATCTGGACAGCCCATGTTAGCCATAAGGAAATTGTTGTTATAGGTACATTTATACTTTTAATTACATAAAAAGTCTATGTGCTTAGAAAGTTAGGTGCAAGTTGGATAAATTCATGTATTTTATGGGATATGCAGTGCCACATGCAGAGAAGCTCCTTTGGGAGCCCTATCTAAGTTTTCAAGAGCTCAAGTTACCTGATTTCAATAGCACAGATAGTGGAGAAATGGGAATATTCTCTCTTTTTTTTTTTTTTTTTTTGATCCTGTATTATAGCCTGATATTTCTTTTTCTAAATCTCTTTGCTGCAGCAAAGGCTTTGTATTAAAGTCTTCCACTTTCTCAGCACGATATGGGAGTATTAGGCTCATACAAAAGATACTTCCCACCATGAAGTTACAACTTTTGAACTCAGCCCTGTCTGATTGTACTGTACATTACACATGAAGTAAGAGTTTCTAGAGGGCAAAGAGACACATTTTCACAGTGATATTTTCTTCCATGAAGAGGCCGTCCAGCTCCGTGTTGTACAATTGAGAGACTCTATTAAAAAATGTAAATGCAGTAAGGCAGATTGTGCTTTATTCCCTTGTCATTTCTGTGTTTACCCTATTCATTTCTTAAGAACTGTTATTATGGCTTAGTACAAGCAAAATGGGATGATGGCTCTGGTGTGTTTTGTTTGTAGTTTCAGCCTGTGTTCTCATAAATTGGAAAGTTCATCCCTGCAGCCTGCCAGCCTCTGAAAGTAAATGGGGTGCATGCAGATACAGAGAATTCCTCACAGGCTGTGCCATTTGGACTGTGATCAGCATGATGCTGGATGATGCAGCCCTGAGGTGCTAACCAATGTGAATATGCCTGGCAAAAGCTTTCCATGAGTCAGACACAAAAAGAGATTATGGCAGGCAGAGAATGGGAGCAGCTCATAATATTTTGGGGGTTAGGCAGAAATGGGCAATTACAGCACATTACTCATATTGAGATTACAGAAGATATTTGAATGTTATGTTTGCTACCAGTGCCATCCTGGTACATACACAATTTTCTCAGAGAATATTATACAAGTACTGCAACACCACTACTGTGATGTTAGCTGTTCCCTTCTAACAAATGGCATTTTAAGGAGATTTTGTAAATGCCCAGAAATTATGCCCTTGCCAGAGTGCACCAATTCCTGAGCACATTCAGCTGAGAGATTTCTGCTTAGAAACATTTGCTCTTTCTGTACTGAGGAGCTAAGCTTGCACTCAGAAATGAACTGTCACAGCATTCTGTCTGTCTGAGCAGCTTCATAGAATCAATCATTAAGGCTGGGAAAGACCTCTGAGATCATCCAGCCCAACCTTCACATCAAAAGCAAGCTGTTGCACACTGTCCTAACACCACCTAGATGTTTCTGTTGCCTCATTTCATCCCCTGTGGTGTTTTGCTTCTGTACTGTTGTTCCAGAGGCTGCTCTCTGCTAACCCAGCCATCACAGTGATGATGGGTTATGCAGGAGAAAGGCAAAATGTAATTTTGCCAAGAGCTGGGTGCTGCTAATGAAGAGCCTGCACCTCAGTATTCTCACAGGCAAAATTTCTGCCCATTTCAAAAGTTTTGACCACATATCTTGCCTTCTGTACTAAATTCTAGGTTGATACATCTTGTTAGCTGAATTAGAACCTATTCTGGAACTTTGGAGATTTGAAAAGTTAGAGCTTCTGGTTTCTTTCTTGACTGCTAGTAGCTTAGCAATTAACTCCATCAGGACACTGCTCTGAACATGAGGGATTTTTTTAGACAATTCTTCTCAAGGATTGGCATCCTATATCTCAGACCCCTATCACAGCCAGCAACTGGTATGTTTGTTTCATATATAGCTGAAAGTGGGAGAGCCAGTGGGAGAGTCTCTTGGGCTCTCAATATTTTCCTCATTTGAGCACAGAACAAAATGGCTTCACCCAGGCTGATAAACACAACTCAGTGTTTATCCCTGATGAAACATATCCAAGTTAATTCTTAAACTTTATCTATGCTCTCAAATACTCTATTGCATATTCTTAGGCTCTTATCCTCTTTTTGCCTATAGACAAATGATTATTGATGCCCAGGTCACAGTAGATATTAAGCAGATACTTCTGTCCAAAACAAGCTGAAATATCATCAAGGGAATAGTTTTCTCAAAGGGTAGTTTGTTCTCAAACACCTCAGATGAGGGTGCACCAGGGTTAACACTGCACAGCTTGGCTTGGCAGTGGTGGTCCTGCCTTCTGGTGTGTGCATTTACCAGTGTAGAAATAGCCCCCAAGCCTGTTATGCAAGCCCTCCATGACTGCAGGTAAACCTCCAAGCACATAAAAATTCTGGAGTGTTGTAGCTGTAAGCCTCTAGGCATCAGGATTTTTCATGGAGTAATGAGTCGAGAAGCTCAATGTTCTTAAAACACAAGAGCTGATGAAAAATACCTCTCTGGCACTCAGCTGGACTAACATGAAAAACACACCTTAGACTTGATCCGTCTTTGTACCTGTCAAATAGCAAGGACTTTTAAGCAAAGTTTTAATTACTTCCAGCACAAAGGAAAGTTGAAAATGCTGATTGCTGTTAAGGGCTGTGCATTTCAGTGTGTTTCATATTTTCTTCCCAGGGGACAGATCTAAAAGTAGAGTACTCAAGAGCTGAAAAGCAATTATATATTATAAAAGATGTTTAAAGCAGCTTCAAGGCCATTCTGCCAATCTCTTTTATGTTCCTTTTTTTTGTTTGTTTGTTTGTTTGTTTGTTTTTGGTGAGAGGCTAAAATCTTGGACTTAAGGACGACTGGTTCCTTTGCTTGCTTCCTTCCAGAGATCTGGTAAAATGTTGTGCATTCTCTCCTTCCCTTGCAGTTACTAATTTTCTAATTAAGTCTCTGTGCCTGCCCCCATTAAATCAATCAGAACTGATTCAGTCGCCACTGATTGCAGTGGAAACAGGCACAGGCTTTGAGGGCCAGGTTTGCAGGAAAGCTCAGCATCTATAATTGGGGCCAGCTTTCCAAAGGAAGTGGCAACTGTGTGCAAGCCACTGCTGTGGGAGCTGCTCCCAGCCCTGCTTTTATCATGCTGGCCTCAGCTCTGGATGTGGAACACTTGAAAACTCTGCTTTAGAAACTTGCACTGCCCCAGTCAGTGTAATAGCAATCAAGAGCTGTCAGCAGCTTGGGGAGAGGCAGTTGACACTTGTCCTGTTGCCTGGATGAAGCAGAGGGTTTGGTGAGTGGTTGAAGAGGAACATAAAGTCCCTGAGGTCTCAGAGCCATGTCTGAAGTGCCTGTGGTAGTAGCAGGGTGAGAGAAGCTAAAAGCTGCTTATCCTGAATGCAGGGAGGGGTTAAAGTTCTGGCCTGTGTGGTGTTTTTGGGAACAGTAGGGTGTTTTCTTTGTTGTGTACCCAAGTCATCACCAAGTCTGCCAGCAGCTGTCATCAACAGTGTTGTTTCCAGTGAAGAGTTTGGCTTTCCCCAGACCAAATAGCCTTTTATTATTGAGGAACAAGTGTGGCAGTATGTCATCAGATCTATCACTCATTGCTCAGGGGCCAGTAAAAGGAATCTCATGCTGTGCCTTATCAGAATTATAGGTTTGCTTTATCAACTGCTGAGGGCCCTGGACTCTGGGAGCCTGCAGGGCTTCCCAGGGTTAGGCATGCCCTGGCAGAGAGAGGGGCTGTTTAGTGTCCTCCCAAAGTGCAAAAAATTGGCTGAGAGCAGCAGCTAGACCTGTTGCTAATCTAGTTAATCTCCTATATATAAAAAAATTTATGCAACCTGAAGTGTATATAATTGCTTTAAAAATAATAGGATGGCTTAGGATATTTTAAAAATCATAAAACCAAAACATTATATTAATATGCATCCTAGAGAATAAGTTTTTTAGTCAGTAAAAGATAATTTTATGATTCCCATGACTGAAAAATTCTTTATGTTCTTACAGTAAACAACATACTTAAATGCATACATGTTTATTGCTAGGCTGTGGCAGTAATGTAGTTGTGTATACTAACATTTTCTTCAGCTACCTGGTTTTCTTCTTACTGCTGTTCTACTGGGTCTTACTGCTCTTACTACCAGATGTTGGACAGGAATGTTTACACGCTTATTGACTCAGCTGAGTCCTGCTCTGCTTTTTTTTTATTCTTCTGCAAATCTTACTGCTTATTAGCATTTTATTACAACCCAGTTGTTACCAAATTGCAGATGTTATCTAGTAGAATGTATCATCCAAGATGTGTATACAAGCAGAGGAACACACACACCTGCTTACATGGTTGCTGTTTTTTTCAAATGCCAAAGGAATAGACTGAGGTTTTGTACCTTCAAGCAGTCTCTGTGCTGTTGTAACAAAGCCTGGAGAGATATGTGAAATTTATTCATACAAAGCTGTGGAGCCAAACATTCCCAAGCAAATAAGCACCAAACCTCTTTACTTAAAATCTTATTTCACCTGGAAAAGTTGGACAAGTTTAAAAAAAAAAAAACAAGTTCACAAAAAATACTGAAGCAACTCTTTGTTTGTGATATATTCTGAAAATAAATAGTATTTGTTATGAACTACTATCATGAAATCCATGCAGTAGTAGAATAGCAGTAAGTTAACAGTGATAGTAAAAAGATGTTGTCTATAGCAGCTTGTGAATAAGAGTGAATAGTGGATTTTTTTCTCTACTGTTTGCATCCTGTGTACTCATTTCATATTACACTGAAAGGCTATTTTTTTTTCAAAAGGACTGAAAATCAAATCTATGAGATCATTGAAAGGGATATTAAAGATGATGTAGTCCAAACTCCCCTGGTGTGGGTAGGGACACATTTCGCTAAACCAGGTTATTCAGTACCCCATGCAACTTGTCCTTAAACACTTCTGTGGATGGGGCACCCACAACTTCTCTGGGGGACCTGTTCCAGTGCCTCAGTACTCTTACAGTAAGGAATTTTTCCCTACTATCTAACCTAAACCTACTCTCTCTCAGTTTGAAGCCATTCCTTGTTGTCCTGTCACTACATGCTCTTGTAAAAGTCCATCTTTTCTGTAGGCTACCTTCCACATGCAGGTACCTAACTCACCTGGGCATCAAGAGGACCTTGTAAAGAGAAAGCTTTCTTGTATGTTGATTTGCAGGCTCACAGTTTGCATCTCTCACATTTGAGCTGCTGTATTGCAGCATGGGGAAGGGAATATGGATTCTTCCTTTGCCTGAGTATTACTAATCATACAGAAGAGTCAGTATGGCTGAGATTCAAATCTGTGGGCGAAATCAGTCTCTGATAGAACTATTCATCTCAGTGAAATTGCAGCAGGCTTGATTAAAATTATCATGACTGGTAAATGTAAAGTACCTTAATTTTTAGACTGCAGTCACATAGGCTTACGCACTTACACTCATTTTTATTCAAATGAGACATTTGGTAGAAATTCAGTGTTACAAACACATATACACGATTTCTCAGAATTTCATACAATTTGTTCAGAGATCTTGCAATATGACATTGTTCTTTTCAGCAGTTTCCTTGTACTGTGCAATATCAGATGGTATACTTGGCAGCCTTTTTTATTTTCCCTCAAGTACTATACTTTCTAAAAACGTTTTCTGTTTGGTCCTATGGCTAATACCTGTGGGACTTTCACCTTCTCCAGCAGTGAACAGGAACCTGAAGAAACCTATGCCAACAAGCAACAGCTTCAAAATTGCAGTACTGATGTAACAATCCTTTCTGTATTATATGTAGAACATACAAGGGTCCTCCTTGTGATGCAAAGTCCCTATCAACTAAAATTTGGAGAAGATTAATTACCTGAGAAAAGATTCAATATAACTTACAGTAACTGGTCTAGTTTAAAATGTTCTATAATATGTATGAGTTATCATCAGTTTAATCTTTGTAGCCCTTTGCCTGTAAAGTCAAAGCATTTAGGATCTTTTACACCACTGTTCCTATTTCAGGATCTGGGACATTTGAAACAGCTCTTGGCATAAAGAAGCAGAAGCTATTCTAGGTTATTTTTTTTCTGCACCGTTACCTTGTAGTTTTAAAGTCTGATGTCTTGGGACCTCATAAAGCTCAGAGCAAGTGCTCTGTGAGAGAGATCATCTTCTCTGACAGCACAGCGTTCCTGTTTCCAGTCCTGAGAAGATGAGGTCTGTGATATGTCTGATGCTCTTCTTTTCTCTCTTCTTTGGGCCAGCAGGTAGGAGCTGTCTGAGTTCAACATTTGGAATGAAGGATTGCTTGTCTGTCTGCTGCATCTAAAATAGCTGTGGAAAGCTACTCTCTAGAGCTTTGAAATCTTATGCCTATTGCTAAAGAAGGTGAAGTAGTGGGAGGACAAATATACTGTGGGCAATAAACTGTAATAAGTGTAACTTATTTCATGGATTCTGACAGTGCACTTGTATGTATGTGTATAGAGTCAGTGTGTGCATGAAGAATTGTCTTTGGGTCTTCATGTTATTTGATTTCTGTAGTACTCACAACTAGCAGTGAGCAGGCTATCTAATCCATTGAAATAATGTATATATTTTCCTTTAAATACTAGAAATAGACCTTTCCTTCTCAAGAAGGGGAGATGATTTAACTGAAACAGAGCTGGTTTCCTGCATCGTAGTCAACACTGAGTGCATAATAATTAGCTTAAGGGTGTATTTTGTTCAGTTTTTCAGTAGACATGTATATTACTGTGGGAAGAAAATGAACATTCTCAATTTGTAATTTTAGCCTAGTGGCAAAATTCAAATTAAACATTTTAAGCCACTTGACATTTGGGCTGTAATGACTTAATTCCCCCACAGCTGAGGAGCCATGCCTACTTCTGCAGGGACTGAGCATTTGTCTGGAACACCATCAGTTTGTGGCAGTTCAAAATGCTGCTGCTTGAAAGTTAAGGTGCTGTGGCCCATGTACAAGTTCATAGCTTTCCCCTAAGTGAGATAAAGTGTCTTCAATCAAACTACTTTCATTTAGATTTGAGTGTTTCATTTAGCCACTGGGGCAACTTGAGAGAAACTATGCAGCTGCTGGTGGTCAGAAGAATCACTGTGACTCAGGTGTGTCTATTCACATGCCCAAACCAAGTGTCCCTGCTACAGTCCTGCAAGATTCCTGTCTGCTGAAAGTGCAGAAGGCATGCTTAGATTGCTTTGGGCACAGAATTGATGGCTCCAACAGTTTTGGAGGTGTTGATGTTCTCACTGGTATGTGCTGTAGCATATTGATGTACACAAGGTAAAGGTAAATATTCAATGCAGGATTTTTCTCTCTTGGTTGTAGCAAAGCATTTTATTTACTTCAAAATATTTCACAAATGTCTTTTGCATCTTTAATACCACTTCTATAATTTTGTGTTTGTACCAACCAGGTACTGAGCACTAGCTCAGCTTGGCAGCGCTTTCCCAAGATGTCAGTGGATGCACTGAGTTCTCATATGTGAAGAATTAGTCCTCCATGTCAGACTGTGGAGAGTCAGTCTTAGCCTCCTGTGAATGAGTTATAGACCTCAGGTTTACTGTTGTGTGGCTGAAGTTTGGCAAGTCATTGCACATCTGCTGAGCTGCTGTTATCATGAAAGCACACAGCAAACATCAGGCAGTGTCACTTACATCTCTTCTCCTCTGGGCTGAACTAAAATCTCCTCTTATTTGTTCTGTTAGGAGGACATCATCACTTGCTGTGAGGTCACTGGAATCAACTCAGACTTTAATCAGGAGTATTAGCCCTTAATTCCTGATGATTAAGAATGATTCTAGGAGTATTTTGCAAGATCAGGGAAGTTTGTGCTGGATCCCTGTGGGTGGAGCTACTTTCTTGTTAAATTTCTTTTGCATTATCAACTGAGTATAATTTTCTGGTTTTATGCCTGTTCCAAGCTTCTGGGTAAAGTTCCTGTGTAATGATAAACAGGTGCTTTGTTGCATTTGAGTGAAGGATGGAGTTATACCTTCTAATAGGCAATTTCTTAAACGTTTTGGGTTCTTAACAAATGGAAGATGCTCTCCACTGGAGGTAAAATCCCATAGATCAGTTCAGAACTGAACCTTGAAATCCAGAAGCCCAAGTGGTGAGCCATTGTGTTGGGAAAAAGGAATTCTAGTATTTCACCATTGGCTGCAGTTACATTTTAGAAAAGTGAGGGGCAGTGGAGAGCATGTGGTGGAGCAGCTCTTTGGGAAACAGAGGCAGTGATTTTTCCCAGTTCTAATCTGAGGTCCACAAATAAAAGGAAATACTTCCATTGGTCACATTTCCCTACATACAACTGTGCATGGCCTAAGTCAGCCAGCAGTGTTCCATGGATCTATTCCATGGATTTCTGAATGGGGCAGCCTGGCTCTGACCTCTCCTGAACAGATGCTGCAGAGCAGGGGAATGCTATGCTGACAATACCCTCATGTCAGATTATTTCATCTTTTTCCTACCTTCTTTCTAATTTTAGTTCTCTGGAGATAAACAATTCTTACATCTGGGGCCTGAAATAAAATCCTTGTAAACCAAATGCAGGCTTATTAACTATACAATAGCTGGTGAGATAAATGTTCATGTTTGAAGACAGGTGGTTCCCACAGATGTTACACTGCTTTCAGCCTCAGTCCCAGGAAGGATGGTTGAACAGACCCTGTTCAGCTGTGGCATATTGTTGAGCTCTTTTACATATGTCACCCTTTCACAGGCATTTTATAACCCTTTGGGGTTTCTCTAAAACATTAATATCAGCTGTGTGGGTTTTAACAGACAAAATACACAAAACACACATCTTTTTCCTGTGCCTTGGGTCACCCTCAAGCCCATCTGGAGGGGAGCCCCTCCATTTTGACCACATTAGCATAAGTTCATAAGAGCAAAAGCAGAAAGAGCACTTTTACACTGCATTCATCAACACATGAGAAAAACAATCTACCAGGACCACTTCTGGGTTTGTTCCATTACATGTCACAAAAAAATTGTCTCTGTGCATGCTGGTGCTTTTAAAGCTGCTGCTGCTGACTGAAAAGCTGTTTGCATTACATCTGTCCATTGAGTACAGATTTCCATATGTACAGCACCAAGGTGAACAAATCAAATGTACACTAACACCACAACCAGAGAGCTGCTGTAGTGAACACATCTGCTTGAAATTCTCACATCCCAGCCCATGTCTTATTGTTGTGCTTTATATTCAAAATACCAAGATAGCATAATCAGTTTTTCTATGAACTTGATCACAATGGTTTGACAGTCATCTTTGTGTTAGTGTTGTACTGACAAAATACTGCTGTAGAAAAAGTGTATCCCCTGACTGGGGAATGCTGAGCCCTGGTTGAAGCACAGATCTGACACTCAGTAGCTCAGTTCCTCGTTCTGCCAAAGACTTGCAAAGCAGCCTTGGCTCAGTTTGGATGTATTGGATATGTATGGATGTATTCATACTGTCTGGTTTAGCCACAAAGTTAGATATAGATGCTTCTTAGTCCAAGTTCAGAAGAGACCTGGGGGCCATATTCAGGCTGCCTTTTATACATGCTGGTGTTGCTATCACAGCTACTTAGTGGCCAGTCTGACAGTCTGAGTAGCTCTCCAGTGAGCATCTCAGTTACTGTCAGAGTCCATGTGCTGTGCAAAGTGGCCTGAATACAACTCTTTGTCTCAGCTCCCTCATCTATTATGCAGGGACAATAACAACCTCAGCAAGACTATGGGGAGATGTTCAGATCCCAGTCTGAGGAGGACAAAATGGCTGCTTTTGTAGGCAAAGATGTACTGTGCTATATACAACATAAGGGGGACCTGGTTTTAGAGGAGTTTGCCATCTGCAAGAGCTCACTCCTGATAAAACATCCAGAGTTGAAAAAGGGATGTAAAAGTTAGCAGGAGTACACCCTGGCACCTGCAGCAGCATTTTTGCATAGACTATGCTGTATTCCAGCACAGCTATTTCCAGATGGCACTGTATTTTTTAATTTCCTCTTGAAGTTGACTGCTATCACACATATATGTTGTACAACAAAAATGTACACAAGGGTGAATTATTGCCTATTCTTTGTTGTACACGCTTTCCCAAACATCTGGAGATTTATTTATGTAGCATTTAGTCTTCCTCAGAAGAGAATCTTTGCCTGGAAAAACAGTATATGCAGCAGCTACAAAAGATAAGGAGAAACAGAACAGTATGGCTAATAATGAGAACACCAACAGCAAAAATGTACAGGGTTTTGTCACAGTAATCCTGAGGCTGATGAAAAGGCGGGATGAAATTTGGCAGATACACAGAAAAAACCCAGTAGTTCCCGAGAATGAACCAGAGAAAGAGGAAAAGGCTGAGGGTTAGATGGATGTAGTACTTGTGAGCATTCTGCCTCCAGGGATACTCATCGTCATCATCATCATCAATCACAACAGACTTGGAAAGCAGCTGCCTCATCCTGGTTGAGTCGTACAGCAGGAGAGTCACCTGGAGGCATTGGAGGAGAAAAAGGAATAAGTGAAGTGGCTGCAGAGAGTCTGAACACCTTCTGGCCACTGCCAGTCTTTGGGTCAAATAAAATTGGGTGTGGGAAAATAGTGTAAGAGGAAGCTAAGGAGCCACAAATGAGGCAGGTACTGCTGGACAATAATGCATTTTTTCCTTGTAGGTTATTCACCAGTGGGGGGTCATACTTTGGGAAAAAATTGCTGATGGAAAGGCATGAGAACAGATTGTGTAGGGAGATGGAAGCAGCTCCCATGCTGGAGACTTTTAAGAACAAATTAGAGTAACTGCTAAATGACTTAAGTAGTGTAGTTCCTGCCTTATAGTGGGTAGATTTTTCTCTTCTAACTCTATTTTTCCATGGTTATAAAGCTGAATCAGTTTATATCAAATTATGAAGAATATAGACTATGACTTAAACTTCAAAGAAATTGCTGTAGTTGCTTGCAATATACTGTTGTCAAATTTTCTTCAATTAAGTGCCATTTTCTCAGATTGCCTCGTTCCTGCCTTCAGTCGAAACTAGCAGAGAAATGTGGAATACCATGATGCCAGGTCTGATATACAAGGAAATTCAGTAGGACTCCTCAGTGATGCCTGGATTTCTTGTTTAATCTTGGCAATATAAAGAACACAGGCAGATTCACTGGGCTTCTCAGTCTTATTCTTGTTCACAAAGTTATAATCTGTGCTCATTTTTCTGCTTGAAATGAAAGAGAAGAGCACCCCTCATTTAACACTTATCTTCCTCCAGAACACTGGCCAAGGAAAACCTGTTTGGATATATATTCTGCTGGTTCAGGTTTTATTCCATGTGCTCTATTTTCAATAGGAAAAGCTTAGCAAGAGAATCTGGAGTTTTATTGTTACTCTTCCCTGTAAAACCGTTTGATTATATATAAATTATTAAATATTTGTTCACAAAACCAACTGGTTTTCCAGTCCAAGTGTTGGTACCAGTTTTTGAGAAATGCAGTTTTAAGTTCCAGCACCAACACAGGCCAAAAAAATGGTGTTTCCACTGACATCTCACATCCAGCTGCGCACTCAAAGTGACAGGCTTGCTCAAATCATCATTTTCTCATATGAAAGTTCATTTTGCACAGACTCATGAGACACAGGAGGGATAAACCTGCCTGGTCAGTGGCTCTGAGGTTCCTGCATGGGGGTGCCTGTGGCTGGACCTGAAGCCTGCTACAGTCCATTTCAGCTTTCAGCTCAGCACTCAGGTTCTGTCAAGCTCAGCATGAGAAGGGGGTTAAATGGCAGATGAGTACTGGGTTTGAGGCAGTCAGAGAAACCTCCAGGCAGATTTATGAATCTCAACTGCATCTAAGTATTTCATGGAAAGTGCATTTAATTCTTATGGATATTGCCTTGCCAAGTGTGATTGAAGAAATTGCTGGCATTGGCTCACATTGTTACTGGCTGCTGAATATACATTTATGGAGCAGCATGGCATGAATTCAACAGGCCTCTCTGGGTGCTCTAGAATGGTTCAGTTTCCTTGGTGAATAGTTACCATTGCTTTTTAAAAGACTGGAGGTGGTAAAGAAATAGATGAGGAGCCAACAGACTGCAGAGATCTGGGCTAGAATGACTTGCCTTAGATGATGTCCATCACAGGACAACATCTGTTCAGACTTCATCCTGCACCCATTCTCTGACCTTTTAACTTTCAGAGCTCAAGCGAGTGCACTGCTCGATGCAGTCAGTGCAGTCCAGTGAACAGAACAGAGGGCAGAGTTCAGAGAGGTGAGAGACTTGAATTTGGCTGCAGACCAAGTGCTGAGATGACCTGTGAGTGACCAAATGCAATGCCAAACTGCAAAATAAGCACTAGTGCTGTCAACAGAAGTAAAATTCAAACCATTATTTGATGTCAGCATGAATATTTACTGATCCATTTGCCACCTTATTTATAGAGAGAAAAACTGTCTTTAAACAGAAATAGCTAAGAACCAATCAACATTTTTTATGAAAGCTTCAATCCAGTAGCATCAAAATTTCCTTTCAGTTCTGCTCTAATCCTCTCTAAACTATTATTAAATGAGCCTCTGATTTTACAGATAAGTCCACTGGTGTGATCGAATGACTGAGCATTCGCCAGTAGAATTCACAGCATAGCAAATTCCTTGTAACAAGATTAAGCACTTTTTTTTTTTTTTTTTTTTCCCATTTTCTTATTTACTGACCAAAGGTCCTTGGAGGGCATGATTCATATCCCAGTGATATGTACTGTGGTTTGGTTGGGTTGCCACTGTGAAAGAGTGCAGTGAATGCAGAGACCTGCAGAGGAGTATTCTCTTTCAGTCCTGGCAAAGAAAAGAGGATAGAAATGTTGTGGCAAGGCTCTTCGTGCTCCCTAGCAGCCAGCTAACACCACTTGCAAAGGGACTGTCAGAACAGCATGATCCTTTAGAGTCAATGCTGAGTTACAGCTTTATAGTGACCAGGGTTTATCCAAGGTATGAGGGTGTCTCTACTTGACAAACTGCCAGGCTGTGGCTCAGCAAAGATTAAGTGAGCACAGTCCATTAGAAGACAGGTAGTTGTGGTTAGAAAATGCTGCATCTAGATTAATAAGCCCTGCTGTGTTGCAGGGATGTATTTACTTTGGAAGGAAGTGATTCTGCTGCAGTCATTTACTTCTGGCCAGGTCAGAGTGGGAATAAATTGAACTTGTGAAGGACTGTGTACAAACACAAGTGATTTTGTAGTATTCCCAAAGCAGAGTAACTTAAGTTTTGGTGTTATCTGTATGAAAATAATGGAGAAAGACTTGACATGCTTGGAGGATTGCTTGTGGAAAAAGGACCCCATTTACCACTGGCATCCATGTTAAGTAGTCATTTCCCTCAGTAGGGATGGTAGCACAGATGCTTTGGTGCAGGAGAAAGTCACACCACAATGTGTGGGACAATGCTGAGCTCATTAGCAGCTCACTTGACTGACAGGTGCTTTTGGTGCTGGAGCAAGCACAGTCCAGTCCTGGTAGCTTTCCAGTACTGGGTGCATGTGGCTGTCTGGAGCTATCATTATGTCTTAACTAGCAAGTCAAAGTCAATTCACACAAAATATTTTCCACAGAAAGAAGGCACATTACCTTTAAGCTGCCAACCACGCCACCCACCAACAGATATAAGGGAATCAGTGGCTGAACTGGGCAGTCTTCCAAAAACTTCATTCCTGAGTGGCAAAAAGAAATGTTTGTTATCTCAAGTGACCAGATACTGCAACAAGCTGTACAGTGAAAATTACAGATGCTGTAAGTGAAGTGCCGTGCTTACAACCAAGACTTGTATCCTGTGTCTGTTGAAATGGGGGCTGAATTAAAAAGGGTTTGCATCTCTCATGACAGGAGTGAGGGCCATGAACAAGCAAAATGCAGGAGAAGGAAGAGAGAGAGCAAAGGCAAAACCAATATTACTATTTTCTGGCATTACTAATTGAAGCCACATATAGAGGTCATAAAGAGCTTCAGCCACAGCTCTTTGTTAAATGAATCATTGACTGAGCTGGACAGGATATTTTCATCATATAGAATGTTTACTGAAAATCAAAACGATGAAAAGAAGGAATTCTGATAAGCTTCATCCAGGATTTTCCTGCTCATTAGTTTCTATGAGTGTGGCATGTTCCTGAGTCAGATGCCTGGAAACTTTGGAGCCAATACCCGTGGGAGCACCTGGAACCATTTTAGCTTTCCAGGCAGCTGATAGGGGGCTGTAGAAACTCAAGTTTTCAAGCTTTTTGGGTTGCTGGAGGATAAAAGAATTGGTTGTTATGGAGCTAGGGACCCTGACAACCCTCAAATCTGCTGCAAGAAAGGGAAGCTGGATAAGTTTCAGGGAAGAGAGTGTATGGCTGTGTGAGGATGTTGCTGGCAGTAGAGTCTGAAGCTTGTGATACAGGTCTGTGGCAGTGAAACTCATCTGTCCAAATATAGCTGTCTGCAATGCAGGCATCCATATGTGAACTAGTTTTCTACACTCTGTAGTCAATAGGGAGAAATAGGCACTTGTAAAATTCAATTCATTTATCCTAAGATAGGCACTTGAAATGGGTCGGGTGAATTGGTCCCTGAAAGTGCTTCTGTCTCTCCATAGCTATCCAAGGAATCCAGACAGCCAGCTGTAGACACCTAAAAGTTAGCTGGGATGAATCCCCCACTCAAGTCTCTTACCCAATGGCATCTTCAGAAATTTTAAACAATTCATTACACTGTCATTTTAGTGGTATTGATCCCATGTTTCAGGGCTTTGACTGATTAGTTGCACAGGGTAGAAAGGATTTGCTGTTTTCTTCTTGCTGTATAAGTAGTTGTCAAGGAGATATTCTGACTTTTCTCTGAATTATTTGGGTTACCTAGTCAGAGGATACTGAAAGGAATGTGCTGGTCTTAGTGCTAAACATCTCTCAGGTGGAACGTCTTGTCTCCATTTTCAGAATTACATTGAATAGGAGGAATTAGGAAAGAAGTACCAGTGGGTTTTGGTTTGGTAGGTTTGGGTGGGTGTTTTTGTTTTTGTTTTTGGTTGGGTTTTTTTGCTGTTGTTTGTTTGGGGTTTTTTTTTTTGTTTTTTAAATTTTTTTATTTTGGGGCTTCTTGGGGTTTTGTTTTCTATGACTACAATCCTCTTTATCTTGTAAATTTGTCCACCAAATCCACTGCTATTGCTGGTGCAGAACATTGCTGATGTCCTGAACCTCTTCTTCACTCTTTGCCTGGTATAATGCAGGTGTTCTGGGTTGTGGTTGCTGGGTACAGGTCTGACTTTAGTCACAGGACGAGACAGTGTTTTGTGGTGTGCAGTTTTGTGATCCCCTATGTGTAAGGGCCATGGAGTCCAGTGGACTCTTCTATACTAAGTATTTAGGTGGATTGGACTCTCTCCCTTTTCATTCTTATTACAAAGCTGTAATTTTTTGTCCATTTTACCACTGTGTAACACTGAGACCTGCTCAGACTCCCAGCTTTACAGGGGTGAGCAACAGAGAAATTGTCACAAATTGCATCATGTTCATCAGAAAGCTGCTGCCAAGGTTTCCAGAGTTCTTGGCCATCTAATAGCCTGCCACAAAAGCAGCTGGCCAGGGATCACTGGGAATATACTTCAGTTTAGGAACCTGTGTGTTAACTGAGATTTCAATTTGAGGGGAAAAAAATCGAGAAAAAATGCCTTTTTTTTTTTTTTTTTTTTTTCCTCATGCAGCTACGATTCTCTTTCCCAGCCAAATCTATTATGGAATCCTTTCATATATATAACATGACATCAGTCGGTCTTGGGAAAGATTTGAGTGACAGACAGCAGCACTCTGTAGGTTTTGGGAGAATACTGCAGACAGATATGACAGCAAAAGAGTAGGTCAAAGCAGGTGATACAGTAGTACCTTTAAAAATAGACCCCAAGGTGTGAATAGGAAATATGGACCTACAGTTGGCAGATGGGCACTGGCATTTGTTACAGTGAAATCAGTGAATGTGCCAATCAGTTCTCACACAGCATGTGTTTGGTTTATCTGGGAACACCAAAACAAGTAGGAAAGCATCAGCGCTAGCTCTTCTTTCCCATAAGCAACAGATATGTTCTCTGACTACCAGAGATGGGATATATGGACCATCAGAGATCAAAGGTCTGCTTCTGCTGCAGTGCTCCCTGCAAGCCAGAGAAATCTGTGGTTCAGAGTGAAAAGCAACTGAGCCTGACAAAACAGACCAGCACATTCCAAATGAATGAACAAAAGACCTCTGCAAGATGAGACACAGCCTGAGCAACATCCAAACTGGGGGAAAAAAAGAGATGGGAAGCTTGGGAAAGCAGAGGTACTTGCACATTTTCCTCTGGCTACCACAAAACACAGAATTTAGAAATTAGAGCAACACTGCAGTGTGATCCCTGACACAGGGTCCAGCAAGTGGAAAGAGCATTAGCTGCTTTACTCTTCTCAGCTGAAAGTGGCTGAAGTACACTCTTAGGAAAGGAGGGAGGGCTGATATATATATATATATATATATATATACACACACACACACATATATGTACACACATATATATATACATATATATATATATATATATATATATATATATACACACACACACACATATATATGTATATGTATATATACAAGGCTGATTCACTGCTTGGTGCCACTCCATGACTTTTTTCCTAATGGGAGGCAGAGACCTCAACATGCCAGGTCATTTTCAGGTGTTCCTTGTGGATGGCTGCAGCTATCATCACTTAACACTGACCTCAGTCAAGCCCTGACTGTGGGCCTTAGACTTGGGTCTAGGTGCTGCAGAGAATTTATCTCAAAGTAATTGCTTTTGGGCACCATTTTATCAGAAAACATATCAGCAAAGCAGAGGGCTGGCTGAAGGACTGAAATGCAAGGAAAGATTGTGTTGAACAACAACTGCTAAAGCACAAGACTGGCTCCCACATAAAGGCATGGAGTATGAAAATAGGCTTCAGACAATTCTCAGGAACATTTGAGATTTGAGGAATTATTTGGTGTTATGAGTGTAAGGAGTAGTACTGGGTTAAATTTGAACAGGGGGCAATTTAGACTGCTTATTAAAAAACCACGTCATCAGCTTTCAAATGTGATTTAGCTACCCCTGGAGAATTCTGTATATAAAGGTAATCTGGACAACATACAAGAATCAGTTATTGAGAGTAATCCTTCACTGTCCCAGAAACAAAAAAAAAAAAAAAAAAAAAGTTTAAATAAATCTCTATATCTTTGGAGTTTTTAGTGAAAAAATGTTCTTCTCTGCCAGTAAAAGTGAAAAAACTGCTAAACAATGTATGGCTTAAATGATGTCACAAGTCTGCAGCTTGGAAAATATGCTGAGTCCTTTTCATGTATTTTGAATTATATTGTGATTTACAGCATTATCAAATTTTAAGAGTGTATAATGTTAGCGTGTAATTATAACCAGGGCTGCCTGTTATTCATCTCTGAGTTTTAACAAGTATTGTATCTCACAGTTTTCCGCTAGGAAACAAGAGCCAAAATTACTGGAGGCACATCAGCAAGGTTTTTCTGGGATAATGGTAACAGAATGTTATCAGAAAATCATAGGGTTTTACTTGGAAAATAAATATCTGCATTTTCCTTGACATTTCATTTTCCTAAAAATGCCTTTGCTGATAAGGAGCTGCACGAAACCAATATCCTCTGACAACACTATATTATAGTGACATTATCTCCTAATTTTAGTAAGTTGTAGGGAAAAAAAGGGCTCTGTATCTGATACAGGAGATATGCAGGGCTCCAGGATAATATCTTACCATAGACTTTCCACTTCTCACTGATCTTAAAGATACTGTGAAATATTCCTGAGAGATTATATTTATAAGTGGTCAAATTCCAGACCTGGATTAATTTCCAGGAGGCAGGATGTCAATATGCCTGGAAGCCATGCCACTTTTTGTATTATATCTTCCTATTCCTATTTCACAGTTCAGGCATATTCAGCCTGGGAAAAAGCTAAAGCTAGAATCTTCTTAAGGGATGAATAGTAATCTTAAGTCAAGGAGAAGTATAAGAGCAGAGGTGTTGAGATGTAACAGTTCAGTCCATTTCCTTACTTCCTAATTGCTCCCTAATCCCTCATTAGAACTCCCTGATTCCTAATTAGGACATCCTCATTGGAATCCCACCACAGTCATCAATGGTACTTTGAAAGCACCAGATTAAGGGAATAGCACCAACCTTTAGCTGAACCCTTATCATGTGGGTTTGGATAGCTGTCCATGCCAGTGGGCCAGGTGTCCCAACTGCCTTAAAAGTCACCCCATCTCAAGGCAGACACCTAAGAGTGGGTGTGGGAATTTCACTGTCAGGAGCATCCATTTCCCTCAACAGCCTGCAAGGACAGCACACAGTGCTCAGCCTGGCTGTGGATGCACACAGCCTGAGTCTAGGTGGGATGTGGCTTGTCCTCAGCATCTGCAGGTAGAGTTCCTTTGGACCATCCTTCATGAATAACGAGGCACAAGGTGAACAGCTTCTCAAAAACAAGAGCTCTTGAGGACTTTGAATTCAAAGTGATCTGGATACACGGGGAAAAGGCATTCAAAACCTACAAGACGAAAACTGATAGAGCTGAACACTGCATGTAGGGGAGGCAACTTCAATGTAAATAAAAAATGAAATACATCTAGTAGGGAGCAGCACTGCCAAAAACCATCTAGGCTTACAATGTGCCATAAACTAAATTGGAGGAAATGGGTTGGTGCAGAGAGACCATGTTTCATTTTGAGGTGTGTTTACAGAAATCTTGCATGTTAAACAGAGGAGCTAATTACTCTGCACTGCTCATTCCTCGAGTCTCAGCTGGAGGCCTGTGTTACATGTTTCTTTTTTTTTTTTTTTTTTTTAATAAGGAAAAATACTTACATTGGCCAGAGGCCAAAGGAGGGAGGCAAAAATAAATTTAAAAGAAAAAAAAAAATGCTACTGAAACAGTGACCTGTGAGGTCAGGATGAAAGAATTAAGTTTTTAAGACCTCTGGGAAAACAAAAGAGAAGATGGAGCAGGGTTATAATAGCAGCCTTCAAACAGTTCAAAGGATCTCTTGAGTAGGACAGTGACCAATATGTTTTTGTGACCACAGTGGGAAGGACAGGCTGTAATCTGTTTTATTTGCCATAGGGAAGATTTAGGTTGGATATGGGGAAAAATATTTTGTCTTTGAGAGCAGTAAAATGTTGAAATAGCCTCCTTGGGAAGCCATGGAATTTCCTTGAGCAAGGGCAAGTCAGACATCTATCAGGGATGCCGTGAGCACACAAGCCTGCCAGAAAGCAGAGGTGGATTGGTGTCTCTACTGATGTTTCTCAAGTGGGGTTCACAACCCATATGGAGGAGGTGAAAGGCTCAAAGGGAGCAATGAAATGTTAAAGAAAAAATAAAAATCTATGTTAATGGTAAGGGAAGGTAATGCCTAAGAAAAGAGGAGACTTATGCAGTTTAAAAATGTTTAAGATTCTGCAGCTCAAAGGATTTTCCTTTCTTAAATATTTGTTAAAATTCTACTCACAAATCCAGCCTTCAAGGGGTTATACAGAAACAGATCTGCCAAAAACCAGGTCTGACTTTCAAAAGGATGGAGAAATAGCAGCCTACAGCATTTTTTTTCCCTTCCAGCACTATGCTTCTGCAATTTTTTGCAATGTAGTTAATACAGAGGGATCCTGAGTAATGAAATCTTCTCATGTGTCAGATGCTGATCTTCCTCCCACAGACAAAGCTGGGGTTTGAGGTAAAACGCACTGGAGGGGTTTTTAAGATAAACAGAGTCAGAATTCAAGTAGTCCTTCCTCCCTGATATGGAGTGTGGGCTGAGATTCTGTCTGAAGCTAAAGTATCAAGACAGAGGTTTAATAGTTGGAAACTCTGAATTTCCAGCTCATTTCTTCCATCAGATGTGTTAACCTGCCAAACAGTGCCAGGAAGTTTCTATTTTCAGTTTGCTTTAGTAGTCAACTTACCTATAAAAGTCATGGACAGTGGTAAGGCAAGGAAGGCGAGGAGCCCAAATATAAAGCATGCTGTGAAGGAGAAAAGAAAGACAGTGTTACTTGGGCTAGTTCAAGTTTAGAGGCCAGCATTTCCATCCAGTTCTTTACAGATATTCTGTATCCACACAATTGTGTAGGAAGCAATGCAGTGCACTTGACGAGGTGGGAATATCACCTCTGTGGAGCAGCTTTTGTGGTGATGGGACCAGCACATTTTATCACTTCCAGGGTGCAATTGCTTTTGCAGCTACTACTTGCAGCTTGTCTTATTGCAAGGGCAAGGAGTCATCCACTGCTGCCTTATCCTGCATCCTTTTCAGAGGCACTGCTAAGTGACTTTGCAATAACAAGTAATTTTGCATCAGCTAATCCATGGCAACTGATGAGCCATATCTGTTTGCTAAGCAAATAGCAGCTTTAATGCCATTCCACTTAGTTTTCACTGATAGCTAAATAAACTGTCTTTATCACAGATGTGAATAGTTTCTGGCTGGCCGAACTCCTGACCCAGCTTAGCTCATGAGTGCAAAGGCAGCAGCAGGATTTGTCATTGGGATAGATCAGCTGAAGCTGTGTGGAAGGATGCTCTCAGGGGTGCACATAGACTCTCCCTGCAGGTAAGTGGACCTGAGGTGCTTTCTTACTCCCTAGAGGGGGTTGCTGGTGTATCTGAGCCCTGATATTTCCCCTGCACAGCCAGGTGCTGCAGAGGATGAGTGCTTACCTTCACAGTGTGTGAGGGACACTAGCATCAAGAACAGTGTGAGCAGCCTGTCTCACAAGAGCTGTCACCTCTGTGCCTAATCATGAACACTTGGCAACATTAAAGTGAAACGCTGCCCTGCCAAATGAGAGTAAAATGTAACGAGGACATTCTGTGGCAAGTGTCCCTGCAGAGCCCTTCCAGAAATGGCTCAGGCTGCAAGTCGGTGCCTAAGGGTGCCAAAGTGCAGGTGGGCATAGATTGCAGAGGGGCTGAGAAGGGATGGATTAGAAAAGGAGTAGGATGTCTCCTTGGAGGCTTGTGAAAAAAAATCTTGGAGCAAGTATTTGGAGTTGGCTTGGGACCAGCCCTTTCCCTGGGTGAACTGTGTCCCGCAGTTCCCCCTGCCAGAGACCTGCAGCCTCTGCAAGGCTCATGGTGTCCCCATGGCTGTGCAGGACAGGGACACTGCCAGCACCCTGCAGACAGTGCCGCTCTGGAAATTCTGCAGCACTGCCAAAACATCACCCTCAGGCTGCCTTAGAGACAAAGGGCAGCATCACTGCCTCTGTTTTACAGAAGGAGAAACAGAGAGGACATAGGAGCAGCATCAAAATTCAGAGCAGATCCACCAGGCTTTCTGACTTGCAGACACTTTTCATGGGAACACACCATCCCCCACATACTGCTCGTGTTTTCTCCGCAGAGAACCAGGATCTTACACTTCAGTGCTTGGGAGACATCTTTCATAGAAGTAGCTTGTTTGTTATCTCTACGAACTGGGAGAGACTGGGGGTATTTTGAGCTGAAGAAAGCACTTCTGTTCCTTTGTGCAGCCCCCTCCTCCTTTCCCTGTCGGCCAGTCTCTCTGTCTCTCTGTCTGTCTCTCTCTCCCCCCTCTCATTTTTGCCCAGACTCCTATCTCTTGAATGCTGCACAGTACAGAAATCCTTCCTTTGCTTGAATGGTGTCCTACACTTGACTAAGCTCTTTCAATCACTGACAACCTCTCATTAGAACAACTCAGCCTAGAGCCTCCCTTTTCACCATGTCACATTTTGTGATAACTCCTCTTGCTGTTATCTATATTCTTGTTTCATATTAAGAAGCGATGGTATTGTAAATGGGTTGGGCTCCCAACATCATTGCTGGGCAAACAGTGCCTGCAAGCTGGGCAGCTCATTTATCTGGTGCCCAAAGGGGTGCAGCTCTGAAAAAGGCTCAGGGGCTCATGTGCATGAGAGGCTGCACATCTGGCACACAAGTGTCTGTGTTTGCTTGTGGTTGACATCTACCCAACAGCCTGGTTGTGCAGGGGAGAAATGGGAGGTAGAGACCACTCAGAGCTCAAGAGAAAAAGATAATGGTTCATTAATTCTGCTCCCAAAGCAGTAGCTGGGAATGTATTTACTCATTATCTCCCCATTCAGCTACAGCCTCTTAGGTCTCGAATTGGAGGGGCAGATGCATAATCTGGGAAGGCTTCCAGATCCACGTTTAACAAAGTGAGACTCTTCAGCAATTGCCTACATAACTGGCAGGGCTCTGCAGCCACTCTCAGTGTCGCTAGCAGCACTAAAAACTGATTTTCCCTAGATGTGTGGGGGTTTCACAGAAATGCTGCTCAGCTGGGATGCACGCATTCTTTGCCTGGGTTTGTCTGGGCTGTGCTGCCCCGCTCTGGTCCCAAGACAAATTGCTCCGGCGATGGTGCTTGCCGCAGCTCAGCCGAGAGGATGCTGCTGTGCGGGCACGTCCACGCGTGGGGCTTGTGGTGTTTTTATGTCGGCGGGATCACCTCACAGGCTGCTCAGAGAAGCCCCTGGCCCCATTCCTGCAATAAGCAGCAAAAAAGGGGCTGGTATTGTCTGAAAACACAACACAGCTAGGGAAGCGTTTCCAGGCATGCCTGGAAAGGGTATCTGTTCCATGGAGCTGGTGCCAGGGCAGCAGGCAGGAGAACCCACTGCCCTGTACCAGCAGGCACTGGTGATCCCTGCTCTGGGATCCTCGTGCCAGGAACAGCTCGTGCCTGGGGTCACAGCAGAGGAAGAAGAGAACAAGTGGCTGAGTATCTTGAAATCTGCAGTCACAAAAATTAGATCAGTGGGTGCAGGTTTTCATCTCCTGCCCAGCAGTGCAGTCAGCTGATACAAATCTGCTGCTTGGCTGAGTTCCTCTTGCCAGGATTTCCACAGAAGTGAACACACTTGAGAACACTGTTGGCATTTTGGCTGTATGCCATGGTCAGTCTTCTGTCTGATGCCTGAACCTGTGCATCTTCCACAGCCATGCCCCTGCACTGCAGCCCTCCTCCCAGTTCTCTGCCACTCCCTTGTTGTGCCTGGCCTCTGGACACACAGCCTGTCACCCTCTGGAATTGGTTTGGGATCTGGAGCAGTATTGATGCTGACACCAACTCTCCCTTGGGCTCATCAGACTTTGTTTTGCTTCCACGAGTTTTTCAAGCACTTGGAAGTTTCAGGTCAGCTCAGGCTCTCCCTGTTTACTTTGAAGAGAGAGAAAAGTTCCTTTCTTTTCAGGTAAGAGTCTTCACAGGATTTTCAGAAGTGATTTATGACTATAAATCTCAATCTGCCTACTCTTCTCTGTAGTATGCTAGTACAGCTGTAGTGCAAGCTGCTCAGAAGAGTGACAATCTCTCTGATAAAAAATACAGTAATAAATGAAGTGTTGGTTACATTACCATCACTCCCAAGTGCTATTTGTTCTCTAGCCTGTCAGGTTCTGGATAAAAAAGGATTTTTTTTTTTTTTAAATGAGATGCTACCAGCTTCCTAACAAATTCTTCAGTTACACCAGGATTTATCTGCATGAACAAGCTGAGGAGCAAAATTGTGTGAAAATTCACAGTATGCCCTTTGGACACACTGTGGAAATGCTGCTCTGAAGGGCCTGACTCCCAGCAGTCTGGGTGTTGGGAAATTCGGGTCAAATTCAGTTGGCAGGGCCCCATGCCTGCTGATGGCCCGAGGCAGATGCAGATGGTAGTGCAGTGGCTTTAGCAAGCCACAAGTGTCACTGTGCTGCACTGCAGCATGGGTGGTGTAACAGGCTGGAGTGCAGATGGGGAACAGGTATTTTTATCCATGTTTTATCCCTTCATGGTATCTGCAGGCAGGTAGGTATCTGACTGATGGGCACTTGGAGAAAAGAAAGAATGCAGCCTGTAAGAGTGTCATGGTGGCAAAGAAAGTCTTGATGGATCTTTCTGAGGAGCCAGCCCCAGTAAGGGTGGATATTTTACAGGCCAGGGATGAGTCTGCCCATGATTTTGGTAGCTGTGGGTACTGGCTGCCTTTCTGTGCTTCCAAGTCACAGGAAAATGTTGCTATCTCAGATGGGATGTGCAGAAAATACTTGAATGAAGTGGCATGAAGGAAAAGAATTAAATCTGTTCAGCTTGGCCAGCCACCACCAAATGAGAAAATAACAGCAAGGTTTGAGCACTCAAAACCAGGCCTGTGAGTGATCTGAAGAGTAGAGACATGAGATAAACTTGAGCAAAACCAAAGACTGCTCTGTTCATGAGGCTAAACACCATAGCAAAGAGATATATTGATGGACTGGTCTCTGGAGATGAATGGCAGGAATTCCATCGCTGGCATGATTTAATCCCTTGACCAGACTGGATACTCAGAAGCTGGAGAATTCAGGGTAAGGAGCAGCCACTCCCATGGAGGCCTCAAGTTCCAGTGCAATCCCACCATTTGAGGCAGGGGAAGTGTGACAAAATTGACCAAATCCCAGGTCAGGGCCACCAGCTGTTTGCTTAGGCAAGGTTGAATTACTGCAAAATGGAACTTTGGTACCTGGATATCAGCATCATATCACCTCAAATTTATATTGTAGATGCAGGTGCTTTGAGGGTTGAGCAATATTGCAGAGTGTCTGGCCTGAATTTTATATTATGCCTCTGGATACTGAACTACAGTTACACCATGGTCTAAATTCTGGATTTGGCCCCTTGTGAATAATTTTCAGAAGTAATTTTAAAACAATATTTAGGCATTACATATAGAGCCATTCAGTTTGCTTTGCAGTAGACCCAGGGTGGTGGATTAGGCTTTTTTATTTTGGTCAGTAAATTGAAGACTGAACTTAAATTGCTACACCAAGAATTAAAAGATGCTCCACAGGTAGGTTGGCTCTTGAGAGTTATTTAAATACCAGGAGACTAAAGGTACAAATGTGGGGTTTTGCTGAAAAGCTCTTTGAAAAATATATACAGGATGATGAGGAAAAGTGAAATTAAGCATCACTGCACTTCATGAGGGCTTGCATTTTAATGAATATAAAATCAATTTTGGATGCACTAGCTGATCCATAGCTAAAGCTGAGCTTATTTTGAACTTAAGCATGATAAGAACCTGAAGATACTTCTCTGGAATTGTATTTCTGAGTTCTTCATTCATGAGTAACTTTTCAGGTACCCAAGAGGGTGCTTCTAGTATAGAAGGGTATAGCTGACATCAGAACTAATCCCAGTCTTTAAAAAAAAATCAGAAGGATGAATTATTTTCTCTCTTATCATTGAAGTTCCAGTGATAATTTAATAGCAGGGAACAGTAACATTTTGCTTGTAGACACTAAGAATAAAAATCAAGAAAATACCACTTTTGACCTTTTAAATTGTGATATTCAGCAGTGGGTCCAGATCTCCCCTGCATATCCTTTGTGCAGGATGTGAGGGATCCCACAGGGACCAGCTGGGTCCCAATTCCACTCTCAGGTGCTTGTCAGGGTGTAATGAGGGTGCATGCTCTGCACCCCTTGTTTTCCATCACTGCCCAGCCCTCCTTTCCCCTGGGACAGTGATGAGTGTGATGAAAAAGTGGGCCAGAAAATATCCTCTCCTTCCTTACCTGTGCTAGGTTTCTGCAGGGAGGCCTGGACTGAGCTTTCTATCCCTTTGGCCTGATTTTCTCTGCCAGGTTGTAAGGCAGCAAGGAGTTGAGGGGTTTAATTATTAATAAAAGTTCATTCTGAACTTTGAGAGCCTTTCAATTGAATCAAAGAACAGGAATATAGAAGACCCCAAGGTAACACCCTAGACTGGCAAATGCAGCAATTAGTGTGGGTAAAATATCAATTATGATGAGTAGTCAAGGGGTTTGTTTGCTGCTTCTTGTATTTGAGTGAAATTAGAGATTGCTACTGCCTAGGAGTGAAAGCAAAAGGCACTTGCAACTCAGAGTGAAAAGGAGATGCAGTCAGCAGCAGCAAGCTGCTTCAAAACCCATGCATTTTAACCTCCTGCCAAGGACACTGCTTCCCTGATCTTACCAAACCCCACCTCTGAAGTGTATTTCTCCTGTGCCTGCATTCAGCTTGCACAGCCCCAGCCCAGGTCAACTTTGTGCTGCTTTGCTGCTCAGAGAGCAAGAACCAGGCTGTTCAACCAGCTGACAGCTCATTACAGCCCTCTGTGTCCTCCACCCTGGGTGGGAACAGCCAGTTGCTTTAAAACCTGAGCAAGCCCAGGCTGTCATGCAAGAGAACTTCTGTCCAGATAACTGGTGCTTCCAACCCACAGCAAGGGGCTGCTTATGGGGGATACACACATCTGCAGCGCCAGGGAGCAGGCAAGCAGAGGAAGAATAATCTATCCCAAATCTCACTGGGTGAAAGGGGGATGTTCCTGACAGTATTCCATCCCCAGACTTGTGTCATCACACAGGCTGGCAGCAGTTTCGCTTGGTGGGAATTGCTCCTGGGAGAGTTTGTTCCCAGGCTGGCTGTGCTGCTCTTCACAAGGTGATTTTCCCTGTGGATGCTTCTGCTGCACTATGTGTAAGGTAACTCTTCAAAGAGGAGGCAAATACATTCTTTTGCTTAGGCTGTCTGTTTAGGTACATGGTGGTGTTTGTTTGAAATTTTGTGCTGGTGCTATACTTCAAATACTGCAACAGGCAGCTGCTGTTAGGGTAGAGTTACTATTGCACACTCCATCAGTATCCAGAATTGTCTAAGAAAGGAAATTTCAGTGGAAGATTCAGGTGGGACTTGGTACCATTGTGATTCCTTTATATACCTGGCTTAGCAACAGGGCTGCTTAAATACATGAGGCAATTGCTGCCAGATCTGCCTTACCATTGCTGGCAATTTTAGATATGCACCGGTGGCAGGCTTTCTCCAGGCCAGCAGCCATGGTGGTGAGCCTTTTGGGGTGCCTGTGGAGACAGAGAAATTAATATGGCTTTGAGAAAAAAGTGTCTTTACCTTACTAAGACTCTTGACTCAGAGTACTTACACATGCTGGCAGGCTTTCACTACCCTCAAGAGCTCCAAGCACGCACAAACCCAGCCAGCAGCGTGTCATACCCAGAGGCAGGTGTGCCTTCCAGCAGCTCCAGCCTCGCCTGCTGGTGGTGATGCTCAAGCTCTGGGGTCACTGGGAGCCTGGGGGCAAGTATTAATGCCATCTTCCTGAAAATTATGGAAGGTTCTATCTTCACTTTGATTTGGCTTTGGGCAGAACAGATTATTGAACTGTTATGAGAAAACCCAGGGAAACAGGTGGGGTTTGCTACACAAAACTCAGCAAGAATTAACTAGTGAGCAAAAATGAATGAAAGAAATAAAAGAGGAGAGAGAATGAAAAAAGTTTTAAGGTCAAGGAGGATTCTGAAGAAGAATATGGAATAAAAACTGCAAACCACGGGGAGCCCAGAACAACACACCTTTGACAGAAAAGTAGCTGGATTAGAAAGTAGCTCCTTGTAAAAGAAGAATTTTTACAAGGTGGGGTGAGGGATGAGCAAGCAACCAGGCATCCAAGGTCAGCCCTCAGACAGCACCAGCCAGTTAAGTAGCAACCCACATCAGTGGGAGTGTGGAAAGCTCACACACACACACACACACACACACACACACGTTCCAAGCCTCAGCTTCTGGCCAGGGTCACCACAAGTCTGCCACCACCAGCAGCTGTGTGACAGAGGAAGGTGTGTGTGGAGGAGGCCAGGATAAGGGAAGCTACATTCCTGCACCTACCTCAAAATAGCCTCTAGATTTATTAATGGTTAAAGAGCAGTATTTTAAGCTTAGCCTCAGTGTGTTTAAGTTGACATGAAATCCACCCTAGGGCTTTCTCATGCAATGCTGTGTCCAGCTTGGCCCAGAGCCTACTGGGGACCCACAGGGTCCCAGGCATGTGTTGAAGATAAAGACAGACTTGTTCAACCAGCTGATCCATGGCCATATCCCCCTCCAAAATCTGCCCAAGCCCTACTAGTCATGGCTGAGCAGAGGAGGCTCTCTCCAAGCCCAGACAGGACTCTTTGCTGCCATTGGGAAGGGGATGGGATTTGCTCCTTGCACAATGGAATTACACATTCTGTTCCCTGGCACTTTATAGAAGTAGGTGTGGTTTTACCTGTGGGTGAGTGACCAAGCAAGAGTCAGGGTCTGAGGCATTCCCAGACATCCCAGCAGGTCAGTAACCCTTGCAGGTGGCAGCCAGCCACCAACATATACAATCAGGTTTCTAGTGTGCCTGATCTCATCAGATGTCTCATTGAACTTAGCTCTCCTTTTCCAGCCTTCATGTTCATATCCCAGAGGACATCTCCATCAGTTCTGAACGATGGACTGGAATGGAAATTACGTATGAGTGCCTGACCTCTGGTGAGTGCATGTGTCTCATACCAGCCACCAAACCTTCTTCAGCAGAGCAAATACTGTGCCTATGGGCTGTAACTAATGCTGAGCATTTCAAGGAAAAAAATAAACACTATTGCATGCTCAGGGAAAATGGAAAGGAGGAAGGGAAACTGGTACTTTTCCCAACCAAATAACACATTAACTTTAAAACTTTCAGTGCAGGTTTGTTCCTAGAAGATGCACAAACAGGCAGTCATTTTGCATCTGGCAATGGCTGCCGAAAAAGGTACTCTAAATTATGAAGAGATCAGGAATATTAGTCTTTATGTAAATGTTTATGACTAAAATTACTTTTAGAGCAGTAATTCTTCCAGAAACAATATTAGTCAATCCAATGCCATATTAAAAATCAGTTAAATATCAAATTATCTTAAGCAGAATTTATTGTGGCTGGGAATGCTGTGTTTCTATAAGCAGAGGGTAAACTGGACGTTTTGTCTTTATTTACTGCTCTTTTAACTAGAAGAAAAAAAGACAAACTGAAGGAGGACTCGGTATCTGGAATCATGTCACCACCTAGTGACAGAGTCCAGGAGTGACCATGAATCAGAGCTCTGTGTGCAGTTCTAACAGGGGAGATAAAGAAAGAAATTTCATGATGTCTGCACACAAAGTGTGCTCACACAAGAACACATAATTACTGCATTATGGTTTCAGACCTTCCTCAGACATTGGCTTGGATTTCTCCAAAAGTGACAAATCCCTCAGAGAAGTCACTATATTTGCCAGATAAAAAGGTGGTGCCCCTTTCCCCCCACACCTTTGGTGATTCTGCAGAAGCTGCTGTGGGTGATAAGGATTAATTATTTTCTTTTGTGCCAATGCATGAGGGTGCTAAGGTGCATTTCAGCAGCCAGGCAACTGCAGAACTGTTTTGTTTCCCAGCTGAAACAGGGAAACCCTCACCAAAAGTCACAGGACCCTGAAATTGGCACAGCAAAAAGACTGTGGCATACAAGGGCAGGAATGTGTCCTGCCCCACACTGTACCTGCTCCCAGTTGGACAGCGAGTTGGGAAAATCATATGCAAAACATAAAACTCAAACACAACCAGGAAAAAAAGTTAAAGACCAAAGCCAACTTCTGGACCTCCTCAGCCCTTCCCTGAGTTTATTTCCCCAGTGTAAAGGGACCTGCCCTTGGGTTAGAAGGGCCAGCAAGCAGTGGGGACGAGTCTCTGAAGCCCCTGCAGGAGGCTGGAGCCTCTCCATACAGCTGCTTTTCGGGGTGCAGGTTGCAATGAGCCACACTAGAGACACAGCACCCCTGTGCCTCTTCCAGGCTGTCCAATACTCCTCACCGAGTGCCCTCCCTGCTGCTGCTCATCAGCCAGGTTTGCCCACCTGGAACACATGCTGTGCCTCACATTGCTGCCTCCTGCTGTAACCCAGCTCCTTGTCCCTTACAAGCAGCAGTGATAAGCATGTGTAGCACAGACCTTCCAGCCTGTTTCCTTTGTTATTTCAGCTAGTTTAGCTTTAAACTATTTTCCTGGTCTTTATTCTCATCCTAAATGTTTAGGTGATAGGAGTCAACAGAAGGTGAGTGCTGACTGACTGACCTACAGCAAAGCCAAAGGACAACTTCAGGCTGGCCCCACCATGTGTCAGTCCAAACAAGAGCCGTGTCCACACCTGTACTATGGTGTTCAGACTTTTCAAATCTCCCAGATGCAGGTGCCACATTCTGCGCTGGTGGACACAGCAGGCAGAACTGGTGGGGCTTCCTAACATCCAAGCTCCCACTTGATGGCTTCTGACTGCCAGGGTGTCCCTGCTGGGACACAGGAGGGACACATGGGCCACCAAACCACTCCAGGGCAAGGGCTCTTCTCTAAGAGGGAACAATTTCTTTTTATTTTTCTGAAATATTCAGAGCACAGTCCTCTTCAGATCCGCTTTCCTAACAAAGCACAAAGCCCCAAACTGGCTTTTATCGTCCGCTTCCCAGCAAACCCCCTTACCTGAGAGCGCTGCGGCTGCCAAATCCCTTCACTGCGCGAGTGGGAGATGGGGCAGAGGAGCGGCAGAATCCAGCCTCCGGTGGCAGGCGGCTGGGAGAGCCTCCCGGCGGGACCCCAGAGCTCTGCGGGCTCTGCCCGTGGAGGGGCTCGGTGCCTTTTATCGCTGCCGGCCCCCCGCTCTCAGGGCTCCCGGCGGCAGCGCCGAGCGAGCTGCGGGCTGCGGGAGCGCCTGCCGGCTGAGCCCATCCTCATCATTCCCCACTCCCACGGCTGTGCCGGTGCAGTGCAGGGGGACAGCAGGGGGAAGCAAAGGACCCCACACTGCTGTGACTCTACAGGAGGGGGAAAAAAAAAAAAAAAAAAAAAAACAAAAGAAAAAAAACCCCCACAAAAACAACAACACACACACACAAAAAACTCGCACACACACACACACACACAAAAAACCAAACAAACAAAAAAACACTAAAACAAAAAACAAAAAAACCCTACAAATTTATTTCACTAAGTCTTTTATTTTTGAGGGGAAAAAAAAATTTTCAGAAATCGGTAGAGAGTGCTAAGTACTTGGTTCGTTCTTCATGCGATTCCCCCCATTCCCCATCAGTGCAGCTGACAGAGCTCTTTGCAAGCTGCCAGGTGTATCACCTTAGCTGCTGGCTCCTTTATGTCTTGTGTCACCCTGGCTGAGGTGCTAGGTTGACTTCCCATCAGTAGGTGACCATCTGGCATCTCAGGTGTAATTATAGGTATGGATAATCTGCTGGAAAGCCCTTGTTTCTGCACAAGGAAAAGTGGGTTTGAGGGAGAGCACCTGTGCAGAAGGAGTGACAGCATTAATAAAGATTGATGTGTATCTGGAGTCCATTCAGGAAGGCCCCACAAGGAGGAAAAGGTTCTCTGCTGCATCAGTCATTGGCAGGGAGCTGGCAAAGTGCCTGCTCCAGCTCAGAAGGAACAATTCTGCCTTTGGCTGCCAGGCTTGCACAGTTCATCACCAATATAACTCCCACTGCATGTTTTGCATTAAGGAAATGGACCCAAACTGGGTCAGCAGAGGTAAAGAAAATGATGGTGTTGGATGGGTAATTTTGCATGCTGCTGGGCCAGCATGTGGACAAACACAGCCACAGCTGGTTCTCACACTCACTGTGCTTTTCCCTGCAGCAAGGTCCAATCTGCTGGAAAAAGCCCTGACCTCATGGTGATGTGACTGCCTGATTGCTGTAGCCTTGCAGCATGAAAACTTTGGTGGAGGAAGATTGCCAGTGAAGCAGAAGGTGAGACTGTGGCCTTTCTCCATGGCACTGAAGCAGGGGTTTGTTGGAGCAGTTAGACAAGGAAGCCAGGCACTCTGTATAGGCATGAAGGGAGCAGGGAGACACTTCTGGGAGACTCTGGTGCTCCCCACTGTGCTGGAAGAGCACAGCAGGGCAGACTGAGACAAACCATCCAAGTGGCCAAACTGGACAGCTGGGCTTTCTGTGCTCCTCATTCTTCTTTCTTTCAGTGTAATAAAGCTTCTTCTTGCAACAGAGAAAGCTGTTTCACCAGTGGTTATTCCCAGGCCAGTGCCAGGCATTGGACATCAGCACAGATTTCAGTTATGTCCAATATCTCCACCTGCTTTTGGGTTGCTTTTTCTCAAACTGCACGAAGCTCTGAGGCAAGTGTGGCTTGCCTGGTGATAATGTCACAGGATCACACATCCTAACCCAGGGCATTCCAGCTTTTGTGCTGCTCTCCTTGTGACTGCTGAGGTCCTGGGCTGAACTGAGCAAAGGGACTCTAATGCTGCCACTGAAGGCACAAGCTAGAGCATCAAACACAGCCCCTCCTCGGACCAGGAGGAACTTTTACATCCCCACATTATACACATTTGGGGGTTTTTCACCAGGTGCCTTTTTGGAAGGGGTTGCACCTCACCATGAATTTTCCTGGCTACATAATGGATAGCAGGGAGAGGGGAAAGGCCATGTAGAGATGCTGTAGATCTCCTTTCCAGTTTGTGTTCATGTTCAGTTTATTTCCCCCCTCTGTATAGGATGGCACTTTTGCCATAGGGCCTTCTCCCAACTTGATAACTCAGAAGTCAAAATCAACATAGAAATAGTATCACATCTCCTACATAATTTTTTCCTTTTCAAATTGGAAGAGCCTGGCTGTTTTCATAAATGCTGGATACAATCACGAATGTTACATTTTCTTGTATAAATTATCCCTGTGTATTGAAATATAAACAGTCAGTGGGAAAGAAATTCAGTGTACATTTCTTTCACTGTTCCAAGGAAAAAAATGTGTACTTATCTGCTGAGAAATACTCTGCTTGTGCCGTGGAAACCAATCATCAATATCAACTTGCCAGCATTTTAATGATTGCCTGTGAGAATCCTGGAAATTATAACATTCAATCATCACAAGATCATAGAAACAAATAACAGGGACCAAGAGGTCCTGTGGCAAATGTAGCCAGTGTTGACAGTGAATCTAGTAGTACCATTAAATTGCTTGATTTTGGTGTTTTTGAAGAAAAATTTTAAGGCAGCCTTAGGAAGATACTGGGACTAGAAGTGCTGTTGATGCAGTGAGTCACTGTGTGCCCAGCCCAAAGTCCCCTGGGCTCTGAGAGCCACGAGGTGACCATCTCCATCCCCTGGGGTGGGCTGGAAGCTGCAGAGCTTGGTGCTGGGCAGAAGCTGTGAAATGCATCCACCTGCTGACACACGTAAGATCAGATCAGGCACTTTCCTCTCATGTGCTTCACTGAGAAAATGTTTTGTGTGGCTGTCACTATAAATTATAGCACCACATGAAGCCTGCTGCTGTGGATGTTTCAGTTCCTTGGCTTCTTCCCACAAGACTGTCTTGGGGAAGGGATGTTTATGTGCTGGTCTCTGTGGCAGTTTACTTGGCAATGCCCAAGAGGTAAGGCAGAAAATGAGAAAATATCAGACTGCCTGCTTCACACTTTCCTTTACTCAGGATTATTTATCACAATGTAATTGAGGCCTAAGGAACAGAGAGACAAAAGACAAAGTGTGTTGGATAACCTCAGTGGAGAATAACTTTATTAAAGTCTAGTAAATGATAACTGCTCATGTTACAGCTTTCACTCAGGTTATTCAGAGGGTCTTTTTTTCTACTTTAAATATTTATCACACAATAATAGGACAAGATTTGCCATGGTTTTGTAGGAAAGTTTACACGACACAAAGAAAGCAGCTGTGGCTTGGGATACCTCCAGCCACAGATGCCAGAGGATAATCCTGGGAAAGTGACAATAGATGTTCCCTGGATCAATAGCCATTGTCCATCCAAGGCATGGTAATGAGCCACATGTCCTCACCTCATTTGCTTGTATCACCGAGTCTTCAATTACTCTATCAAATTCAATCAAAATTGGCAAATGGATTTGCAAGGTATCAGAGGGAACAACCAGAGAGAACCCAGGGCAATGAATGCACATGGTGTGTGTCTATAGAAAGCCAGGCTAAATCAAAACTCCAGTGTTTGAAATGTTACTGATGGAATTACTTCCTTAGGAATGGTTGCTGGTTTCCTATAGGAAAAAAAAATCAAAAGAAACAAACAACCCAAAACAAAACAAAACAAAACAAAACAAAAAAACCCAAAAAAACAAAACAAACAAAAAACCAACAAAAAACCCAAAAAAACCCCATTTATTCCATTTTTATTAAATGGCAGTCATCAAAGTCATCACTGCTAGTTCAGGAGGTGAACCTGTGTGTTGTTCTGTGTACAGAAAATTTCCCTTTAAATAATAAATACATTTCTTAAAAAAATTCGAGTCCTCTGTTGCCCTGCTTATCCACCAAAATAACAAATAGCCCAAATTAATGTGAACAAAATTTACTCACAAGCCCAGAATATTAACTGGGATATTCCAGTACTCTTGAAACTTGCAGATAGAGAAAGTGGAATTACTAAAAATATAAAAGCAATGCCCCTATTGAAGTCCATGTATTCTTTGTTTATGCCACTACAGACTGTGCTAGACAAACGTGTAGACTTTGCAAAACCCTTTAGGGATCCCTGAAAAATGAAATGGGGGATAAAAAGATTAGCTCCTCACACAAGGGCATAATAAAGCCACTGAACATTTCTGTCTTAATTGTGCTTCGTGCTAGAGTATAAGGGAAAGTTACCACAGCTGAATAAAATGCTGAACTCTCCTAGCAGCAAAATGCCTCCTTTAATATAAGAGCAGGAATATAAACCTCTCACTTATAAGATATAGTTGACAAAAAGGCTTATAACTCACAGAGGTTTTACATGTAATGAAAAAAAAAAACAAACCTATAAAATTAGTATTCTTGAAATATGATAATCTAAATCAGCAGTTTAATTTGCACTTCTGCATATCAGAGTTAATATTCCCATTGCATACAGATGTAATAAAACATGCTGTTCCATTGACAACAGAAGATAACATTGTTCATTCCCATTTTTTTAAATTTCATTTTGTCACTCATGAAATATGTCTTTTGCCACCTTTCAGTGCATTTGTCCTCCTCAGCTGGAGGATAGTGAACCATAATTAACACTGTCTCTGTTCAACAGAACTGAAAATTCTGACCCTCCAAAAGGGAGGAGCACCACCCCTGCTTGCAGCCTGATCTCATGGAAAACAGAACCATGTGTTTGCTGTGGAGTAATTATGGTGAATGATAAGGAGAAAAAGCAGGAATAGCACAGAACAGCTGAGTGACCACAAATGAGCTAGGATGGAGTTCAGTGCAGTATCCACATGTGTGGAGTGAGAAGTCTTCACTGCAGTTATCTGAATATGTGATTCTGGGAAGGAAGAGAGAAAAAAAGCTTGCAGTGCAGCTGAGCTGAGCAACAGGATTTTGTTTACTCTCACCAATGGATCAGCTGAGAGTCAAATAGAGGAATTCCCATTAGGGTCTGCAGAAGGACATGGTCTGATGTGGTTCCCTAAGTGCATCCCACCTGGCCCACACAGAAGAATGTAGGTCTTGTCTTGCTAGCCCTGGATAGAGGGGTAATTGAAGGCACCTCAAGCAGTTCCAGAAGCCAATATTTGTATTTACCTGCACAGTTCCTGCTCTGGCTCCATCTGCACTGTGATGTGGGGCTGGACACCTGCAGTGTGTGTAGATGCCCATATTGCTGACAGCCTCATTTAGTTATCAGCAGTATGGATTCCAAAGTCATCCCTGTGGTCTGTGCAGGCAGCAATGACAGGAGCTGGTTAAGTTTGTGTTTCTTCTGCAGGGCTGTGTTGGGGTGGGAGGTAGGGAGACACAAACAAAAGGGAGACACAACCCTCCTTTCTATGTGTCTGGACATGTATATATTTAGGTAATGCATTAAAATCTCCACTTTGAAAGGTAAAATCCTGCTTTATGCAGCCATTCCAAGTCCCATAAGCTAGAAATTACCCCATTGATTCCTGATTATTGCCTGCCCACAAGGCTGGTGTCAGGCTGCAGCTGAGAGGCCCAGGGTGGGAGTCTGTGCTCATGGGGTGCTTGTGAGAAGGATCTTTGGTGGCAGCCAGGGCCATGATTTCTCACAGCCATGTGTTGCCATGCACTGAACACCTCATGGCTCGACAAGAGGCATCTGGAGCAGCCCCTAAGCACTTTGTAAAGAAGACATTTCCCTCCATGCCAGTTTCTATTTGAGCAAGAGCCAAAGGGGATTGCCTGGGGACCCCAAGACCTTCCTCTGCAAAGGAGAGCTTTGGGGGAGCAGTCCTCCAGGCAGCTGATAGAGTATAACAAATCCAACAGCATGCCAAATCCAATGTTTTGGGGTCCCTTTGGGTCTGTTAAAGGACTCTTCATATCCTGGGCTTCAGGTTCCAAAGAATTCAATTTTAGACCTAGTTGCAGTGGATGAAGGCTGGATTAGGAGCCAATTTAGCTTGGGGCTATAGTAAATCCAGCCTCTGGCTAATACCTGAGCAAGAAAACTCATGCAAATGAGCCATTTCTGGTGAAATTCCAGGCCTATTGTTGCTTCTCCTGATGAGATTGTGTTTCAGAGGTGTACTGGCATTTAGGCTGAGGTTCAGGTTTCCCCATCCAAAGGGGTTTGTCAGTAAGAGGCGAGGCTTATTTGGGCTGCAGACACATCTCACCAGATGGCACTGTGCCCCCAGGCTCAGGACAGAACCGAGGTGGGCAGGTGTCCAAGCAGGAGGTGTGGAGGTGTCCTGCAATCTACCATCATGCTATGTCCTTGGGGCAGCACTTCCCTAAGTCCTCTTCAGCTGAAACGAGCCTTGGGATTCACAGATGTAGCATGAGGAGCAGTGCATTAGTGCTGCCAGAGCAGAGCCTGCCACAGAGCTTTCCTCTCAGCTGTATCTGTGTCTTCCAGACAGTTTTCCTAAGTAGGGGAGCTAGTGAGGGTGATGAAACCCAGAGATGGGTTTTATTAGGAGCCCAGTGGCTCCTTCCAGCTCCACCCAGCACCACTGGACTTCAAACCAATGGTTCCAAACTTTGTGAAATTCTGTCACTGTAGGTGAACAGTGGATCACAGTCACCAGTGGTATCAGAGACCCAGCTGCCATTAGGACTGCACTTCTCTAGGTGCTGTGTGTCTCTGTTCTGGAGTTTTCCAAATGGTAAGTTTTCCAGCAGCATGACAATTCTTTGGGGCTTTATTTCTTTGGATGGTAAGAGATGGTAACAGAGAGGAATAAGTGTCTTAACAAGTAAAGACATAACTTGTTTTCAAATTCATTTTACATCTGTTCACATAAGGCCTCTCTCTAGCCAGAGAACAGATCAGACTTGTTAGCCATTAGTTCTGCACTCTTAGATTTTTTCTGCAGAAAATTATTTTGATAGCAACCAAAAGAGTGTTTTCAGACTTGTGGAACAAAATGATATAATTTAGTCATTTTCTGTGAGATAATAACAATGTTTTAATTGAAAATGTGCTCTGATATAATTACCCTACTTCTTTATAAGCCTGCCTGAGGAGCACAGTAAAAGAACAAGTGGCAATATTTTTACTGTGCCATGTGAGAAAAGGCTCTCAAAGTCTTATTTGTATCATTTCATGCATGTTCAGGTGATGGAAGCCTCATAAAAACAAAATGATTTCTGATTTTCTCTTATCCAAAGGAAACTTTAGCCACACGAATTAGAGGCAGGTCCAAGGTGGGACTCACTCATACAACTGGATGCTCTGTGTTGGGATACCTCCCTCAGCTTCCACCTGCAGCTCCCAAAGGACATAGGTCTCCTTTGTGTTGTCTTGTAGCAGACCATCTGCAGAGAGGTTCAGTGCTAAAGGAGTCACTGGGTGCTTCTGTTTAGACACCTGGACTGCTTCCTCCATGTCAGAGTCAAATTTGTTTTTCTAAGAAATTTTCCAGCTGAACTCTGAAAGAGCAGGAGGGAAGAAGAAATTATTCTTTTTTCTCCCTGGCTTGGGTTTCTGCTCCTCTGCCATGCTTTCAGCAGCAAGTCTTTTTTTGCAAAGAAGCCAGGCTGAAATTGCTGCACAGATAAGTTTTTATTTATAATGCAGCCTACTCCCTCTGTGGAGCTGGAGGCACTGTGCAAAATGTCATAATAAATCTAATGAAACAGGATAAATAATTAAGCCCTTTGAATCCTAGCTGTAGGACTATGAGGTAGAATAGTGAACAGAAAATAAGATTTTTGTGGTCTTTTCATTGTTCAAGTTTCATGTGATTTCAGAAGCTGTAAATATTTTGGAGGAGTCTGTAAAGGGGCAGGAGACTGCCAAGGGTCAGAGGGACAAGAGTTCCTCCAGCACCACAGGGAAAAGGGCAGAGGTGTCTGTCCTTCAGATGGGAACCTGCTGATCTGGGGTGCAGGGAGCAGTGCAGTGCAAAAGGCTTGTCCACCCCTCTCCCAGCAGCACCTGGATTCATGGTGGGAAATGACTTAGAGAAATCCCAGGATAAGAATTTCTGGAAAAATCAGCTCCTCTGGGAGAAAGACAGGGCCCTTCTGGATAAGGACAGCATTCTATGGGAAGAAAAAGAAACTCTGTGGACTGATAAAACAACTCTCCTGGAGAAGATAAGGAGGCCCTTCAGGAATATGAAATAGCCTTAAGGATTATAAAATGTCAATCTGGGTGGAGGTCTTTGGTCCTGAGAGAGGATATCTCCACAGGGAAAAAGCATGAATTTTTCTGCTAGGCTCAGAAATGTGGAAAGCCATGCATACTGAAGTGGATACTTTATTTAAGTGGTGATGAATTTCAACCAGTTTTCTAAAATAGCATCTATCATCTTTGGTATAAATCAGAGGAGGGATTTTCCTGTGATTTTCTTTAAAGCCATTGCACTCAGGTTTTTAGGACATTATTCATTCTTTTGAAGCTCTGCAGCCTAAGGAATGGGGTACACCTCTGGTTTCCTGTCAACAGGACATTTGTGGGTGGGTAAAGCCACAAGAAGGTGGGAACTTCATGGCTGAGATAATGTGGAACTCAGAGCAGCTCACCTGATTCAGTGCAGTATATATCAGCTAAAGAAGACACTGATAAATGGTAGCAGCCAGATCCCCAATAGTTAAAATTTGAGCCTTGAGGAGGCAGCTTGTGCTCTTCCACCAGGTGTGGTGGAACATTTAATTTCCCACTGCTTTTGGGAGCATGATGGGAACATCCACCCTCTCAGGTGAGCCTCTGTCATCAGGTGTCTGTCTGAGAGAAGTTTTGGCATCAGCCTTGCTGCCGTGGGCAGAGGGCAGGGAAGAAGTGCAAAGGATGACAAAAATCAGCAGTATGTGGGAAAAGATGCAAGCTGGAGGGAAAGTTGGCAACAAGTCCCTCAGCAAGAGGGAAACAAATTTATCAGTTGTGTATGTTTGTGTGTGTGTAAGAGCAGGAGAGGGTGCACACAGGGACTGGGATTATTATTCATCTGCTGAGCTCATGTTGCCAGTGCAGATACAGGACCCTCTGACAGAAAGTCCTCAACAGCTGTAACACAACATCTGGTCAATACTTAGCAATATTTCATAGAATCATAGAATAGTTTGGGCTGGAAGGAACCTTTAAAGTTCACCTAGTCCAACCTCTGTGCAATGAGCAGATGCCTGCCCAACCTGACCTTGAATATTTCCAGAGTTGGGGCAGCTACCACCCCTCTGGGTGACCTGTTCCTCTGCCTCACCACTGTGATTTTATGTGATGTGAGTACAGAACCAGAGCCTCCTGCCAAGCTTTGGCACAGCAACTGCAGCTTTTATTTCTTCTTGAGAAACCAAACTCAGATGTTTTTTGCTTTCAAAGGTTGAGCTGTACAGGCTGTTCTAGAGACAAATCTCTATTTGACCGTCTGTACATCCAAAAGCAACAGTGAAAAGTACCAGGTATTGAATTTTTCTCTGGAATGGTAGCATTAATAGCTCATTCTCCTTCTATACAGGATTTTAGTACTGAATAGACTCAAGAACACAATGTAAGAAGCCTTTACAATTGCTGTTAAAGAACCCAATACTTCTGTGACTGTCAGGCATTCTTAGGCTGTCATTCAAGGCTGTCACTCAAGTTCAGTCCTTTGTGATCTACTGAAGAATAAGGCTGCCTGTCCTGTTTCATTTTGCTCAAGTTAAATTATGCACTATGTCTTTCCTGTCAAATCCATGCATATTTATAGCTCAATGAACAACTAGTCCATAAAAAAAGCCAGCTGATTCAGCTAGGGTAGGAATGTTTTGCCACCTTGGTTATTATTATTCTATTATTGCCATGTAAGGCAGAGATGAAAATGACCTATTAGACCATTCAGTGCAACTTCCTACAAATCCAAGACTCTTACGTGTTAGAGCTTTATTATTAGGTGCTATAGAGAAAAAGACCTTTCAGAAAATAACAATATTCAAAAAGCACTTGTCACTTGATAAATTCTAATGTCGAAAAGCCAAGAATTTATCTGAGTTATTCAAATGCACATGTCAAATTAACATCCATTTAAACTAAAATTAGGTATGCTCACTCTGGCAAAGAGCTTGAAGCACATGCAATGCTCTCAGGAGAGCTGCTAGTCACTTCTGTCATGGCAGAGCAGAGCAGTGCTTCAATACAGCTGGTGTGAAGTTTCAGGCACTGCACAGTGCAGCACAGAGGAGACACGAGTTCAGCCAGAGAAAAGCATAAACCTGTATGGTTTTAGGCTGCTGGTAGCTCCCCCCAAAATATTGCATCCAGCTGGTAGCTTCAGACTGGCCTTTGCATTGGGTGCATGCTAAAGGCTTTTCAGGGTATTGGGCATTTGAAGTGGGAAGTTAGAGGGAACCTGATCTCTGTCCAGCAGCTCTGGACTGAGGATGAATTTCATGAAGGAGATCTCTGCTAACTCTCTGGAGTGGTAAAGTAATGAGAGGAACAAAAAAAAAGGAAAAAGCACAATTACATTTGTCACCTCTGCAACAAGCACAGGGAGGCTGTCAAGATGTGACATTCAGAGTTAAAAAATACACCTCTCTTGGAAGAGCAGCTCTGCTGATCTGGCACAGGTTGGCTGGAGGGACCAGAAAAAATTGTAGATGTCTGAAGAACTGAAGATGACTGGAGAACTCACCTAGAGTGGAAGGAACTAAAGAAGCTGCCAAGCCCACTTGTGCCTCAAAAGCAGCTGTACCTGTAGTGCTCTGTGTAAATACTTCCCTAAGCTGTTTTTCTTATTTAATTCCCAGCACTGGTGTTTCACAACCATCACTTTACCTCTAGGATTTTATTTACATTAATATAATGTAGTTTTTTCTCTCAAAGGTTCTGCTCAAGCAATTCACAGCAGGATATTTTCTGCTCCAGGCCACAACAAAAGTGGAAATTATGGACTGCAGCTTTGTTACTCTAAAACCACTGAACATTCCAAAGCCTGAAGTGTCTTACAGAGAGATGACAACTCCCACAAAAAGCAATAAGGAGATTGAGTCAGTAGTGACAAATCAGCTTAAATATTTGAATGAAAGAAAGAAATAGCTCCTGAGCTCACCTGCACAATTTTGAAATGCAGCAGTGTCATCAGAAAGCATTCCTGACAGAGCTGTGGAGCTAACTCGTGGGAGAGACAACATGCAAAGTGGCAAGAAGTCATTTAAGTCAACTGACACATCTAGATGTGTCACAAACCGGAATGGTAAGAGTGACAGAAGAAAATTAAATTTATTCAGCATGCATATGTGTATATTTAGCTGTAATTATCAACTCTATGTGTCAGTCATTGCATAGGAAGAATGTCAGAAACCCGTAAGGCAGTCCTGTGAATCCTGGGAAACTGGAGGTATGGAGCCCACCCAGCCACATAGAAATTCTGCTGCTGTTCTTCCAGTAAATCTGACTGAATTGTTAACAGTCAGTTCAGAGAGTTTCCACAGAAGTTAAAGGAAAAGATAGAATATTGTGGCTGAAAATACCAGATAGGAAAAAATAACCACATTTGTATCCTTCAGAAATTAACATCTAATGTTAAAGAGGAGAAGAACTATGAGGAAACTGTACTTTAAAAACAATTATATAATGCTGAAAATCTCTCTGTTTCTCTCTCTCTCCCTGTTTCTCCCCTCTTTTCTACTTTTAAAAATATTTTATTTATTGATTGAACTAAGAGCATAATCTGCAGAGAGGGAGGGAATTCCAGATTCTTGATGTCTGGGGATTTTTGGGAGGGTTTTCATCCTGATCCAGTAACTCACTCAATCTACGCAGTCCCTCAGAGGATCCAAAATTCCACATAAATCCATATTCACAATTAAAACTGGGATTCTGCTATTGCTAGTTCACAGGGGGTATGAGAAGCAGGCAAGGGGAGCAGTCAGAGGAAGGGGTGAATTTGAGCACAAGCACACCTCCCCTTGATGATGTGGGCTTTTGTCAAAAAAAAAAGACAACACAGATTTGCACCCAGGATCTTAAAAAACCACCGTGGCAGCCCTGGAATTGTACAGATAAGCAGAGGTTGTATCTTGGTTCTTCAGGTTTGCAGTACATGACACAGAACCACAAGCAAGCAACCAGTTTCCCTGGGATGCAAATTGTTCTCTACTTTTTGTGATTGCTGTGTGTGCACCTCTGTGTGTGTACACAGACACAGACACAAAAGCAAGAGAGAAAAAGTGGCCAGGAGCCAGTCAGTGTGTGCACTGCAGGCAAAACACTGCCCCCTCCCTGCACTGCCCCTGCAATTAGCAGTGTTGTGTTAATGACTAAGAGCAGGAGCCATACAGCCACGGATTTACCAAATTACCTGGAAACAGGTAACCTCAGCAAGTGACACCTTCCCAGCCATCATCACCTTCATCCTGTGCCTCACCAGACTTCTCAAAAACAGCCTGAAAATATTAGTTTAGAATGGTAATTTTTTTTTTGTGTGAATAGCAACAGGACTGCTCACCCTCCACATTTTTGAGTTACAGCATCATGGTTTTGCTATCCTGCAGTACAGCTTTCTGAGTGTTCTGGCGTGGGAGCTTTTCAAGAAGAATTACTGTTATTAGTCTTCATCTTCATGTGAATGTTAGCTCTCCAGAGCTCTGCTAAGCTAGCCTGAGAACACCTAAATGGAAATTGGGTTGAAAAGGTGTTATTTGGCTGCTCTGTCTGACAGTCTAAATTTCCAGTTAGTGTATGGATTTTCTATCCTGCTCCTCAAGGTTTGTGGCTTGACTGTTGTATTGCAGGTGGGAAGAAGAAAGTGTGAACCAAGGTAAAGCCTCTCTGGGAGTGCAGTGAGTGTCTCTACTGTGAACAGGCTCTCTCACTGCTGACTCAACAACAAGAAAACCAGCCCTCCCTGCATACTCCACTGCAATTTCAAGCTGCAGCCCAAACACAACAAATCCACTGAAGAAAGAGCTATACATACCCCAGTTGCTTCATACCTGTCATATATGCCCCAGATGTGTGTATGAAGTGACCTGCATTGGCTGTACATCATACCAAGATACACAGTATTTTCTTCTCCGTGGCACTCAGATTTGCATTTATGCAATTAACAGTGATATTTAATTTAAAAATCCAGCCAAGCAGCAGCCTGATATAAAGGCTTTAGTACTGTGAAATCAAGAGATGAAGAAATGATCTGTGACCTGAGCTTTTGCACTGCTCACTCAGGAACAGGACTTCCTTGACAGCAGATGCAGCCGAGGGCTGGTACATGTGGAACTGATTAACAGGGCAGATATCACTTGAAGCATTCTTTCCAAGGATGGGGAGAGGCAATTTATGTTAACTGATCTTCCTTCTAATGAAGGCATAAACAACAAAGCTTGCAAGGATCCCCCCACAGGGAACCATCAGCCCTGCTCCAGCCTGCTGGAAAGCAGCAGCAGCACAGCAGGGTGCTTTCTGCTTACATGGTACTTATACAGTACACTTATATAGAATCAGAGGTTGGAGGAGACCTCTAAGATCACAGAGGCCAGCAATTAACCTAAAACTGCCATTTTCATCACTAACCCCTGTCCCCAGGCATTGTATTCTGATATGGCACATGGTATTTTCCATTCTGAGGTCTCACAAGGTGCCACACATCAGTGCACATACCCCAGTGCTCCCTGGAGAGCTGTGCAAAGGATGCTGTCGCCATTTTAAGGAACAGAACACAAAGAAGGGCTGAGAGGTTAAGGCTAAAAAATGATTTTGTGGCAGATCTCCACTCCATCCATGGCACCAGCCTGCCAACAGCATTTAGAACACTCATGGATGGTAGCTTTCAAAAACTGTGGTAACAACTGGATATTCCAATCCTCACCTCTGTCTCTTATGGCTCCTGGCATACATATCTCAGTGACAGATAAAAATGTGATGCTTTTTACTTTTGATCCACTCTGTTGCAGATATTTATCAAGTGTGAGTTTACATTAAATCACAGGTGAGTATGTTCCATCTCCTTATTCTTCTGTTCACACCATTAGTTATGGCATATCCTTATTTTCCATTTAAACAGCCCACTTACTACCACTGATTAAAAAAATAACTTCTTTACAAAAATGAATCAGTTTTTCAACATCCAAAGTTTTCTTGTTGTCAGTCCAAGGGTGACAGCTGACTCCAGCACTCTCCAGAGTCATGGTCCATGGCTTTCCTGGGGAGTACTCTAGACAGCCCTGCTTTCCAGAAAATGGCTTTTTTCACCTGAGTGAGTAAAGACATCTCCTGCAGCTCCAGCTGTGGAGATGACCATGGAGTTAATGTAAATCCTTGGCTGGGGATGTTTGGGGCTGGCAAGGTGGCTTGTGGTGCTCTGTCTCAGTTCCCCACACCTAACTGGCCCTACAGAACATGCAAGGAATTCACTATCCTCCTTTTGGGTTGTCCTCCATGTGATCTTAATTGTCATTTCAGGATCTCAGCCCTTGCATTGAATCCTGTGTGGGAGCAGCCCAGCCCTGCTCATCCCCAGTCCTTCCACTTGGGATTTCCTGGTTCATGGCAGCCTACCTGGAGACAAGCAGCAGATTATGGTATAAACTACAGCTAGACACTTTGAGGAATAGATAAAATACACCAAAATGAAGAAGGCAGAGGGGCTGGCTGGAAAGAGAGGACATGGCCAGGAAAACCCAAGTGGGTGCAGCTATGGCCAGCACAACCTCCTCATCATGTGCCAGTTTCACACTGACCAGAAAGTAACAGTGACAAATACATGTAAAGTTTCATTGCTAAAATGATTTGTATTTTGGGTACAGATGCTGGACTCCTCAGTTTAGTGCTGGCATGTGAAATTATCAGTTTGCAGCCTCAAGCACAGAGACAATAGCTGCTGCTGCACACATTGTCAGTGCTGTGTATTTTTAGATTCTTGTAGGTGTTTGTAGTCGTTTCAAAGTGCCTTGATGGTTTTTTTCACATGTTTTCCAGCAGGAATAAACCTGATTTCCTGAGCTAGCTGGATATAATGACCAATGTAAAAAAAAAAAGGCCAAGTGACTCTCTTTATTTCAGGTCCAGAGCAATTCTGAGGCTGCACAGACATTTCCTTTTGCTTTCCATATTAAAGACTTTGTGATGGCAGCTAGAAATATTTTTCATTACTCTGGCCATTTTACCATGCCCCCTAGCAGGGACAGGCTGCGCAGGGGTTGCAGGATGATTTCACTCACAGGCACTTAGGATGGGGCTGGTTTTCTCCCTTGGGCTCCCTGAAGACATACTGTCCTTAGGACAGTGATAACTGCACCCAATTGCCTTAATTTCATTACAAAAGACAACTTGTGAAAATTAGGTTTTAGTGGGTTCACAGTTCCTACGAGATCAGCGTTGAGTTTTTCAAGAAATAATGTCATTTTTCCACAAGAGTCTGCAAGGGCTGGAGCAGGGAGCTGGGGCCAAAGAGCCACAGGAGAGGGTTGGAGGGCAGCACTTGTTTCCTTTCAACTCATCCATTGCAAGGATGCAAAGTGGGGCCAGGAAGGGGGCAAAAGCCCCAGCCAGGGCAATGGGGAGGCATGGGTAGGCAGAGCAGGAGTGGTCAGTGCAACCAGCCAGGGAACAGAAAGTGTGGGACAGGTCCTGTACAACTCAGCCTGAAAAGAGGTGAGTGAAGACACAAGTGAAAAAGGTCTATAAAGCCCTGAGGAGCACAGATGAAGCACAGTCTCCACTACTACAAAATTCAGGGGGCATCAAAGGAAGCTAGCTGCATTCTTATGAGCAGTATTCCTTGTTTCAAGTGGTCAGCATTCCAGAAATTCAGTTTTAAATGCTATTCCTTTCCAAGTATTTGGAGGTTTGGAGTATGTGGCCCTAAACATAATGTTTAAATGTTTAAACAAGAGGCAACCTTATTTCCCCTTTAACCAAGGTCTTCTGCAGGGTTTTATGCTGAGTGCCTGTCAGCCAGCCATTTCCAAGGGACCAGAAGTATTTTAATACCTGCAAATCCATCAAAGAGGTTCTACACAGCTTTTTCAGTGAAAATCCTCCCATGCTAAAGGATGATTTCTGCAAGGGACACCAACAACCAGCTCCAAGGTATATCCACAAAAAGAAAAAGCCAGGGCAAAGCAGGTGAAGAAGGGAGCATCCACGCAGCCTCACACTCCTGTTGTGCACTGCTGTGTCCCTGCTCCAAAGGGCTCTTTCTGACCTGTCCACACCAGTCCCAGGGCTGGCACAAAGCACAGCTGCACAAGGACAGCAAACACAAGAAATACAGGAAACTCCTGGCAGCAGCCTGCTGGTGGCTGTCCCAAGGCCTTCCTGGGCAGCCTGGCTGTGCAGCAGTCCCAGTTTCTCAATGCTACACTGCTAGACAAGCTTTTAATAGTCTTGTAGGAGCTTAGGGTTTATTACTGCCTCACCAAAAGCATTCCCACTCTCAGCAAAATGTATGGGTTCACACAGAAGAAACAGACACTGACATCAGTAAATTCTCATGATTTGATTTATTATATGTTCTGAACAACCTTTGGTGCCAGTATTTCTTGTGTTAGATACCATCAGTAATTCTGTCCTCCTTATTCATCAATTGAAGTTTGTAATGGAAATGTACCCAGCCAGTTTAACACAGCCAGGCTCTTTCCATTGAGTGCCCAGTGTGAGGACCAGAGGCCATGGGCACAAACTGAAACACAGAAATTTCCCCTGAACATCCAGAAGCTGCCACTGTGGGGATGCCACCAAGCACTGACATAGGTTGCCAGTTTTCAAAAGCTGTCTGGAAATGGTCCTGGGCAATTGGGTCTAGGTGGCCCTGCTTGGGCATGGGAGGTTGGCCCAGATGACATCCAGAGGTCCTTCTCAATCCACAGCAATTCCATGGCTCTGTGAACCTAATTGCTCCCAGCACTGTGTGCTCTTAGCACATTGCTCTTTTACATCAAAACTTTCTTCACAACGAAGTGACACAGAAAAAAGGTGACTTCTTTCCAGGTTTCAGCTTCTGGAGGCAGCACATTCCCATACAGTGACAGGAACTGCATATTCCCAACATGGTGCCATGTGATCCCTGGCACAGGACCAGCAATGGGAACAGCATTCTGAAGTGGGAAGGAAGACAGGATGTCCACAAGGGCTTTGGTAGCTAAAATGCATTCACAGCTTTCTGAGGCCATGGGAAATTCTGATTCCTAGCTCTTCCTCTAGTCAAACCAGTCTTTCTGAGTGGGAAAGCCATCTCCCAGATGCCTGGTAATTTCTTTTGTGGTAAGGTAAATACAACTGGGGATGAATAACACAAAAAAAAAAAAAAAAGATAGCTTCTCTGCAATTAATAATTTTCAAAAGGAACTGGGATTCGGTCAAATGCTAATGAAGCCAGAGGGAAATGGGAGCTGGGCCATTCCTGAAGCAATGAAACAGCTTTACCAGCAGTTTAAGAGCTTTATAATCTTATTCACGAAACCAGATACTGCCCTTTGCATTCAATTTTCACACTTGAATTTTCCACTCACTCTGCAAACAGTATCACTTAAATGCTGCACTAGTATTTTAATACTGAGATTAAAGACTTCCATACAGCGGGAAAGTCCAGAACAGAACTTGAAAATATTAATGAAGTGAATGAAAAATGAGGTTTTGGAAAAAATGTCTGAAATAACTTGTTTAGCATGGAAAATATATTGGGACAAAAAGCAAAATGGAAAGAAACTTGTGCAAGAGGGACTGTATTATATTTTCTAAGCCCAGGTTGAAAAAGAGATGTAAATACCCAGGGCAGGGCTGTAAGTTGTGCTGTCATGACAGGATAAATAAATGAGAGGGTCTAATGGATTTGACACTACAGCCACCTGCAAGAGCAGCAATAAACTAAGGCTGGGAGAACTGCTTGATCACAGGGAGCTACCAGGGAATAGATGGTAGAGGGAGTGGTAGACAAAAGTTTTGGAGTCTAGTGGCTTGCTCTGTACCCCAGCACCTGTCTGAACAACTCACTAGATCAAAGAAAATGTAGAAAAAGCCATTTCTGTCTCAGGCTTTTTTGGTTCTTGTGTGTTAAAAGTTCTTTTTTTTTTTTGCTGAAGCCAGTGCATGCATTGCTAAAATGCTGTTCACAGCATGGGATGTGTCTGTACAGCACAGTAAATCAAACAGGGAGAGTGTTAATGCTGTCGTCCTCATCACACCCACTGCCACTCCTAAATGTGGAATTTGATTGATAAAGAAGTAAGCAGAAGGAGAGCAGGCAGAGGAAGTGCTGTCATCAGTGCAGATGGGTAAATGTGATGCACAAATACACTCACCTTGGCAGAACCCTAAATCTGCTTGTTTCATTACTCTTCAGGTCTCTTGTTACAGGGGTTTCTAACAGATCTCTTTTCTGACTTACTCATACTGATGCTGAAAATGACGGAAGAGCTGATGAGAACAGGGAGATTGAAGATGTCAGTCATACATGTCTGAATCAGAGACCAATAACCTGTCTGCTGGCAAGCTATGTTTTTGTTCATTTGATATTATGAAGCAAGAAGTTAGTTTTTTCAAATTCAATTTTTATTTTATTGGTGGCTTTTGAGTTTTTTTACAAACAAGTCAGGCAATCAGGAGAATAAAGCAAGACAGTGATGAAGAGAGAGCTGAAATGCAAAACATCCTTGTTCTGCTGGGGTCACACACCACTCAGGTCACTTCACTTGTGCCTTAGCTCAGCTTTGTGTAAGATGCAATCAAAGCTTTCCTTGTGGAAGTGGCTTAATGTTTTATTGTTGTAAAGCAACTTTATCTCAGGGCTTACAGTTAATAACTGCACAGGGAGTTATTTAATAACATTAACAACAGCAATGACAACATTACCAATCAGTGGTGTGCTTTCCATAGAATTCAACACTTTTCAAAGGAGGAAAATAGTGAGGCTGCTTTGGGCTCAGCCTTTTTCCTCCCCCCAATCCCCTGCCCTTTCTGGCCTAAGATCCTGGAACCAAACTTTCCAAGCAATTTTGCTTTTCTTCTTACTTTAAAGACATCTTGAGAGGAAGCCTATTTTTCTGCATATATTTGTTCAACCTGCTTGTTGTTTAAGCAAGAGGACATTTTCCTACAGCTTAGTGTGTTCAGAAGGGACAACTTTCTGCCAAATTCCCATTTCCTCCCTTCTATTTAACTTGTAAAGTTGTTGGTGTAACCACTAATAACTGGTCAATGGTTTCCTTGGGGAAAGGAGTCCTGATCTGACATCCCTTTCAGTGCAGAGGTGCTGTGTGAAACCTGCCTTGGGCTTGCAGGTTTTGAGGTGCTCATGTCTCCATCTGTAGGCTGTGGTGGCTGCTGGTCAGACCTTGGCATCCCTCTGAATGACTGAGGCTTCCCACTTCCTGAGATCCTCCTGAGAAGTGCCCTGGTGGCCTCAGGGTATAGGGGTGCCACCCCCTATAAAATCAACTTTCATGTCATAGTTTCTCTCAATCCTGCCCCTGGGTCACAACAACCCCTTACAGTGCTACATGCTGGGGGAAGAGTGACTGGAAGTGACCCAGCAGCAATGGACCTGAGGGTGCTGGTCAGCAGCCACTGAATGTGAGGCAGACTGTGCCCAGGTGGCCAAGAGGGCCAGTGGCATCCTGGCCTGGATCAGCAACAGTGTGGCCAGCAGAAGCAGGGCAGAGATTGTACCTCTGTACTCAGCACTGGTGAGGCCACACCTCAAATCCCGTGCTCAGTTCTGGGCCCCCCACTACAGGAAAGACATTGAGATGCTGGAGAATATTCAGAGAAGAGTTTACATCTCACACTCACTGATTTTCTCAGCCCACGTTTCCCTGTGGGTACCTGCACCAGCAGAGGCAGGTGAGAACAGGCATCTTCCACCCTTCCAGCTGCTTCTTATTATCTTTATACTATTCTTATATCCAAAGCTACTGCTTTAAACTTTCTCTTTATAACATGGCCTTGGCCAGAGTAGTGTTGGCCAGGTCTTCTTTACAGCCCAAATTTGCCTCCCCCATGGACATGAAGAAAGCAGCATGCTAAAAAGCCTTGCCTACCTCTTGTTCATCCCTAAGATGATGATACACTTAAAAAGCTCCATGATCTGTAAAAAGAATGATCAAACAAAAGCCTCTGAGAAAGTTAGTTGTGGCACAAATACATTGGCAGATGTATGGGGTTTTTAAATCCTCCTGCCGTAGCAAGAGGATAAAATTCCCAACACAAATGGCAACTCTGCAGTAAGATTCTGACATAATTACTGTAATTATATTGTCTCTGCACTCTCTTATAAATCAGTGACAGTATATATTTAATGAGCCCTTTCCTGTTCAGCAGGTTGCTCCAACCCCCTCAGATTCACAACTGCAATGCAGAGGTATCTTAGAATAAAATTAACCCTTTCTGTGAGGATGCAGGAGAGTCTCTCAGAGACTGGCCCTGCACACCCTTCCCTGGATGGCTGGAACACACAGGCAGGCTTCAGAGAAGGGCTGATTTGCCTTGGTGAGTAAAATCTTGCCAGTGCTGCCCGAGTGCTGTCAGAATGTGACCTGCTGGCAGCCTGCTCCTGGGTTACACTGGCTCAGCCCACACTGGTTGGTGTTGCACAGTCTGATGTGGTGCCCTGTAGGAAAGCCAAGGGCTGCTGTGACTTCCCCTAAGGTCTACTTAAAACAGAACCTTACCAAACAAGCAGTTTTGCACCCTGGGGAGTTTAAACTCATGCCACAAGGTGCAGATTTGTCCCGAGGATGCAGGCACCTTGCTTTGACTTCCTGCAGTGCAGCTTTTCTTCTTGAATCTGAGCTTATCAAAGGAAAAAGAAAGCAATTTCAGCAGACACATCTGTGCAACTCAGGACTTACTTAAGCATCAAGTAATACAGAGTATGAATTCAGAGTTCAAGGCAAACACACACTAGCCTAAAATCTATTCCTGGGCTATATGGTATTGTCTGACCAAAATTTTAGACATGAATTAAACTATCCCTTTACAATTTTCCCCTTGCAGGTAACCAGTAGTGAAAGTACTGGATCTTCAGATTCTTTGCAGATTAAGGGGTTTCTGTGGCTTGGACTGGACCTGCAGTGACATCTCGTGGTGTCCCACAAGGTGAGGTGCTGGCTGCTGAGTGGCACAGCTCCCTACCCAAACCTATCCAAACCTTACCCTGATGCCCCTGGAGCACAGAACTGCTCAGCTCTGACCAGCACAAACCTCCCTGGGCACACACCTCCACCTGGGGTGGCTGAATGCCCCGGGGGAAAAACAACACACACCTCCCCCTGCCACATCCCTTCACCTTCACCTGCAGCACCAGGGAAGACTTCAGAAATCATCATTTTAAGCATGAAGGTAAATCAGTCATGAAAATCAGATCATTGCAGAGAGAGCCTGTGGGTGGGCTGTACTTGCCTGCAGAGCCTTGTCTGTCTCATCCTGTGCTTATGTCTGTCTGAAACTCACATGTGAGCAGGATGTTTTGTGCTTCACCACTTCTTTTGTTGTGACTCTCAAACAATTTCCCACTGAAAACCAACACGCTTGCTGCTGGCATCTTAGTAGAGGAAATTAAATCCAACATTTCAGTGTTATCTGATTTCACATCCCTGCACACCATTGTATAATTTCACCACCTACCCATTCTTTTTCTTCACACACAAGTGCATTTAGAGAAAACATAATCCCTGAACGAATACTTAGTCAGAGAAAGGTTGTAATCAGCTTGGATAGAAATCAGACAGCTTATTTGCTTGAAAGAAGGTGAAAGCAGGAGGTAATGAAATGGAATAATTTCTTTCCTGTGAACTTAGGGCACCAAAAATTTGTATGGAAAAACTATAACCAGAGAAGAAAAATAGTTGAAAAACTTAACAGGCAACAGTACTCCTGAGCTATTGCACTAAAAATAACATGAAAGTCAAAGATGTGATTCATTAGATGTCTTCTGTGTTCATTAAAAAAGAATTTAAAAGTTTCAACAAAAGAGTCACGAATTTTTCCCAGAGCAAAATAACTGGATGTCTCCTGTAAATCATCAGATATAACAGCACTTACCATCAGATAGGCAGCAACTGAGTCGTGCTGGGAGAACATGCACAATGCAGACACCTAGGATCAAAACTGGATTTGAGAAGCTGCTCCGTACTGTCTAATCCATCGAAATTGTCCTAGGAAAGAGGACAAGTGTGGCACACTGCTGAGTACTGTGGGCACTGAGCCTAAGGAGCCCATGAGTCCATCCTCCCAGGCACCTTCCTCCAGATCTTTTGCTGTAGGGGCAGCACGGGCAACAGACCCAGGCCAGAACCTCACTCTGCAGGCAGGTGGCCCTGGGTAAGGACACTTGGTAATTACATTATGCAGAAATGCAAACTCCGAGCTGCCGCCTCATACACCCCTCCAGTGAGACTGGATGGGCATCAGGAGCTCAAGTTTAACAAGATACATGATCACAAATGTCAGGACTATCACCTGTTTTCTTTTTCTTGACTGTGTATAACTATTCTAGTTTTCTCATAGACATTTTTGCCTTGGGGGTGTTGGTTGATGAGAAGTTTAACATGACCCAGCAATGTGTGCTTGTAGTTCAGGAAGCCAATTGTATCCTGGACTTCATCCAACACAGCATGGCCAGCAGGGAGGAAGGGAATTCTGCCACTCTGCTCCCCTCTGAGACTCCCCTCTGCAGCCTGGAGTGCTGCATCCAGCTCTGGGGCCCCCAACACAAGAAAGACGTGGACCTGCTGGAACAACTGCAGAGAAGAGCCATAAAGCTGCTCAGAGGGCTGGAGAACCTCTCCATGAAGACAGGCTGAGAGAGGTGGGGCAGTTCATCCTGGAGAAGGCTCCAAGGAGACCTTAGAGCACCTTCCAGTGCCTAAAGGGTGCTACAAGAGAGCTGGAGAGGGACTTTTGACAAGGGCATGTAGTGATTAGACCAGGGGGAATGGCTTTAAACTGACAGAGGGTAGATTTACATTAAATACTACGAAGAAATTCTTTACTGTGAGGGTGGTGAGGCCCTGGAACACCGAGAAGTTGTGGATGCCTCATCCCTGGCAGTGTTCAAAGACAGGTTGGATGGAGCTCTGAGCAACCCAGTCTAGTTGAAGGTGTCCCTCCCCATGGCAGGGAAGTTGGACTAGATGAATCCTGAGGATCTCTTTAACCCAAACCATGATTCTATGATATATGCAAGTTTCACAGCCGTTTAAAGCCTAAGACATTATGCAAACATAATGAGCAAACTTTTTCCAGCTAATTTCAAGTTGGAAATAAGTCAATCTTTCTTCTGGTTCTTCAGCACTTCTTGAGAGTAGGATAATGTGGTCAGTCCTCTACTCCAATAGTTTTTCGGTTTGTATTACTTTCACAGAAATAAGAGAAAGCCCACCTGGGGAGAAGGTCAGGAGCTGGTGTAGGGCAGCTGCCTGCCCCAAGGCAGGATTCTCCTCTGGCTAATACATTATCACCAAATATGTGCCTGATTGCCATCTGCATCTGAAGAGCCCTCACCTGTAACCTCTTCCAGTGCTCCACAATCTTTCTGTCACACAGTTCCTCACTAATGACTAATCTAAATATTCGTTGGTTCAATAAGCCTATTATTTTCTTGTTCTAGTCACCATGAACATAAAAGACACTGAAAAGATGAAAGGAACAAATTGTTCTCTTTGTGTCTTGAGACCTGTATTTCCTTATGGTATTCTGTAGGCAAACCCACTCAAACTCCTTCGATCTTCTTATATTTCTCATTCTCATATACTTATGTTCTCATGTTTTCTAGATTTCTGTTAAATCTCATTGCTCTTCTCTCAACTGTTTTTTCCTAATAAGCATGACATATAAAACGAGACCAGCTATTTCAACTGATGACTCTCCAGAGCAGAACAGAATGAGTTTTTTTGTCATATGGGTGATGCAGTCTTTATACCTCTCTATGTTTCTCTTCACTTTGCAGCATTACTGTGGTGTTAGAATGGGTCACAAAATGAATGCCAGACAACTACTGATCTTTTTTCAGATGTGTTGACCTTTCATTCCTCTCTGTTCTGTTTGCAAAATTTCCTTGTTCTGTCCAATTTCCCAAGATGATTTTGAATCCTATTTCCACCCTCTAACCTGCTTGCAACATCACCTGTCTCAACATGAAACAACACTGTCTCTTTCTCCCTCCTATATCCTGCCTGAAATAGACCACAAAGCAGTCAGAAAACCTTGTGCATGTGTACCCTGCAAGCCAACAATCTCTGTTTATGTTCTTTTTATTCTGAACCCCTCAATAAAAAAAAGAAAAAGAAAAAGACACACAGTTATTTGTTTGGTGGTTTGGCTTTTTTAAAGCAAACTATATTTTTACTGTAAGGACTGGTAAGAAAACACAGTATAGTAAAACTTCAGACCCTCTTTCCCACAGGGACATGCACCTATGGCATGTTTGAAAAGTGTGTATGCTGTGAAAGTAATCTCTACTTATATAGAGTTTTAAAACTGATTTGTAATTATATTTAAGAGAGAGCTGAGAAAATAGGAAGACCCATCCAATGCTTTAAGAACAATTCTTTTGCTCTCTGACTTGTCTTTCATTTTAACATTAGGAGAAGCAGGATCTGAACCCGTGTTAGAAACAGCTCTATTTCAGTCAATGAAAAGAAGTGGTTATTTCATGTTGTTTAGCAAAGTATTTCCTCTTCTTTCAGTTTCTAGATTAGACTATAAAACTCTGCTTACATCAGAGTCCCACAGCTGGATAACAGAGTGCTCTGGGACTGGAACCAGTGCACCAAAGCTGTTGACTCCTACTGTCCTGACTCTAAAAAGTGTTAAGGGGTGAATCTGACATCCACAGGGATGAAGTTACTGCAAGCTTTGGTAAAGATGTTAAAGCAAAAAAAGGCCGTCCAGCACTTTGATTTCTCATTGAAGTAAAGAGTGTAACTAAAACCAATGCAAAACATAAATACAAATTTAAATTACAAATTTGCTTAGTTCAGGTCCTGTCATTTATTTGTATGGTGGCAAACAGAAGCTCACTTTAAGGCCATTTTTCCACCTTTATAATTTAAACTTTTAGCTGCATTTTAAGCAACCAGCAAGCTGGGGTTAAGTTATGCAGTAAGCTCACTCTGCTCAGCTACACTGGAGTCACACCAGTGCTAGCTCTGCTCAGTCACACCAAGGTAAATACAACTTTGCTCACACTGGCATAAATTCTTCACTCTGTCAGAGGAAAGAGATTGACAACTGCCCAACTCTAAGGAGCTCCCCGTGGTCCAGCAAGGTATCTTGGATAACTGGGACCAGGAACTGTTCTACCTTTATGGACTTCAATAGGAATGGAACAGTTCCTGGTGACTTAAAGGAGTTTGTCCCAAACAGGAATATCTGTAAACATAATGATAACTCATACAAGATCTCTTGTGCAAGAAAATAAAAAGGGGTGAAAGGGCTCATATGGAGCAAAAGAGAAAATCAAAGAGAGCAGTAGAAATGTGCATCAAAAGGATGCAATACTTCAAAGCAAGTGAAAATCTTTGAAAAAGAACTTTCAGAGAGTTATAGCAGGTGAAACAACAAAGCATTTTTGGTCCCAGGAGATGACATGAATCCAAAATACAAAGTGTTCTCACAGTGATATCACTAGTTAGGATTCTGTGTAAAAATTCAACTTCTGACCACAGAGTTCCTTATGCCATTGCTAATTTCATTTAGACACAAATTAGTATTTGGCAGCTCTGAAAATACTTTTGCTTCATGTGGTCTTGAAATAATAAAGTTTGAAAGAGCAAAAGATACGAAATTTGGTTCCTAGCAAAGAGTCAGTGAGAAACAGTTTTAGACTCTAAAAATTACAATTTGACATGATTTCACTATGTGCCGTTGTGCAAACAAGCCAGTTCATTATAGTGCCACAGATTATTTCTGTAACAAGAAATAACTGGTGACCTGAAAAAAATCCACAATCCACACAACCCAACACTGAGCTGAGTTGCAATTGTCTTATGAGCTGAAGGACTACTTCACGTACAACGCTGAAGCTGGTGAAGAAATAAGTCAGTCCCTCCCTTGACTGGGGAGGAGGAACATTTCCCCCTGTACTAAGAGTCCAGTGCTTCAGATGTACTGTTCTTCATCTGCTGCATTTATGAGCGATGACCACTTGCCCCTTTCCTGCTCAATGAGACCACGGCGTCTCGGCAGCTTGTCTGAAGCCAGGGAAGAGAGGGACACTTGGCTAGTCTGATCCCAAGGGGATGGTTTGGAAGGATCCCTCCTCCTGTCATCCATTCCAATGTGAACACTGATTTGAGAAGGAGTGAGTGGCTTCATGCGGCCTTGAGCCTGTGCTTCGTAACTTTCTGTGTCTGGCTTCTTGTAACTAAGAGGAGAAAGAGAAAAGATATTAACAACTAGAGGTCAATGTGTAGAAGCATCCAGCACTAGAACAAACCAGAAACTTCTGGTAACCTAAATGTATTGAAAGTGTTTATATAAAAAAAAAATTACAGATTAATTACATATGTTTAAATTAAGTTTCCTCTCTAACAGCTCACAAACAATTAATTTAAAATGTGTGGTGCTAAGAGTGTAATGGTGTCAAAAATCAGTTACAAAAGAATAATTTTTATTACGACTTGAATTTTGAGCCTGCCAATTCTCTCAAGCCAAGACAAACACAGAAGGATAAGGGAGGATGATGGAGAAATGCAGAACACTGCTCAAGATGCGTCTGATCTGAGTTTTTTAGTTATTCAAGACCACATACCACTGATTGAGCACTCTTACATTTAGGGGCATGGTGTAGTGGTGGACTTGGTGGTGCCAGGTTAATGGTTGGACTCAATGATATTAAAGGTCTTTTCCAACCCAGATGATTCTGTGATTCCAAACACTTCAGACAGAGTGTTAAATAGCTAAGAGTACTTGTCCCATGGCATCAAGACATTTCAATAGTAAAAGAGAGGGACTCTCAAAGTGAGGTTCTTTGATAAAAATTATGAGTTTGTTGAATTATTAGAAGGTTCATAGAAGACAATTGCAGGTGATTGTCTTCTATGAATGACACAAAACTGTCACAAAAATCACTTTCCAATTCAATGTATACTAAGTCAAATCTCAGCAATGGCAAGTATGTGTAGTCTTCTTGACATATATATGCACTATTGTGCTCTTTGGAACCTGAAGTTCTATTCACCTGATCTGAAGCTTCAAGAAAGATTATTGTCCTAAAGTGTATACTGTAATACAGCTTCCATAAGTCTGAAGTCAAATATTTTTAGGGGGTTCTCAATATCCACCCAAAATGGTGTGTGACACTTAATGCAATCAGCACAAGGTCAAAAGAAATGGAGAATTAAGGAATCCCCTTATAGAAATTTCTCATCCTTTGAATAACTATACACTGAAACCTTTTAGGATGAAAATCCTATAGTGGTAGGGCTGATTCTGCACATAGACATGTATGTATGTCATTTGTATTTATACTGAGCATTTGCAGGATTAGGAACATCATGTAGTAACAGATTTCCTATATTATACTATACTGTACTGTACTGTAACATACAGAAGACCCCCGGCAACAGTAAAAATATGTGAAGGTTTGGACACCATATTATTTTTATTCCTAAAAGGTGTTTCTCTGTGGCTAATTTAATTAGACAAAAATTAAAACCAAACCGGTACAAATATTTTTTCAAAAATCTATTGTTACATTATGAAGAATTATCTTTCGAACTACTTGTTCATTTGATATTCACAGCAAAAAACCTCCTGATCATTAGTTTACTTGGTATTGAACTACATCTCCACCACATGGGCCCAGGTGACATCCAGTCACACTTTCAGCTGCTAGTTAAAGCATACTGCGCACTGTCTTAGTCCAGGTAAGCTCATAATAGTGACACCTGTCTCTTTTGGAGCCAAGGATTAGACAGAACAAGCCCAAGCTAATGGACTCTCAGGTACTTTTAGATGTAAAAAGCCCAAAGTAGTGTCTCACTTGAGTCCCAGCCTCAGCACTGCCACAGCTCCCCAGCTGATAAACACAAGACAACTTGCCATTTCAGCTGCAGGGAAGACAGCAGGACAGACACAGAAGAGGCTGCCATTGCAGCTGATCCCATCCAAGGCTGAAGCACGAGGCCAACAGGCATGAACACACCTAGCAAGAAAACATAAGGACATGAGCCAGAGCTGCTCATCCCAGCACAGGGAGTTCCACCCCAGTATATCACAGAACAGATCAGCAGTTCTGCAACACTACCTGCTGAGACTTCCATAAACACAACTAGATCAATATTTATATTTACTCACTTGTTACTAAACATGTCCCTTCCACTGCAAGGGATGACCTTTGCACCAATACAGATACAAGACTGCAGCCACAAGGTGAGACTATTTGCCCCTTCCATATATTCTGCACGTATGAAACACAGCAAAGGCAACAGAAAGACAAGGCAATAGTATGGGAAAAGGAGGGAGAAGCTACTCTTAAACAAAACAAGGAATACTTGAAGTAAGTTTTAAGTAGGAACTTAAAGCATGAGAAAATGTCTGACAGAGGCATAAAGAATACAAGCAGTAGGAGAGAAAAGGTGTGATTCAGGGCAAATAAAAGAGGGGGCACCCAAAAGTAGGATGGTACGTCTGATTAGAGCTGGGTTTGAATATACAGAAACTAATCCCCAAGTACTGCTATATGAAGCAAGAGCATAGTTTTAATTTCGTCTAGAAGTATTTATTCCTAAGAGGCAATCAAAGAAAAAAAGAAGCATTTATTTTGCCCTTCATCTACCAAGTTTTAAATAATTTAGGAACATGTCTTTGGTTCCTTGAGCAGGGAATCAATCCTGCAAGAGGCACCACAGAGGTCAACTGTGCAGCAGACAAGCTGAGCTCTGGCAGTCACATACCTGCTGCTATGGGTATTCCAAGCATATTATAAATTAAGGCAAGGATCAGATTTATTCGTATTCTTCGAACGGTTCTCTTGGATAAGTGAATACTGGCAACTACATCCAGCAAATCATTCTGCAAGACAGAACAGCACTGAAAGTTTTCCACATGCAGTCTTCAGAACACTAAACCAAAATGAAGAGTGTCAGTGATAAAAGAGGACAGGCCAAAGCTGTAGTGCTCACTCGGATAAGAACAACATCTGCAGCTTCAATGGCAACATCGGTGCCCGTTCCAATTGCAATTCCAACATCGGCCCTGGCAAGTGCAGGGGAATCGTTGACTCCATCACCAACCATTGCAACCTTCTTCTTTCCATTCTGGAGCTCCTGGACCTTTGCAACCTTGTGAGAAGGAAGAACCTCCGCAAAGACTTTTCTGATCCCAACCTACATACAAAGAAAGACACTCTGTTGGTGACATGCTTCATGCTGGGAGGAAGAACCATTTGCTGTTCTAGGTGAGGGGCAAACAAGAATATCAACCAAACTGATTCTGGTGAAGGCAACACTTGCAAGCTACACAGAACACTGAAGAGCAACATGCCTTTGGCATAAGAACAGGATTGATAACAGCACTGTCCTACTGAAGAGATGCTGGCACACCATACTGTGCCCTTAGCAACATGCCCTGCATGGCTTCTGGAGCTCCTCTGCCCTAGCAATAAGGATTTGTCTTTTAAATACCTTCAGAGGTGGTGACTCCATCCCTTCCCTGCTGACCACACTTGCTGGTACAGGCCAGGATGCCATTGGCCTTCTTGGCCACCTGGGCACACACTGGCTCATGTTCAGTGCTGTCAACCAGCACCCCCAGGTTGTTTTTTGCTGGGCAGCTTTTCAGCCACTCTGCCCCCAGCCTGATGCGATGGGGTTGTTGTGACTCAAGTGCAGGACCTGGCACTTCACCTTTTTGAACCTCACACAATGGGCCTCAGCCCATCAATCCAGCCTGTCTAGATCCCTCTGCAGAGCCTTCAAGTAGAAAATGCAACACACAAACCACGTATGATCAAGCAGTTACAGCAGGGGAAACACAGGGACAACAAGTATATGCAGGTCTCGAGGAGATTATAAAAATAAAGCAGATGGCTGGCTAAATGCTTCTGCTCACCATAGCTTATGTGGAGTTAGTAGCAATGGCTCTAGTGTTGCAGTTGAAAAACAGATGAGTGTATTAAATAGTGCTGGGATAATGCCTTTTTTTTTTTTGGCTGCCTTACCAGGCAGAAGCAGCTTTTCACCACATAAGATAGAAGCTCTCTTTTAACCTTTTAAAAAGTAACATTTTATAACATTTTTTAAATCGCTTACCATTTATTTCCATTGGAAAGTACCTTCCAAAAATTCAATGGAAATGTAGGTTGATACAAACTAAATTTGTTTAAAACATTCATCTGTGTTCCTGGAACCATAAATTCAAGCCTGTTTCTGAAAGACTTTTTTCCCTTGACAAAGAAAGTTGGGTGAGAAAGCATTTTACCATAACTGAACACATAAGGAAAAGTGTGAAACCCAATAGGAGGAGCATTAAAGCATCATAGAGAAACAAAACAGACCTCACAGCACAGAAGAACTGACTCAGTGCTGGCTGAGTCAGCTGTGTGGTGGGATACCTGAGGAAAGCAAAGTGGCACATGGTAAGATTAGAAGTAGACCAATGCAAAGGGAAAGAGGGAAATGAAGTTTGAGAGGGTGGAAACAGCAAGGTAGAGTGAGAATCTGACTTTTCATTTATAGTTTGAGATGTGGGGAATCTAAACTAAACCTCCTTTAGACTGCTATGCTTCTTGGCAATAATTCATATTGTTATGTTACCCTTTAAGACAATGACAAATCCGCACTGTGGATTCCATAACTGTGATCAGGACTAGACTTCCAAGGAACTTTCCTTCATCACTAACCAAACAGGTCTGCCTTTCAGTGAAGGGAAACAGGAGGCTTCAGTTCAGCAACCAATTACTGCAAAGAACTCCATTACCCTGGGGAAGTACTGACTGCATGTCTTCAGTGGGATCTTAATGCAGCCACTGGCCTCTACTATGCCATAGGACTTGACCTGATTTTCAGTGCAGTTCAAGAAAAATTTGTCTTCATTTAATGTATCCAAGAAAGTTGCAGTTCCAGGGAAACTGAAGCTCCAGCTTCAAATTCACCGGAGCAAACAGGAGTTTTAGAACTTCATCATGCAGTTTTTTGAAACACAGAAAAGCAGATACCTGAGTAGCAATGGCTTTTGCAGTTTTCCTGTTGTCCCCTGTTAGGAGCACCACGTCTATTCCCATGCTCTGCAGCGTGTACACAGCAAGGGCAGCCTCCTGCTTGACAGTGTCTGCTATGGCGATCATTCCACACAACACACCTGCACAAATGAAAGCATAAAGTCAGAGAGAGCTGTGGCAGCCAAAGGGACAGCAGAGAACAGAGCTCCCTCTCCATCACACTGCAGCAGCTTGTGAAATAACACATTCTGAGCAATATTGACACTCATGTCTGCAGCCTTCTCACTTACGGCCCCTTCTTTTTATCATTTGCCTGGTCCAAACCAAACAATAAACATCTTTGATATTTAGGGGTCAGGAAGCCGAGAAGGAGAGCAGCTTTTAAACAAGCCTGACTTTTATGTTTTATGGTATATGACAGTGGGTCAAAGAAAGTGTTGGTATTTGTGCCCAGGTCAGATGCTGAAGCCACTCCTCCAAGAAGCAGCATACAGAGTCTGGTTTTATGTCCCCTAGTCTTTCAGTGTTGGATCTCTACTAGAATTAATTACTTTCATTGAGAAGTCTTGCATCTACCTCCAGTACATTGGCTCAAAGGTCCATCCGCACTTCCATCACAGGCAAATGCCTTTCAAAATTGCTGTCTAGGAGCACCAAGAAAATTTGTCCAGTAAATGAATCATTGGCCTCATTTCAAGATTACAGGTGTGCTGGCAGTCAATCACCATTGCAATCATTTCTCATATCAAGGTATTGTCTGGGATCTCTTTCTGCATGGCACAGAACAGAATCCCACTGGCAAAACTCATTTAGTCTAATCTATTATACTTGACTGATCTAATGAATCACCATGTTTATTCACTGCATGTTTTGAAACCAGTGATGTGACAGGTTGGTCCATGATCCCTAACTAATATAAATTAAGGATTGAACATAGCACCTTATTGGCACTGTTTGTTTGAACTATGATCCTAGACAATGGGGGTTCAGAAATTAGTTCTTAAATTAAAACCTACACAACAAAAGCTTATAAACATTGTTCTGTGGTAAAAGCTTCCCTTAAGAACACCTTGATACTTCACAGTTCACAAGCAGTTCTGCACTAAAAGATTAGTAGTTTCTTGACACAGTGATTCTGTTTCAGATTGTTTTCATCCATTCTGCAGCAGGATTGACTCATATTTGTTAAGTCACTCTAAGCAAGAGCAGTTACCATCTATAGCCACTAGTATGGCAGTCTGTCCTTTCATTTCATGGTTTGTCATAGCATCATTTACATCATTTGTAATATTCAAGCCATTGCGTCGCATCCACTCACGATTTCCGATCAACACCGAGTATTTCTGAGAAGCTGATGGACCTTTGTGCAAAAGAAAGGAACAGACAAAAAGAAAAATGAGCATCTCAAAAGCAGTGTATGCAGGAAGAGATGTTTGAGACAGGCAAGTTAGGTGGAGGCACTGCCTGAAGAGAGCCTCATACAAGTTTTCTCTTTCAAGACTGTGCCTGTTTACACATAGAGCTGTGTCATGGACTTAGTGGAAGTACTTGCTCCTGTTTGCCTTTGTCAGCTGGCATTGTTTCTCTGAATAAGCACAGTAGGTGCATTTAGTAAATGCCATCCAGCTTTTTAGTTCTCACATTTAATGACTTTCAAATATAAAGGCTATTTCTGACAAGAAAAAAGTAGTGTAGTTCTAACAAACAATGCACCTCATTATGAATTCAATCCAACTTCACAAGAACCATATAAGCAGGTGAGAAAATATTACATTAACACTGTTCACAAATGGCACAGTTCTGATGATTGAAGTTCTCATTCTATTTAATTCTTCTAATAGTTTTCTCAAAAAGGTCAAGAGCACCACAGCCTTCTGAAGAGAACTGATGAGCTCCTTAATGAAGGCTCTAAATATCTTTTCTTTCACTCCTACACTACAAAATATCAAAGTGGCTTTGAGAGTTTGAAATAAACATGAATGTATTGGCCTAATCAAAAATAGCACTAAAAATCAGTTTTCAGATATAGCATACTTTGTTTTCCATCTGCTGAATAGGTTTGGGTTTGTTTGGGGTTTTTTTGTTTAATTAAGTACCTTGAGAGGTATATGAACAGGAAACAAAAGGTCCAAGTTAATACAGAACTAAAGGGTAGGACATAAAAAGTTGCAATAACATAATATATGTTAAAGGTAACTGCTCTAAATGGAAGATAATGCTAAAGGGCAAACTTTGCTGTCTGCTGGACCATTCTTCTGTCCAAAAGGAACATTGCTGGATATGCCTTATTGTCTATGAAATTTTCAAGTACCCATCACTGTACCTAATTCTCATTTAAGTTTCTGAATTACAGAGAGAGATCAAGAGCTGTGGAGAGCGCTTCATTTTTTTGTTAAGTCACATTTTTGTCCCTCCTGTTCTTTGCCTCCTTCTGCCCCTTTCTCTCGTACACAGTCTGCTAGGTGGTTGGTGCTGTTGATTCATTCTCCCTCACATTGCAGCTGGCAGAGGGGCAGATAATCACTTACCTTGTGCTTCCAAGAGTGTGATCACTGTGTTATCTCCCAGAGCAGCACTCCTGTTGGCATCCAGCTTATTGGGATCTTCCTCAGCTGTGCCAAGGATGGCCTCAACTCCTCCAACCTTGCAGCTGATACCACAGCCTGGGATTGCCTGGAAGTCGGTGCAGTATCCCAGGCTCTCAGTGCCAAGCTCCTGGAGATGTAACCAGAGGCCACTATCAACCTGTGCTGCCCACGTGGGGTACAAATATGAGATAACTCTTGCCAAAAAGAGGCCTCATTCCCCCTCTTGACAATGACTGGCCAACTGAAAACTAGCCTGGAGTATCAGTAGCACAGAACTGAAAGTAAGGATGCTCTGGGTGTGCTGTGGTTTAGACTTCTAGAAAGGGGCAGCCATACAGATCACAGCCAGGTCTCAGCCCCAGCACCAGCAAACCATAAGGAACAGCTTTGTCTGGTAGTTCAAGGATGAAAAAACTAAATTGGTGGTTCATGACTTCAGCCAAGACTAGGAACAAAAGCAAAATATTTCAACATTATGCCATTCAGCTTCTAAAAGATACTTCTAATTAGCCTCACACACAATTGGCTGTGGTAGATCAGAACTTTTGTATAAATGTAAGAGTACAGTGGAAAATTGTATCTAATTCCTGGAGGGATATGTCTGGATGTTAGGGAAACTGGGTTTTTCTGTTGAGTTAGGGAGAGAAGCCAGTGAGTACCTTCAAGATGAGATAAAGGGATTATCAGGACTCTACGAAGTTACAAAAAGAATGGAAAAAATATTAATTTGTAAACAAGTTATTCTGGGTTGCCTCTGAAAGTTTGAACTGTATGTACCTTTCAGTGATCTTAAAACACAGGGATGGCAAGGCAGGTGGTAAGAACACCAGCAATCAGTACAGCAGCATTATATAAGCCATGATCCAATAATAACTGTTGCAAGGCATGACTACAGAACTGTCAGTGTACTAAAACAAATTTTAAATAAAAATGTAAATACAAAAAAGGCAATTGGTTTGTTGCTTATATTCTCTTTTTCCTTCTAAATTTATGTTTTTACTTCTAAATTTTATCACTGAAAGATCTAGCAAATTTGATATATTTTTTAAATTATTTTTTCCCTAAATCAATTAATTATTTTTCTTAGCAGACATAATTTTTTTATTTATACAGGCTTCCTATTTTCACTATGATTTGTGTTTTAATTCTTTTGAGGTTTGAGAAACACGACAGATATATAAATGACCTCTGAGGATATGTAAAATTTGCAAAGACTTGAGTAATCTATTAATTCATTTGTGAAACTCACAAATATTCAAGTTTAATATTCAAGCTTTAAAGCCTTTTGCCTAATTTATTCAAATGAGCAAGTGACTAATAGAAGTGACTTTATTCAGGTAATATGAAAAGTCATCACGCACATTGGCTTCATGATGTTATTTTAAGTATTCCTCCTGCACATATTCTTTATTTTCTCATTAGTTCAAGATAAACTTAGCAAGATCTTCCTTCAGAACTCTACATTGTCACCAGAAAAGCACAGCTTAGAATACACTGTCTGGTTATGTCCAGACCAAGATGCACAACCATGCAATCTCCCAGCTTCCCAGCCTGTTAGTGTTTAGGCAGGCCTTTTCCTCTGGGACCTTCTCACTTTGTACAACATTGCTGCATTTTCACAGATGCCCTTGGGCCCTGGATGAAACAGGAAGGCTAAGTACCTCTTTGCAGTATTTAGTGACAGCCATTCCTAAAGGATGCTCACTGCTGGCTTCTGCTGTACCAACAACTGCCAGTACCTTCTTCAGGGGGAGCACAGCTGTGTCTCCCATCAAAAGCACCCTCATGACCTTAGGAACTCCACAGGTGATGGTCCCAGTTTTATCAAACATCACAGTCTTGATCTGCAAGAAAAAAACCAGAGTTACAACCTAAGCCCTGCAAGCGCAGGGATGCTTGTCTGTTTATGGCACATAAATACAGCCAAGGTTTTATTAAACAATTGACTATATCTGCACAATGACAGAATAAATCAGAAGCAGGGATTCCTGTAGGTACCTTGAACTATCTGTACAGCAGGTCTCCTTACACTTTATTATTCATTCCTCATAGAGCTACAAGATCCTCCTGTGCCCATATTAGGATCTCAGACAACAGTGTAATTGTAGGACTGAGATGCATACGCAAAGGACTCACATGCATTCACATGCAGGATTCATGTAAGGTATGTGATGCCTTTTTTTAAATGCAGCTCTAAACAATTAGCAATGACACTGAGGAAAGAGGACTCTGGAAGTGGTTTGATGATTGAGAGGATATAAAGAGTGCAAGAAGTTCAAGAAAAAACAACCTAAGCAAAATCGATGTCATGCTATTCACCAAACTCAGCCATCACTAGTCAGCCAGGCCAGTGGGTCTTGAGGAACCAGAAATGAACCAAAAAACCATGCCCCCACATCTACTGGAACCCAAAGATAAAGTCAATTCTACTCCTGAAAATAAACACAGCAGAGAGAAACACAAAACCCAAAAACTTAGCAAAGTAGGCACTTCTTCCATATCTAGCTATTCCAACACACCAACCTTGCAGAATCCAACAGGTTACCTAATTTTCAAAGCCCTGACCATAAGCCTTGTTTGGATCCAAAAGGTAAAAATCCTAGCATTAATTAGCAGTCTTTTTTTATTTTTCCCAGAGCCTTGGAAAAAACTTCTGGTCAAGTAAGAACAAGAATTATCAGTCTGATTAACTTGCTGTTACCATCCTCCTCCATTAAAATGTTCTGCATGTGTCTAATACAGCCTATCACAGTATGGTTTTGATTTATTTTCTTTTCAGCAGCTGTGGACATGTCAAACCTCTTTTTCCTTCAACCTCTTCCCCCTCTTTGCATAATTTTTGTATCTTTGAAGGCTTTTTTTCTGTCTCCCTTCTATCTTTCTTGCCTATACACTAAAACAACTTGAAAAATTTTTTTCCCTTGCATTCTACATTTTAAGCTACTGATCATGAACAATATGCATTTCACAATAGGCCTCAGAGGAAATTAAAAACCCCAGTGGATTATTGGGCTCTTCTGCAGAAGAGATAAACAAAGTGCAAAATCAGAAACCTCTGAGGCCATGAAGTGGATTAACAACCATACAGTCATGCAATTGTAGGATATGTTGGGTCTCAACACTTTGCTGTGACTACTTTGAAGAAGGTCTGATTTGTCTTCTTAACCTTAACAAGCAGCAGTCAATTAAAAAAAAAATAGAAAAGGAACAACTTTCTACAGTGTTTCTTTGGACCTGCAGGATTTCTCAGGGAATTATATTTCATGCAGCAATAGCTGGGTAAGCTACAAAAGTACAGAATGAATTATTAACCTGATGTGCCATTTCCAGGGGTTTTCCACCTTTGATGAGAATACCATTCTGTGCAGCCACTCCTGTGCCCACCATTACAGCTGTGGGGGTAGCCAGGCCTAAAGAGCAAGGGCATGCAATGCTCAGCACAGTGATTGAGGTTTGAAATGCAAATCTCAGTATTATTTCAGCTTTTGAAATGTTTTTGCTCTGATTCTGCAAAAAGAGGGAAGAGAAGGGGAAAAAAACAAAGAAAGATATGTAAGATTGTCAACAGCAGATAACACAGGTGAACAATCAATCATAGTTATTTCAGAAAACACATTTCTCTGGAAAACTTCAGTACAGGAAATCAATCTATTATTGTTACTGTAATGCTAAGGTCAATGTTATGAATTGTTCATGGCAGTATTTTCTGGATTTTTTGCTGCTCAAGCATAGAAATGCTTGTCTCTGCTCTCAGTCTCCCAGGTGTCAACATCTCTTGTTGGAATTCTCTTTAAAGGTTAGCAAAGGAGAATGCTATTTCCAGATACACAGATCCCCCCAGCTGCTGAGCAAAGCAAATACACATCCTAAAGATAACAGAAGCTCAGCTTCTTTCTCAAGCCAAAACCACTATCTGCCATCAGAAACAGGAATGCCCACAAAAATTTCAGGCATAACAGGAATGGCTCAGCTCCTTGCAATGCAGCTATAGATTATGTTTAGTCCAAAAATGTTGTCAATAATTTCCATCTGTAAGAACCCCATGCAGAACTAAGGGGTAAACGCAGATATATTTATATCTGCAGAGAGATTTTAAATAGCATAATTACCTGCTCTGTTTGCAGAAAATACCATGTTTTACAGAAATATTTACAGAATATTCTGAGTTGGAAGGGACTCACAAGGATCATCAAGTCCAACTCTTAAAGTAAAAGGCCTGTACAAGGATTGAACCCATAACCTTGGGTTCAATAACCTTGTTATTATCTCACTCACTGAGCTTCTCTCAGGGTGATTATAACATCAACCCCTATATAGAAAAAGTATATTAATTACATTGGAAGACATCCAAACACACAAATCAAATTATAATAATAAAACTACTTACAGGAAAATATTTTTTAATAATATCAAAATTTACAAAACCAATTGTGATCCATACTATCAATGTCACAGTTGAAATGATGATGATAAATGGAACAAAATATCCACTAAATTTATCTGCCAGTTGCTGGATGGGTGCCTATAAAAAAATAAACCCAGTTATTTGCATGTTTGTTGTCAAAACACATAAATATGCAGAGTTCATGAAAATACACAATAATTCTTGAAAAACACAGTTTGCGGAAGTGTGTAATATCAAAACATAGAATCTTTTTAGTATTCAATCCAAATCTGTGAGTAAGGCTTTCTTCTCCATTATTTTTACCTTTGACATTTGAGCTTCTTCCACCAATTTCACAATCTGTGCCAGAGTGGTATCATTACCAACATGAGTTGCATTAACAAGAAGTGAGCCATGTGCATTTATGGAACCAGCAATCACTGTGCTCCCAGGCTTTTTAATGACTGGCATAGGTTCCCCTGGAAAGAAAAGGTAAGAATAAATGAGCCAATACCCCTAACAGCATAATCCATTAGCACACAGCTCATTCTAGGTTAGCAAAATCAGTATGCTAAGCAATAATGACCAGAAATCACATACTGTGTATCTCTGTCTGGTGAAGACATGGATAAGTAGTGTCATACTTTTATAGACCGTTTTATAGGATTAGTTTCAAAGCAAATGCTGTTTCCTTGGTCATAACTTTTCAGTATACTATCCCTCAAACAGGCAAGGAGCAAATTGGTTGGAAAAGGTACTTCTAGGAATTTCTCCATTAACACCTTGCATAGCAATGGGAGTTTGAGAACTCTGTCTTTATCTCCACAACCCTCAGTTTTCAAAGACCAGAAAGTTTTTTTCTGTGGAAAAGCTCCTGTCCTCCTGCTACCTCTGCCAGAATACTGGCTCTAGAACATCTTTATTTTCTCTACTTGTAGTGGCTGTGATAACAACTGGTTCCCTGAAGCTAAAGGTGTCCCTGTTCCCAAGTAAAGTAAAAACAGAACTGGAACAAGTAATCCAATCCCAATGTAAATTTTTTATATCCTTTATTTATAAAGAGTTGTACAGTGCATTGAATCTTTACTATTTTTACAAAATGAAATGAAAATTTCAGAAGATATAAAAACATCCTGTGGCTCTTAATAATCATCAAATTTTGAGGCTCTCTTTCCCCCTCCTTGCTCATTGAGAGAGCCCTGTCATACAAACTCCAGCATCTCATCAATATTTCCACATAATCCTTTAGAACTTATTTCTGAGAAGGTACCATCTCTACAAATACATTCAAGGGGAAACTCCAACCAGATTGCTGGAATAATGACAATACTGTTATGACTCTACTCATCCCATCAGTAGGTTAATAAGCGGCCAAACTGAGAGGAAAATCTTCAGTTTTTTAGGGTGTGCACAAATGCAGGATTTGAATTCAAGCTCACAAAGCCACCGCATCCATTAAGGTGAGAGGCTATTCAGACAGCAGTGTTTGGGTTGGGTCTGCCCTCTTTTCTTGTAATAAAGAGTTCCAGAAGATTTCACTTCTTTGTGAAAGATAAGGGAAGTTACCAGTAATGAGAGACTCATCTGCCATAGAACTGCCATCAATGACCTTTCCATCCACTGGGAACTTTCCACCAGGAACAACTTTTATAATATCACCCCTTTGAACCAGTTCAACAGGTACTTGCTCCTCCCTGCAAAAGACACAAGTACAACAGGCAGGTTATTTATGCCATCAGCTTTCAGGTTAACTGGATCAGCTTATTCTGTGACCCAGGCAGGCTGAAGGGATTTTGATTCACAAATACACACTTGACAATAGAGTGGCCAGGTCCAAGAGTCACCACGGTGGCTTCTGTGGCTTGAAGAGACATAAGCTTAGCAAGTGCTTCTGATGTCTTACCCTAAGAAACAGAGATTAATGTTTAAAATACATTGAGATACATAAATCCTGGTATGTACTTAACACAATGAACTCTAACCAACCTTTCATATTATAGACTACACCAGAAACAGCTGACTCAAAATTCCCCCGAGCAGTTTATTCTGCTCCTATCATCAACACACAACATTTGTGTGAAGATGAGTTACCTTGGCTATGTGTTCCAGCCATCTGCCAAGCGCGATGAACACAAACAACATCGGAGGAGTGTCGAAGAAAGTGACAGGGCTTTTCTCTGCCTTTTCAATGATTGCTACTATCAGGATCACACAGGAATACAGGTAAGCAATCGTTGTGGCCAGTACGATGAGCACATCCATATTGGCTGTCTTGTGCCTCAGTGACTTGTAAGCTTGTACGTAAAAATACCATCCACCAAGGAACTGTTGGTGCAAGCAGGGACAGACTCATATTAAGATCAGTAACCAGAGAGTACATAATACTGCCCACAGCAGAACTAAAACCATGTTGTACATAAGAGAAGGCATTGCTGACCCAAGCAAATTTGATACTGGTATAACTTCGGGTCTACTAGGAAACTGATTCTATTAACATCCTCTCATTTGCACTTCCTTCCAAAAGGAAGTTCTCAAAATCAGCAAATATCACCCTTTTCCTCAGCAATGCAAAGCAAACAAGGCATAGAAAATGAAAGTATTTACCTACAGCTACCCAATTAGTTTGCAGGTATCTATTTTAATACCACCTTCTCCACTTGGAAACAATCTGATGCAACTTTGGCAGGAGTAAATACAGAATGGATAACTTGCAGAAAAGTGCCACTTTGTTCTGCATAGGAGGTACAGACAAGACTAAACCACTCAATCTTTCCATTAGCCTGTCTTTAACACATCAGATTACATAAATGGGCAATGAATAGAAAGCAAACCCCTAGGAAGTACTATGGACATACCTGAACAAAAGTGCACAGGATAAAGAAGAGAAGATTTAAAATGGATAATCCAGGAATTAGGTTCTGTTCCAGCACCTTAGATCCATGGTCTTTACCACTGGGTATTTGCATATAAATCATTATGACTACAACAGGGATACCAAACACTAGGCTGTACAAGAAAGATTTCCTCCACCTGAAAGAGAAAAACTGTAAATCCATGGGTTTTTTATATCCCACTCAGGCCCAAGTGTGCTGGCAGTGCAAGGCTGGGGTTATTAGCACTGAGCTAAGACACAGCTTTGGGATATTTGCAAAGATCCAGTATTTTGGAACAGCTTCAGTGTCTGCAACATGTTTAACTGTATACACTTCTGGCAGTTAAAAACTAAAACTAATGAAAATAATGAAAGTACTTGAACCAAATGGCAAATGGTAAAATTAAATATGTTTTACACAAGAATAATCTAATTAACTGGGAAAGAGTGTTGGAGGGAGTAGAGTTACAAGATATGATCTAGACATGTTCATTAGTGAGGGAGGAAAGAAATACTTACTGCTGTATTTCCTTTTTATGATCCAGATTATGTGCATTTGGAGCTCTTTTAGCCACAGAAGCGTGAAAGCCAATTTCCTTTTTATTGAAAGGGAAGGAAAGATAAGTTAGTTTTGATGAAGCTAACCATATGACTTAAAACACATTTAAATGACACTACTTTCAGAAGAAATGTCAGAAAAGGACACTGTTCAATGTTTAATAAATTCCAACCCCTCATTTATTTTTGCATTCTGCCAAAATGAGAGGATACTTCAGTCAGTACTCAAAATTTGGACTGCAAAGGACTTTCGGTACCTATACATGAACACAGTGTATAGATGCAGTAAGTGTACACAGTGTATAGATGCAGTAACTGTCCAAGTTCTTAGGCATGGGGAGCTCACACTGACAGGTGGAATCCTACTGCACTCCTCCTAAAGGAAAATATATGCCCTTTCACCTCCACTGGAATAATCAGGAGATATGACACAAAGGAAATTAAAATGCACAAGCCACTGGGAGCTAGACAATCTTGTGAGCAAGTCCCTAACACTACAGTTTAATAAATACAACTGAAGTTGAAAATTAAAGTGTCTAAAGTTAGTTTAAACCCAAAGGACAACAAACTGCAGGGCAAAAGATCCCAAGCAAAAATCCAGCTTTGAGTTACACTTGGGTGAGTTACTGCAGTAGAGCCATGCCTCCTGCCCAAACACCCTAAAAAGCCAAAGCACACTTGCAAGAACAATACACATAACTTCCTACCTGCATCATGAAATGCTTCTGTGGCAAAGTATGCTTTAGAGAACTACTCTGCCAGCCTGAACAGTCTACTAGTTAACATGTTAATAACTGCTGCTGCATCAGTTCTGTGGTCTAGCAGCTCTTTTCTGAGTAAATACTCTAGAGCACGGAAGGCAAACAGTCTCTGCTGTCCTCCTGACTACTCACTGCATGCACCTCATACAGTTTGATCTCTTTCCTTCTGGTGGGACAAAAAAAGAAAAAAGTTATGTCCACATCTGGGCTGTGATAACAGTAGATTTTATGATGTTTGTGATTACGGGTAAACCAGGGTTTTTTCGTTTAATATCAGGCTGTATCACAGGCAGTTTCCATTCAAAAATATGTGGGAATAGATGCAAGTATGTACAGAGATATGCAATACTTGTGGCATGAGCTGTGGCAAAACCTCTTTTACAGTCTTTGCCACTGTCAAGAGAAAGAAGTATTTTTTTTCCTGAATTAGGAACACTTCACTGAAATGACTGTGATTCTACTCACAGAATTGCAAGAAATGAATATATGACACTTTTGCCAGAGAAAGATAAAAAAGGTTCATTTGGTAGTGTGTGTTTTTAGAGTAAGAGCTGGGGAGCCTATGCATTCCTGTGGAGCACAGCAGCCTCACCACAAGAGCATAAAAACATGGCAATAACTACGGCATCTACAAAACCAGCGCAAACTCTCAAATATCAGCTGCTTTATTTCCTTCTAAATTTCACCATGTGATTGTCCATACATAAAAAATTTCCAAAGCCTACCTTGATTACTTTTATGATATCTCGAGGTCCAATAATTTCAGGATCGAACTGGATGTGAGCTTTGCTAGTCGCAAGCGCAACTGAGGCAGAGAATATGCCATTTGTTCTCATGAGCTTGGACTCAATGTTGTGAACACAAGAAGCACAAGTCATCCCTGTAATCTAAAGAAAAGACAATCTGGGGTAGTTAGCAATCCCCACATTCACCCAATATTTGTAGGTGTACTTGAGACAAGGCCTCAGCATAGTTTTATAGAGCTGTCTTAAATGATACAAAGCTGAGAACATAACTATCCAATTTATTATAAAATTATGCAGACAGCAGATATAGTCACAGCCAACTATTTGCATGGTAGCTCTCAGACATGCTATTAACTGTAAAAGTATAACTAATATGGTTCTACCAACACCTATATTAGCATTGCCAAAACCAAACTCTGCATGTGTAACTTCATCTCTCTTAAATTTTCCTGTGGCTTCAATAAGGCATGTTACCACTTTGTTATCTATTAACACAGCAGCAGACTGCTGTTCTCTGTCTTGCAGTAAGTATCTGTGAGACAATAAAAACTACTGAGGAATCCATCCTTCATATAAGTATTTTATTTACTAATTTTACTGATTTTACCCAAAGTTCCTAGCCCTCTGTGCAAAGCCCTTAACATTAGCAATACAAATTTGTTGATACATCCTCAGTTACTCAGAGTCTGTACTAAAGTGCCTTAGCAGAAAATTTCTGTTTCATTTCTGCTTGCTAAGAAAAGTCTAATCTGTACAAAGAACTATGTATTTCAGTGCTTTTGGATGGGTTCTTCCAAGACAAGTTGATTTTATCTTTTCAATTATTAAAAATATAGTGTCACCAGCTGCTGAAGTGTGAGCTGCTGAAGCCACAACTGCTCAGCAAAGCTATTTGCCAGAAAATTAGTCTTCCAGACCTGACTTTTCCAAAACAAACATGTAATTTCAAATACACATTACTTACAAGAAGCTCCACTTGCCCTTCTGTTTCTGCATTATTTTCCATGATGGTAGCTTCAAAACCCAAATTCTGGATCAGCTGTGCTATTTCAAGAGGCTGTATGAGTTCTGGCTTGTATTTTATCTCTGCTTTACCTGCCATCAGTGCTACCAACACTGAAACAATTCCTGCAGTGACAATAACAAAAAAATTAGATAATGGAGCTCCTCTGAGGGAAAGAAAAATAAAATATTACAAGTGACTGTCAGTTAAGATTATAACAACTCAGATATTATAAGTCTAATGATTTCTCTCTGCCTCCTTCTAGTGTTGTTCCCTAGTCACAACAGCAAGTTTTTACAGAAACCCAGCCACACTGAGTTTCCCTTCAGCAATGAGAGGAATTGCAAGATTTACACATGGAAGGAGGTGAATTTTGCTGTAATCTAATGAGATTAAAAGGATGTTTGGAAGCAATCTTTACATCCACTGCTTCAAGATCTACCCTAGACTTATGGTTTGTAACAAGCCCTGCAGCATCCTTTTATTTTCCTGTTCTTCACCCCTCTTTATTTTTTTTAATAACTAAAAAAGCCCAAAGAAATCTACATTTAGAATTGAAAATCAAAACATAAAGATTCACAAGGCAAAAATTTGTGTTTGAAGAGTTAGTGCTTTTTTTAATTTCTAAATCAAGGCAGTGAGACCACGGAGACTGGCGAGAGAATAATCAATAAGCAAAACCTCCCAAAGGCATGCTGACACAAATGAAATCAGACATTGCTAAGCTCATCTGTTAATCTTCTACATGGCCAGAAGAAAGCAACCCCAGCCTGCAGACTTCTAGACCAGTAAACACCACTGTGCCTAAGCTTACTCTGGCAGTGGAACCATACATTTGTTTGCCCCTGCTTGTGCAAATATACCCAAGCATTCCTGGGCTCTAAAGGGCTCTGGGGGAGATAGACTGCTTTGTAAACCAACAAGGCCCTGAAAACTAAATGACAATTACTTCTCTGTTCTTGTCTTCAGACTTATTTGAATTTTTAACCTGTTAGAAATATGTTCATCATATTTGTCCACCAGTGCAATAGGACAGCTAAACACTGACATAGTTATGTTAGCTCTAAGAAAGAGCATTAACTCTATTTAACTTCCAGATGTTGTATGCCAGCCTCTTCCTTTAATCTCATAAAATATATTTTCCATCCCATCATCCCTTATTATTAGATTCACTATAGGAATCTTAAATTTATTACCATCTTCTTTCTGCAGATTTCTTTCAATGGTAGACACACACGATGCACAGGTCATGCCGGTGATTTGCAAAACACACTTCTCCTCTGTGGCTCCACTGAGATGGTTTGACCCATCAGGATGAGGACTGTCTGCAAGAGCATCCAAGGCATCACCTTGGCGAGGAGGTTTTGGAGCTCGAGGCTGCACAGCAGCTTTGCTGGCATCAGGCTGGCACCTGTGCTCTCCAGCAGAGGTATCTTGAATAAATGCACAATACACTGAACTATTTACAGTAATTGGATGATGCAAAAGTACAAACAAGTCACATTTATCAACCACACAAGCCCTCGTAGTTGTTTAGAAGGTGACACAATAACCTTGGTCTTTCCTTATATGGAAATAATATAAGTTGATACTATGCTTATAAAAATACATATCAGCCAGCACTACTTGCATGACCATCTAACTCTATAGAACTGGCTTTCCACATGCAGATGGCAAATGATTCCCTCCAATTTCAACGCCTACAGCTTGCAGCTACCTCCACTTGATAAAGATATATTGTTGTCTGGAGGGTCATTATCCAGCACAGAGAATGTAGTCCAGTCATACCTATTCTGTCACTGTTGCCATCTATGCAGCACTCATATCACTTCATCTCAAACAAAGAAAACAACAAGTTTCTCAACAGATTTCTCTTTATGGCACACCAAAATGTGAGGTTCTCAGACCCCGAGAACTAACTATGGCACTAACTCCGGAGCTCTTGGCTCCTATTCTGAGCTCTTGGCTTTTACTTGCTAAGTTAAGATGCAAGCTCGGACCACCAGTCCTTAACCTATTAGAATTTTAGTTCACACTGCAAGTACTGCAGAATGAGTATTGGAAGCACCCCAGAGACTTGAACATGAACAGGCCTCTTGCAAGCATTTTTATTCTTTGCCAGATATTGAACAGATACACAACAGCTCCAGCTGTGTTCACAAACTACCCTCCTTGGGCAGAGGTTTGTGTAAAGGAGCAGGAGTTGCTTCTGAACATGTTAAACATATGGAGGTCCCTTCTTTTCCAGATGGAGTGGAAGGTCTCCTACCAACAAATCATAAGCCAAACAAATTATAATTAAACACCACATACAGCCCCCTCCTCATTTGTAGTAGTCACACAGATTCAGAGGGATTGGACCCGTGAGAGAAATTAACAGGATGTGTTTTTTGGTAATCAAACTATTTAATTTCAAGGAAACTACATCAGCACTTCAAAGCAAATATGTTTAGTTGAAGCAGGTAAAAATTGCCACATTCGAAATTTGCGAGAGAGGAGACTGTGCACCAAAACAACTTTTTAAACCTTGAGCACATGTACAAAATACACTGCTGCAGCTGACATGTAAAAGCAGCTGTTCCCACCAAAGAGTACCTGCATTTTGCCACTTACCCTTGCTTAAAGCAAGGTTTAGTGAAGCAAGGCAGGTAAAAATACTCAAGAAATAAAGGTCAAAGGCTAAAGACACTAAAAAGGGATTTTATCTAGGTAAAAAATTGTTTGAAATGAAAGATATTTCATTAAGTTTGTGCGTTTTAGCATTCTAGAATGTAAATGCAAACATTTGGTTTGATAGATCTACTTATAGCAGCCTGTAGACACAGGAGGAAACCTACTTCAGGGGGGATGAGCTATTTGAAAGGCCTTGTACCCCAGATCTTTTGGCTTCATTATGTGACTCAGGCCTTACACCCACTGCTGCAGTTACTAAGGGCTGAAACAAGGTACTTTTCAGCTGAAACCTCTCTCCCTTGCTAAGTGAGGTGGGATCAGGCCAGGCATCCAGAAGAGACAATGGCAATGTGATGCTTTAAGAGTTTTTATGCAGACATTGCATGACCCACCTTGACACATGACCCACAGAAGAAAAATCACTGTTACCTGTCAGCACAGAGGCATCAAATCCCATGTCTTCTATGGCAGCTCTTAACTCTTCTGCACTAGTGACAGCTGGATTATAGTGTATGGTCCCAGTACTGCCAGCTAGAGAAACTGCTACACGCTGCACTCCTTGTCTCTGTGACACAGCCCCTTCTATGGACTGTGCACAAGAATTGCAGGTCATGCCACCAATCTTAATAACAGCAGTGTTTGTCATGCCTTTTGATGGCTGTCTGATGACATTGTATGTGAAAGCACCTGAGGGAGATGCTGCTTTATTTGCTTCTGAACCATTAAGGAGGCTCACTTTAAAGTTTCCAGGTGGAAGGGCTTCAATAGCCTGCTGCAAAGCTGACAGAGTGATTAAATCTGGGCTGTACTCTACCACAGCACATTTATGCTCCAAAGACACTTTAATACTTTTTATGCCAGGAAGATCTGATATATTTCCTTCGATGTTTCTGACACAGGACTTGCAGTGCATGCCCTCTATCTGTAGAGTCACTGTTGCAGTGTTACCCAACTCGGTGACCAGCAGATCCAGCCCATCACTCTCAAGACTTGCTGGTGTCTCCCTGGATTTTGCATTCTGCAGGAGCTGGAGATCAAGGGCACCCAGCTTCAAAGGGGCTGATTTACTTTTAATGGTGCAGTCATACCCCATGTCACTGATGTGTCTCTTGAGGTCATCAGGCTGAATGATGTAAGGATGGTAAGCAATAATTGCTTCTTGGTTATCAAGTGACACCTTGATTTTTGCTACACCGTGCATTTTCTTAATCTTTCCTTCAATGGTGGTGACACAGGACTGGCACGTCATGCCTTCTACCCGAAGCTTAACCACTGCTTCTTTCAAGCTTGGCAAATTTACAGTTGCTGCTGTCGACTTCTCTTCTGCTATGCTGGCATCAAAGCCCATATCCAGAATTTCCTGGCAAATTTGTTCAGGGTTTATTTCCGACTGCAGATACTTGATAACGGCATTGTTCTGTTCTAGGGAGATTTTAATTCTCAAAATGCCCTTCACCTTGGAAATTCGGCCTTCTATCGACTGCACACATGACTGGCAAGTCATTCCCACAATGTTGACTACCACAGTATGCTCTTGGGAAGGTGGAGAGGGCACGGATTCAGAGCTCTCCTCATAGCCCATGTTGTCAAAAGCAAAATTATGTTTCATTGTAGGCTTCAGCTCACAACCAGGAGGAGAATCAATGTTGGACAAAGCCTAAGGAGAAAGAGGAAACGTAAAAATAAATGCATGTATCTTCAGCCCATAAAAGCAACAACAGTCTCCATATGCTTTCAAACACATACTAGAAGTGCTCTCAAGGTAGTCTATATGGCCAAAACCCTTTACAACATTATTTTACACTTTGAATATATTACCAGTGAGTTATGTGCATGATGATGAATCAGGCTTCTGACAATCACTTGAGCTGCAATTTAGAAAATACTGACTAGGGATATAAAAGCAGAATTGACTCAATATTCCTACCTCAACCAAGTAATTTAGAACTTCAGCTCTCTGCAGCCACAGGAGACTTTCATCACACAGCCTGAGCTGCCCTTCAGAGCACACTGTCACTGGCACAGTGGGTCACAGTAGAGAGTGTCCTGACTCCTCTCCAAAAAGGTCATAAACTGGCCCAGTTTGGCCAACCTGTTACTTCCCAGGAGGAGTTCAAACCAAACCAAAGAAAACCAAAATGCCCAGGAAAACAGAATCATGACTTTTCCAAAAGCCTGAAATGAGTTGGTGCAGGGCAGGTCAGCTGCATGACATTTGAGGAGCTATATGCACACACAAAGGCCTGGGCTCTCTGCATTTAATATATAATCCTTTTAGCTTGTAATCTGTATCTAACAAAGACCTTGAAAGACAGAACTGTAAGCAGATATTTTCATTATGGCTCAATTTTATTTACCTACTTGTGAGGCACCTAAGACTATAAATTGTGCTACAGTAACTCACTGATTTGATCCAACGCTGATTCTCAGGATGGCCAGTACTGAAATAGGCCAGCCAGAAATGAACTATGTCTCAGTCAGATCATGGGCTCTGCAATATTGGAACTCTACAGCTGAATGCACTCGATTCAATTGAAAATGAAATATTTTTTTTTAAAGTGCCAATGCTCCTCACAGAACAAGTATTGAGAGCACAGACTGTTTCAAATTAATGGAACCATGAGATGAGAAAGACTGAAAAGGGCAGGGACAAGTCCTAGATTGACAGATTTCATGGAAAGAAAATGAAAATTCATGTCCATGATTTAAGGCAACTTGAAATCCTAAAGATCTAGACAAAAGCTACTAGGATAAATCTATTCACTTGTCTGCAAAGCCTTGGGCTCTCTGACATTCAATGAAACACCTGATGCTGGGCATTACTGCAGGAAGAAGGGCCCACTGGATCAGGTTCAGTACTGCAGATCCTGTTCCTATGACCCACAAGAAAACTCCCTTCTCAATACCACAGCACGGATGAGAAGCATTTAGGCTGCTTAGTAACACTAGACTGCATCCAGTTCATTTGATGCAGTATTCAAAATTCATTAACTTGATTTTGTTTCACGCTTAAACAGCTTGGAAATAACGAGGTCTGGGGTGACAACCAAAACAGCAAAAATTTAAGATGAGAAATTTGCTTTCAGCCTTTTCTGTACTGTATTTGTTAGAACAGGAGGAGGAATGAGCAAGTTCAACTCTTCAAGATTATGGTGCAGCCCCTCAACTCTCCTTACAGCAAACTCTCCCTCCTGCTCCCCCTCTTCTGCTTGGCCTCATGGCTGCACTCCAAGGATGCTGGAGAAGAGTCAGAAGAATATTATAGTCCCAGCATCCCCCTTTTGTCTCCTCCTCCCACAGGCCTGGCAGCACCCAGGACACTGCTCTCCTTGCACTTCCCATAAATTAGTGAAATCCCCAACATACCTGAAAATGTGCCACAAGCACCTCCTTTCACAAAGCATTAACAGTTAATAGTTAATCCAACTTCCCTGCGAAGGTGGTGCCCTTTTTAAGCACCACACAAAGACAGCTAAGACACACCCCATTCTTGTGTCCTATTGTTGTGACTTCCCACAATTTGCAATAATAATCTGGCTTTATGTATGGGAAAAGCCCCATCTGAAAACAGTCTCCCAGCCACTACATTTCAAATGCAGCCGAAACTCAAACTCACATTTATTGCAAATTCTGCCTTAAGAAGTATTATGTGGATACTGTCCATGATCCCCTCTTCCCTGTCCCCAGTTCCCCAAGGACACTGCCAGCATTTATCAAAAACACCTGGTGAGATCTGTGTGACAGTTAGAGAAGCTCACCCTGTGCATGCTCTTGGGATCACAGCACAAAGGTATTTTGCCTTCTGCATCCTTTGGTGAAACAGAGCACGAGTGGAGGAGACAAGCATCTCTGCTTCACTGCCTGTCTGGCCACCATTTGCAGGTGAAACTCAGGAACCATCACAGCCTTATGTCCTCCACTGTGTTCCCTCCACCCCCACACTCACTCACTGTCTCACTTTTCTAGGTACCCCATGACATAAAAGCAACTCAAATCAATCATGTAAAAAGATTAGAGGGTATTTCTCGTTATTGAGGCTTTTGAAAAACATGAAAGCAAGGACTGATTCCACTATTTCAATGCATTGTAAGCCACAGAAACTTCAAAACTTGGCCACTGCTTTTTGTTCTGCATAAAAAGCTATCCCAACATTCAGAAGAATTGGAAGAAATTCTTTGCTTGCTACTTGTCAAAACCAGATCCAAGGATTCTGTAGGAGAAATATCCTTGCACACAAATTTTTAAAGGACAAGGAAAAAACAGAGAGGGGAAATGGATATAAGAAAACAGAAAAGTTTCTTTCCCTTAAAAAAACCCAAAACCACACAAGTGCCAAAACACTGAAGAATCTCCCCACAAAACAAATCAATATGCACAGGTACAAATTAAGTATTTACAAAGCCTTTAGTATTGTTTTTAACAGCTTTAAAAAAAAACCAAAAACTGAATAGGCAGAAATATTTTCATGTGTGTATTTGCAAGAAGGGTGTTTCTACATCAGACAAGAGGAAAACAGCAGATTCATATAAGGACACAAAGATGAGGCATAGAGAAATGTGTCCATAGTTTTCCTCAGGCCCATGCTGGGTCTAAGAAAAGGGTTTCCTGATACCAGCTAACACCTACACATAAAATGGCATCTATGAGGCTGTGTCATAATTCAGAGACACTATCTGCAAGAGGACCAGAGAAGAAATCAAAAATGCTCAAAAACATGCTTGGATGTCTCAGGAATTGCCCCTTCTGCTTTTTTCTGCCCAGAGAGAAATATGAACAAAATAATGGTACATCCAGAAGGGAATGTGTAAAAGAACTGGCTCAAGTTACTCTTCTGTCTTTCACACCAAAGAAAAATGGCTCACTTTTAAGGGCAGGTTTACACCAAGTCTGTTTGCTCTACCAGTCTCATGTATGTTTTTACAGGATGTATGTGAAGAATATGCAAATAATTATACATGAAGTATTGACAATTCTTTCCCTCCTTTGTTCTGCATGTAAAAGTTGGAACTGAAAGTGCACAGCAGAGCGAGTCTCTACTCTGAAAGCTAAGAATCCTGGCACAAAGATGTTATGAAGCTCACATGAACAAAAAATTGAAGAAATTTGAGAAATCATTGACACAGAATCAGTAGTAGATGGAGAGAGTTTTAAAGAAAGCACCAGAACTGGTTAGAAAACACTTGCATCTACAGGAGAAGCTCTGAACCAGGCCCAAGATGAGTAGCAAAAGTGCAGGAGTGTGGCATCTAAAGCCCAAGTCCCAGTAGGAGGATTTCAAAGCAAGAAACAAGGCATGAAGAACAGCCCTTGATGTCCCAAACAGGAGCTGCAGCACTCATGCCTGTCCTGGGGCAAAGCACAGCTTGGGAACAGCTGCAAAAGGCAAAGACTCATGCTCCCCTTTCTGATTACCTCCAGCCAGCAGGAAGATCATCCCACAGGAACATGCCCATGGGCTGGACTAACTTTTTGTGAAAGCATGGAGGACGAACAGGGCAGGGAGATGCTGCTGGATTGGAAGCACCAAGTCTTGAGCCCTGGTTTGGCACAGAGATCTTGGTATCATAGGATTCAGTTCATGGCAGGTCCATTTGGGGAAGGTCTGTATGGCTGGTAGGGCAAACCCACCCCATTGAGTGATGCCCTTAGAGGCCTAGCATCATGCTGACCCACAGTCCCCCAAAACAGGCTCTTTCTTTTGGATATTCCTATTCAAATATGCAAAGGCTGAGAGTTCAAGCAGTGAAGGGATACGTAATAAATCTGACAAAAACAGCTGAACTCAGAAAAAAAACCCCTAAAGACAAGGAAACCCCAGCACTGGGTGAGACCATCACACATGCACACATGGTGACCCATGTCTTGAGAATGGATGCAACACCATGGCTGTGAATTCAACAAGGTTTGTACCTTCCTTGGCTTCACAGCCCAGCCACCAGCCACCCCTGTCCAAGTCCCCATGCTGCCTCCATTGGTGTGTTCCATGGTCACCTCATGAGGTGGCCTGTCACCAGGAGAGCCATCCCTCTACACGTTTCCCCTTCCCAAGAGGAGCAGCCACCTCCAAAATGGCAGTATAACACTCATGGCCTCTGCAGCACAAGGCTGAGGTTGTGACAGGTGCACTCCAGAGCTCCCAGAGCATCACCCACACCAAGATCCAGCACAGCACCTCTCCTCTCTGTTCATCCAGCAAGGCTCTCCCCCCTGGGCTGGCACTGCTCTCCTGCCCTCCATTGCCTGGCCTGCAGGCATGGCAACTTTCACATCCTACAACTCAGCACCAGACTCCTCAAAGGGATTCCAGGCAATTAGCTGTGGAGGAGATGGGGCCCAGCCCACTCAGCATGCTCATCCCTGCGTGCTCATCCACGAATGCTGGAGATCACTGAACCTCTCATCCATTATGTCCTGAAGTTTTGGGCTGCTCTTTTCCCTGTACCTCTGGGGGCTGAAATCAGTTATTGCCCTCTTACCTTTGAGCGCACCACTGCTGAAGAATAATCTTATCTGACCTTCCCTACTTCCTTCTTTCACAGCACCTGATTCATGGCTTTGTATTCAAGTGCCAGCAGCACACAACTGAAAAGCCACACACTAATAATTAAACACTTCAGATGTTTCCCAGTTCATTTTAGGCAGACAGTGAACAACAAAATGAGGGCAGAGCAGCCACAAAAACATCAAAGGTCACGAGTCTCCAATTTCATGCCTGTAACAGCAGAACTCTGGCACACAGAGTAGCCAGAAATTCAATCCTCATCCTCCTCAACATTTTTCAGTGCATCTTGTTAGAGCATATTGTTTAAATGTATTAAATCATAACTGGTTGTTCTTCCTTCCCTTGTCTCCCAAACTAAGATTAACAAATGTCAGCAGCTACTATATTCAGTAACTACTTACAACACAGTTTGTTATTTTTCAAATAGTTTCTGAGTCTTAAACAAGGAAAAAAAAACCTTCTAAACCTGAATATCAAGATTCAAAGAGAATATTACTACAAAGCAGCCTTTATGAGGCTTCTGTTTCCAAAATACTAAGTTAATAATACTAATGCTTCTGCCAAGGGACTGCTATTCCCCACCTGGGATCAGGTTTCTCTAACAGTACAGATGATAGGGAAAGATTTAGGCAGTCGCAGCCACTCTTAGTGAAATGACACCTACACTGTAGTCAATAAAACTCAGAGATCTTAGCAGGCACTTTTAAATTAAAGGGAGCTGTGTAAACCAAGTTTGGTTTATGTGAAAGGGGAAAGGTTTGCTGTAAATGAAACATTTCTAATTTAGAATTAAGATAGGGCAAACCTCTTTGTGATGTCCTTCACAGCATCAGTACAAGCAACATATATATCCCAGTGAACTGAATACAGAGAAGAGATCCTTTGGTAGAACAAAGTCATTTATGTAATGATTATTTCTAGCAGACATTTATAATGCAAGAAGTAACTGGAGGCAGAAAAAACCTTCAGGTATATTTGGTCCCTTCTGGCTGTTATTTCATTCCAGTCTGACACTATTTGAGCTATTCTAAGCATATGTATTTTCAAAGAACATGAAAACACAGAATCACAGAACATTCTGAATTGGAAGGGACCCACAAGGATCATCAAGTCAAATTCTTCAGCAAATGACTCATGGAGGAAGCAAACCTGCAACCTTGGCATTATTATGCTCCAACCAGCTGAGCTTTGTTCTGAGAGTTTCTTTTCCTTAAATATTCTCAATATTCACTGATCCAAACTACATTACTGCTGTATACATACATTTTAGACAGCAAAACTCTTTTAAAATAATAAACCTCATCATGTTTCTATCAGTATTGATCTTTCTGTCTCTTCACCACAGCACTTAATCTCCAAAAAACCACAGTTATATACAACACTGAATTTAAAACTAAAAAAATTGCACAGATATCTTTATAAAGAAATTCACTAGCACCCACTTAGTAGATATAAATAAACTTCTTACCTACAACAAGGACCTTTTAATGTTCCTGCAATTTCTGTTATTCCAAACTAGTAAGAGCTTCTGAGAAACTACTGGAGCAATTGGAGTTCAAAAGGAGAAGTACTATTATGTCTCCTTCCTAAGAATCACCACTCTGTATTATTAGAGGTGGAGCTGAAACAATGCTCATTAGCTTCTACAGTATAAGTCATCATTAACATCTAGTTTCAAAGATTATTTTTCAGAGGATCCCCAGAGGACTTTGCATTTGTACAGCTTGTTATGGGGCTGGCATCCATGCTGGGGATTGAGACAATTTAGATAAAGAAGGTCTAACCTCCTTTAATATACAACTCATATCCAACATGCTTTGTTTTAAACTCACCAGGTCAAAAACACCCTTTCCCTCTCAATATGCACCCACACCCCCGCACACACCAGCCCTCACTGACCTGTCTTTCAACTGTACTGACTTCTGTCTTTCCCATGGAGTAACTCTGCAAAAGTTTCTCTTCTTTCTGCAAGTTACTTCTTGCTTTTACCGGCGATGCTGTCTTGGACTTTTCACCAATAATCAGTAGTTCAGGCACATCACGAGCTGCCTGCTGCTTGCGAATAGACACCAGGGATATGTTTTTGTCGTTTAAAGTAGCTAAGTAGGACAGTTCCCTTTTCATTTTATTGTCCAGCTTTCTCTCCATTATTTTTCTGGACTTTAAATACTGCAACGCTAAACAAAAGTTTTACGAGAGCAGTTATTTGTCGTTCCACAAGCCACGCTTCTTTCAGCTACATTTACAACAGCTTGAAGAGTTCCGCCAGCTAATCCATGTGCTTATTAGGCATTCACCACAAAATCCCAGATGGCACCTGTGATCCTTATGTAGGCTGCCTGCTGCACTCAGCTACCTGCTCTCCCTGCCAGTTCAAACGTTTCCCACCAATTGCATCCCTCGTGCTCTCCAAGCTGCGTTGGGCACTGCTGATCTCTGCGCACGGCGTTGCAGCAGGCTCAGCCAAGGCTGCCTTTCACAAGCTGCTCAAACATGACCTGTGTGCAGCAGCCAGCACACAACCAGCCCACACAGACAGGCATTAGCTCCCTGTGGCCATGTGCACAATCCCAGCTCCTACACAGGGAAAATGCTGCTCCATGTTCTCCTTCTATGAAATACCGGGGGCTTCTTGGATAAAATGAAGTCCCTTCTAACGCTGAAAACATGCCCACAATTACCTAATTAGATAAGGCTCCTACACCAAAGGTCTTTCACTCATTCAGGGCACAAAAACATTCATTCTTTGTTTCAAGAGAGAAAACAAAAGGGCGACTACAATACTTACACTCTCTAAAATGTGCCTCTTCACCATCAGCAAGCTTTACTAAAAACCAATGAACCAAACAAAACTAAATGAGCAATTAGTGCCAGAAAGACAAGAAATAAAATATATTCTCCTTAAATTCCCTGAGCAACAACAGGAACATCTAATTTAGCCAGACACATGACAGGTACCACCACTAGAAGTGCCTTGAGCCAAGCCTGAATATATTTCTCTGGGGCTTCCCATAGCAAATTCACAGCACTATGCTAATGCAGTAAGTTACCAACTCCACAGTAGTGCAGTCCCCTTCTGAAGGCACTGCTGAACAGGGCCATGCATATATGCATTTACAAAAATTATAAAATTTATAAAATATAACAATGTATTTATTCATTCATTTATTTATTTATTTATTAGCAATTTTCACCCTCTCTGCCTGTGCAATAACATCACTGCACATGCAAGCCTTAAAATAATTGTTTTAAATTTAATCAGAATCTCTTGGACTTGTTGGAAAAAGTAACAAATTTGCCCCTATGCAGAGGTTAGCACACAAGATCAAAACCTCAGCATATCTTTGTCACATCACGAAAATCTGAGGGATAAATGACCTGAGCAATAAATGACTCCACCTGACAAAAGAATTAGTATACTATTTATAATTTCTATAATGTGCCTCTTTACCATCAGCTAGCTTTACCAAAAACCAATGACAGGACAAATTCAGATTCTTCTTATTTCCAAAGGCAGAAGTACACCCTTCACACCCCTGTCACATAGAAAGTGGTCCAGAAAGCCACCATGCAGGACACTGGCATCCTAGCTTGTCTCTCTGCCATAACTTCCCCACAACTATGGATCCTCCATTCTTGGAAAAAAAAGGTCTTCTGCCAGAGAAGCAAAACTCCAAATACTGCTGCAGCACTATTCTCTATCATTGTCTTAATATAAAAATCAGTGATAATATTAAACTTTTTTAAGGGCTATTTGGAAAGCATTTTGAGAAACAGCCCTTCTAAAGAGAACTACTACAAAGGTTAAAGTGCCTCTGTTTGTTCTGCATTTATCAAACCAATTAGAGACACATCTGACTTCAGTTCAAACACTTTACTGAAAAAGAAAATTGTACTAAAGGTGGAATAATTTCAGGAATTACTGATTTTGAAATGAGCCATTGAAAATCATACAATTTGACTTAGGTGAAAAATTTCAATACAACATGTTTAAAAATCAAAACTAAGTCTACATACTAAATACATATATAAAGTTAAAAACCAATATTCATCCTTCTAAAACAAAACAGGCCTCTCATCCCAAATCAAAGGTATTCAGAAATTCAGCTCTGGGTTCTAATTCCAAATAATGACAATTTCAAAGTCTTGATTTTCTAAGGGAACAGGAATTCCAGTTTCTTCAATAAAGCTTATCTTTGATCCACTTATCTGTGACAGTATTGTTGCTATTAAAAATATTCCAAACCCTACTGAGCACGTTTCTGCAGGTAACTAATATTGAAAAAAATCCTGTGATGAAAACAACTGTAAAAACAACTTAGGGTTTGGTTTTTTTCTTCATTTCAGGTTAACCAGCAAAGCTCAGCTTAGACTGACAGAATAAGAAGATGTTGAATAAGCATCTCCTCTCCAGTTCCCCTCAATCACTTTTGTTTCCCCCCATAACTTCTGAGCAGCCCTAAGATAAAAATCTGTTTGTTTCTAACAGCAGTGGAGAGAAATTCTTGCTTAGTGCTCCACAGTCCTTTGCCTTCAGCAGAGTCCTGAATACTGATTTGGAGATAGAGAAGAAACACATGAAGTTGTGCTTTGAGCACATTCTGTTTAGATATTTATCCATATTAAAAAGAAGGATTTGGCTGGGGAAAAAATAAAGCTTAATATAGTTCTTCAGACAAAAGGGACATAAGATATATTTTAACCACTTTAAGTGCCTAGTTTAGGTGTGGGCTGGAGCAGAGCAGTGGCAAAAGAAACCTGTGCAGCTGACAGTCTCAAACAGTTCTTGGAGAAGAGGCACCACTCACAAAGCAGAAACCACTGAGAATCTTTTAAAGATAAGTAATTCCTATTTACATTAATAGATGAGACTGAAAGCTCAGAGGTTCTGCCCTACCTCAATTACTGCACAACTCTCTTTTTGCTCAGGAGACATTACAGGAAGGGATCCAGTACTGGCACCTCAAGGCTGGCAACATCTGCCAGGAAGTGAGGAAGATGCTTGGAATTAACCTCTGTGATTGTCTGCTGCTGCTGCACTCCAACAGACTGCTACTGGTTTCCAAATTATTTTCTCCATTCTACCTCAATCAATTGCCCCTTTAGAGTCTAAGCTAATTGTGTCAGCAGCAGACTGAGGGTGAGCGTTTTACTTAAGGCTGAAATAGGACAGGCAATATTGCCCTTCTCATTTGATAACAGTACCACTCTGGTTTAAGGCAGAATTTTGCAGAGCTTAGGATTTTCACCAGGAGGAAACATCCTGCCTTGGTAATATGAAATTCAGATGGCAAACAGAAAACATGCCTGCTGCCTTTGCAGTGTTCTGCTAGTGTCTGGCAACGGTTGCATTTTCATGTCAGAAAACACAGGAAATTCCAAGAAAATCAAATCCCTTTGATTTAAAGGCTCAAAGCTGATCAAACATGGGTTTTCCCCTTCATATTACCTGCATTATCAGACTACGTGATAAACACAAAAGAACAATGTGTTCTCATATAAATTTTGTTTCCCAGGTGGTGCATTCATCCTTGGCTTTATAGGATATCCTGGCCTGTGTCTAATCCCTCTTCCACGACCAAAGAAAGCATCTTAAATCATCTTAACAATGCCTTGAAAGATGAGATGCTTGGGTTGAAGGAAAAAAATGGGGACTAGGAGGTTAGAGGGTCATATTTCTTTAATCTGTGTAGGGAAAAAGAATGAAAAACAAAGTTCAGTGAGAAGGAGCACAAGTGCTGGCTATAGTTAACCCGGAACAAAGTGCTGTACCCCTTAGGAGTAGAAACACTGAAGAAGCTTGATATATCACTCTAAGAGAGGCATGAAACAAAGGGTGAAGCAGGACAGAGGTGTTGTGGCCATGCCCTGTTTAAGTCAGTGCAGCTAACATGAACTAAGCCACAGGAATGACCCAGCTGGTGAGCAAAAGCTGACCTTTGCTTCACTAACTCAAAATACATACTACTTTTCATGCCCCTGTACATGCTAACAGACTAAAACCTGTACATGCTTTAGATGTATGACTGTAGTCTCTCAAACTACACTTAAACATGCAATGACATCAACTTTAACTTTTCCCTTTTTCCCCTCCCTCAAAAAAAACAATAAAGATATAGCTTAAGTGGAGCAGGAGGCTAAAGGAGACTCCACCTTTGTGAATGCCTAAGAAGCAGGACTTGAACACTCAGCTATACTGAGTGTTCTTTGGGAAATTTAAAAAACAATCTTGTATTTGTTACCATACTTTAGCCCTATAGAGCCACCTTGCAATTTAATGTCATCACCAGCTGTATTATTCATATTTTGTGTATTCACACATTCTGTGTATACATATTTTGTGCATTCTCAGATGGTGTATTTATCAACAGCAATCCAGTACCAATCTGCATTTCTTTGCTCAATAAATTACACTATCTTGTACTTGGCCATGAGAGTTACTGAATGCCACCAGACTTCAGATCTGGCTGCAAAAGCTCATTGGGCACAACCAGACTTAGGTGAATTGCACTGTTTGTGCATCTGTAACTGTGATGCTTCTTACTGAGCACACCTGGACTTGCAGTGCCACACTGGCTCTGCATTTCTGATGCTTAGAGCTGAATTGACTATCACTCAGCTGTCCCAAGTCCCTGTGATACCTGAGATGCAGCTGGACCAAAAGTGGGGTTATTTTGTGCCAAATCCTCTTCCCCTTTATGCAACAGAAAAGTTAGTCTTACTCTTAAGGCAACAATCCATCAGACAGACAACAGGAATCAATTCAGTTATGTGCACTTCATGTCAGTGCAAGGAGGGGTGTATTGGTATTGATTTGTCACCCTAGAAATCCAGTCTGCCTTTGAATGTTAATAATTTTCCTACTCTCCTCTTCAGACATAATTTTAAACCAGCAAAATACAATCACAGAATCATCAGCAAAATGCAACGAGGTATACAAACAATGATATGAGGCTAAACCACAAGCCATGTCATATATGACACTATTTTGAGTTATTCCTAATTTGTCTTCAGGGTACAGACAGCTAAAAAATTTAGATTCCTCCCCCCTTTCTCAGTTTTAGCAGAGTTACATTATATTTGGTTTTAACACATTCAATGCAACTGCAGGAAATGGCGCATTGAGTTAAAAAAAAAAAAAAAAAAAAAAAAAAAAGGCGAGGTGAGGGGAGTAAAATACTGCAAACCTCATAGTAATGTCACAAACAACAGTACTGGCAACTCACCAGGTATCAAAAATTGTTTAAACACTGCTCGAGAGTGAATCTGGGAAACATCCAGCCCTGGTGTGAAACAACTATTTCTCCTCTGTCAGGGCCCTCAAAAGTGAAGTAGTTAGTGAAGGTATTTACTTTTTCTTCAAACAAATCCCTCTGCTTGCTCCACATTCCTTTTTCAGTCGTACTATGCAACTCAAGCCTCCCATTTTCCCCATGGATCAATCAGTTGCACCTAAAAGTTCAGTGGAAGCTCAGTCATAATCATGGTACAGAATTATGTCCTTTATTCTCCTAACTGATATACTTCTTACTGAACACAAAGAAAAAGGCCATACTACATTTTTATTGAAGAAGCAACAAATCTCTCTCTTACCTGCATTTACAACTACTTTTGAGCCACAAAATCAGAAAGAACTCTTTGGCCACAGTCATAAGAAAACTGACAGCAACCAGATACACAAGTGTTTCTATAACATACAAGGTGTAGATATTTCTTTTAAAAGATGAAGAAGCACAATCATTATTTTTTACATTATACAGAAAAAAAAGGGAACTACAGAAATCTGAAATGAAAGGAAACAAATTCCTACCTGCTATGATTAAAATTGCTTAAGAGTTGATGACCCAATTTCAAATCAAATCAGCTCAGACTTTGGCTTCAGTTTTTCAGGAAGCAGACTCAATCTTCTCCAAATATTTATAAAAGGTTTGTTTGCTCGAAACCAGCAAAACTCAATGAAGTACCTTGCTTGTAACACAGCCCCAAAACATGTACTGATCCTTTTCATTCCACAGCTTTTTGTATGATCAAAAATTGTGTGGACTTGGTACTTTGTCTGCTTTTAAATGTGCTGGTTTCAGTATAATAATTTCTGTTATCTGTTTATACTGCAGAAATTTGTTTTCAAGGAACCACGAGGCTGATCTTATTATCACACAAAAAGGCACACCTTTTGGGTCAAGGTTTAAGTGCAAAGAACAATTGCAATCTGCGTGAATTAATTTGAATCAGGATTTCCACTACTGCTTATGCACCAAGCAGTTTAAGAAGGCTGGCAGAACTTGTCAGGTAGTGCCACAACAAACCCAGTATTTTTACTTCTGCATTTCCAACTTAATTTGCTTGATTTGCTGATGCTCAAATCTGGTTTTGTCTCGCATAGTTTGTGCAAAAGCTTTTTAGAATTCCATGTAGAGAAAAGGGGTCTGCAGTTTACCCATTTTAACTGCAATATTTAAAATACAACTTGAGAACGAGTAACAGAAAAGGCTATTACTTGTGAACTAGTATTTGCTGTCCACATTTAGAAATAAAAAATAATTAGTATTACTTCTTAAAATTTGTAAATTTCTCAGTGTTTGTTGTAGCATTTAAGAAACACCTCCTACACTTAGTTTGATTATATGAAGTAAAACGTCTCTGAATTGTGATTCAAGTAAATATGAGAACTGATTTTTTAAATTATTGTTTTTTTCCCAAAGTAAGCAGCCATTCACCCTGTAGCAGGCAAACTATGATAAGGCACCTGGGACTACATAAACAGCATAAAGCACATCATACTTGTAAAGTATACCCAAAAAGAAAAAGAAAAACAAAAGCAAAAAAAATGCAAACCAACAACACCCACCTCCCCCCTGAAACTCTGATAACTCTGATTTAAGCTTGTATTTCAGGTTCTATGGCCAGTAAGCTGCTCAGCCTCTGAATTCAAGAAAAAAAAGGCAAAGCAGTATCTTGTGTTTGCATTACAGATGCCACATCTAAAATACAAACATACTGTGTTTGTTAGGGCAGATATGTAAAGGCAAGACCAAATTTAGTTTCTCTTAACAATGATTTCTGTCTATTTCAGACTGGCAGGAGCCGCCTACATACACACACAGAGGAGTTTCCAGAAACTCCCAAATCCCTAAGTAAGCCTGAAAGCTGCACTCCTCACTACAGCACCTGGGCTCTTCCAATATAGTGCCTGGAGCAAAGTCCTGTCTGCTTTCTTGGTGTTCCAGGCATAACTCTGTCTGGGAAGAAGGGTTTCCACTTTTAGTTTGATTCTTTTACTTCTTTTTTCCCTGCTCTCCGTGCGAACTGGTTGCAGTGACTGGGTAGAAAAAGGCAAGGCGGTGTCAGAGCCCTGTCCGGGGTGTCACTCCTGCAGAGAGCACAGTCTCTCAGGTGAGCCTGTGTCCCAGGGCTCGGGTACAGCCCCACCAGGTGGCATGAGGGCCCTTCTCACCTGCCTTGCACCTCTTGCCCTTTTGGACTGTGCCACGTGCTGCCAAGGCACAGCGCTGCTCACACGCATGGCCGCGCTCATGGTGCAACTGAAGGGACACGAGGGGCAGCAGCCAGGCCTCCCCAAACACAGGGCTGACCTTAGGAACACTTTTCTTCCCAGTTTAGAGAGGGAAGATGTGCCAGCTCTCTGGCTGACCTGCTCTGCCACAGCAAGCAAGAAGGGTGGAGAGGAACCTCTGCTGAGAACTTGGAGCAGAGGATTTTCTGTTTCCAGTTGTAAAGAGTTCAAAATTGTAACATATGTGAGCTTCTGTTTAGCTAACTTACATTTCCACAAAAGTCCTGTCAATTATTTGCTATCCAGGGCTAAGAACTATACAACAGTGTCCTGTCCAGGTCTAATATCTCACATAAACTTACAGCTAACTCTCAGCAAGAGCCAATGGCACAGAGATGCCAGTTTCTATCAGTGGAAGAAACATACTTCAAATGACCATGAAGGTTAAGTAGAACTTAACTGGATAAAGACATACTGATTCATTGCAGAGCCTTACAGAAACTAAGAAGAGAAATAAAAAATAAAAATGAAAATATATTTGCTATCATTGGTTGTTTATTTTATTTTTTTAATTTTATATCTGTTTGGGTTTTTCTGCTGGAATACCTAATAATGATTCCCTATTTAATAACATAACACTCCACTAATTCAGTAAGAATACAGGTACAAATGCCAAAACTAAAGCAGAAGTCAGGGATGAAAGTATGAACACATGAAACTGCTGCTAATTTTATGCAATCTCTTCCATACAAACACTTGCTTTGAAAAAACATCTAAGGGAAATCACAATACAGAGTAAACCTCTTTCTGTTTACAAGTATTTTATCTGAAATGTTTAACACCTGGATTGAAATATAGTTAAAGTCCTGTTTTCAAATGCAGACATGTTGTCTCAGGCTGTTTCCTGTGACATACACTGGCTCATCACAACTCAAACTCACTGTAAAAACAGCATTCATTTATTGCATGATGACACAGAGGAAACTGGAGACATCTGACTCCTAAAGAAAGAGTTCCTGGGAGCCTGAAGCTGTGAGAAAAGGAAAACACAAAAAAGCTTTCTAACTCTGAGTTTATTCAGCTCTCAGCAATACTTTCATTTCCAGAGCCTGTTCTCTAGGCAAAGAATGTTTCATCCAAGGACACATTTAGCCAAAACCAATGCATTCCACAGCTCAGCATAAAAGAAGGAACCAACCCTGGGAGTTGCTGAGCAACCATCTGAGATTTATTAACTGCCCTCAATTCCTGGAAAGCATAGATGTTAGCCATGGAAATTCAGGCTTGATTCGTTTACCATTCTCTCCTGATACCTCTGCTTATTGAAAGAAAGGGTAGTGCAGCAGGGAACTACTTTTAAGCAGCCCTGGTTCACCCCCTGAAAGAGAATCCTTGATTGAATCTACTTCATGGGAAAATCACCAACCTTTCAAGCTTTCTTCATCCTTGGAATAGAAGTAAGTCAGAGGAGGTGATGAGGCACAGTATCCACAACTCTCATGCCTGGACTAGCCAAGCAGTCTCCTCCAACTCCCTTCTGTCCTGCTCTGCAGGCAGTTTCTGGCTCCTTTCTCTTTCCTAATCAGTGCCAAGGAGCCAGACATGAGCACAGAATGCAAATCCTGCTTCATCCTGGCTCCACGTGGAACAACTCAGATTTTTCATCTGAATAGCACTCTTCCTAACTTCCTAAAACAGGCAGAAACACATGTGGCAAAATGCACATTGAACGAGTCAGTGCAGTGAACAAGTTATATAAACCCTTCAAAGTTTGAAAAGGAAAGCACCTCACTCAGTAAAAAAATTTACAGTGAAATTTTACAGCTCCCTGTGGATCCATGGTTGATCTGAGCAGATGTTAAGGTAAGATTGTGAAAGAGGTGGTCCTTCATGATCCCCTTCATGTTCTAATTAGATGCAGGTGGCCACAGAAATATTACTATCTATCTGCAGAAAGGAGAATTAAGAGCAAAAGGGGCTTGGTTCTGCTATCACAGACCCTCAAAAAAGAATCCCTAGCTCCTCACAAATCCCAAACTTCCACCTGAAAAAGCTGGGACTTAAGAGGAGTCCAAATGTTCTTTTGCACACTCATTGATGTTGTCATTATGGGTACATCGTTTGCCATCTCATTTCTGTCAGTGCTCTGAGTTGCTTGGGAACGTTCCCTTCAGCCACCCTAAAAAATGGCAAATGTTTAGAATCCATGGGAGTTTAAAACACTGTCACCATCTACACCAACTGATTTATTTTCCTTCACGGTCCTTACCCAACTAGGACAATTTGTGTGAAAATAATCTTCTGTTTATCAAAAGATATGGGTTCAACCTAGATAAATTGCTTGGTGATACAAATAAATGTGCCTTATGGGGTCTCCTGCAAATATAATTTGTAGATCCAAGCTGCTTCAATTCTTCATTGCTTCTGCCAAAAAAAAAAAAAAAAAAACAGAGCAACTCTTGCTCGCAGATACATGTCATGAACACCTATGCCCTAGAATATGTAAATCAGAATTAAAGATGACAGTGAAAAAGAAATTACTAGAATTGCTTATATTTAGCAACTTCAATATTACAAGATACCAGTGAAAACGACCCCACAGTGTTTTTCCCTAGGTATATCAATACCACAATTTCTTACAAATGCTTGGGCTTTGCTTCACAAATATTTAGCATAGAACTGGTGCAAATTTATTTCTGCTCCTATTACTATGCAATGAAGAGAAAATGTACTGTAATGTTCAACAGCCTCTCAAAAGACACATACAAAAGTGAAAAAACTTACTCTGTATATGAATGATCTGAGATTCCATCTACTAAAAACAGTCCCAGGCATTTTTGTAGGTCAGACAGCAGCACTGAATGAGAGACTTGGGGCTACACAGTGAATATTTCTGAAAGAAGTAACTGACTGCACAAGAAAGTATAACAGACCACATGACTGTCATATGAATATCCTTACACAATATTAATCCAGTTTATTTCTATTATTACTTGCCAGCAGTTTTATCTTACTAAGTTACTCATACATGGACTACTCAGCAAGAATGAGAGATACAAAAATATACTTTAAAACTGTCTCGAATGCCTTGCAGGCTTGGGGAGAACACACAGTGAGTGGATTCTGCTATTTATTCTAAATACTCTTCACTTTAAAAAGTCCATTTGCAAGGGCTTTCTTTAGAATAAGGAGCTTAATAAGGAAAGCAATTTAAAAAGAACAAAAAAGAAAGCTTACAGAGGCAACAAAAGATTAAAAACTTGGTACATCTCTGGGAAGGTGAAAACAAAACCGACTTCATAACAAGGGTAGTTTACTTTCCCTGGCATGTCAGCTTTGTAGAATTTCTACAGACAAGGTTTTGAATAGCATTCTCACTGCTGGAGTGGGAACACCACAGAGAGCTCATCACTGCTCCTGCTGAAGTTCCTGTCAGTACCCTAAATGCATGCATACATATGAATGTGAAGTGTTGATGACTCAATTAATTAGCCTGTGTTGGACGCTCACACATTAAAGGTAAGCTTTGCAGTCTGCAAGTCTGTCAGCAACACAGGTTTCATAATGCTCACATCAGCAGCTGAAAACTCAGTGATTAATGAAAAGCTAACAGAAGAACTTTGAAAGTATTAGTACATCTGTTTTTAATTACCATTAGAGGGACTAAGAAAAAAAAATAAAACAACTAAGATGATTAAGAATGTGGGACAGTTTTTCTGTGAGGAAAGGCTGAGGGAATTGGGATTGCTCAAGCCGTGACAAAGATTGACAAGGCCTTCAGTGTGTGAAGAGAGGGTGAAAAGAGCAGCTAGGCTCTTTTCACAGGGGTCCAGTGACAGGACCAGAGGTGATAGGCACAAACTGAAACATGGAAAGCTCCCTCTGAACATCAGAGACACTTCTTCACTGTGAAGGTGACCAAGCACTGGCACAGGTTACACAGAGAGGTTGGAGATATCCTTGGAGGTGTTCAAAACTCACCTGGACTCAGCCCTGGACAATCTGTTCTAGGTACTCTGGGCAGGGGGGCTAGAGAAGAAGGCTTCCAGAGGCCACAGAATCATGGAAAGGTTTGGGTTGGAAGGGACATTAAAGATCATTTAGTTCCAACCCTCTATTGTGGTGCTACCCACCAGATCAGGTTGCTCAGGGCCCCATCCAACCTGGCCACTTTTAGGGTTTCTCTCAAAGAGTTTCTCTATTCTGTACTCATGTCTGGGATTGCCCCAATCTAGGTACAGCACCTAGACATTGAGCCATTGACCACAACTCTCTGGCTGCATCCATCCAACCAATTCTCCCCACTTCAGACATTCTGTGATTCTGTGAGCTGTAAATTATTAGAGCTGAGAAAACTGTGTGAGGCTCCCACTATCACGCAGATTTCTCCTAAACGAGCAAGTGAAACTCAAAAGCCAGGTATGTAGGTATCTACTTCATTAATAAGTCCTCTTGCTTCCAGCAACTCTTCACCATTATTATTTAAGTCTCATCTTAATTAAGCTATGACCTGTGGTCCTTCAGCTTCTTAAAGACTTGTTGTAAGATTCATACCTTCCAAGGGAGTGACCATGGACTCCTTTCCAAATCAGTGGGGAGAAACATAAATTTTATGATCTAAAATAGTCTGGACTTCCTGTTCCCTTGAACAGTCTTTTCCTCTGAATTCTGAACTCAGACAATAATCTTCCAATGTTGAAAATAGAAAGTTGCTTTGAGTTCAGAGACGTAAATCCAGTAGAGATCTATTCTGTAAATATTCCACATGCTTTTAAGGCAACCGTTCTGTCAGGGAAGATGAAAAAGATTAAGGGAGAGAAACCAATACCTGTTGCATCCTCCTTATGATAGCTGTTGATTCAGAAGTGAAATGTTAGGCCATGCTTGCTGGACCTCCCACAGACATCTTCCAATTTACATTCTTTATGTAGAGACATCCTGGTAAAACCTACAGTCAGTGGTACTTAGGTACTTACGACAATATTTCAAAATATTGAAAAAAATATTGAAAATACTGAAAAAAAAAATCAGTGAAATAATCAATACATTTCTGAGTTTCCACATTTCCAGTTTCATTCTCACAAAGTTTTCCATTTCCCAAATGGAAAACTCCATCCAGGCAGGCCAGAACCAAACAACTATCATTTAAGTTGGATTTTTCTCATTTCCACTAGAACAGAGCCTTTGTCTCTCTGCTTCTGGTTATAACTTTAATTTATGGGCACATAAATTAATGGTTCATCATTTTCCAACTCGCACTCGTCTCCACAGAAGACACAGAATGACTTTCATAAACATCCCTATCACCTACAAAATGCAGAGGTGGCTAGAACATGAATTAGATCATGCTGATCTCAAAGAGGCTGAAGGATCAAAAGTTCTGGAAAGGTCTTGTTTAAAGAAATAAGGTTTGAAACTCCCTCAAATTTTGGACAGCCTCAACTCTGCAAGAGACTGAAGAATGAGTTATGTGGATCAAACTTCCCACAAAAAGCGTTTTATTATTTTAAAATGGAAAATGTGGTGGGCGGAAAAGAGGCATGTAGCAATGTGACAAGAGATCAGAAATGTTTTGGATTGTTCTGCCGAAGTCTCTCCTGATTTAGAGAGTCTGGTAGTTTCACTCAATGCTTCCCGGGATCCCGGAGATCAGGGTGAGTTCCTCATGTTGTTCCAAGGATGACATTTTAGGAATATGAAGTCTTGACGTGGACCGACACATGATTAGTAGTGTTTTGAAAAAACAACACCATTCAGTCTTATTGCTACACTGGTCCTCTGGAATCCAATCAAAACAAAATAGGGCAAAAGGTGTGTTAGATAGAGATAACACCCGGATGGTGTTCACGGGATCCTTTTGGATACGGCGCCACGCGCAGCCGGTGTCTCACACTCCGCCCTCGGCCCTGCGTTTGCTGCATGCGGCGGGGGCGAGGGGAAGGAGGGGAAGAAGGGGACTGAGGTGGAGGAGGAGGCGGCGGCGGTGGCTCCGGGCTGGCAGCGGCCCGGAGGCGTGGCACCGGCCCGGAGGAGTGGCAGCGGCCCGGAGGAGTGGCAGCGGCCCGGAGGCGTGGGAGCGGCGCTGCCGCTGCCCGGCTGGTCCCGCCCCGCCGCCCGGGAACCTCCCTTTCCGCCGGGAGGGGACGCGGCGCTGCCCAAGATGGTGGCGGGAGGGCTGTGCCTGTGTGGGCTCCTCAGGTACCGGGGCGAGGGGGCGGCGCGTCCCGGCGGCGGGCAGGGCAGGGCAGGGCAGGACAGGACGGGCGGGAGGCGGCCCCGGCCCAGCCGCTCCCCCGTGTCCCGGCGTGGCCGCTCCGGCTCCGCGCTGTGCCGCGGGCTCCGTTGGGTTAATGCTCTTTTCCGCCGCTCCCGGCCCGCAATGAAAGCGCTTCCTTATGCCAGTCGTGTCGCGACTTGGTAGGGGGGAGCGGCGGACTAAACCTGTGTGTGCCGAGGCTTAGCGGCGCGGCGGGAGGAACCGGGCGCTGCTCCTGGGCCGCTGCAAGGTTAGCAGAGCTGTCAGAGCGGAGGGAACACCCCTGGCAGTGTCCGAGAGACCAGAGCAGACGGCTCTGTGCACAGAGAGACTGCACAGAGCTAGCTGTTCGTGCCTCCGGGGAGTGGGATGTGCAGGTTGGAATAGGAGCTGCCTTGGCCCCAGTAACCCGGCAGCAAAGCAGGAGATTGGGCTGAAAAAAAACCTCCTTAATATTATCCGCTGGGAAGTCACTCTGCTGATTCTGTATTGCCAGGTTGCTAAAGGCATACAGCTTGTGCAAAGTGTGTAGAGCACGTGGAGATAGATAATACATATAGGGCATGAATAAACAATAATAAATGATTGCAAGGTAACAGCAAGGGGAAAGGAGATCTTCGGATAAACAATGCAGAGTAGCAGTTTCATTTCTGTAATTGTCAGTCATACACACAGATTATTTCTGAGATTAGAAGAACTCAAGAAGTTGGCAAATTCCCTGTAGCTCTACTTTTAAATCCTCCTCGTTCAATGCCATACACAGTAATTCTTTAAAGCAATTATGTATTTTAAAATTTCTGGCTTGTTTCAGATTGCTGTGCTCATTGTTACTCCCTGCATTATTTCTAAGTGGAATTTTGTGCATCTGCTTGGTGGTGCTGCTGTGGGGAGTACGGCTCTGGATACAGAGGAAGAAACAGTTGAGCTCAGCAGGAAGAGATGGGAAGCGGCCACTGCTGGTGGCCTTTTTTCACCCGTATTGCAATGCAGGAGGTGGAGGGGAGAGAGTCTTGTGGTGTGCCATAAGAACACTACAGAAGAAGTAAGCTTATGTGTTTATCAAACACCATATTTCATGCTCAGCTTCTACTGCTATTCTTTATGCATGTGTTGGCGTTTTACATATTTAAGTTGGTGTTGTCAATCTACTGGTCTTACATTTTATTTTACATCTGAGTTTCATGTGGTTGCATTCTACTTCATCCCATCAGATTCTGATATTTCCTATTGTGGCACCTCTCACTTTTTTCTTTCCTTGAGAAAACCTCTCCTTCCTCCTCAGTTTTCCACTAGTATGGAATTTTGTATAATCATAACTCCTCAGTAGATAACTGATGATCTTTATACTTGCCTCTTGTTGCAGAAGGCAAAACAAATTAATACCTAAAGTGGATTTAACATAGGCACATCCATTGATTTGCCATTATTTGCATTTTGCTCATGGTGTGCACCAGACAGATATCTCCTAATGTAGAGCAAGGCGTTCTGAAGTCTCTGGAGTGACACTGAGCTCCTTTTATGTTTTACTTAAACTAAAATATTCCCCAAGTTCTCAGCCATATGTTTTGGAAACATAGATTAGGAAAAACCTGTGGAAGTATAAGGAAAAGTATAATTTAGTTAAACTCATTTCTGGGCCAGACATTCATTCTCGCATTCTTCTGGAGTACTTTTATGTGGATTATATTTTAGTTTCTTGCTGAAAAATATAAAGAGGAGAATATATGAAATTCTTTTTCTTTATTCTTACAGGTACAGAAATGTAACATGTGTTGTTTACACTGGTGATAGAGATGCCACTGGAGAAGAAATAGTAGAAGGTGCTTTCAGAAGATTCAATATTAAGTTAATCCATCCTGTGAAGTTTGTATTTCTAGAAAAACGCTTCCTTGTGGAAGCTTCTCTTTATCCTCACTTCACTTTGCTGGGACAAAGTTTAGGATCGGTGTTCCTTGGCTGGGAAGCTCTTCTCAAGTGCGTTCCTGACATTTATATTGACTCAATGGGTTATGCCTTCACAATTCCCCTCTTCAAGTACCTGGGAGGTTGTCGGGTTGGATGCTATGTCCATTATCCCACCATCAGCACCGATATGCTCTCTGTCGTGAGGAATCAGGATACCAGGTTTAACAATGCTGCCTTCATTACAAGCAGTCCTCTCTTCAGCAAATTTAAACTTGTCTACTACTACTTCTTCGCTTTCATGTATGGGTTGGTTGGTTCCTGCAGTGATGTGGTTATGGTGAATTCTTCTTGGACTCTGAATCACATCCTTTCCCTCTGGAGAACTGGGGCTTGCACCAGTGTTGTGTATCCACCATGCGATGTTCAGACTTTCCTGGATATTCCCCTGGAAGTGGAAAAGAGCACCAGTGAATATTCCATTGTTTCTATCGGCCAGTTCAGGCCTGAAAAGGATCATCCTTTGCAAATCAGAGCCTTTGCTAAATTGCTGAAAGAGAAGAGAGTGGGGCAGCAGCCATCACTGAAGCTGATCTTAATCGGTGGCTGTCGTAACCAGCAGGATGAAGAGCGTGTGAATAACCTGAAAGGCCTGTGTGAAGAGCTGGGTGTCAGTGATGATGTGATATTCAGGATTAACATTCCTTTTGAGGAGCTGAAGAGACATCTGGCCGAGGCCACCATCGGCCTGCACACCATGTGGAATGAGCACTTTGGGATTGGTCAGTACAGTTTCCTGAGTGTTCAGCTGCTTGTCCCTAGGTGTCTAAACATAGAGGTCTGCGTGCCAAGCAGGTGTCCAGCTCCTGTTCTTGTTGGAGGCAGTGTAGCTGCTGCAAACCCTACAGGACCAGTGCAGATGTGGTGCAGATGATGCACCACTAGGTGCTACTGTAGTGCAAGCTGAAGGGCTGTAGCCACAGGCTGTTAATTCTGTGCATCCTCTGGTCACCTCAACACAGAGCTAGTCTGTGTGCTGCCCAGGATGTCCTCCTGACTCCAGCTATTGCCCTGCAAGGTCATGGGTCACCCTATTGTCCTTGGGTTTAGTTTGCCAACCTTCCAGAGCTTCAAGAGGCTGCAGGTGCTTCTCTTTGAGCACCTTAAATTGTGTTCTGGCAGCTCCACTGACTGCAAGGGTAGGCTCAGAGACAGTTCATGTGTAGACATCCATGTTAGAGATTTTGGTTGTGTTTCACCTGCCTCAAATGCCATTTGAAATACCCAGTCTATGTCATGGGGCTCCAGCTGCTGTTTCAGGGGTGTGAGTCTCCCACAGATCTGTGTGGTACAAACAAGCCTCATGTAGATGCCACCAGGTGCCTTTGGTCATCTCATTGCATTAGGCATCTCTGCTGAGGCCCATAACATGTATGTATGTATGAAGCCCATAAATTGATGGGTGTAGCATGGAGCAGACTGCCAGAGAGGAGCTGGGACACAGAATTAAGGTATGGGGCTCAGTTTATTTGGACTAGATTAGTCCTGACCTTAAAAGGGAATGCCAGATTGCCCATCTATTACAAATCTACAGCCATCAGGTAAGTTAGTAGCCAAGCAGATGGATGCCACTCTGCTAAAATGTGACTAAACTGCAGTTAATGTCTTCAGACTTTACTAGAAAACAGGTTCAGTAAGTATCAGGAGTAGTAGTTCATGGTCTGTAGAAACTTGGTATAAAAAAATTAACATTGAAATGTCTCTCAGAAGAATGGCAAAATACTGGAAATTACATCTTCCCCTTTTGGTTTTCTCCCACAAAACAGTTAAATTTTATTTTAAAAGTGATATAATCACACTATGATTTTGAATTTGAGCAGGATTTAACCTTCATCTCACAGGCTTTTTATGTGTAAAAAAACATATTCCAAAACTTTGGAGCACTATTTATACTAGGCAATATTTGAGCTGAGGGAATTTATAACAATCAGATCAGAACTGAGAATTACCAGCGTTTCTGAGGTCTGCTTTGGAACCATGGAGGAGAATTGAAGTTGCTGTGTACATTAGATGTTGTTCCTATCCTACAGCATTTGGCTGAGGAAAGCTTACTGATTCCCATTTCATTAAAGTTTCTTCCATCAAAAGTACAGATATAGAGAGAAGAATTTTTACTAGTGTCTTGCTGAATTGTCAGAAGCTGTAAGATTTGTTCATCTACAAAATACTGAACTTCTGTATATTTTCTGATTGAAATGTGCATAGTCAACTTTTTTCTCAGTATCTTTCCAAACGTTTAAAATCAGGTACGTTACAAGACCCACATACTAACCAGTTATATATGATATCTTGTTTCAATTCCATGTGCTTAAGAGAAACTGTCATTTCAGTCCTTAGAACTGAAAAATTTAAATTTGTGTTTCTTACTGGACCCTTTTCACTGTATTTTTCCAGCTGATTTAGAATGGCAGTCTGTAGGGAATTTTGTTGTTGGTTTAACTTTCCAGTATTTTACAGAAGGTCAAAGCACATGATGTGCAGACTCACATCAGCATTTTTGTATCTCTTGCAGGAGTAGTTGAGTGCATGGCAGCTGGCACAGTTATCCTGGCTCACAATTCTGGCGGCCCCAAACTAGACATCGTGGTGCCCCATGAAGGATGTGTTACAGGCTTCCTAGCAGAAGATGAGGACAGTTATGCTGAGACAATGGCTTGTATCTTTTCTTTGTCTCCTGAGAAAAGACTGCAGATCAGAGAGAATGCTCGACGCTCTGTGCACAGGTTTTCTGACCAGCATTTTGAAGATACATTCCTATTATCTGTGGAGCCATTATTTAAATAAGTGTATATAAGTAAAAATGAACATGAGCAAAATGAACTTTTTGTATTTGACTGGGTGGCTCATGTAAATATATCTAAGCTATGTTCTCTTGGTTCCATTCAATAAAAAGGTTGTTTTTCTTTCTGTCAGGCTGTCTGCTTTATGTAGACTTTTTTCTTCCTGGGAAAGAAATGCTTCTGTGTTAACTACATGAGAGTACAGTGCACTTGAAAACTGGCTGGCTTCACAAACCATGACAGTGCTTCGGTAACAGAGCTATGTCAAGAAGCTTTTATTTACCAGGAACCTTTACTATTAATTGAATATTTTCAGTCTTCATCTGTTTCATGACTCTCTACCCATGCTGCAGGCATACTTTTTGAAGTCAACATTTTTGTTTTATAGCCTTTGTACACAGAATTTATTTTTTTTTTTTTTTCCAGAATCTACAATATGCCTGTATTTGGCACTGGTGAGGCTGCACCTCAAATCCTGTGGTCAGTTTTGGGCCCTTCAGTTCAGGAATGATGTTAAGACGCTGGAGCATGTTCAGAGAAGGGCAACAGAGCTGGTGAAGGGTCTGGAGCACAGCTCCTATGAGGAGCATCTAAGGCAGGTGGAGGTGTTCAGCCCGGAGAAAAGGAGGCTCAGGGGGGGCCTTATCACTTTCTACAACTGCCTGAAAGGAGGGTGGAACCAGGTGGGGATCAGTCTCTTCTCCCAGGTAACAAGTGATAGGAGAAAATGGCCTCAAGTTGTACCAGGCGTGGTTTATATTGGATATTAGGTAAAATTTTGACATAGGAAAGGTTGTCAAGCATTGGAATTGTCCTGGGAAGGTGTGGACTCGCCATCCCTGGAGGTATTTAAAAGACATGGCACATAGGGACACGGTTTACTGGTGCACTTGTCAGTGTTAGGTTAACAATTGAACTCTGTGATCTTTTCCAACATAAATGATTGTTTGAAAAAACTGCTAAAATCAGACTACAGACTGAAGTTTCCCCTTTATTTAAGATTCACTTGGATTGTATGAAATTTTTTATGGGAAAAAATATGGTTGGAAGACCCTACATACCTACATGTTTTATTAGAACTGGGGAATGCACAATTCTCATGGTGCTAACAAATCCTTCTACTGCTACTATATAAAACTCCTGAGCAGTTGATATTACTACATAGAGTCAGTACTATGTAAATGAAACTAGATTTCAAAGCTCTACTGGCAGTACACATTGATAATGAAAAGCTGGAAGAGATTTTTAAAACAATGAGTTGATTTATCTAGGGAAATAAAATACACAAACTAGGAGAGTCTTCGTTAAACAGAGTACACAATCAGAAACTTGCTCGACCAAGACTTGTCAGGTATGTCCAGGTAGCTCAAAATAATAGATGAAACAGCATTTCAGTCTGGATGAGGATGTTTCAATGTTCAGACATCTGGAAAGTACCCTGATTTCTTTTTCCTTTAAAGCAAAAGAATTGCAGCCTTCTATGAGTTTTAATTTTTTTTCATGATGTGCATCAACATCAAATTACCCATGATTATTTTCTAAATCATCATCAGATTTTCCAAGTTTGTGAGGTAAACTCAACTTTTCTTCATCTGTTTGACCTTTATTTATTGAAAAGTTGTGAGACTCCATGGTTCTCTCTGCTGGAGAAGTTGACAATTTTTCCAGAGATGCCTCCAGCTCGCGTCTGAGTTCATCTTCAGAATCTTCAAAATTCCTGCATAGTAAAACAAGATAATTATATTAATTGAATAAATACAACTTTATTACAAACCTTTCTCAGTTCAAGGACTGTTTGGGGTTTTTTAAAGACTTTATAAATAATATACAAGCAGCACACCTAATTGTGAACTGTTTCTTCTGTCTCTGTCAGATTGTATATCTGTATTTAAAAGGCAAGAGGAAATTGCTTCAAGGCCATGTTAATGTTTCTGTTGTAATTTTTAATTACAGCATTGGCTATGACATATTATGGAATTAGAAGCTAAAATAGCAGACTCTGTAAGTTTTCCTTATGAATTTTTAAGAACACAGAAAAACTTTAGGCAATGCAACATAAAAAACTGTCCAGTTGCGTGGATTTATCCTCTGATGTGTTTGACTTACGTGTCTTCATCATCTGATCTTGGCTCAAGTCTACCTTCATCAACAGCAACAGAGTATGTTTCTAAATCATCTTCCTTGTTTTCTTTTGGAGGCAACAGAGTTAATCTCTCTTCTGTAAAGAAAGAGAAACTCCTTCAGTTGTACAGTAGAAAACTATAAACATATGTGTAAAGGAATAGCAAATAAATAAATGCTTCAAGTGTTATGTTGTTGTTCAAATTACAACAACATAAATGTCACACTTCTGTTGATGCAAAGTAAATGTAATTTTTAAATAGTAACCTTAGGAAAGTGGGCTGCAGTGTAGGTGAGTTTGATTCAATTGCAGTGTCAGCTGTATCAGTATGGACCCTATTGTAAAGTCACCACTGTCATTTAAGTCACTATGTATGTATTTGAATAAATGCTTTTTTTACAGGGTTCTTCAACCTCAACAATTGCAGGAGCTAGCTCCAGGCTACCTACCAGCCTGCTGGCAATAGTAGCTTTCCTCTGTATACCCAAGCAAATGGAAGAATTACATATGAAGGTAATAGTCAGTAAGCAGGGCTTGCCCTTTTCCCACAACATCTTGGAAGAGGCCTCTCAGTGCTTCAGGGACAGGGCAGAGGTTGTGTCTCTGTTTTTCTAGGTTGCCAACTGCTTCAAAATGTTACCCATCCCAGACCTTCTGCCAGCAGTAGAAGAAATATTACTCTAAAGAAGAACATGCAGAATTTACAGGAAAAAAACATCCTACCTTTGTCTTCCTCCAAACAGATAAAGGAATCATCAGACAGCTCTGCTTTTGCTAAGATGCTCAGGAGTGTCTCTGGTGGTGTCTGTTTCCACTGCTTCCTGTTTTCTGGGATGTCTTCAGGCAGAATAACATGATCATCTGAAGAACAGCAAGGTTCTCAGGTCACTAAAGCATGAGTGTAGCTCAGCACTGTCTTTTGTCAGATTCAGACTTTCTAGTTTCAACACTGATTTCTTCAATTTGTATAATTCTGGAATCTACTTTTTTTTTCCCTTTATGGAATACTTCTGATTTTTTTTTTTTGTAAGTACTTGGTCTGATGGATAAGAAAAAACTAGTCTGGACTACTCATCACTAAAAATGTTTAACACTGGTTTTAATGCTTAAGTAACTTCTTATTAAACCTGGAATAGGCAGGTGCAGCTTCACTAAGCAGTCCTTTCTCTGAAACTTGTTTTCTTCTTGGTTTGAAAGAGCTTAAAAAAGTTCCTGTTTCTTTTGTGCCCTGTGGTCTTTCATCTAAGGTAGAATGAACAAAAGGTGGTGTATTAATATTCTGCTTTGTGTTTACTATCCGTGCAAGCTCTTCAGGTTCTTTTTCGTCTATCTCAGGTGTGCGGAGCATGCTGGAATGCTGGAAGAGCTCCTTGTTTGCAGAAACCAGTCACTGGAGATACTTGTCTGCCTGGGAATATATGCAGTGGTACTGTAAGAAGCCTAAGGACTTTTCTAAAGTGGAGCATCACCACAGCCGCAGCTGGGTGAGATGGCACTCGTGACTGGTGGCACCATCACTGCAAGCAGAGGGAAAACAGAACTCCACCACACTCCAGGACAGCACTGGCCCTCACTGCCTTAGTTCCTGTGTGAGAGCAGCTCAAGGCCTGAGAAAGTGGTGATGATTAATTGAATAGATTGACATTTTGAGCCAGGCCACAGAGAGATTCATAAAACACAGTGCATGATTGCAGTGTTAGAGGAGAAAGTGACAACTGTCTTCTATAGCTTAGTATGTACAATAACCTCTGCTGTTACAAAATCCTGCAATTAAAAGCCTACTGGATCATGTGAACATTCAGGTATGGATGAATTCAGTCTGGCTGAATTTTAGGTGCTCACTGCTTTAACTGAAAGCCAAACTTTCTCACCGAGTTCATTTCCAGCCACAGTAGGACATGCAGACGTGACACTGGCACCAGCTAAAAAATTCAGTAGTGTCTGAGGGGCTCCAGGCTGCCAATGTTTTCTGGGTTTTTTCATATCATGTATGGACTCTAAGGGGAAGAAAAAGAAGAGGAAAAGTTCTTTGAATTTTTTTGTAAAGTAGATGTGATTATAATATTATGTGATATAAAGACATGAGATAAACTTGCTACAGCCTGGAGTTACTGGATTTACCTAACTCCTATGTAATTTTCAGGATTAATGCTCAGCATTGCATTTCCCCAATAAATACCTGTTGGGTAGTCAGACAGTTTTTCCAAAGCTCTGTCTGTATGATTTTCATAAACTTCCACCAATTTCTCCTTAAGATTCTCACCATCCACAAAAGTTAAAGTCTCATTGAGTTTATCTAGTACCTGAAAAAACAGTAAATTACTCTGGAAATAGTAAACAAATACAGTACAATAGCTAATCCCTTCTGATTGTAATGTGTTTGCCAGCCAACCTCATGTATGCATAGCAAAATTGTGTAACAAATGATGAAGCAGCAGGACTCAGAAGCCACACTGTGATTTGTGCATCAGAGGGCTGCATGGGGCTCCACAGAAATGGGAAACAACAGAATGACAAAATAGTGCTTTATAAATTAAAAATATATATACCAGAAAGATATTTTTTGTTGCTGTTAGGAATGGTTTTTTAAATTCTAATATACTAGTAAAAACCTTAATAGGTAGCTATTACATGTTCATAGCCCACAAATATAATTTTACTAAATGAAAACATAATATTGTCTGTAGTTGTTCTTGCTTTGCAATACAGTACAATACTGCTTCATTTCTGAAAAAAAATATAAATGTACTAAAACAATCTACAAATCAAATTTAGCATTTGCAAACTAACTCAGTTTGAGTTGTTGAGATAAGTTCTTCCTCTCAAGTCCATTTTAGGAAATTTAAACATCCTTCATATTTTACCATGTGGAAGACTGACCCAAGTATCATCCAATTTTCTTCTGAGCAATTATCCTCTTGTAGAAGGGCAGATATATGCAACATGACAACAAATCCTCAATAGGAAGCTTCATTATAACAAAGGCAGAGGATGATGGTAGTGGAAACAAATCTTAGATTATGGAGCTGACATTGTTTCCAATTTCTAATGTAATTGCTTTGAATATAACTAAAACATACCTCTGCTTCTTGAATGCTGTCTTCCTCAGGAAAACATACATCTAAATTAATTTCAAATTTTACTCCTCCCTAAAGAAAATTCACATGTTATTAATTTGTTTTAATAAATAAAAGCATTTAATTAAAAGTGCAAAGATTATATGGAACTACAAATTTGAAAATTATTCTTCTACTGAAAACAGCTTCCATTTACCACCGTTTTTCTTCTATTTAAGAAGATCAAAGTTGAACACATTGGACAAAAATAGATTTCCTAAAACATAATCCTTTTCCTTTAGTGATATTTTAAAATTACTACATTCACTTTTGATTTTAAGGGCCTTTGGTAAATATTTAATTCAGATTGTTGCAACACAGAGTTGGTTTTGACAGCTGGTTGTCAATCAGAACTAAAAGTGAATACTGCACTGCTTCCATGCAATATTTCACAAAAGACTTTTAGTTCACTTCACAGTGATCCTATGGTCAGAAACATTCCTGGTATCTTATGTGCATTTCTAATTCAAATCCCAACTCCTTCTATGATTTAAAAAGCAATATAGAGAATCACATTTTATAATAAAATATTTTAAAATTAGCAATCTGACTTGACTTTACTTAGACTTTGAGCAAACATGAGTTCCCATGCACTACTAATGCAGTTTGGTATAAGAAGGAGGAGGTAGACATTGATTACTAAGTGAGAATATCTAAATGGAATCTCCCTCAAATGATCAGAAAAGCTCATTTATTTTCTTCTGATATAAACTTTTAAAAACCAGAAAACCAGCACTCTTAATTGACTCTCAAATAACTTCATTTCCAGACCTACAGCAGTAACACAGTAATTTGAAATGTACAGACATAATAAGAAAATTTAAAAAAAAGTACAACGGTAAAGATGGATACTTTTGTGGTATGTCTCTTTTCCAATATTGTTTGATCTTGCCTATCCTGGAAGATGACTTGTTTAAAGTTTTCCTCCATATCCTGGAAGGAGAGAAAAAAAACCAGTTTGATTTAATATGTGTATACGACATGAAGAAAGAGACTTCATTAAGTAGCAAATATATTAATAAATTTCCTTTACATAGGCCTGTAAGAATATTCCATTCATTGCCAATTCTGGCTTATCCTGGCAAAAAGAAAAAACATAAATTCTTGCATAAAGTGAAAGCCTCTCATTTTTCAAAAACCCATGTTAGAAAGATACAGTACTGTGTCAAGATATAATACATCTTTTATTTTTTATGATCACATGCAAGATGACTCAGACTCATTTCATTCTGGAAAACTGTGGAAGTGATTAAAATCAAGACTTTAGTGGAAACCTATGCTTCTAGAAAGTATAGCCCTGTTTTGCAATATCTTGTTTCCTGGCAACACCTAAAAATATTTAATACTCCTTTTCATATTATTATGTCTCCTGTAAGAATGTGTCAGAGAAAAGCAAAGTAAGTAACAGTATACAGCTTTTTCTGTGATCTGTGGCAATCAGTGCATGCCTTCAGCCTCAGGAGAGACCACAACAACTTACAGATTTTACTTTTATGCTGTTTCTCTAAAAGATGGAGAGCCCATGAAACAAATTGACACCAGGCAGGCCCAAAATCTAATATTTCTTTTCATTATCATGCATTTCCCATTAAATCACTGGGAATTAAATTCTCTCCTTATGTGGCTCTGGCTGCCTATAACCCACTTTATTTCATCAAGTGGTGTGAATTCATTTTAGTAAAAGTCAGATCCAGGATCACTGAGGAGGATACTACTGATATTGGCAGATTTGTCCCAAAAAAAACGAATCAAAGACAGTGTGGGACTTGCTCAGAAAGATCTATTTAGATGGGATGGTACTGATACCTGAAGGGATTCTTCTCTTGTTCCAGATATATCTTCATTTTCAGACTGGTGCTCAGCTTTCCCTTGCCTCACAAGATAGGTTTTATCTTGTATTTTCTGGTTCTCCTAGGAAACATTTAAAAAAAATATGTTAATTTCAATTCCTAATAAAGTATTCTAGCATAAAAAGTAAGTATGAGCATCTATATGTTTAAGCTTTGTTACCTGGAGTACTCCAGCTCTAAATCTGAATTCTTTTATGTCACTGTGGTATTCTTCCCTAATTTTCTGCAATTGTTTCAAATACTCCTATTAAAGAACAGTAGGATAGAATGTTTTAATAAACCAAAGATAGAAAGATTAAATGTATTTATATGTTCAAGTAAGATAGAAGTATCCATTTGTTTTCTCTGTCTCCCAAAAGCAAAACTATAAAAGCATATTGTTTCTCTATTAAAAGATGGGAAAAGAATGGAAAAGAATTGACAATGGAAAAGAGAAACTGATTTAAAAGAATTCTTATGCCAGGAACACTACAGTCAAGAAGTATAAGAAAAGAGTTTTAGGCAATTAAGGAAGAGATTCATTTACCTGTTCTTTCATTTCATTCTTTCTAGACATATTTTGCTGATGGTTTTTGAGATGCTCTTCCTCTTTTTTCTGCTGCTGTATTTGGTCATGATATGGGTCAGCAGAGGATGGTCGCAGTCCCTGTGGATGTACAAATGAATCCCAGAGCAAATGAGTCTTCATTTAGAATCCTCTCTTTCAGTGCTCACTCAATTCACTCTCCCTGTTCCACTGAAGGACGCAGTAAGGCAAGTATATATTTTTGCAGGAAAAAGTCACAGTACAATTTTACACTGTTACAATTTTGTATGAGAAAATAAAACCTCAGGATGAACACTGCAGAGCAGATCAGGGAATCCGCTAGAGCAAAACCTTCTACCTGACACTGTTACAGTTTGCTGTTCAAAAGACATCAATTCATCTTTGGACTTCCATTCTCCTTCTTTTACAGATTTTATTCTGTGGTTCAGCATTTACCTACCAGCTGTTTTTCCACTTTAATCTTGTACTGCTGGGCTTCAAACCGCCTTTGAAGAAATTCTGCAGTCCTGAGAGAAGAAAGTGATGTACATATACTGTGTTTTATTTCACAGACTCTGCTACCTTTGCACAAATAATTCTCTATAGGTTCTACACATAAGACAAAAAGAGCTTTCTTTGTACTAAATGAATATATAAATATGGATACTATATATAGACAAAACATGTATACATAAGGCACAACAGTAAAACAAGGAAACATTCCTCCAAGCATTCCCTTTCCTATTCCTTCAGTAACTTAAGCCTTTTGAAGAGCACAGCAAAGCCCTTCCACCTTTTATTTCATAAACAGTATTGAAAGTATTAATTAAAACAAAATGGATTTCCCTGGTCCTCAAAATGAGTGAAAATTGTCAGAATGGAGTCTGTATATTCAGCAACCTTTTTACTGTCTTTCTCCTCTGTGCCTAATTCTATCAGTTAAACTTTGTGTAGCTTCTAAACTTTTCTTTGCTTTTTTATATAAAATTACCATCAGTCACTTGTAAGGTCCCTGTTTCAAATTTATTTAATTTCCTACCTTGAGAATCCACTTGTGCCACAGGGAGCCAAACTGAATTGACTCTGTCCTTAAATAAGGCACCAGAATTCAGGTCAGGAAAGATGTTCTAAATTTGAAGATCTGTAACTGAAACATTCTAAACATTGTTGTTGTTGAGTGAAAATTAATGATTCTGTCAACTTCAAAGGAAAGATTTGGAAGTATTCAAAATTTCTTTCTCAATATTTTCAATGTTCATCCACACCTAAAATGGCCAGTCACAAAATGGACAGGAAATCTCCTAAGGTTGTACCTCTACTTTGCAACAGAAAAGCCTTGAAGTAAACAAACTGCTAGAGAAAGGGTCTTTATATCTGAAACAGACATATAAGTCCTACATGGTAAAAAAACCACTTTCATGGCCTGCCTCTCACTCTGTTCCCTTTAGTGCAGAACTGCTTCTGTTCTTTGTATTATTCTCCTCCTGGTGTGAAAGACAGACAGTGTTTATCCTTGGTATAATCAGAGATTCTACAGAAAGCTTATGTTTTACTTTTTGCCAAGTAAAAGATTGGGCTGAGACTTGGAAGACATTTTGACAATGAAATGTCAAACACCAAGTCAATTCAGATGGAATTTCTGGATGAACAGGAACAGGAATTGTGTTGTTGTGTAACAAGCCTTCATTAAAAAAAAAAAAAAAGAAAAATCACCAAAGATGAAGCAGAGAACGCATTCCACTACATCAGCTGTGCCCAACATTACTTACTCAGGAAGGCTGATAGCTCAAAATACACAAGACAGACATAAATATAATGAAATGTTTACCAATCAGGTGCTGGAGGTGCAACTCGTCCTTTTAGTTTACAGTAATCTTCAACTCTTTGGCTGATAGGAGAAAGGTCATAATGTGCTTTAGCTTTCCTTTGCAAGTTGTCAAGCTTCTCATAGTAATGACCATAATGGCCACATACTCTAAAGCTGTCTGGCCTCTCTGCCGTATTAAATCTGGAGGCCTGTGGCTGAAAATATAATAAAATATGTTATTTTACCTGTACTCATTTGTATCAGCACAAGTTTGAATTCATCTCCTGTATTTCTCATCAGTCTGAGTTGCATGGTAATATGACTGTCTATGGTATGGATAGTTTTCCAAATCCTTTCAAATATAACCCAGAAACTTTCAGACTTCTCAGGGCTTATGTGATCTCACCATTGCCTTTTCCTTTTCCCCTGTTCCATCAGCTCCTGTCATTAAGCAGGAGCCCACACTGTCATGTGAATGAGTCAGCATGGGGCTTTGTACTCTGTAGTGTCCTTGTCCTAAAGTCACTTCATTGTTCTGGAGCCTAAAGCGCTGAATTATTTCCAGGGGAGCCTCATTTTGACATGTGATAGCAAGGGGAACCTAGGATGTAGTTTTGGACAGTACAGGCTGATGGCTGCTTTCAGAGGAGCACTGTGCTGCTTCATTTCACATTTCTTTGACTATATGCATGTGGGAGTTTGGCTTTCATTTCTCAAAGCCCTTACTGTGATGGAACACCCCTGTATTTCTCCTTGGAGACAAGACTGTCATTTCCATTTCTCATAAGAACAATGAAGAGAAGATTATCACCTAGCTGCCACTCCATGATATAACTGTGGTCAGACATCCACAAACTTTTCCATTGTGGGAGACTATATGGTGAATGAGAAAAATGCTAAATTTTTCTTACTTTCTTACATAAATGTAAATGCATTAAGTATCACTTTCACAGATGGTAAATACATTAACAAGTCCTCCCCATTTTTCTTTTTAGATACACTGAAAATAGGCTCATGTACACGTGGTACAGTCCAGATTACAGCAGAATATAAATTCACATCTGCATAAGAAGTTTCCAACTGTCAGAAAAGTTCCCAAGGAAGAAGTAACCTCAGAAAGTGTCACTCATTTCTCAGTGAAGTAGGCTATACAGTATGGTATCCAGAAGTATGGCAATCCCAAGCAGTAGGGAGAACAAAACAGTCTATCCAAATAAATGCCAGAGGACTGAGAACTGTGACTAGTGAAGAAGGCACCAGGAAGTCATGCTTGACCAACTCACGTTCTACAATTAAATGACTGGCTTGACAGACAAGGGGAGAGCAAGGGGACATTTCCTACCAGACAACTGCCTTCATGGAGGCTTTTGCCTTACTGTCTGCCTTAAAATTCTCACAGAGTAGCTGATGAATTGAGAGTGGGGTGAGCAGGCAGTGAAATTGCTTGAAAAGTGGCTTCACAGGGTGAAGCATAGCTGAAGGCCAGTAATTAGAGTTCAATATGTTCACTAATGATTTAGATCACAGGGGAGAGGGCACCCTCAGCAAGTTTGCTGATAATACAAACTGGGAGGAGTGGCTCATACACCAGAGGGTTGTACTGCCATCCAAAAGGACCACAATGGGCTGGAGAAATGGGATTACAGAAACTTCATGGAGTTCAGCAATGGAAGTGCATAATACACTCTGCACCAGCATATGCTGGGAGCCATGCAGCTGGGAAGCAGCTTGGCAGAGAATAAGGGGGGGGCCTGGTGGACAACAAGTTGACCATTAGCCAACAATGTGCCCTTGCTGGAAAGGTGAATGACATACTGGCCTTCATGAGTAAAAGTATTCCCAGCAGGTCAAGGGAGGTGAACTTTTTGCACTGCTCAGCACTTGTGAGGCCACACATGAAGTGCTGTATCTAATTCTGAGCTCTCCAGGACAGAACAAAAGAGACAGTGATAAGCTTGAAAAAGTTCAGTGAAAGGCCTGGAGCATTATTCCTATGAGGAAAGGCTAAAAGAGCTCAGACTGTTTAGCCTGAAGTTGGGAACTTATCAATGGTTATAGCTACCTGAAGGGAGGGTGCAAAGAGAATGGAGCCAGACTCTTTCCACTTGTACCCAGTGGCAGAACCAGAGGCAATGGGCACGAATTGAAATAGAAAAGGTCCCCTTTGAACACCAGAGAATATTTTTTTCACTGAGGGTAAGGGTGCCTGAGGGTGGGGCACAGAGTCTCCATCTTTGGAGGTATTCAACAGCCAACTGGACATAGTCCTGGACAACTGGATCTAAATGACTCTTCCTGAGCACAGGTGTGAACACAAGTCCTTTTCAACCTCAACCATTCTTGATTCTGTGAATCCTGAAGCAACACCTTCAAAGTATGGCACTATGCAACTATCCCTGAAACCCTGCACACTGTTTATTTGGATGTTGAAAGAATGTGGAAACATTCCCAGTGTAGGTCAAAACACTGTAGGCAAAAGTCTGGTTTTGATTATAGCAATGCACAGTGAAAGGAAACTACCTTTCCAACTTAATTAATCTCTGGATTTGCATTGGCACAAATGTAACTGTGAGGAAAACAAAGCCCTGTGTTCCACAAAGAGCTAGTATTATTCATTGCAAGTATTAGTGATTGCATGATGGATGCAGTTATGGGAATTCCATATTCACTATCAGCAGTTAAGCTCACGGAACTGCCGTGTGCAGCTCTGGGGGCTTCCAGATCCTAAATGCACTGTGCATATGTTCAATAGCATTCAAGGTACTACTGCATGCTCTTAAATGTGTGCACTGACTCTAAGAAAGAGGCTGGGCATACCACACAGCTGATATCTTGCCTGAGGAAAGGAGGGGGTGGAAAACAAGTGAGAGACAAAGTGGTTGTGAAAAACTGGGCTTGCATTTGGGAGAAGGCTGTCAGTAACAAGTATCTGAGGCAATGGCAATGAGTGCTCGTGATTTTGGTGAGCTTAAGAACCTACCTCAGAAGGGCTGAAGTAACAGGATCAGTGTATTTGCTTCTATAGCAAAAAAATGCAAATGCAGAGCTTATTTGCCTTTGTGCAAACATAAAGGCAAAGCATGCCTGAATCCTTTTGTTACAAAGGACCATACCAAAGTAGCCTAGATTCAGTATTTAGGCTTTCAAAACATCTCTTCTGAGGATTCAGGCACGTTTAACTGTTTTAACTGTCTTTACTGCCTTAGTATAGGCATTAAGTTAAATACACATCTTCATGTCTTAAGCTTTTGAAAGTATCTTTTTTAAGTGCAGGTATTTGCTTTCTGAAGATCATATATATGTGTGTGTGTAGTAATGTATAATTCTGAAGATGATTACGTGTGTGTCTATATACATACATGTGTAGATAGATAGATAGATAGATAGATAGATAGATGATAGATAGATAGAGATAGATAGATAGATAGATAGATAGATAGATAGATAGATATAGGAATGTGGATACACAGTACCTGAATAATAGGCTGTTGTTCTCTTGAAGGCGGCTTCCATTCATTTCTTTGAAATAATTCTTCTTTCTTGAAAGGCATCACTATTCCAGATTCCAGAGAAACTGGGTCCTGGACTCTTGATTTCTGAAGTTTATATGCTTTTTAACAATAAGAGATTAAAAAATTGCATTCTGTGCACTCTACATTATTAATGATCATGTGATTGCAAACCATAGTAGGATGCCCACACCTAATATTGACAGATTGGGTTAATAAACATTCTTTATATCCTTTCACCATCATCACCATACCTCACATCTCCTAGGTATTCTGCTTTTCATTCTGAGAATGACATGCACTGAAAACACGGTTTGTCACATTCATGTAAAGAGGATCTTACTGATTCATTTTGCACTGCACACTGAATAAGAGGGAGACTTTTATAAACTAGAGTGTTAATTTCATGCTAGTTTCAAGAACAGAAAGCAGGAGGTCTAATTCACAGGCTCTAGATGCCTCTGCTTAGGCATTCCCTTTCTAAACCCAGCCCTCCATACTCAACAAATCTCTAGGCAATGTTGTAGTACATGTGAAATTTGAAAAGAAAGGCTGAAAAGTGAAAAATCTACCTTATCAGTTTCCCATGTAGGAGAATACAAGTACAGACCATTCCAGTTTGGTCACCCAGTATTTTGCAAATATCTTAGATGCAGTAATGAAAAACAGTATCCTTTCTTGGATTAAGTAGTTTCTAAGTGAGTTCTAGATCTTTCATGAGTATTTACTGTTAGAGTATCATGTTTGGGAGATAAAATGTATTAAAAACTATGATTAAAGACCAGAGAATTTTTTTTAAAGTGCCTAAGTTATTTGGTTGTTCAGGCTTCTGTCCAAATTGCATTGTTGTGCAGGCAGATAACTCTCATTGAAAGTCATCTTCAAAATAACATAGGTTCCTACACTACTGATGAATATTTTTGGGGGGGAGGGGGGAGGAGGGAAGTTCAAAGTGTAGTTAAGTAACTACAAAGGTTATTTTCACAGAACTGTTCTAATTGTTTTGATATTCCAAAGATAAATTTGAGGATTCATTGTGATATAATAAAGAACACAGAATTAGAACAAAGTTACACTGCCAGAAACACACCAGATATTCAACAGGTCATAGACATGCATTTAGTCTCATTCATGTTTTCTTAGAAACTGCATACATAATCTGGTCTATCAATGGGCACTAAAACAAAATAGAGTTCACTGTCTAACAATTTAATCAAATTTATAAGACTTTGTAAAATACTTTTTTATTGTTTTGTAAAATACTGTGGAATATGTTTTGCAAGATTTATGCTTTTTTCTCACAGTAAGGATGTTTTCCACGTGACAGGCATAAACTAGACCAAAGCCTCTCACTTATGGAAATTCTGCTTTTTTAAAGAACTAAGATTAATGTTTCAGCACTTCCCTATGGCAGCTCTTCTAGATGACTGTAGCTAATGAGCTAGTTTTAAAGCTATCTTTCCCTGAACAGGACATCAGGACATTGCTGGGTGATTGGTTCTGCTGTTGCAGTTCTCTCCTCTATTTACTTTTAGCTTTGGATGAAACATTTCATCCAGATGTGCAGTACAGACTACTGGAGTAAGTTACAGCTAACAGTTGTATCATAAGTAACAACTGTTACTGTAGAACTAATGATACATAATATTATTATCATTACCTTGTATCTGCTTGGCTCTTGAGTGAGATGCTGAAGGCCTTTTTTTATGTACCACAGTTAGACTGAGTTCTTCCTGTGCTACCTACCAGAAAAAACAGTATCTGATAGAACTGTTCATACTACTTTCATACTTATTTTCTCTCAGCAGGCAGCAGCACAGTCACTCACCTCAGGCGGCAGATACCTGAGAACAAGTTTCTGCAAGAAGGGCTTCCTTAGAACAGAATTGATGGATGGTCGATCTCTCGGAGATACTTTGAACAACTGGGAAATTAATATCCTCAGATCATAGGAATAGTTAGGAGACACTGGCTGAAAACGTCCTCTGCAAATCTTCAGCACCAGTTCATGCAAACTCTTGCCTTGAAACTTAATTAGGGAAAACAATAAAAAGAGGATAGTAAATATTGCTGGTTCAGAATGATGGACTAGACAGCCCAACTTGAAAATAGGTACTTGTTGACACAGTCATAGAAGGATTTGGGTTGGAAGGGCCTCAAAGATCATTCCAACTTCCCTGCCATGGGCAGGGACACCTTCCACTAGACCAGCTTGCTCAGAATCCCATCCCGACTGGCCTGGAACACTGCCAGGGATGGGGCATCCACAGCTTCTCTGGGCAACCTGTTACAGTGCCTAACCACCGTCACAGTAAAGAATTTCTTCCTAATATTTACATTTACCATCTTTCAGTTTAAAGTCATTCTCCCTTATCCTATCACTACATACCCTTGTCAAAAGTCCTCCTCCATTCTTTCAGGCCCTCTTTATGCATAGGAAAACTGGTCTAAGTCTCCCTGGAGCCTTCTCTTCTCCAGGCTGAAAAACCCCAGCTCTCTCAGCTTATCTGTGTAGGAGAGGTGCTTCAGCCCTCTGATAATTTTTGTGGCCCTCCTCTGGGCTCATTCCAATAGGTCCATGTCCTTCCTTTGCTGGGGCTGCAGAGCTGGATGCAGCACTCCAGGTGGGGGCTCACAGACCAGAGTAGGGGGGAGAAGCCCTGTGCTGTGGAATCCCTCCACAAATCCTTCCTTGCTAACCACGGTTTGCTGGGAAGATTATTATAACCACTCTCTGACTGTGTTTTCTGGTTTCAGCTGCGCAACTGAAAGGTCTAATGACTTCTGTACCTGGAAGAGTTTTATTCACCTTCTGCTGTCAGACAGTAACACAGAAGCCCATCTTTCCAGAATGAAACATGATGTGTTGTTTTGCCAAAAGCTGTCCAACAGAGATCTGCACACACATTGTCTTCACAGGGTTCGCCTTCAAAACCTCACTTCACCCAACAGCTTCTGGATTCTGTGCTCCCTCCAGAATGAAGACACAATCCTAATTTTTTAACAAGTGATGCCAGTCAGGTAATTTAGTCCTTTCAGTTCGCTAGATTGCTTAAGAGGCCAGCATCAATACAGTTTTTAGGGCCTTAGGCAAAAAAACATCAAGTTCTTGCTAAAATCACCCTTTTATTTATGTTGTTATTTTGAAAGTGGAAGAATTAATTTACCTTAGCTTCACTTGCATTTCCTCTCCACATCTGCATTGAGTCACTGCCCTCACACTGAAACACTGGGTAGCAATACAGAATAAAACACCTAATATTCACAGAAGGTAATATTTCACATTTTGCCACTTTGTGAAATCAGCAGTTTTCCTCAGCAGTATCCCCCTTGCTCCTAGCTCAGCACAATTGCTCCATTAGTGCTGCTTTACATTCTCCACATCCAAGCTCAGCACAAAGTCAACATCTGCTGGTCCCAGGAATCTTTTTCCTGTTGTCAAGATGAGTTTCTGCCGTGTTCCTTTCTCCATGTAATAGTCACAGGCTGAGAATTACCTTAGGCTCACACCAGGGTCAGGACAACACAACTTCCTGAAGATGCTATCTCAGTTATTTCCTGATATAAAAGTGCTTTCAAACAAAATATATTGGATTTCCTTTAGGAAAATCCTTCCAGAGGCTCAAACCACTTTCTGGGGAAATGTGGGGTTTAGATGTTTTAAGTATAGACTTTCAAACTTTAGATGTTTAGACTTTCAAAATAGGTATTTTCAAACAGAAATGAGTAAAATTATATACCTAAGCCTAATCTTGAAGCCTCTCTTTAATTCTTTCCGTTGGTCATCTGTCTTGAAAAAGTTTAGTAATTTTTAAAGAGCAAATATATGTTCAAAGTTTGTACACACACATGCATATATGTAAGTTATAGGAATACAACGTAATACTTTTTATTTTGTCACGCACAAAACACATACACTAGCAGTAATTCTTCAATATCAATAAATAGGATGAAAATAACTCTTGTCACTGACTGTGAATACTATTATTACTTCAGGCTTTGCAAGGTGACCACTATATTTTCTAGTAATATGATAATGAGCTGATTGTACAGTACTTACAGGATGCTTTAGTGCACACAGCTCATAAAGCACACAGCCAAGAGACCAAATATCTCTGTGAATAAGAAGTAATTAAAGTTTCAGTGAAAAATCTGTAACATTTTCATCCATGTAATCAGTACCTCTTTTCAGCTCCCAAATTTATTACCATTATTCTGTTACAGACTGTTGCAAATTTTATTTTTTCTTAAGATACCCTAAAAAGAACAACTAGACATTTATTTTTAGTTGTGGCACCAATGTTTCTATGGTATCTAATTAGGTTTTATCATTATAATTTGAAAAGGCACATGATATGGGAAGTCTGTTTAATATTTCTAGCAGGATGAAGGACAAAGCTGATTTGATAGCTGAGGAGACAATAATGGAGTAAATTTGTCTGAATAGCACCTCAGAGCTAAGATGGTACTGTGAGCTCCAGAACATTTGGTGTTGATCATATTTCCCACATGGAGAAGGAGGTCTAGGCCCACTCACTTCCTGACTTTGCAGTGCTTCTCATCCAGTATTTTGTGGTAAGCCTCAGACCTATTTGTCTTTCCTGCAAGTGGCTACTGCAAATTTCCAAAGTAGCCAAACTAGCAGCTTTCATTTTAGTGTATTTTTATAAATGATAAATGAGTTTATCAAAAATTCACAAACTTGGAACTGTAAAGATGCATTGGTTATTACATCTTGGAAATGAGAGAAATTTAGTAATTGATGAAGAAGCAGATTAAGCAAAGGGAAAAAATACTGGTTTACATCTCCCACCACTATAACAAGAGGCATTAAAAGAATGTATAAGTAATTTTATAAAGCTGAAATACATAATTACATTAAGCCTGTAGATTCATCACAGCAAAGTCATGATTGCTATATTTTGGACATTGAAAGTCAAAATACTATTTTGTATACAAGTTGTATAGTATAAGGTAGTTGTTGTGTACAATGATGCACCTGATTACTGTACACGATACAAAATTTCACTAAGGGAACCATGAGAAATTCCCATGCTCTGTACAAATACTGATTTAAACCATACTACTAAAGTGAGTTCTTTCATTTTAGCACATCCTCACACATGTAGGAATGAAAGACAGAGACTCACGTTTTGTTGTTGTATGGTCGATTTTCACATATCTCAGGTGAAAGGTAATAGGGGGTCCCTACACAGGTATGGGCAAACTCTGTAGTACTAATGAAACACAACAAACAAAAAGGCTTACACACTGAAAAGGTTTACAAACAACTGAACTAGAGACTTCCCTGCCCCAGGTTAAAATCCTGTAGGGGACTTAACATCTGCTCGCCAAACAGTAAAATAATGGAACACCCCAAGGAAAACTACATCATTTCCCAGTTCTGTGTAAAATGACCCACTATTTTAGTAGTGGAAAATGTTTGCAGTTTAACAGAAAGCACAGCAATTCCCTGTCCTTATCCTGGCCCACGAGCCTTCCACTGTATTTTCTCTCTTCTGTATAGCTGAGGAGTGGAGTGACAGAGCTTTTGTGGGACACCTGGCATCCAGAGAGTGTCATCTCACCACAGAAACTTAATTCACTACTTACAGAAGTACTGTCAAGCTCCAATTATATTGTTGCATAAGCCTACTATATACTTTTAAAATGTTTGTACTTGGACATTCAAATTCTGAGGTTTACTTCCTATCTGCTAGGTACTGTTCTGCTGTGTAGAAGCAATCCCTACAGCAACTATGCCCAGAACACTTCCAAAGGAAGGCGCTTTGGGCATCACTAGTTTACAAGCTGAGAGTCAAGTTCTGTTAAAAAGCACAAATAGAGATCAAATCTAAGCATTTTCCTGTTGTTATCATGCCCCCTGCCATGTTTGCACCATATCTGGCCACTACACAGGGCAGGCCAACCTTGTCCCCAAAGTCATTAAAGACAAGGCCTCTCTCTTTGGGAGAAGAACACAGGTGCAAGGCCAACCATGCCATGTTCTCAGGTCCAGGTGGTCATTCTGGGTATTTTTTTAAAACTAACATAGGCTCCATCTTGGAGGACACAGAACATATGTCCAAATCCTCTTCCTTACTCTCTCTTCAGTTTTAAATGCTCTTCACTTTTGTTTTTATGAGGTAACAGAAGTTATTACCAATAGCTGCATGGGCAGCAACTGTGCCTCCAGAATCTCTTCATGTCAGTTCTACAGAGAACAGGCACAGGCTGTAGCTTCTCCACCCTATGTCCTATGCCTAGCAGAAGTCAAGTCAAGTTACTAGGCTTGATACATCTGTGGTTCCATGCAGGATGGAATGTTTTAGGATAACAGGAGAAAATGTATCATCAGACCCTTTGTATCCCTGACCTCTTGAGCAAGCACAATCCACAAACAATTTGCATGCTCAGGCTGCATTCTGGACATCCACAAACATTCCTTTCCATGCAGGTCACAGACTGATTAAAAACCGTGCTTACCTGTTCAACTGTCTTGCTATGCCAAAGTCCCCAAGCTTTGCTACCTTTCCATTATTGCTAAGAAAAACGTTCTGCAAATAAACCCAAAAATAGTATGTGATAAAGAAAGATGGCAGAACCTCTTAAGCATATGTTTCACAAGAAAAAACAACTCCCTCTTCAGTACCAGTTTTACTACCTGTGCTTTTACATCTCTGTGTAAAATCTTCTTGTCATGAATATGTTTCAAGCCCAAGGAGATCTGCACAAACCAACTGAGAATCTGCAATGAAAGTCAGAAAACAGGTACCTAAAAATTTGCGTGACTGTTATATATTTCTTACTGAAATATAAAGATAACAACTAAATCTAAAATACCTAGAACATATACAATGTAAAACAGTAAAAAAGGTACTTTTAAAGTTAATGCCATAGACTTTTCCCTTCCATTTAGTGCTATCACTAAACTAAATGGAAATAGATACCTACCCTACTTCCCTTACCCCTATCAAGTTTTCCCTGACTGTGCCGGGACATGCACTTGAATGAGGACTGAAGAATCATGCCAAAGGAGAGTAAGAATAATACACCTTTTTAAAGAAGTGAGGGGGTGCAAATAACTAAGACAGAATTGGGAAGTGGCTTCTTAATGCTCAGTGACGGAAGTCCTACCACCTAGCTGTAGTATTTGTAGTCCTACTGAATGTGATGCAGGAACAAACAAAAAGAGAGAGAAAAAAGATGAAGGACTGAAATGTGGTGAAAGAAGCAAGCTATGAAGAAATTTGCATAATAAGTAAGAACATGTGTTTATCCTTTATCCTGATCCAGTATAGCTTTTAAACATATCTTTAACTTCCAATATAGACATGTCTTCTTAATGGCCTTTTGGACTAAATTCAGAAAAAAAACTATAACCTGATGATATGCTTCTCTGTTTAGGAAAATTCAGGCACATTAAAGACTTTGATTCAAGTAATAAATGACCTTCTATTTAGCAATGTTTGGCATTAAATAGATGATTTCCTGATTAGGGCTGATGCCACAAATGAGGCTTTCTCAGAAACACATTTGAAAAGATAAAGATATTTTAATAATTTTAATTGATCATCAGATGAATCTTTAGTTTCTATAATTCACTCTTCTCTCTATATTTCTTTTGCCTTGCTTTGGATATGTATTATTCTGTGTCATTGTCAAGGAGTTACATGTTAGTTCTCTCCTTTGGGCTTTCATGGGTTTGTCCTCTCTTCCTTTCATGTTCCTTCTGCCTCTAGTATGACTCCCAATAGGATCTTAAAATTAATTATTACTGAACTAGTAATTCACTTTCAACTGACTTCTCCACCTAGGAGCTTCTCTTTTACTACTAAAGCAAAAAGAAAAGTCACAATACAAGCACCATTTAAAAGAAGGTCTTCATGATTTAATGGGTATTTTATTAATGTAAAGAAAAAGTACATCTACAATGCAAAGAACAGGAGGAAGAGGGCATTTAAAAAGTCATTATCATACTGCTAATGAATTAATTCCAGATCTTAAAGAGTGTTAAAAACCTTTCCTAAACTCCAACTAAAACTACCAAAGTTTTCTTTAAAAGTTCAGTTATTACTGAATAATTCAAACCATATGTTTCACATGTTCTTCCCTCTAAAGAAAATGCCTTTCACCTGCTCCTCATCAAACAGCACTCCATGCTGCATATTTATTCTCTTCATTAAATCTCCACCATCACAGTATTCCATCACAATATATAACTGTTGTTTTCTGAAACGAAAAGCATAATTTTGCCTTTATTCCTGTATTATTCATTACCACATCAACAACTTATTTTTATTTTTACAATCCTTCTTTCAGAAAGTAGCAGTTAACCTCTACCTACTCCTCCATTTCAAAGAGTAATTGAGAAAAAATGGATACTTCCAGTGAAACCTGATGCAAAAATAAGATGTGAAAATATATTTCAACAGAGATTCAGCAAAATATTAAATACATGATGAAATCCTCAAGAGACCCCCCTGACACATGTTCTTACAGGAAACTTAGCAGAATGCTTCAAAGTTCAGGTTTTTTGCTCAATAACTAAATACACAGTAAGGCTTAGGGAAAAGGTAGACAATATTCCAAAAAGCAAAAATAAACAGCAAGGCCTGCTTAACAGAAAAATTCAACCTATTCTTACCTCTCTGGGGTCAGAAGACTATCTGATGTACGTGTCCCTAAACATTTACAGTCCAGTCACAGAGAACAATTTGAACAGAAGGTGCAACTATAGCTTTTATTACATAAGGCACTGCTTATGGCAGATGTCAGAGGAAAAATAAATACAAGGAATTTGCTTTCCTGGTGAATAGAATTCCTTCTATCTGTTTCCATCCTGAAGAATTCTTTATCCTTGAATGATAATTCAAATTACTTCTGAAGAAAAAGACTAGCACAGCATTATGAGATAGATACTGGATCATAGTACTGTATCAAGGTATGAAATGTCAATACTGTTTTTACATTCCAGATGCTGAAAGACATTTTCAGATGCACTAATAGACTGCATTTCTATTTAATGGCCTCTTTTTGTGCCTGTGTCTATGTATATGCATACATAAGTATGTACATATGTTTGCATGCATATGTGATGCATGTATCATAACAATATAATATCATATGTACATGATGGGGATAAAAAAAAATTAGGAACCCGAGGTTAGATCAGATGAAATGATCATTCTGTTTCTTGCCTATTTCATTAGCCTTTTGTCCTATTTGATCAGTCTATTCTTTGCTATACTCAAAAGCTCTCTTCTGTTTAAACTCCTAGAAAATTCCCATTGAACTCTGCACTCCCATAAAAAATCAAGACTAAAGCTTCAACTTGTACCGTACAGACATCTCAGGATCTAGGGTCCTTGCCAAGTACCCACTCACACATGTGAAAAACACAAGTGACGCCTGAATTTGATGCCTCATGTCCATTTCTATGAGTTGAGACCTTTACCACCTTTAAGTAAGGCATTAGGGACAGGTACTAACAAGGTAGGTTTTCTGCCTTCCACTCCTTTCACCACAATTAAAACAGAAATGTTAAAAGTAAACCTTGCAAAGAAGCATAGAAGGTTACAATATTTGCATGCTTCATCTTGGCCAGCAGAATTACTTCTTTCTCAGAGGCTTCTTTTTCTTTCATAGGCATCTACAAAGAATTAAGAAACTAAATGCTAGCAATGATATATTTAACGCTTTTAAAAACAGTTCCATCATTACCAAAACTATTCCCACTAATAAAAAAACACAATGTACCAAGACAATGTAGACATATCATAAAATATTATGTATATATAACATAAAAAATAAATTTGCATAGTATATTTGAAAGTGTATTGGAACATTACTGAAGTCAAACCCAACTTTGACATTTTACAAATAGGGAAATGTATACCTTTTAACTTAAGTTAAAGAATTTAAAGTTAAAGAAGTCCTTTAAGAATTTGAAGAGTATGGATGTAGATGACTATAATGCTAAAAGGGGTGATGTCAAAAGATCAAAGTAAAAAGAAAAAAATCCTTCATTTTACTGGTGTTACTTGTTGTAACATTTCAGGCAAACTCTTTGCTCTGTTACATTAATGGAAAACTTCCATTTAGTTTATTATGATCACACTTCCATCAATACTACTTAAAAATTCATTTCTCTGAATATCCTTCAAAATGTCCTCTTATATTCATAAAGTTTCTTACCCTCATTCTTAAGAAATATTTTTGAAATGTAATCCCTAAAGATTCAAAAATCAGTAACTGAATAAAACACATTCTACTATATAAAAAAAACCAAATCTTTTGACTTAAAAGTAGCAACTTTCTGTCTCCAGCTTCTGATTTTTCAACAAGTGGGATTCACAGTAATATTTCACTAGCAGCCATTCTTCTAGTTGTACATCAAAATCTAAGATTAGAAATGCATGGGGTTTATTGGTCATGAGCAGAGAGAGAAACTATCCATCTTTTCATTCAGCTGTCATTACTCATGTGTCAGCTTTTCCAGGTTTTAACCTGGAAGACATACAGCTCTTTCTAGAACTCATTCTTCTACTGTAATTTTCTAATGTATTAGAAATTCACTGCGGTGGCCCAGAATAGCAACAGACCTGTCAAAAGCATGCAGGCACTCATTGAAAGTGACTGTTAATACCCCTCTCTTGAAATCACAGAGATTTTAATTGCCTTTATGGAACCAGATACAGCCATGAGATTCCCTCAGCACCCGAGCAAGCAGCCCTAAACCGCCTCTGCAGTGGGAAGGAAGGCAGAAGTTCCATGGCCCAACTAAGCTCCTTCTAAATCAGAAATCTAAAACACATATGATCAACAGCTTCCTAAAAGGACTTAATTCTCTTGTTCTCCTTGAAAGCATGTCTGGCCAAGCAGCTGAAATGCTGACAAACAACAGAATGGAAACTTAAAATCAGATGAGATGAATGGAACTGCCACAAAAATAAATGAGAATTGGAAAGACTCCATGGTGAATTTCTCGTGTCTGAAAATATGGATGTGGGAAACAAGGAAATTAAAAAGCTCAGAGAAATTTACCACAGAATTGTGATTTCAGTGGCAATATTTTCATTGTAGTTGAATCAACTATTACAAAATTTGAATTAGGCAGTGCCACACATTGCAGGGAGAAAGAAGCTTTGAAAAGAACAAAATTGCAGTAAAAAGCAAAGACTTAATATAAAAAAATGCATTTAGTCTATGCTTTTAAAATAATAAATTAGCAAAGAACACAGTCTTTGGAAAGCTTACCTCTATATAACTGAGATGGAACTACAAAAGAGATAAAACATAACCTGAATTCATTGCTAGCAAAATGCAAGTAGCAAAATCTGGTAAATGTCATTCAGATTTTGTTTTTTACCTTAGTTAAATTGATCTCTTTGACAACACATGGCTCATTATCCATTTTTCCTCTTGCCAAGAATATTTTGCCAAAAGATCCTTCTCCAATCTGTTTAATGATCTTATATTTATCCATGATGTATTCGTCTTAGAGCAGTGGCTAAAATAAAAATTCCCCAAATTAGCTGTAACATGATTTGGTGCTACTGAAATAGACACTAACTTTTAGGACTGTCATTTTTATTACTTTTTATAACATTACTGTGGTTGATTCTTCCCAAAAATATCATGTCCTGGAAGTATGCAAATTATTGCAGATCTTAACTTTTAATAAGCAGCAAGCTGATGAGCGTTTCATAAAGAAAAGCACAGTGCATAATGAAGTTAATGCATGGGAAGGAAGTAAAGAGTACTGTGTAGGATTACGATATGATTTTGTAAAATGTGACATTATTTCGTGAATAGAACAACACCGTGGAATCGATCTTTTAATGGGAAAAAATTTATCTATTCCATATTGATTTAGTTTATATTAGAGTGATGTAATGCTGGCAGCATAATGAAAAGCCGCAGGAGACCATGGCCAAGTGAAGTCAGGATCAGCGGTAGTCTGGAAACCTCTGTAAGGAACACTGAAGTCACCGGGTGCTTGCAGTGGTTCCATAAGCAAAGCTGCGCACCTAAATATGAGCAAACGCTACAAAACTGCTCCTATTAGTTGTCTTGAGTTTTTGCGGGGAAGATGAGCTCCGATACCAGTCGGTCCCCGCCATGCAAGCTCTACACTCGCTCCCTCGCCCCCGAGGGGCACTGGCAGTGCCAGCAGGGCGACCTTGGCACGTTTGGGATTTCGGTGTCTGGGTCAGAGCCGCTCCCGCCGGCAGCCGCGGGTGGGAAGGGCACTGGGGCAGAGGCCTGCGCAGGGTGCGCTCCGCCGGGCCCAGGCCCGCACCCATGGGCCGCAGGGCGCTGGGAGGGCGGCGGGGCCCGGCCCGACCCCGCGGGCCCCGAGCGCGGCCCGGCCGGGGCGGACAGCCCGCGGATGCCGGCAGGGCCGCCCATGGGGGCAGCCTCAGCCGCCCTGCGTCCCCATGGCGACGGGACGCGCCGCCGGCAGCCCTCGCCGGGGCTCCTGTCCTGCGGACCGGCCCGGCCGGCCCAGACCCGGCAGCGGCCGGGGGCCTCGGTACCTGCGAGCGCTCAGCCGCCTCCGGAGCCCGCCGGCCCGCGGGGAGGAGCCGGCCCCGCTCCGCTCGCCGCGCTCCGCGCCCCGCCCGGGGAGTGGCGTGTCCGGCGCCCTTCGGGAGCGGCAGCAGCCTTGTCTCCCTGGCACGAACCGCCCCTCCCTCCACGGACACCGACTTGTGGTTCGCATGGTCAGCGCTACGAGTGCGGTGGCCCGAAAGGAAATCTCGACTGCCTCGAGGTCTTGCATCCTTGATGGAAACTCAAGTAGCAGCCTATGTGCAATAGGGAGGTGAAGTACTGACTGCCTACGCCACAGAACTACAGATTTCCTAATGCTTTCCTTGTCTCTTATTAGTAATATTATTTATTGCAGCGATATACTCCGGGTCAGCTGCCCCAGGAGAACTCTGCCAAGAGCATTTGTGCTCTCCCTTGACACATTTTTCTTCTAAAGTGTTTATTTATTACCCAGTTACCATTACAGAGCTCAAACTTGACATTGCCCATAGCGCTCTCTGAAGCAAAAGTGTGTCTCTGATCAAAGTCGGAAAATTTACCCTTATTAATGAATACATTTACTTCCTTTCACACATGCAGTGGCATATAAAAACCTCTTTTCCTTGAATCAAGGCAAAAGTTCACAGAGTTTTCAGGGGATTAATAATTGCACGAACTAAAGCCTCAACTATTTATCACAGCTAAATGTTCCCATAATATGCCCTTCAAAAATCATTTATGTATGTATGTATGCATGTATGTATTGGGTTTGTGCGTACGTATGTACCGGGTTTCGGTAGCAGAGAGGAACTACACGGTGGATCTGCCAGAAGCTTCCCACATTTGACAGAGCCAATGCCATTCAGCTCCAAGGCAGACCCATGCACCTGTGTCCCCATCCATGCCCTCCTCTCTCCCCTTCTCTGATCTGTTAGCCCAGAGGCACCACCACCATCACTGATGGGCTCAGCCTTAATCAGTGAAGTGAAACTGAGTCTAGGAAAAAAGAGAGGGTGGGAGAGAAGTGTTCTAAGATTTGGGTTTATGTTATTTCATTACTCTGCTCTGATTTGGTTGGTAATAAATCCGTTTTCTCAAGTCAAGTCTGTTTTGTCTGTGACAGTGACTGGTGAGTGATCTCGCCCTGTGCTTACCTTCACCTTTCATTAAATTTTCTCTCCCCTGCCAAGCTGAGTAGGGGAGTGACAGAGAGACTTTGGTGGCACCTGATATCCACCCAGCCCAATGCTGTATTTCATTATGAACTCAGGAAAAAAACCTTTACACCTTTTCAGAGTGCTATGCCATCTTCTTGAGATATGACAAGAGGACAATTTGAACAATGCTATAATTTGACTGAACGTTTCTGCAAAGCTATTACCAACTCCAAACATACTTAATACATGGACTTGTTTAGCTATCTGCACGTGTTCTTTCTAAAAAAGTTTATTATGCATTTTCCATCCTCAGTTTTGTGATACAGAAAACATGCCCACTCAGATTTTTTTGACTGAAATTATTTAAATGAATAACCAATTATTAACAACAACTTGGATACCAGCACACTTCACTCATCGCAGGTAAATTCAGGTTTTCAGTCACTCTGTTTCAATACCATTTTCAGTTCTGACACCCAGTCTGGGTCATCTTCCTCAAAGTCCCTAAAAATACATTTCAGAAAATGTTATTTTGAAAAGCAAAATGCAACTTTACAAATCTTTAATTGCTTTTCCCCCCATAAGAAATTACCCTGTAATTAGGATAAATTATATTAAAAACATCAGCACAAGAGACTTACTTCCTGCCCCACTGTGATAAAAGAACCAATAGATGTTCTCTATGGAATTTAGAAATTTGACAGCCTGCAACTGTCACAGCGACACAAACTGAGACTCTGAGAACCTAAGAACCACCCCCAAAACATACACACATCCGAAAATCACAGCATTTTTTTCATACATTGTAATGCTACTAAATTTCCAATGCTACTAATTTCAATTTCATTATGTAAGAGAGGGATGGAAAAATACTGTTCTTTTTCAGGGGGATGTTGTTACGGAAAAATCTCTTTGAGGAACCAAAGAAAACATAAATGCAAGGACATAATTTGGACATACGTGTCATCTTCATCAGATCTAGGTTCAAGTCTCCCAGAATCTATGACAACAGCTTCATGTTCACCATCTACTTCATCAGATGCTTCACTTTCATCAGAAAGTGGACCTCTTAATATGTTTTCAGAAGCTTTGAAAGTATAAAAATTAAAATGTCATAAAAATATTTTATTTTTTAAAGTAGAACTATTAAGAATATAAATACAAAATAGTCTTTCTAATTCATCTCCAGTTTGTAGCAGATTCCAGGATAAGCTGTTACCTATTTTAGGTGGGAAGATAAACTAGTAAGGCACTGAAGTGCAGAACATGTATTTGTGACTGTGGCTGTGAACATCTGTAAACTGCAACTGTCTTCAGCAGTGCCATCTGATCATTGTGCCCTCAAACCAGGGCACCACTTCTTTAGTTAGGGGGGATTTACCTGATGAGGCTACAGTGCACTTCCTGCACCTCCCAAACACACACACACACACACACACACCCACCACACAGCTCAGTGGGAGGTGTCTTGAGTTGCAAGTGAAAATCCATCATGAAGAGCTGTAGTGGAGATGTACAATCATTTACAAATTCCAAACTTGGCTTTTTAAAGTGCACATTTCATTTGGTAAACTTTCAAAAACCCAAAAACTGGCCTGTTGTGATGTGAACACAGGTGCACGATCTGCATACATAGTAGCCATGTATGAAAAAAAAAAAAAACACAAAAACCCCAGCCTTTATTAATAAACCTGTCTGCAGAAGTGTTTGCCCAAAAAATGGGGTTTTACCTGGTTTATAAATTGTGTATGTTTTAAATGCTAAGCTGACATCTGCATTGCTGAGCATGTCCATCAGGGTCTGTGGGGGTTCCTTGTTCCACTGCTTCCGTGGCTTATTTTCACTGTAGTTTATAACACCACCACCTGGGTATAAAATCATTCATATTTAAATAAAATTGCATTAGCAGTATGGATTACATTCAAGGTCACATTCAAGAGAGAAATGAGGAACAGGAAGAAACAGGAAGAAAAGGGTCTAGATAACTCCATCTGTTCCACCACTATCCCCTCAACAATCTGAGGAAACAGTGGAACCACCTTGTGGCCAGGGAGTCTGCAGGAACTGAGGGATGTGAGGAGGCAGAGTCTCTGCAAACCTATGTGGTGGCTCTACTAGTCTCACAAAATGAAGCCTGAGGCTGTTTCTGTGCCTTTTAATAGCAGAACACCTAAAAACATGCATTCCTCTGTCCACTTCCCTTATGCCCTGTGCATAACTATCATATAACATTCCTACCACAGCTTGGGAATTTTCTGACAACTTATATCTTGATTATTTATTTCCACAGCATATATTCCCATTTACCTAGAGCATGTATCTAGATTCACATTAAGTAATTATAACAATTGCATCAGTGTGGGGCATTTTAAAATTGAAACTTTTCTCAGAAGAAACCTCATGATAAGTGCTTTAATCAAAAGCTTTTAATCAAAAGGAAGTCTATGCCTCACATCTGAGGTGCATCATTGATAGTTCTTGTCACTGGCCTTAACCTGTATGTTAAATGACAACAAAAGTAGAGATGTAGATGTTTTATGCTACTGATAGTATGCTGTACTTGAAAGACAGGTGGTTGCATTCTGCGCCAAACGAATTCCTCACTGCTACCTCCACAAATGGTGTATAAAAGGATAATTTCTTAGTGATGATTATAATTTTAGGGTTGCTAATGTTATCTGTCAGTTTCATCACTTTGTGATGAAAAACTCCTGTCACACAAAAACACAAAGAAATTCTCTTCAGCACAGTGAACTTTTTCAGTGTTCATTAATGAAATATTTTTCAATTATTTTAATGTAATTTTAACCATGCTGCATAAAGGTTTAGCTTTTAAAATATGTAAAGAATCACTGACATTACTTGAATTTAAAGAACATTTAATTAAATCTTACTTTCAGTCTCTTCAGGTGTAAAACTGGAAGAAAGCAAGGACGCATTTTCCAGGACATCCAGCACAGTATTGGATATCCTCTTTTCCCACTGCCTCCTGTGGGTGTCTGTCGGATCAGTACTTCCTGGGAGGACAGCAGAAGCTGATACTGTAATTGTAACAAAAAATCTCATGACAACCAGTATCTAATTGATTCCATGTCCAACTGCCCTGTCCAGGCAAAGTACTACTAAGAATCACTTCATTAGCAGTGATGTTTGATTCTATGGGTGCAAATCTGAACTGGAAAATATTTACTCTATTCCAACTGTTTTCAAATAGTCATTTTTTAATAATTTGACAAGATAATTTTTTTTAAAATTTTAGATGGGCAGTATGAATCAATGTACTTGCAAAAGTAACTGATGATGGCACAGTTTTCTTGTCTTGAGTTACCTGAGACTAGTTTGAGCCACCTATTTAAATGGGTGTATCACTGATATGTAGATACCAGTACACAGAATGAAGTGCATCACCCTTAAAACTGTAAAACTTACCTTCTTGATAAGATTTCCTTTGTTCCCTTGTGTCTTTACTCAAACCCTCAGCATTTTTCCTTTCTAAGGGGCTATGCTTGCTACTTTCATCTTTCCTTTGCTTTAAAAGAGTAAAGACTGTATTAATTCTTATCCTTGTTGTCAAGAAAGTCAAAGCAGTCATATTTACATGGCATTAATTATTTCAGTTTTGCTGCAAAATACCCAGCCTACAGATTAGAAGATTTGAAAACTAAACCACTAACATTGTGAAGCCAACTGCAATTGCACACTACCTATTATTGCACTGTATTTCACATGTGTGCCCATGACAGACAACCTCAGTCTCTGAAGTTAAGCACACATATGTTATTTGATGTAATTTTTTTTTTTTGTTTTGTTACATTTAAGAAGACAAGCAATATAAATTATTTACATTCCCAAAGAAAACAAGATGCACCCAAATATTAAACTTCTCAGATTGACAGGTTTATGAAAAGAGAAAAAAAAAAAAACAACAAAACCAAGCCCCAGAGCAACATGCTTTTTAAAAATATACTGAATATAGCTGAGTCAGGCTATGGTAATGCATCCATAGGGGACATCTTGGCCATCTGTGACTTAATTTTCCTCTCCTGAAATCTCATATGGTCCCTAAAATCTGTTGAGAACTAGACTGTTTCCACAGCTGCCAGTTCTAAATGTGTCCCGTGTCCCAAAAGCAAAGAAAATGGACAATCTTTGGCAATATTAAAAAAAAAAAAAAAAAAAAAAAAATTAGACAAAAGAAGTTTTTTGTTTGGGTTTTTTTTTTTTTTTATGGGGTTATAAGAAAACTCACTTTGGAACTAAACTAAACATAGGAAAAATCAAAAAGAGTGGTGGGAAATGCACAGGAAAACTGCAATTTTAACACTAATAGGCTGATTTATGGTTTAGCATAGGAATAATTTTCTGTAAAAACTTTTCTCTAACACAGAATATTCTAAATTATTAAAATATAAACGTTGTATTTATATTTGAGTACTTACTCTATTTTCTGTCTTGTTTGAGCTTCCACCAGCCATGACACTACCTGATACATTAACAAACAGATCCAAGAGATAACAGCTTTAGCAAACATTTGTAGTAAAAAGGTACTCCAGAGGTATGACAGCAATGTCACCAAACCAAGCAATGACAATCATGTGACAGCTTCTTTACACTTCTTATAACAGAACTCATTCTCAACAGAGTCCTACTACTATTCTGTTCCAAATGGACACTGATTGTGGTGTAGCTAAATTTAAGAAGAAAAAAGTCCAACATTCTCTCTCTAAAAATTAAATAATAAACTTAACTTGCTTCACCATATTCTGGGAAAGAAGGAACTGTCATATTTAAAATACATGCCACTGTTATAAAAGTTTTGCTGATTCTAAAACTGAAAAAATTATTTCTAGCACAAGTCTTAAGACTTACAATACATATATGGCAGCTTTGCACTCTACTTATTCTGGAATATAATTTAGACCCTTCAAGCATTTTTCCATGTAAGTTCAATAATATTAGATTTTGAAATAATTTAAAGTCGATTTCAACTTATAATACAAATGTTTTATAGCTCTATTTAAGATCTTTTATTTCCTACTCATTTTATCATTCCTTACATCAACAAAAATGTTACTGACTTACCCTTTTGTCTTGCTGCATTGCCTTCATGTTTCTTGGTTTCCTTTAATACATGCTCAAACTCATTTGCCATCTGAAATGTGTATGAACAGATGCAAGAACCATATAATTTTAAACTTCTACAAATTATTACATATTCTATTTGTTAAAAATAGACTCACTATACAAGTGCACTGTTCCAGCTAACAATATCTAATTTTATCAGCATAGGGTCAATATCCAACTTTAATTTTCAAAAGAGACACTTTTAAAAATTCAAGTTTTCTGAGAAGTCTACAACTGTATGGATTTTAGAGTGGGACCTACACAATACTAGATTTTTATAGTTATACACTAACAAACTACAAATGAAAATTATTTATTATCTAAAATGTAGACAGTATTGCTTAAATCTAGAGACAAAAAATATACCATACCTCAGAAGGTAAGCAATTTTTCACAAGTTTGGTTAGGCAACCTCTTGCAAGAATAGTACTGGCTGATGGACGATTCTGGGGATTTCTCTTAAACATCTGTTTTATTAAGTAATGAATTTCATAGGAATAGTGAGATGGAAGTGGATCATAGGACCCTTTGCATATCTTAAGGATGAGATGCTTCCAGCTCTTGGCTTGAAACTGCATTAAAAATAAATTCATATTGGAGCACAGAGTTTAAGCATAAGGTAAAAAGTAGATTACATAATTTAAGGTAACTTCTACAACTGAAAAGCAGATACAAATTACTCCTATAAATGTATGATTTTTGAATTTTATTTTATAGACATCAAATTCATCAATTCATATACTTGAGATCAGACTTGAAATGCAAGAGTGAAACAGTAAGCTCAGAAATATGGAGACTTTGATTTAAAAAAAAAATCATCAAATGTAGCCTGTAAAAGTACAAATATCCTCTTGCAAATCCAATGTCTGAGAACTTCTAGCTCCCATGCAGGAAGTTTCTTTGGATTACACCCCGCTGGCTTGGCTGCAGGGTGCCAATCATCCAAAAAGTGTCCCCTTTTCACATCACCTTTGACAGATTATGCAAGAACATATGTGACCATCACATCCAACTAGACACATAACATTTCAACACTGCTAATAAGGGAAGAATACTCCCCTCCTTGGAATCCCAGCTCTGAGCTCTGCCTCAATACCATGACACTACCAAAGACTTCCCACAGACCTACTTAGGCTAACAAAACCTATGCACAGGCTCCCTTATCACTCAGTCACATTAGTATAAAACCCCACACTCTTGCACAGCTTGCAGCTGTGGAGAATCTTTGCTGATACATAGGATTTGTACAATGCTCTCGGGCATATGTATGATTCTTGGGCCAGTCCTTCACAGGGTCAGGAGCTAGTACTTTGATGATCCTTGTGGGTGCTTTCCAACTCAGAACATTCTGTGGTTCTCTGATTTCAAGATATAGTATTAGCTCACTGAAAGGAACTGCTACTTATAAAAAAACGAAGATAAAATGACCCTCAATTAGGATCTCATTTTCCTGCAAAACAAACATATCCTGATAAGGGCTCTCATCTTACCTATGTGTCTGTATATAGAAGCCAGAGGAAGTTAATACATAAGAAACACAGCAACAACACTGTAAAAGTGTCCTAGAAATTACAGAAAGACAGTATCATCCATCAAGCCTCCACTGTTCCAACAGGAGAATGGTGCTTGGACAGTGACTTTCTTGATTTGAAGAATAAGCAAAGGTGTATCACAAATACAAGCTACAAAAATGCTTATTTCTTACTACATTTTGATGTACTTGCACATAAGATATTTTCATTAGCAAAGATTTTGAGTGCTTCTGTCACAATGTCCTGGGTTTAGCTTGATCCTGTAAAATGTAATGCTCTTGCAACTGCACATATCTGGAACCAGCCTGGCAGCTGCTGGACTCAATACACCCAGATCACCTCACTGATATTGAGGAAAATTAACCAATCAAAAAAACCAATTGTTTTCTAACAAATTTGAAAACTGAGTCTTCTACAGAAGGGTCAAGTAGGTCCCAAGAACTGCTGAAACAGGTGCACATAGTGGAGGAGGCATAGGAAGGGTGGAGCAGTATTTCCCTCTTTTGGAAGCAGCAGCAAGCACTTCAGTCAACTCTGTTTTACACCTAATTGCTAATTAAGTTTCAAAGAATTCCAAAACTTTTCTAATAGCAGTAAAGCTGTACTTACCGGGTGTTTGAGAGTGCACAGCTCATACAGAATACACCCAAGAGACCATATATCACTGTACATATAGAGAGAGATTAAAAATTTTTGAGTCAGAAATTATGATTTAATATCTTGCTTAAAAGTGTGATATTTAATCTGTGTACATAACTGGGCTGAATAAGCTAATAATAAATATAAGTAACCATAAGAGATAATATAATTATGTATTTAATCTCTCATATGGAAATGTTCTTGCTTATTTTATCCTACCCTGATGTAAAAAAAGATGACGGTCATACAGTTGTAGTTGGCTTTTTATTTCTAGGATGACTCTTAAGTAATTCACTCAACAACATGTATCCTCCTGCACTTGAAAGCCTTTGCATTCTATGGCCCTTAACATCAAATGGCAGCCACACAATTCTAAATCTGAGAGCTGGAATTCTGGCCCTGACAAAAAGAATTCTCCTACTGAGAAAAAAAACCTCATCATTTTCCACCAAAAGTGAGTACTGCCATTTGCACAAGAAGCAACTGAAGCCTTTCTGGCAAGAAGAGCAGGAAACAATTTGAACTGCAGAAGGTTTCTTACCTCTCCTGAAAAATCAATCACAGCTTTTGCATAAGGACCAGAATAACTGGGCTCTGTAAATCTAAGTAATCCATTATCCTTACATTATCAAGATTGGCATGAATTGGTTAAAAAATCATTCGTCAACCATCATTCAAACAACCATCCCCCAAAAAATAAGACCAACAAAAAGATGCAAACACATAACTATGTTTGTGCATATATACACACTTACAAACACACACACAAGTATGTATGTGTTTACTCTCCCAAACAAACAGAGGTCTGAACACTCTTTTTCAGACTTCTAGGACTAAAGATACTGGGCTCTCAGCTACTTAAGTAGAGAGGAATTTATGCATATTTTTAAGATTATATAATAATCTTAAAAAAGATGTAATTACCTCTTCATAAATATTCTTCAGCTTAGTATCTTCTCTGAAACAAATATGGATAAGCCACAAAGCCAGATTTGGACAGCAATTAAAAAAACCCATCCATTGGTCAGGCATTATTTGTGACCACTGAAAACACAAGTACCTTTTGTTGTTGTATGGCAGGTTTTCCCATATTTCTGGAGGTACATAATAAGGAGTTCCCACATAGGTGCAAGCATAGGACATTGGACTGATGAAACAACAAAGAAGAAATGCCAGGTGAAAAGTAATGATTTATGAACTCTATTACTGTTTGTCAATGGTAAAATAAAACTTGACACCACTGAGATCAGCTGGGATGTCCACATACTGTGCAAGAAGGCGTGCAGATCCAAAATCTCCCAATTTGACTTTTCCACTTTGAGTGAGGAAGACATTCTGCATTTCAAGAGCAAAGATTAACACACTTAAATATTCTTCTATGAATACTTTCTGCAGTTTGGATATACAGAAAACGCAGCAATAACCACTTTCGATATTTTGTCTCGGTATTTCCTTTTACTTGCTTCTCCTAATACTTCTACCAAAACACAAAGGCTTTATGAGCCTAAGGCCCCAGCATCAGAGGAAGAATCAGGACTTAGAATTGCCTTAATCTCTATGATATACTCAAACCAAGAGACCACTTCCTTCTGAATTTCCCTCTTCTGACAGTGTAGAGTTAAAAAAAAAAAATGTGAGGCAAGATATTTGCAAACTGCATAATCCATACACTTTATAATAGTTCTATAATTCTTCAAAGTTATATGCAGTGTCACAAGAAATTGGTGCTATCAGCAGTGTGGATATGAAGGATATAGCTATATTTAGTGATGTTTACACCCACAGTATTACATCATTCCATGCACTCAACTATTTCATTTACATAATATTCTTAGGCCTAAATAAAAACCACAGAACTTAGCAGTCATGGGAAATGATGAAAGAGGGGGTTTAACTTTTGCATGCAGGAGTGTTTTTTAATGTCAACAAAACTTGCTCTGTTCACCTTGGATTTTATATCCCTGTGCAGCACACGTTTATCATGGATGTGCTTCACAGCCAGGCACATCTGCACAAACCAGTGAAGGATCTGAAAAAGAGCAGCCAAGAGTTATAACAGCTAAATGCTCAATATAATGAATACTTTACTGATAGATTTTTTTAAAAATTAGGAGAACAAAAGTATTCAGAACAGCTGGGAGTTAAAAGTAACTCCAGCATAACAGCCTACAACCAGCATGACTGTGTTCTTCAACACAGATTATATTTTAACATGGCAGAAGGAATGTTTACTACCTGTGTTCAAAAAGTTCTAATAATACATAGCAATAATCATTACCTGGTGCTTTAGCTGATGATCATTTTATAAACAAGTTAACTAAAGTTACATAGTAAATTAGCAAATAGAAAAAAACCTCAAACCACCAAATAACAAACAAAACCAAAATTAATATGGAAGTAACATACTGTTTCTAAAAGGGCACGTGTCCCTTTCTAACCCCAAAAGAAAACTCTTAAAGGTGCCTAGAAAATCTAAATATTCAATTAGTTGAGGTTTCTGGTCCTTTCATTTTAACAAAGGTGATGCTCCTAACTGTAGCAGAAGCAGCTTCTATTCACTACAAGGTCTCTTTGAACCTTCTCCTAGTGAATTTTATACATTCTCTGGTTTCTCTGGCAAAAGGAGATAGCACATACTGAATGGTTTAAACATTTAACTGCTATGTAAAACGCAGGCATTTATTCTCCTGGTTAGCTTAATTTATCTTACCAGAATGATTTGTTCACTTGTCACTTGCAGTATTCCTACTATGCTTTAAATTCTGCCTGAAGGTTGTGCAATTAATTGCACACAAACCTGACTAGTTTTCACACTACCTGAACAATTTTCAGATACAAGTAGCAATTTCTTTTTTATTCTTTTCAGTCCAATTCTTGTCCTGATTTGCTGGAAACTATAAAAGAAGTAATGCTCCAATTCTATCTGTAAGCTACTTTGTTTCATCAAGATGTTTGCATATCTCTAACTGTGTTTATGCAGCATGCTTCAGTTAATATGCAAAAGAATTCCCAGCCCCCTTGGTTCAAAACATGTCTTTTCTTACTGTGTCTTCAGGGAACAAACTTCCTCCTTGGTGTTTAATCTTTTGCATTAGATCTCCATCGTCACAATATTCCATCACAATATACAGATGTCCATCAGCTAAAGTTTTGGTAATTTAAGAATAATTAGTATTTTCATTAGCAGGATATGTATTGATTCTTTTACTACATGTAATACTTCTTACTAGAAAGCTCCAACTACATGCTATGTGTTATGCTACAATAAACATATGGTTTGTTTATAACACATACTATAAACAAAAAAAGAAAGTAATCTCAATCCCTGAGGAGTATGCAACTTCAAATAAATGAAGGAATTTAAATTTTTATACTTACCTTCAAATGATTCTTTAAAGGCAACAATATTTGGATGCTTCATTTTAGCCAAAAGAACAGCTTCCCTCCTAGAATTCTCTACACCAGAGGAAGACTGAAAATATAAATTATGATAAATTTCACACTAACGAATTTTCACATATACACATTAAGTGCCTCACTTTCCAAAGAAAAATATTTTTAAGACTTGTTCTTCAGTTATTTTAAGTCATTTAGAAACTCTGAAAGCTCCATCTTTTTAATCTATGGTTTATTTCTAGCCGAAGACTTCTTTGGGTTTTTTGAGCATTTGGTATTTTGTTGGTTTGGTTTTTTTTTTAATTCGAGCGATTCTTCTCCTATTTAATTTACTGACTTTTTGCATTTTAAAAGTGCAGAACTATATAAAAAAGCAGCACAAACAAACTTTGAAAAAGCTGATAGTTTGCGTGAACTCAATATAAAGCCAAGTGTCCAGGTCTTAGCTGAGCTTTGGCCTAAGAAATCCAGTGCCTCCCATTTTATGACTTTTAGCTTAGCTGAGTGCAGATAATGTAACCCAAATAACAGATTACCAGCAGCAATACGACATTAATTTCCTCATTTGACACTGAAGATGAAATTTATATTTTAGTGAAATCAATAGCAATCAACCAAGGGCATCAGGGGAAACAGGGATTTCATTCTAAGTGTCTTCATACCTGCTACATTTGCCAAAACCCCAAGATCTCAAAATCTAACCACATACTTCACTTAGCACCAACAACACCAGCTCAGGATGTAGTTATACAGTAATCATACCACACACCTGTCTAATACACAAAACTCTCAAAAAAGTGTTTAGCGTTTCAAAAGTACATTCAGAATTAGGATTTTTAAAATTTATTTTTAAGTGGTGGGAGAAGTGATGTTTCTGTCACACTTACCATGGGAAGCCTTATTTCCTTCATTACATACTTCTGGTCACTGATTCTATGATGAACTAGGAGAGCTCTGCCAAAGGACCCCTCTCCTAGTACTTTCAACACGTTGTATCCTTCCATTCTTTATAAATCCAGTTCCAACACTTTTCTTCATTCACAGGATAATCTTCTAAACTTTATAATGACCTCAACCCTTTAAAAATTTTCTCTTAATATAATCTGCATGAGAAAAGACCCAAAAACAAATTAACAAGAAGGGGTGATAAATGTGGGTACCTAACTGTCCAGCACTACTATGACACATATCCCTGCACTGTTACCTTGATTTTACTGAAGATGAGGTCTCCAGAAAGTACAACTTGAAACATTACAGTGCTATTTCTGCATTTTTAAATTTAAAATGTTAAAGCTCTTAATAAACATCAGTTATAGACTTACAACTTCACATCTTGTTTCTGCTACCTGCAGATGGTTTCGTAACACTAAAGACAACGCACGGGAATAACAGAAACAAGCTTAAAGTGTCCAGTGAGAATTTTCATCAAAAACAGCATAAGCAGGATCAAACTGGTAAGAGTTACTGTGCAAAGACTTCAAGAACTGGAAGATATAGAATATAGTATTTTAGTTGCAGGGGACTTAAAATGGTTATCTGGAGCAAATGCCTGACTACTCCAGCGGTGACCAAAAGTTAAATTAGCATGACAATGTTTCTCGAACCGTAACAGGTTTAGGGCATTGACCATCCCTCCAAGAATTCTGTTCCCATGTTCAACAACCTCTCAGTAAATAAGTGCTTCCTAATGTCTACTGTAAGCCTTCCCTCGTGTACTTCTGAAATGTTCCCAGTTGTCCTAATCACTACACTTACACTATCATGGGATCACGGAATCAATGAGGCAGGAAAAGACCTGAGATCACTGAGTCCAGCCCACGACCCAACACCATGTCAACGAGACCATGGCACTGAGTGCCACATCCAGTCAGACACCTCCAGGGATGGTGACTCCACCAGCTGCCTGGGTAGCCCATACCAAGGTCTAACCACTTGTGTGAATAAAATCTCCCTGATACACAACCTGCAAGTCCCATGGCACAGCGTGAGGTTGTATCCTCTCCTCCAGCACTGAGCTTAGTCCCAGCCCTCCTAAGAGCTCCCACAGCGGCTGAAACTCACAGGGCGTTATCCTTTTTTCAAAACCCTGGTGCTTTTAAGATGATATCCCTAATTCAAACCCGGTGTTCTAAGGGGTTGATGAGCTCCTTGCCTCTTCCGGAGCAGTCCATGCCCGCCCCGGGCCCCTCAGGGGACTCACCTCGGCGGGCCAGGCTGGAGAGCAGCGGAAACGCCGCGGCACAGGGGCCGCGCAGGCTCCGGGCTGCCCGGGCCCGGTTGGGGCGGAGGGTTGGGCAGGGAGGCGGCGCTGGCTGCGGGCTGCCCGGAGCGGAGGATGGGGCAGGGAGGGGGCGCCGGCTCCAGGGGGATAGGGCAGGGAGGCGGCGCCGGCTCCAGGGAGGGGGCGGGACGGGGCAGGGAGGCGGCGCCGGCTCCAGGGGACGGGGCAGGGAGGCGGCGCCGGCTCCCAGGCCGGGCGGCGGGAGCGCTGGCCCCGCCCGGCCTGTGGCAGCGGCAGTGGTGGGAGCGGCGCTTCTGGGAGGCGGTGTTGGTGCAGCTGCGCGACAAGGGCCCAGACACACGGGAAACACGGCAGCGTTCCGCTTTGACAGCTCACTTTCAAGAACAGATAAAGAGCTTTAACCTTGAAATAACGAACAAACACAACTAAATTCGTGAGTTTAATAAGTGTAGCATAGTACAGACTAATAAAAAAATCAACATAAAAACTGTCACATAGTAAGTAGTGTATCAGACCTTATCTACGATTACTTGATAATGAACAAATCTCAGTAACTAGAGATTAAACTCTTGTCTTGTTAAAACAGCCCTAAAATATATAGAACAATTTAAATTCAGCACACACCTTATTAGCTGGCTTCAGTTTTCAAAGCTGAAGCTTGTCAGAGTAGACACTGCACTACTGGAACACCTATCTTACTTTGTTTTCTTAAACTAAAAGACTTCGTGTTTGTCAGGAATTCCTGGGATTTGTAACAACAGTAGGTATTAGCAATATACTACTATCAACTACTAACATGAAGCATTATACCTAGGCCTTAATTGAGAATTTAATGAAACATAGTCAACATAAAGCCAGTGCTTAGCCTTGTACTTAAACCAGGACAGACTTATTATAATTTTGAAAAGGCAGAAACTTAGAAGTTTATTTAGTGACTCAGGCAGTCTACAAAAGTTTTAGAGAGCTCCTTTTTCAAAGCAATATAAAACAAGCACCCTTCAACTCTCCCTAAAAGTTATCAAATCTTTAACAGCCCCCTGCAGCAGTAGCTCTACTTTTACTCTTCTATTTCAGCACTTGTTTCTAGGAGGGCATGGCTCTGTTTGTGGATTAACACAGTAGCTTTTGATTCCAAGTCTCCCAGCTGCTCAGAGAAGAGACGCATGGATCTTGATCTTTAACAGCATCAGACAGTTTGCGCATCTTCTCCCGAATGCGTTGAGAATATCGCAAAGGAGTTACAATGCTCAGATCTTTAGCACTGTCATTTGCCTCAGGATGTGTCTTCACACTTAAAAAAAAAAAACACAAAACACTAAACATAGGCACAGCACAATACAAGTTGCCTCTGCAGCAACTAGCAGAAACAGCAAGTCAGGATTCCTATTCAACTTTTTTCGATTCCCACAGCCAAAGGAATCAGGTCCCTTCCCATTAATTTATTTAAAACCAGATGTACAAATCTTTTCTTGGTCAAAATATTTTAACCCAGAAAACCTCATGAAAAGAGTTCCCAAGGAAAGGTTCTTCCCACTGCAAGGGAGAGTGGACAGCTGCCAGGACTACAACTCCATCAGATGTCAAAGCTGAGCACAACTTTCCTAAGTCTACCATCTTAGAAGATTTTTTTTTTTTTTTTTGCCATAAGTTAAGTATTAGTTGATTTGTACTGAGGTTACTATCCAGGTTTTTGCCTCAAGATAATTTTATCTTTACAGGCCAGTTCCATCTTGATCGCTAATTCTGTGTTATAGGACATACCACCTTATCTACATTTGAAAAGGAGAGGAATGGAGACATCTTTCTCTTTATGTAGCTCATTGTAGAACTGCTACTGCCATGTTGGCAGTGGGAGGGAATCCTAACTCTGGAATTTAGGTCTCTGCCACAGAAGTCTAGTTACTCTGTAATGAGCCAAAAAGCAAAACAGTTTCACTAAATAGAGAAGCTTACTTAAAATACTTCCTTCTGAAGGAACAGGAAGCAATCCTCAAAATGTGGTTTTTGGGAGCTTTTAACTGAGTTTTCATAAATGCCGTGCCTCCCTATTTTAACAGGACACAAACAGTTATTTCAGACACTGCAGCCTTTCCATGATTACCTGAAGTAATCTTACCTTTCCAAATATGGTGTGGTAGGAGGGTTGTATCCCATTGAATAAGATGTGTCATTCTCCTTCTCAGGAGAATTAGTTGCTTGGGCTGTAGTTTTTATCCCATCCTTGTTCTGTTCTCTTTCACATTTTTCTTTCTTTTTTGCTCGTTCTTTAGCCTTGTGCTTTTTATTCTTTTTTGGCAAGGTCTCTCCTCTTGGTTTTAAGTCTGAATCAATTTCTTCTCCTTTGGTAACTTCACTGCTTGTCTCTTCCTTCTTATTATCACTCTCTTCTTTTTTGTCATCATCAGGGCAGAGATCTTTGAAGGCTTCCTGAAATGGCTCCACAGACAAATTTGGTTCCTTGCTGACTTCCACTACCTCACTTAAATGAGCTTCTGTCACCGATCCCTCTAAAAATGAAACATTGAAGTACATTTGCAATTAGTTACAACTAAAGAAAATGTTTTAGAGTGATACCTGAATTCTTAGAGCTTTACATGATAATACAAGTCAAGTATGCATTGGAGTTTGAGACACAGCAATTTAATAAAAATTCTGATAATTTTAGCCACCTTCAAGAACCTGCAACCTGAAGGCTTAGGCTAAGTACACATCCTAAGAAGTCATTCTCTTCCTTTCCATTTGCAGCAACTCTCAAGAGTTATTTCAGCCAGTTTCTAGGTTTGGATACTTACCAGATGTTGCTTCAAACCAGAACACCAGGTTATGTTACATGGAAGGGAATATTTATAGCTACTTTACTTCCAAAATTAGAATATTTACTACCTTGAATTGACACTATGCCATAACACAACCAGGCTTCTGGTAGCAAAGGAGTCAGAGGCACTGATTTTTAGCCCACAATAGTAACTTTATTTACTCTTTAATTATCAGGCTGAAACAGCTGGACGACATAGCTTTGATAAAGTTTAAGTAATAAGTTTGAATACAAGAGCATCTCCAATCATTTTAACATGCCCACTGTTGAAAAGGATTTGGTTAGCCAAGACTGTTTTCAAAGACAATTATGAGTATAAAATGATCATGGAAAATTCTCCATGAATTAAGATTTAATATCAGTACAAATAGCTTAAACAGCTTGTGTTGCCTGTCAAGTCAGACATATAACTAGAAAAGAATACTCAGACTTACCATTGACAGAGTTAAGAAGACCTTCAGTATTTTTGATTGTATCTATTAGTGTGTGTCTCAATTCCTCTTTGGGCTGAAAAAGAGTTGTACTGTTTTAGAAAAACAATTCCAAAATGAACTATCATCTCAGTTTATTTGATTGGTATAACAGTTACAGGGAAAGTGGAGCAGACCACATGATATTCATATTACAAATCCTTTATTTAATGCTGTTCAGACTTAAGTCAGAACACAAGTGAATCCTGCATTTTCAGTATTTGGTGTGCTAAAGATGTATCTGATGCTCTGAAATCTTGCTGATATTAAAGCATAGAAATGAAGTCCATCAGTAAGTGTAAAATTAAGTTCTATTTTAGGTTTCTAGTGGTACTAGAAATCTCAGTCCTTAATTACTTCCAGGCAGAACATCATATGGTAATTTGATGATTCTAAACCTTTCTTTCTCAAAGTAGTACCTACAGTGGTTACAGAACAAACCACATCCATTATTTTTATGGTCAGGTAGGTCATGTGGCTCTCCTCCTACTATAAAGGTATTTAATAAATTCAGAAGCAGTTGTATTTTAAATGCCATACTTTTATGCCTTTTTAATTGTAAATCTCAGATTTTAAGAAGAGTTGCTTACCATTGCTCCTGCCAAAATGGCATCCTCATAGACAGCAATAAGCTTTCCAAGATGGCCCATCTGTTCAAGACGCATACAGCAGATCCAATATTTTGCAAGCTTTTTAACCCCAGGAATGCTCAGTATCAGATCTTCCAACATAGCACGTACTTCATCACCTTGTTGTCCCTAAAATCAACACAAAAGTAGATATTTGAAGTGCATTTGACACACTGAGGTGCTTTAGTTTTGCTGCTTTTGAACTACAAAGCAAGGGTTTTTCCTTTGGCAGAATTGTCACTCACCTATTCTTCAAAATTATAATTATTTATACGGTATAGTAAGGAGAAGGGGTAGTAAAATGTACAGGCATCTTCAGAACTACTTGAAACAGGTCTTTTTCAGAAGTACAGACAAGTTTCTGCAAATGCAAACTTGTTTTAGGTTAATTCCTTCTAGCTATTCTCATTACATTGTAATTCAATTACTATTATTACCATTATTGCCTATACTTATTTAGTAGCTAAGTGAGTTAGTAAAGGTTAATTTATTCAGCTGTTTGCAAAAGGTATGATATTGCTTAACTTGGGGAACAATTCCCCTGTATCTGATTCACATGGGTCTAATGTGCTCAGAGGATTTTCATGTTGTCAGGACCTACATGATCAGAACTCATCAGGCAGGGATCCAAGTACCTGTTCTGTTAACCGCAGGCATTCACTCAGTGTCTTGTTGACCTTTTCTGTTTCAGCAGCAGAGAATTCCTTTTCTTCACTTTTAGACTGGGGTCCCAGAAGTGCATGTATAGGAGGTCGTCTCATCACTTTTCCTCTAGATGCCCTCCATTCATCCAGGCGAGATCTGCATTAAGGAATATTATTAGCTGAAGTGACAGATGTTTTATCACCTTTTTTTTTAACACTGACTGACACTAATTAGGGTTAGTCATGATATACTTTCATGATATACAAGATATACTTCCCAGGTAGTCTGAGTCTTGCCTTTAATTCCAAGAGGAATAAGGCTGCCTTTTAGATCTGCATGGAAATTTCAGAACCATGCATATTACTGTCTGCTTTAGGTATCTACCAGGTCAAAACACTTTAAATCTCTTCCCTTCCAGCTGCAACAGACTTAGGTTACAGACCCTTCTTCTCAAAAGAAGATAAAAAAATGCTTCTATTCATCTGTGTCACCTTTCCCCTCCAAACCAGAAAACTAGAAACTAGTATCTTAAGACAAAGTGTAGAGAACAGCCCCAAAACAACCCTATCACACAATTTATAAAATCTGAAAGTGATGTGATGTTTTAATGTTGTATTTCAACCCCATCCCACAGACCATCATTTTTTAGTAAATGTGACTTACTACAAGGAGTGCTATATAAAGAATATTAAATAACTTCTAGACTGTGGATCATATTCCCATCCATTGTCTAAGCTGCACTCACTAAACTGAAAAATGTCATTGACAAGTTCTCTCCTTCAGTCTGTAAAGATGCTCCTGCCTATATACATCCTGCCTCAGTCATTTTTTTCTAAAACTGTGACATGCATATGAATTTATAGGATTATCTGTCATCCTTAAGGCTGTCACAACACTTGAGACTAAAAAAACAGCTCCAGCAACATCTATCTTTTAACTACACAGGAAAGGCTGTAAGCCTGGAGAGCTCCTGCAATTAGTTTGAATCCTGATTTCTCAGTTTAAGCCTAAAGTTTTAGTCTACTGTCCTTGGTCATCAAGTCCAAACTTAGTTCTCTGTTTTTCAAAGTCTATACAGCAACAAATAGATCAAACTAGATATTCTTGAGAAAAAGGTCTGAATAACTTCCAAGAGTAAGTTACAACAGTAATTTAGTTACCTTCTTTCTTCTGCTGACTCTTTTGGCAGAATAGATTTTCTGTCGCCACCTGTTCTAGAATTCTGTCCTAATTTTGTACCAGAAGTTGATTTTGCTGGACCTTCTGGTCTCACATCTTTACAAAAATCTGTACGTCTCTTCACAGCCCACACTTTGCGATCAGGATTGCTCAAAGAAGCCTTCAGTGGCTGTGGTCCCCTTGCACCAACCACTTTTGGGACCGTTACTTTCTTTGGCGCCACAGCAAATGTCAGCTGTTTCTTCAGACCAGACTGTGAGTTAATAGGAGCTTTGTCAGACGGTTTGCTGTGAAATGGCAGGACACCATTTGATTTTATAGACTTAGTGTTGTTTGAGACTTTGACGGTCTTCAGAACTGCATTACAGCTTTTTGTGGACAAAGGATTTGCTGCTTGTTTGCTGGCAGAAGGAAAATGCTTGTCTGGCAAAGAACTCTTTTCCTCCTCAGTTTTTACTGCTTTCCAGAAAGAATTTACCTTGGATTGGATAACTCTGCCACGATACCTGCCAAGAGCTGGTTTCTTTGGTACGCTGATACTTGCATTTTGCTTTTCTGCTGCCAAATGCCTCTCTTGAATTCTTTTAATGTCCAAGAAAACCTTGCTAAGTGATGCATGCTGAGATTTCATATCAACAACTTTATTCTTTGGAGCTTGATTTTCAAGATTACAGTTTGTCCCTGATATGTCACTTGTCAGTGCCACTGTAGAAGAGTTAAAAGTTACATTTGTTTCTGAGTTTACAATTGATTGGTCCCATGACACTTTATCAGCATTCTCTTTATTTTCCTGAACAAAAAAAAAAAAATTACAGAAATGTTTAGAAGTATGTTCATGCTGCAAGTTACTTGCTCCTAAAGAAGCTTCCAGTGATTTACAGGACTAAAGTGCTTAATGGTAAATACCAGTTGAAAGGTGCCTAGAGAAGTAATGTATAAATACTGAGTAGATTATTTGTCAACTATTATTGCAGAATTCACATCAAAAAATCAAATAAAAATTGCTTGAATTCTGCCTTGGAAGTAAAAAATAAAACTCTTAAAGCAACTGCTGGCTTTATGCTGCCCAAATTACTTCCTTAGAAGAGTTATAAAGTAGAAACTTGTTTTAAACTGTATATAGTCAAGAGCAGTATCTCCATACCTCATCACTTAATGGCAGTACCATTCCTCCACTTAGTGTAAATAATCTACTAACACAAGGTAGTGAGTAAAGTAGTAATTAGGACACTAGGAGATGTTACCAGAATTTTTCTTACTACTGAGATCTAGGATGCTGCAAGTTGCAAATAGTTACATCAGTTTTACGTGGCTTTACTGAAACTCTCAGCCGTATGTTCTCAGCACAACCCCTCATGAAAAATGGAATTTAGTCTTTTCCTCCAAAAATATTGTTCTACAGCAACTAATCCAGCATTGTCCAAGCAGCAGCTTTTGGAAGAGTGAAATATCCAAAAGACCAGAAAAAAACCATGTGAATGACACATGGAAGTCTGCAGGAGCAGACTTTAAGGAAGATGCCCTTGACCTGAAAGAAAACCACAGTGTCTCATTTCCTGGTCTATCATTAAGGCTTAGTAGTTAGATTTGACAGAGCCTGTATAACTAGCATTTGAGTGTGAAGACAGTTATTTCAGAAAACTATGTAGCTTAACTCAACTTTAAATCACACAAGACATTTACACAGAAAAACATATGTCCCTTCAGGAAATTTCTGAAAAAACACTTGTTCTTACTATTGCAATTTTTCTCCTTAACATTCAGTTTTGAAGTTTTTTGCTTTTCTCCTCAAATAACTCTGCATCGCAAATCTTCTGAAACCCAAACTCTAAACTGTCTAACATGAGCACAGCTCTTTTATCTATTTTTTCCTCACCCTTCCCTGAGAACAGGTCTGGAGAAGAATCTTTATTTTGCTATTTCTAAGCAGCACAACCATTTGCATCTTAATTCCAGGAAGGTGATATGAAATGATACAAGAAACACATTCCCTTAAACTCTGATTAGATATTGGCATCTACTTCTGATTAGATTAGTTTTGCCAGCACACCACTGGAAAAACATACACACTCAACAGTGCATTTTATTAATGGTTTGGATTTCTTTCAAGCAACAGTAAATTTTTTACTGTGACAGAAAACCTTACTCAGATTTCAAATAACTTCCCCAAAGACTCAAAATGTATCAAAAATCCCTCTGACTTTCTCGAGAAAGGTTGTTAAAATTTAAGCATTATTTCATCAATAATGGTATCCTCTTTAACTCTCTCCTGCTGCGTACAAAGTGAATAACAATATGATCCATTTCCTACTATAATATGACAGAATTCCAAAAAGCATATAATAAGCAGTGACTATATAAAGTTCTAACAAACCACACCTCTGCACATGCCAACTTCTCATGCTCTGAAAGTCATACAACATAAATAGATTTAAAAGTAAGTGGAATGTTGTCACCATAGAAACAGAGTGCCATCAGTATTTAAGTATCAGTCAAAAACTTACCATTTCTGGCTTTGGAGATGTTGGGGGCTGTAACTTGTCTTGCAGTTTACTGGCAGTTGCTCTCCTAGTTCTGCTACTGCATAAAAAAAAAAAAAAATCTTAAATCATGCAACAAATGAATGTATTTTTAGAGGATGTTCACATGCCTCAGTTGGCAGTCTGCAGAAAGTACTCATACTGAACCATTTCTGTTTAGCTTGCAGTATTACTCCAAGGAAAACAAATGGTTAAGCAACAGCTGATCAGAACCCAGACTACAAAGCATCCCTTCTTACACCATAAAGAGCTGTCTAACACATTGAAATGTACTGCAGGTGTAACTTCTCATGTTTAAGAATGAGTACCTACTTGTCTGGTCTGATACATCTGCTACAGAAGGCCAAGTTTCTAAATGCTGCAGTTGAGGGAAAGGGTAATAGCACAAGAAGCTGAAGCTCAGCTACTGCAATCATGAGAATCCAGGCCATTCTGAGGCAAGTCTGAACAAGGATATGTAGTTCCTACCACACTGACAGGTTCTAAAACCTTCTGTCAGGAACCAGAGCTGACATCAGACTACCCAGAAAGTTACAAAACCACCAAGACCTGTATTGTCTCCTAGCAACCATGAAAATGTATTAACAACTCAGAAGAAAAACATCGCAGTTTAAAGTTACAAATCCAAATTCTTCCTCAAGTGCTTTGTGATGTGTTATATAAGAGATGTGGCACTACTGCATGTGACTAAAAATGAATATTCTAGTTAGCAAGCAGTATCTCTGCATCAGAGGATCTTATGGAAGCCAGCTGAGATGAAAATGAAAGAACATTAGTGAATATGAAAATAAGAGAATGCAAGCCATAGCAGACATACTACCTGATCGATGTCTGGTCTTCTTGAACAGGCACACCAGAAAAAGTCTTCTTTCTTGATAAATATTCTTCGACTTTCTGTCGTCTTTGTTCTAGCAGATTTTAAGAAAGACAGCCTTGTTACATTTTTAGCTAAAACATTAATGCTAAACTTTCTTAGCCAAGAAGGAAATGCAGTTAGAAAAGCATGAAGGCATTACAAAATATAGACACTAAGGATTAAGAAATCTTTTGTTTTCACATCTCAATGTCTTGCACATTATTGCATTACTTGAGAAAGGAAATATTCAAGGGATGGTTGAAAGTGACTTGACAGCTACAAAAATGGGTGGTTTGCTGTATTAAGCCAAAAGAAACACAATTTTGTGACATGAAGAAGCCAGTCTTGCTGTTATCTTCTGTATGCCTGTCCAGTATTTCATGTAGGTACTGTTGCTTCAGCAAGCACACTTTTCACTTGTGGCAGTAGCAAGTATAGTGCACATGAAAAGTGCCATGCATGAACCCAACTGACTATCTGTAAAGTCATTTGCTTCTCTTCTACTATCACTCAAACATCTGTGCAAATGTTAAAGTACTGCGAGTGTTACTGCCAGCATGAAGTGATCCTGAAAAGGCCCTAGGAACAGCTGTCACTGTCCCTCCAGGGATGGTGACTCCATCTGGAAAGTCCATTCCCATGTCTAATCACCCTTTCAAGAAATTCCTCCTAGTGTCCAACCCAAACCTCCCCTGGCATAGCTGGAGACTGTGTCCTCTTGTCCTGTCGCATGTCATCCGGGAGAAGAGGCCGGTCCCCACCTGGCTCCACCCTCCTTTCGGGCAGTTGCAGATAGTGCTAAGACCTCTCCTGAGCCTCCCTTTCTCCAGGTTAAACCCCCCAGCTGCTCCTCAGAGGGCTTGTGCTCCAGACCCTTCCCCAGCTCCTTGCCCTTCTCTGGACAGAGCGTACAAAAGGCAGTGTCCATCACCTGCTTCTGAAGGAGCTACCACAGCCCGTACAGCAGCCGTGCCCCTGCCAAGAGCACGGCAGAGAGCCTGGCGTGCATCCCAGAGCTCGCCAGCACCTTCTGCTTCAAAAACGGCGCGCACCGCCCCTCGCACAAACAGCGGGGCCCCACCAAAGGAGCCCCTTGCTTTAACCTGCACAAGCCGAACCGGGCAGAAAGCAAATAACCACAAGAGCGCGGATCTAGGTCGGCGCTGCACTTGCTGCTTTCAAGAGGGTGCTCTTAACGTCAGGGCGTCCCGTTTGTCATGGGGGAAGGCGCCCAGCCCAGGAGCCCTACCTGGGGCAGGGGATGGGATAGAATGGGGTGGGGTCCGCACCGGCCCCAGCCCTGCCGGAGGAGGGGGAAGTCTCGTACGCCCGCTTGCACCGCTCCGAAGCTCTAAGACCAAAACAGCGAGCGCTGCTACCAAGACCTGCCCGGTCTCCGACCTCGCCTGAAGCGCCTGTCCTTCCCTCCCACTGTCCGGAGAGACGACGGGCTCCTCTCCCGCACCGGCTCTCCTGCGCCCACCGCACCGGCGCGCGAGGCTGCAGTGGCGGCCGGTAACGCTCAGCCCCGCGCCGGCGAGCGGGCGGCCCGCGGCGGGGAGCGGCTCTGCCCTTCGGTGCCCGTGCCCCGATCCCCGCCCAGTGTCCGGGCCTTACCGCGGAATGCAGGCTCGGACCTGCGGGTGACCGGGAGCCGCGGAGCCACACGCGCTGCCATGACTGCCGCGCAACGGGCGTTTGAACGGCCGGGCGCCGCCCCGATTGGCCCGGCCGCGGGGCTTGAACTGGCCAATGGCGGGCGGCGCTGTCCTCCCGCCGCTCCCCAGGAGAGAACATGGCGGCCGCGGCGCGGGCCGCCGCTAGAGGGCGTGCGGCAGCCGCACAAGGTGCCTGCGCACCCGGCGGCTGCGGCCCGCTGCGGGAGGGGAAGGGCAGCAATGGACAGGTTCTCCTGGACCACCGGGCTGCTGGAGATGGGAGAGACGCTGGTGGTCCAGCAGCGCGGTGTGCGCCTCAGCGACGGGGAGGAGAAGGTGACGGGAGCTGGAACCGCCCCGCGCGGGGCCTGGCGGCGCGGCCGGGGCGGGGGAGGAGGGTAAAGGACGCGGCCGTGGGCCCCAGGAGGCAAGGGGGGTGGCAGGGCTGTGAGTGCGGGCGGTGTCGGGCGAGAGATGCGACATGAAGGGTGTGAAGGGCTTGGGCTGCAGGCGGAGCATCGATCGGGGGTGTGGGAGGACGTTCTGCACCAGGGTCTGGCAGGGTTTGCTTCTCTGGGGAGATTAGGGCGGAGTTGCAGGCTTCGAGGGGCTGTGCTGATCGACAGCAGCTAAACGTGAGGCAGAGTGCCCAGGTGGCCAAGAAGGTCAGTGGCATCCTGGCCTGTATCAGCAGTAGGGTGGCCAGCAGGACCAGGAGAGTGATTGTCCCCGTGTAGCACTGGTGAGGCCGCGCCCCGAGCCCTGTGTTCAGTTCCGGGCCCCTCAGCTCAGGACAGACATTGGAGAGGATCAGAGAACGGCAACAGAGCTGGGGAAGGATCTGGAGCCCAAGTCCTAGGAAGAGCAGCTGAAGGGGCTGGGATTGTTTAGCCTGAAGAAGAGCAGGCTCTGGGGGGACATTCTTGCTCTCCGCAATTCCATGAAAGGAGGGTGGGGCCAGGTCGGGGTCGGGCTCTTGCCCAGGCAACAAGTGACGGGAAAAGAGGAAGTAGCCTTAAGCTGCGCTAGGGGGAGTTTAGGTTGGCCATTAGGGAGAATTTCTTGACAGAAGGGGTAATTAGGCATGGGAATGGACTGCCTTGGGAAGTACTGGAGTCACCGTCCCTGGAGCTGTTTAAGGAAAGACAGGACATGGCACTCAGTGCTATGGTCTGGTTGACTTGGGGATGTTGGCTGATAAGTTGGGCCCGATGATCTCAGAGGGCTTTTCCAATTTCATTGATTCTGTGAGAAAGGCCTTGGACAGTGTGTGTGACGTGGGGTGAGGGTTGAACCCCCACGGGGTGCGTATCGGCAGTGTCACTGTCACAAAGCTGCCCACTGCTCGGGCTGTTACTCCTAGGGCTGAGCCCTGGCTTTGGTGTGGTACAGAGCATGATGCACAATTCACACTTGAGTCCTCCTGGGTGCTGACATACCCTCTACTCTTTTCTGAGTCGTCCTGCCTATTGCTTCACTTCACTGATGGACTGACTCTTGATCATTTTTCTACACCGTGGTAATTGCATGCCCTCACAAAAAGCTGTGAAAACATGCCTTCGATTTTACAAGTAGAAAGTAATTTGCTAATGCAGATTTTTCAGGTACTGTTTTGCTGTCTGATAAGTAAAGAGCTTTTCAACAGCAACACAAATAGAAGTAATACTCCTGTGTGATAGGATGGAAGATTTCAGACTGTATGCAGCATCTTTTTATTACGTTGCTTTGCTTTTTTTGCCTAACTTCTACCTTCTTTGTCAGCATACAGTGAATAGTTGCAAAGCAAATAGCCCTATTTAAAATACATGTAAGATTTTTTGTATCTCTTGCAGAGTATATGGAGGGAGGATCCCTCAGGATTTCCAGGGGGAAAGTTTATACACTTGAAAAAGGAAGTTTGTGTTTATCCATCTAATCCTTTTATCCTATTTTTCTCCGTTGTTTCCTAAACTTCATTTATTTTCTTTTCTGGAAAAAAGGGAGTATTCTCAAAATACTGGCTTGTTAAATCTGATTGCTGTGTTGTGATAAGGTGTAATGTTTCCAAGACCAGTATTTATATAACTTACTGGTTCAATTTGTTGTTGGTCTGTTTTATTTTTCCTACCCAGGTGAAATTTGATAGTGGAGTTTTACTGCTGAGCACACACAGACTGATCTGGAGGGATCAGAAGAATCATGTAAGTCCATTTTTGTCTCCTGTATGTCATTTAGTTGCAAATTCTGTAATAAACAACAAGTAGCTTGCAGTGAAAAGCCTGCACAGAGAGAGGGGATTATTCCTGATTTTGTATGTGTTTTGTTTTACAAATATAGTCCACTTTTTGGCTCTCAGCAGAAAGAAGATTATGTAGTGTTCTTTCATCCAGTCCTGCTCTTATAAAATAATCATACAGAGATGAGAAGGGATAGAAATGTATCCTACAATTTTTTCTTTTCTACTGCACAGAAATAAAGGAGAAAAGAGCTTGGCATCATGCACTAAGAAACATTGATTTTGAAACTGAAGTTGAATGTGTCAGGCAAATAATGATGTGAAGTTCTGTCCCATGCTCCTTGTCTAGGAAAGCCTTTTCTTACTTGTTGGTTTCAAGTCCAAGTTGCCCCACCATGTTGTCCATGTAGACTATGATTTGATAATATAATGTGTTTGGTGGCAGTATTGTTTTGCACACATTTGCCCTCCTAGCTGCCTGTTTCTACTGTGAACCATCCCTTCACTCAGCCAGAATATTTACTGTACTGCTGTGGACAATTGGTCACAGGTTAAGTGGCACTGCCAGAACTACTATATAGTAACTGTAGTAAAGCTGCTGAATGTTTTGTGCCATCAACCACAGCCTGGGAATGCAGGCTGGAAGTGGGAGAAGGAGACCACAAACACATAAAGCTCTAAGCATAGACTGTGACAATGGGCACCACTCCACAGATAAAATTGAAGCAGATGTCTTCCTCAGATCAGGTTCGATTATGCTTGTTTTGGACACAATAAGTGAGAATTTTAACCCTGAAAGCCAAAGTTTAGACAGAGCACATTTAGATGACAACTTTTCAAAAGCAACTTGTATTCCACTGGGCTTTGGTGCAAGGGAAGCTGAAGCACCTTTGACATTCAAAGGATGATCCCTAGCAAATATCACATCCTTGTTTCAAAGCAGGGAGCTACTAAGAGCATTCTGAAGGTAATGTCACCAAGGATGTTCTTAATTTGGCAGAGCAGTATGATTTTTTTCTTCAGGGTTTGTTTGCAGGAACAGTAGACCTATTTTTAATACAATTTTTTTTCAAAATGTTTAAAGAGTTGTTACTTTTGGGGGATTACTGTTACACAAGTTAGGGCTTAATTGTCCAGACCATGAGCTATTCTGTATAAATTTACATGGGGCTTTTTTGCAGTCATCACATTATCACATGAGATAATGTGCTAAACTGTGTCAATCACTTTTTATTTCTTCATCAGCATCTCTTTTTGAGAGCTGAGCATGTACTGCAACAGCCACTGCATCCAGTTTTCTCACTTGGGCTTTTTGCATGCTTGCAGTAACACTGGGGATTATGGCTTCAGCAAGTCTTAGAACTGAACATATCTCCATTCTCTCCTTTCTGACAAAAAGATTACGTTTATCTCTTTTCCTGATTTCTCCATCTGCTCTTCCAAGGTCATTGAATTCATTAAATCATCAGAGAGAAACCTTGGAGAAGAAGAAAAATAATAATCAATCCCAGGCTTGATTAACAGAAGGGGCAGAAATGTGGCCCTGAGATGGGTAAAAATTACTCAGTTGTGGTTGGGAGTTGTAACTAACTTTGTTAGTGGGGAAATAAAGCTGATTAATTTTCAAGCTCTCTGTACTGAAACATGGGGAGCATGGTGCACTTTTGTTGTCTTGGTGAATTCTCTAAGCTCAGCTGTGGTTTAACATCAGACTTAGAAACCTTAGCTAGCTTACCTAGAATAAATTTGTAGATAGTCCCCTTCTTACTGTGTCAGCAATGTATAATAATTAATGGGGCGCATGTCATTAGGTTAACATAGCAAACCTTACAGAAACAGACAGCCAGGTCCTATAGCTGCTGTTTTTACATGCCATCTGCAGTTAAACAGTGTTAAAAAAAAAAAAAAAAAAGGAATTTTGTGAAGTTTGTTACATAGCTAGATTTGTACAAATTTTTAAATGATAAAATCATGTATATTGTGAGCATGAGGCATTAGAAGATAAAATTCAAATAAACACCGAGCATATTTAACACATTTCTGTTTTTGTATCCCTTCCTGTAGCTTCTCTCAGGAAGGGATGATTCTAAGTCCTTGTACTTAAAATAAGTTCATAACTCTCTATCTTGGAACTAAACAAATCAATCACTTTGACAGTGCACATACTATGTATAATTGAACTCTTTTTGGCATTTTCAAAACCTTTTTTTTAACAGAAGCATGATATTACCTATCTTTTAAAGTGTCTGGAACTTTATGGCTGTTTTACAAACATTAACTGTCTGTAATGGCTTTATAAAGTCATCATAGAAGAGCCTAGATAGCTTGCATTAAGGGTTTTTAGAAAAGGAATTACAACCTAGGTTTTTTCCCAAGAAGATATTTACTTACTAGTTGGAGTTCCTGCATGTATACTTCCCTGCTCTCACATGTAATGGGTATTTCATTACTCCATACAAAGAGGAACAATTTTGGTAGTAGGGATTGAGAGGACTTTGTAACAGTGTTTATTGTGAACTGGTGCCAGGCAGTGGCAGGTGGACGAGAGAAGTTCAGAGGTGGAATACAACCTGTGTTTCCTGCCTTCTGTGTGACTGTGTCAATCACCAAGGTATTCTGTGGGAAATGATGTTCCTCAGAGGATGTTCACCAAAACAAGACCAGGCACCTTATTAGATGTTTTGAATCATTCCCGTTGCCACTTCTGTGTCAAATGCATGTAGAAAGAGTTTAGCCTGGGATAGATTAGTTTCCAACAGATGGATACAGCCTCGTTTCTTGCTCTTTGTTTTGTGTAAAGCACAGTCCAATAAATGTGATAAATGAGATGCACCAACTGCTGGATTAAGTCCTTCACTGTACGATGGGTGGAAAAAAATCCTATTGCATTCAGACAATACCATAGATTTTAGATATTCAGCATTTAAAAAGAATGATGGGTTTGGATATTTTTTTAGCTCTAAAGTAATAACAATCCAAAACTGTCAAGAACCTGTGAGTATTGTGCACCTACAGCAATAAGGTGCAGGAGTGTGGAAATTTTAGTGTTTAAATTTTGACCTTAGATCTAAAGATTTATTAAATCTCAGTCCCTCCTGTGTATCTAGCTTGAGGTTTTTAAAGTTGACGCATTGACACTTAAATTTCTTTAGGTTTTTTAATTAACAGGAACTCAGTTTAAATTTTGTGTTCTTTTTCTACATATATTTCACTGTGATACATTGTGTCTGTTACCATCATATTTCACAATAGAGTCCTTCAAGCAGCACCTGTAGTTATCCATACTGGGGATATGGGGAAAGAGAACACTTCAGATTTAGAGAGTGAATAGACAGGGTATGGTTTAATTCACCTGTGTTTGTGGTGTTTGTTCCAGGAGTGCTGCATTGCTGTACCCCTATCTCAGATTGTATTTATTGAAGAGCAAGCAGCTGGCATCGGAAAGAGGTATGGCCATCCTCATTGTCTTTTTCATATGGATCCTTTCACATGCATGTTATCTGAGGTACCAAATATTATAGATTAATTTGTGGTAGGTTCTGTTTGCAATCTGAAGTTTCCATTCTGACAGTCACAAGGACCATTGAGGTCAAAAGATAGTCATGACTGATGTGATTTGTTAAGTAACTACCATGTAATCTCTAGTGATGATTTTAGAGGTCTTTTCCAACAAAAATGATTCTATGATTTTAAGTTTCTAAAGAGAGATAAAATTTTGGTTGAAGAAATATATACACAGTTAATATCTGCTTGCAGCCTACAGTCAGATTGGTAAGGTAATATGCTGGAGGTATTCAGAAGAAATCAGTTCATTCACTAATGCTGGAGAAGTAAGTAAAGACCAATGCAAAGATTATCAGTAAAATGAGCTGAGAGTAGAGGACTTGCAGTCATGTTGTGATAGCAGTCTGTTAATTTTCCTAAAATCATGCTCTCCCAAGGGTTTTTTTGGTAGTAGGTGTCCTTTTAGACTGTTATTTTCATGCGTGTTGGCTTTGAATGTTGGTTTTGGATAAGTTCACATACAGTGTCCACAAGTGATATATAAAAGTGGGATAGGTTACACATAATGTTGTGTACCTTTTGTTGTGAAACCTTTTGTTTTCCTGTGTCAAAGATAGCGTATTTTGGCTTTTGACCTGCAATAACTACTGCCAAATTAAATGACAGCTTGGCAATCAGCATTTATCCTAACTAAAAGGGTTTCGGAAATTATTGCTTGAAATTTTAAAATTTGTTATGTTCTTAAGAATTTGTGATAAGTACATTTTAAATTTGTAAAACGTTTCTGCTTTAGAGGCTGTAGTAGTTTTTGTGCAAGATCTACTCCATCAAAGTATTTAAATGTTGATGCATAAATGTAAAGCATTATTTGATGATCTTTAGCTCTTATGTGAGATAGAGATTTTGATGAAATGGTTAACATTGATGAAGAAATAGTTTATTTAGATATTACAGAAATATTTTCTCTTTCCTTTACCTTTTCCTTAGTGCCAAAATAGTAGTTCATCTTCATCCTGCTCCTTCAAACAAAGAGCCTGGTCCATTCCAAAGCAGCAAATATTCCTATGTCAAGCTTTCTTTCAAAGAACATGGGCAGATTGAGGTAAGTCTTGTACCATGGATGCCAAGCACAATCACGTCTTTGGACATGCTTTTCTCCACTTGCTGTGTTAGTGATAATTTCCCATGATCTTTCCATGTTAACTTTTGAGGTGGAGCTTTTTCAATACATCCTTTTGGGAGACAAACACTATGAGTCTCCCATGTTCTATACTTCCATTAAATACTCCAAATAGAGTTCCAAAAAAGCCAAGAGACATTACTAGACTAGTCCTTATTTTAGGGGGTTTAGTATAATCTTATACTTCCTTTTCTAATCTACTAAATTGAGCATGGGATTTTCGAAAATGACAACTCTGAAATTTGTTAAATGTTTAGCAGAGTAAAAGATGTTTCTTTGTACCTAACCCTCTAGTGAACAGGAATCACACAACTTATTCCTAATTATCTCTCTAATTTTGTTGCTGAACACTTTTTGTTGCCTCAGAACTTTTGTTCATTTTACACTGTATAATTTTTTTAACCTACACAAAATCTCAAAGGCTTTGAGCATTCTAAGAAAAATATAATATATTCTTAAAAGAAACCTTATCCTAAAAACCAAAGAAATTGCACTCTGTAAATAAATTCCACAGTGGAAGTTCCTCATTTGACAAGACTGAGAACTTTAACTTTGGACTGTGGAAAAAGCTGTACCTGTTCACTGCAGAAAATCAGATTTGCAACTCAAATTAGTTAGAAATGTCTTAAAAATGCATGTGTTTGATCAGACTCACTTTCATTTCTTTGTGAGCAGTTTTCAGATTATGATGACTGTAGATTTATGCATAGTATGAATGTGTGTTTTTCACAATCATCATATTTATTTTAATGTTGTGTCTGAAAATCAAAGTTACTGTGCTTACTGGTTGCCTAGCCCATCAATTAAACCCCAGTGCTAGACACTTAGTGTTACCTTATTCCACCTTCTGGTATTAGCAATAAACAAATCGCTGTAACTGATCTGTGTGGTTGTTTTTATGTTGTTGAATTAGCAGATCAATTGCAATTGGATTGCTCAGCATTCCTTCCTTTAAAAACATGCCTTTGAGTATACCTCAGTATTTAACATGGTTTGGGACATTTTGAATATCTGAAGAAATATTTTACAATAGAAGTACTTAGTGATTACATGGCTCCTCTTCTAATGTGAATACTTTTGAAGACTGGACATTAAGAATTTCCATATGATGAGTTCTGTACCATGGTTGTGTAGGTGTTATCATGTTTTGTCTCCATGCTTTGTGAAGTTTATTTCATCACCAAGATGATAAAAATACACAGAGGTACTCTGCACAGTTCATGAAACATCTGTTGTCATTCTTTAATGTTTGCAGTTCTACAGACGATTATCAGAAGAAATCACACAAAGGAGATGGGAGAGCATGCCCACTGGTCAGGCCATGCAAGTTAACAAGGATTCACAGGTATGTGCAGAGCTTCTGAGCAGGATCTGTGTGTAATCTCTTATTGCTGCTTCTTGCCACCCCCATATACCACATCCAGCATGTGACTCTAACCATCTAACCATCTAACTCCAACATCAACATCATGGGCATGTGCAGGAATTCAACTTTAGTTTGCCTGTCATTTCACTGGCATAAATGTGTTTCTCCTTTGCATTTTTCACATGATAGAACACAGTAGCCCCTCCTTGAGTGTGCTTAGATAATGAGCTCCTTTTTTTGGTTTTAGTTAGACACACACACACACACATGATTCTGCAAATACAATATTTATTTGCATATACTTATATTCAGCATGTGAGGTCCAATGATGCTGGAAAATTTTTTGTCTTAATTATGATTCATGGTTTATTTTTTTGTGGCTGGAAGTCAAATATATAACACATGACTTTTATATAACTCTTTGAAACCGATATATGTTTGGTTTAAATGTGTATTCTAAATCAACTGTTGTTAGGGGGAATGTCATATGTTAGATGACCTCTATCTGCCTTCATACTTCTAGGTTATAAATTCTGATAAACACGTAGGTGTTGCTTCTATGTATTAATGTGCTGAATATAAGAATATATAGTATTGGATGAGTGAAATAGGATGATTTAAAGATTGTTCAACATGAAATCTTGTAGATCCCCTTTGGTAAATGTAGCGCCTATAAGCACGTATTTGTTTGGAGTAATACATGAAGAATCTAATCAAAATGCCTGGCCTTTACTTAAGTCATAACAACTCAGTGCTAAGCTTTGCAGTCAGAGATGAGAGGCCTGACACTGCTGCCACTTAGGTGCCAACCGTTCTAGAAAACATTTGGCATCTGGTAAAAGTTTCACCATCACCCACATTCTAACACGTCTGAAGAAGGTAAATTAGACTGCACTTAGCATTATGTTTCTATGTTTCTGTTTCTTCAGGCTGAATTTCTTGAAGTAATGTACTTGGGCAATTCCACAGCTCTAGTATGGATGTTCACATGGACTTGAGAGGCTAGAATTGAGATCAGCTGGAATACTCAGTCTGGATATTAAGCCACATTAATAGTTTCAAAATACTGTCAATATCATTATTTGTCAAGTACAACAAATTCATACATGGTTCACATTTCTTGTTTTTACAGTGGTTTAAAAATTACTGTTAAGAAATGCATAAAATATTGTATGAATGATATCTGCTGTTTGCGGGAATATTTCCAGTCCTCTGATTTTCACAGGGATGCAAATAAGAAAACTTCCTATTTTGACTCTTTCCTTGTTTCTTTTTTTTTTTCTTTTTCTTTTTTTTTTTTTTTTTTTTTTTCCTTTCCCAGGCAGGAAGAATAAGGGCCGTAGGAATTGTAGGTATTGAAAGGAAATTAGAAGAAAAAAGAAAAGAGACTGACAAAAACATTTCCGAGGTAAGTACTTTTTAAGTTTCAAGGTAAACCACCTGTCTGAACTATTTACATTCATTCACACTTTCTTTTCAGGACAGCTGAGATTATTTATTGTTTTTGTTGAGAAGTCTGAATTCATTAAGAGTGTACAGTTTGCAGTTATTATTTATTTTGTTTAACTGGTTTATCAGTATATGGAACAGTACTTCATTTAAACAATTCCTTTCAAGAAGATTGTTCTTTGAAATTAGCAGTGTGTATTTATTACACTAACTTTGGTTTCAATTGAAAATTGAATATATATTAAGCATAATATGCTGATCTAAGTGTCTGCACATAACTGTGATGAAGCTAGATTTTCCTCTTATATTTGGGTTTTTAGATGTTACATTTAGGCTTATAATTACAGTAAGATGATTTGCAGACATCAACAAGATATTGCAAATATTTTGCAAAATAACTGGACTAGGTGGAGACCACCCTGTTCCATAGAACCAGCACAATAGTTGAATTCCAGATATCAATACTGATGGACAGTGAACACATTTAATTTCTTCATATGTACCTGAGAGCAATACCCTCAAAAATAGTCTGATTCTGTCTTGGTAGTAGAGATTGATACAAAAGTAGTCATAAACTACATGCAGCAGATTTGTTCCGGTGGCAAAGCTTTATAGGATTCTGTGTGCCACAAGAAAAAGGCATTCCCTGCTCTAATACTTAGGAAAATTAAAGTGCCCTTGCAGGCCACATGCTGTTTCAGATACTGGGAGCATTAAACTTTTTTAGTTTCTGTCTGTGAGGAACATAATGAATGAAGTTTTATGTGTAGTTCAAAAGGTATTGTGACTACATGCGTGGGTATATAGTTCAAAAGGCATTGTCTGCTTATTTTTTCCTTTAGTAGCTTTGTCAAAGAGTAAAAGAAATCCATTTATATATGTTGTATGAGCAGAGGAAAACCATGACTTGTAAAATCCTGCCTTCCTCCAGCTTTAAATGTTATAAATGACTTAATTTATAACATGGTGCCCTGGCTTCCAGGAAAAGGCTTCCTGCATCTGCTGTTCAGTGCTGATAAGAATCCAGTTCTTTAGCCTTTTGTTTATCTGAGGAAGTTCCTGTTAGGTGTGTGCACATTCCCCTTTGTTTCCAGGCCTGCCCTGGGTGAGTCAGGCAGAGGAGAAGTTAGACACAGCATACTGTTTATTTAGCTAAATCAGGGGTTCTTTTGATGAATGTTGTTTTCATGCAGGTATAGAGATTAGAAATAAGCTGGGAAAAGCCCTGTCAGAAAACTTCTTGTTGATACCATATACAAGTAGAGTAGCAGGACTTTGATTTCTCTAGAGATTGGGAAGTCTATTGTAAATTACTCAGTTTGGCAGATTAGGGAGTAAGAAGAAGTATTCCAAAGAGAAGCTTTTGTTTTCTTAGTGGTAAATTATTGTTATACAGTGGTATATTTTCTTTTCTCCCTGTGGACCACTTAATTTTGGAAATCTAATTCAGGTACCAAGTGTTAGGAGGCTAAACTTGTCCCGTTACTGAAGAAACACTGGCACTATTAGGAGGTGAAAAGCAAACCCTGTCTCTTTCTAGAGGCATCTGCTTTTTTTTTCTTTGCACGTTGAATCTCTGACCAATAAGCTTCTACATAAGGCACCTAAATGTAGATGGGAACAATGGGGTCTTCCTGCAAAAATAGTGCCTACCATCCTAAACCACCTAAAACCTACCATCACTGTGCAGAAACCTTCCCCCACCACAGAAGGCATAATAGATTTGGACAGTTTAATCTTTTCTGGGACTCAGTATCTCATTGTCCCTTCCTATCACATGGACATTGTAAATCATACTGAAATTCTGTTCATATACTGGAAAAGTATGTGATTGTTTGATTCTCTTCTTCATTCTTTGTGGTTTATTTTAATTAAAGACATGCTGTAGAACAGTTGTATGAACAAATAAGGTATGATAACATAGTCGTCTGAAGGGTTAGCAGCTCTTATGAATAGCTTGGGTAGATGGACAAAGGCAGCTCTCTATGTCCATAAAACTAAATGCTGTAATTATACTGATCTGCATTGTCTGCTTTTCATTTCAGGCTTTTGAGGACCTTAGCAAACTAATGGAGAAGGTATGGATGGATAGCATGTGTCACTTGTCCAAGCAGACTTACGCTTGTTTTCTCAGTTTTAAGCACACTTTTCTCTCTTGAGCTGGAAGTTGACTTGTCTGTGTGTGTTTCTTGATAGGCTAAGGAAATGGTGGAGTTATCCAAGTCAATAGCTAACAAGATTAAAGAAAAACAAGGTGACATCACTGAGGATGAGGTAAATTAATTTTGTTTTTAAATTCTACAAAATGTTCCTACGAAAAGCAAGAAGTTATCTATTTAATAATGTAATATTAATAAAACCCCTTGCTGGTTGGTTTTGTTGTGTTTAGTCTCTTATACTTGGTGTACAGTTTACTTGCTTAGTATTAATTTTTCTTTTAACCCTTTTTAATAGCAATGATTTTACTGCTTTTATATAAATTTTTCTATTTTTTTACCTGTGCTGGTCAAAAATAAATGGTACTAAGTCTTGACTATTCACTACATAGTAATTGACTTTATTAGTAGAAAACTGAAGGATTTATCCACCAAAAATGTGTTATAAAATCAAAGATTTTTACAAACCAGAATCACTCATTAGCTGTTGTACTTTGGAATTTGTTTGTTTGTTTGCTTGTTCAGACTATTAGGTTCAAGTCCTATCTACTGAGTATGGGTATAGCTAATCCAGTTACGAGGGAAACTTATGGATCTGGTACACAATACCACATGCAACTGGCAAAGCAATTGGCTGGAATCCTGCAGACACCCTTGGAGGTAAAGCACCTCATCTTGCACCAGCATTTTCCATGCTGAAATTGTTGCTGGATTTCAATATAAGAGTGTTTTGGCTGTAGTAGTCTGCCTCTTTTTAAAGCAGATTTAATGGCACAGCCTCGTCTTCAATGTTAATGGGAGGAATAGATATTGCCTTTTTGAACAAAAAAGTTCAGTACAAATTTTTCTTTGGACTAATGGCATCAACTTCTGATTTGCAAAATGTTGATGAGATTTAGAAAATTATTCAGGTGGTCTTCCTTGTATTTGAACAGCCCTGTATTCATCCCATTCTGCAGAATATTTATTTTTTTTTAAAGAAGGAGTGAAATTACACTGACTGAAAATAAAAGTAATGAGTCTTTTTAACCTGCTTAAAATTTATATATATATATAAAATACATATTTTACAAATATAGGACAGAATTATAAAGTAGATTACCAGCCCATAGTAATATCTCCTGTATTAATTTATCTTAAGCCATTACAGATTACACCAAAATTTTCTCACCAAAAAGTTAAATTTCATATTGCATCTTATAAGGTTATGTTCCTCCTAAAAACATATATACTACAGTATTTTTGTGAAAAGTATGTGCTACCTACTGTGATCAGAATGGAAGATTGGGTTTTTCTGACAAGTAAAAATGGCAAATTGATTGATAGATTTAATATATTGAAACTTCTTGTTCCTGTGATTTATTCTCTGCTTTGAAATCAAAGTAATACTCACAGTCCTCGGATGTAGTGTCACTAACTTACCTCTTTAGTTTTTTACCGTTAGGGCCCATCACTTAGCCCCTCTGTTTCAGCTGTTTAATCATTCATCTGCAAGTAGAGATGCTGTTTTTACAGGGTGAATGCTGTTTCTCTTAGCAGTCTTGTGCTTATTACCACAGGAGCGAGGGGGGATCATGTCTCTTACGGAAGTGTACTGCCTGGTGAATCGTGCTCGAGGGCTGGAGGTGAGACATGCTTTGGGTCAGTATGTTAGAACAGGACTTCAGTCATAAGGAAATTTAAAAGGGTAAAAATATTCCCTACCAATGCTCATTCTACTTGTCTACAACATTATGTGATCAGCACTTTATTAAAATTGGAGGGTTTTTACTTTTCTCATTCTTCCTTATAATACTTAGGTATCCTTTACAAGTAATAATAATATATTCTGCTTTTTATGATACCATGTAAAAGGGAAAAGCCATGCTTATCTGGAAACAAAACTTAAAGGTCAGAGACTGTTAAAGAGAGGTGAATGTTCTGGGAATTTTTTTTAACAAAATACTTATTTGAAAGTATTATTAAGCTTTGAAAAAAAAAGCAATTCTTTCTGTAAACAAGGCAAGGAGGATTGTTATAGAACACATAGTAAGGGAACAGAAAGGAGCGTAGAAGCCAACAAAATAGACTGCACAATAGAAATGAGTAATAATTAACAATAAGTGTAGCCTGGTGTATTTTATAGCTGCAGCTACTAAAACTTTGTTTTGATGTTATACTATACACCTGAAATGCAAGCTGTGAATAAACATGTTTTACTGTTTTAATAGTTGCTGTCACCAGAAGATTTAGTAAATGCTTGTAAGATGCTGGAATCACTGAAATTGCCACTAAGGTAAGAGCTTTACAGATTTATTTATAAAGCATGGCACTCACAGGTCAGACCATGATGATTTAAAATTTTACTTGAAGTAGATTTTTTTTTTGTGGTTGTTGTGGGTATTTTTAGCAAAGACATTCTTTGCTCAAAGGATGCTACCATATTAGTTAGGAAGACATAATTTTTTTCACTTAGAAGTTTTTTTAGACTGGAAAAGGGTTTAACCAAGATCATTATGCCCAGTCTTTTCTGTCTCTTCAGATTTTGAATATGCTGTTAAGCTTAAGTTCATCTTACAGAGCTTGTATGGGTTTGGGGGGATATTTTACCCCTTTTGTAAAGTGGTGATAGGTGTGGATGCATTAGAAACGTGACCATAAGTGATGTGCACAAGGTTTTTGGTTACTTTGCCTCTCTTTTTTGATTTTAGGCTCCGGATATTTGATAGTGGTGTGATGGTGATTGAACTCCAGTCTCATAATGAAGAGGAAATGGTAGCTGCTGCTTTAGAGACAGTAAGTGTACTTCATTTCCTTCAGTGTTCTGACCATGCTAGAGAGTTTTAAACACATTAGGTAAAAAACTTGATGTATGAGATTTCCTCTTGAGGTTTCAAAATACAAAGCATTCCACTTCATATCTTCTAAGAGAAATATTTAAATAGCACTTCTCATCTTCAAAGTTCTGTGCAGGCAATAATCTTAGTCATTACTTTGTCTTTAAGGAATAAATCACTTTTCTATCTCTTTTCAAACTTCATTAACCTTCAGCCAGATCTTTTGCACTGTAGGCTGAAATTCATGGCATATATTGAGCACCTAATTTAACAGAAGTGGACTTCAGATACTGCACATGATGTGCTTGAAGGCAGTGGAATCAGCTCTTAAATGTTGATATAGGTAGTTGTTTGGTTTAGGTTTATTTCATAGAACAGTACATTGTATGTATACTGAGTTTGGTGCTGTGAAGAGCACTCAGGAGAGAGGTGTGTATAGAATTCAGTCAGCTTCATCAGGGAAAAAGATAGTAGGAATTGCTCAGTGTCATAAACATTTGTGGTCTTGCTGCCTCTGGACACTTTACAGTCCTGTTATCTGACTACTTGTTACATGTCTTTGAGTGGAATGTAATTTTTTGATTTTCATACATTTGAGAAAAGCCTGATCCAAAGTTAAAAACCAAAGTCAAAGAGGGGGCAGTCAAGAAAAAGTAGAGCTATCACAGACACCTCGTCGCTTGTCACAAGGTAGACTGCTCAGTGCACTTTGCATGATTGTCACCATACAGCTTTTGCTCATCAGAAAGGTTTTTAGATAAGATAAATGTTTACAGGCATTTAAAAGATTTCGTTCTAAATCAACAACACTAAAATGCTTAAGTCTTTCAGTATGTGTTAATATTTTCAGTTTATTTTCTTAAATGTATAAAAAAATACCAGGACCATTTTAGGGCTTTTTCTGACTGTTTTTGGTTTCTAATGAATTTTTTGTCTTTAGTAAGAGTGCTTGTATCATTGAAAAGAAAGGAAGAACCTTTCTTGCTAACAGAGGAGGTCAAGTGCAAAAAGTAGCAGATGGTGGATTTACTACCAAGATGCCTTTTTTCTGTTATTTTCATAATATGAGACTTTGGCTCCATGGGAAAATGGAATGGAGAGGCTTCAACTGAGGAAGACTAGCTTGTATGGGAAAGGGAAGTGAGATCAGACTTGTGGCCAAAAGCACCCCATACTTTAATGTTACTGCATATTATACATTAGGTTCTGAGAAGTAAAAGGAAGCCATAGGGTTTCAGGTAAGAGAGAGATGTGGTTTTGAATGGCTGGTGAAGACAGGAAATGACATGAACATCAAAGGAATCCAGTCACCCTTGATTAGGGTAGTGGTTTGGGAAGGAAAAATAATTAATCACCGATTGTATGGCTGACATCCATTACTCAGATTTGATCTCTCAGCTTCCGAAAATCTCATGTTAGGACTAATTTAATCTGAATTTCTCTACAAGGACTACTGCTGAGAATGATGCAGAATAGACCCCTCCCCACCCAGTTATGTGGGAAGCAGGAAATGGCAACTACATCCGGATTTACAACTTTGCTTGAATCTAAAGCAATGGCGTAATAGAAGAATTGTTAATTTTTAGGGAATAAAACATGTTTATCTGGGAAATTCAATGCAATAATAAGTCTAGACTTCATATGTGGTATTTTAGTATTTTAAACATCCACATGTCCAGTGTGTATCAGAAGGTTTCATTTTATTAAGTAGCATTGCTGAGACAAAAGGGCCAAAGTTTTGAATCCCAAGAGTGAACCTGTCTTTTGTGTCAGCTGAATGTGATGATGGCTTTTAGTTACTCCTCTAGTATGCCATAATGTCATGTGAAGTACTAAGGTTTGGGGATTTTTCTGTAGGTAGTGGGTGTATTTTAAATGCCATAAAACTCAAATTCTTCTCTTCCACCTGAGATGATTTATATTTTTACATTGATGAGCTGCCCTGAACAGGTCTTGTATTTCCTCATTTAAACTTCAGTGTTTGTAGAATCACTTAGAATTGTTCTGCTGTGTAAATACTGATGGAGACTGTATACTGCTGTCTGAGCTACTCTAATTTTTCAGTTCATTTGGTTCCAAGGCATCTTTTAAAAAAATCCAAAGGAAAGGGTACCATATGATTTTTTACAGATTTAACTCTTTTCTCTCTTCCTTTTTTATACTTGGCAATTTTTCCAGGACACAGAAGAGATGTTTTTAAAGGGCAATACTCATAATTAGTTGTACTTTTTTAAAAAAGCAACAAACTAATTTTCTTCTCAAGGGATTTGCTATCATTTTATCACTTCTCAAGGCTAGACCTGATTCAGTAGCTGAGAGAACTTAGTTGTTCTTTTAATGCCATAATTTGTTTATTTGTGTATTTGGTTTTTGATAGGTATCTGAAAAGGGTTCTCTCACAGCTGATGAGTTTGCTAAGCTGGTGGGAATGTCTGTTCTCTTAGCCAAAGAAAGGTAAGTAATAATTCTTGTATTTAATACTTCAGTGATCATGTTGTCCTCAAGTAATACAGGACATCTTCTTTTGCTTTCTCTAGGCTACTTCTTGCTGAAAAGATGGGCCATCTTTGCAGAGATGATTCAGTGGAAGGCTTGAGATTCTACCCAAATTTATTTCTGACACAAAGCTAATACCATTTGTGTACAATTTGTTATGTAATAGTTAAACAAGAGAGCAGAGGGCAGAATCCTTCCAAGAACTGACTTTAAAATTTGTATTTCATTAGTCAACTGCAACAAACATGAACATTGCAATGCTTTTACAGTTCTCAGGTATTTCAAGTGCTGAATCCTCTTACATGGAACTGAAAGGAAATATAAATCACAAAGTCAGAAACATGTCTATTGTCTCAAGACAACTCAGTCATTTTTCAAGTTTTATTTGATGTGCTGTGTAGTTTCTCATTTCAAGAGAAGATTCCACCAGTGAAAGTGGAGGGAATATCACCATAGAGTGCCGTGAGGCTCAGCACCCAGAAGCCGGGTTACTGCATACTCCAATTCCAGTGTGTTTATGTCTGGAGCAACAAAGCAGACAGATGTATCCACAGTGATAAGAAACAGGGCTTCAGTATGTACTGAGGTATATGGAACAAACTAGTGTAGAATAACCCCTTCTCCCAGAACTGATGAACAGTTTTCTAAGGGAGGATCTTGGGGTTCTGGAATTTGAGACAGAACCTGCTGCAAGAGAGATTATTGTATATCATGCGAATTTAGAAATTACTGTGTTTATTTTGTCACATCTCACGCAAATATCTCAGATAGAAACATTGTTAGCACAGACTTCCTCCCTTCTCTTTCCTTGCCATCTTCCTTCCTGTCCATTTATGTTGCACTTTGGGTGCCCTTTCTCTGTCCTCTCTGTAGCAGAGTGGAGCAGCCTCCTGTCACTTTACCAGACTCTGTGCTTTAATGTACTTGTATTTTATCTCGTACTTCTAAAAAAAAGATCATTTGTTTGTTTCATCAGCCTATTACCTGTTTTGGGGAAACAGCTAATTTGCTTACCTCTCATATGTGAAAATTAACATGTTTTCTATATTGAAGGGAGGAAGACGACTATCACCCTGTGTTTAATAATCACAAGGTATCATTGGTATTCCTCACCCTGTGTTCACACTGAATGCAATATAATAGCCTCAGTTTTCATAACTCCAGTGGAGTTGCTACACTACTTGAAGATCTGTCATGATAATAAAAGTTAAGTGGATGTTTATGATCCACATTACCTGAATTTTTGGCATTTTGAAGTGACTATTTTTAATAAATAAAAGTTAATTCAAGGTATGGGCAAGGACAGCGTACAGGTAACTGCACTGTGGTTGTGGTGGCCAGATCAACTTTACAAGAAAGGACAAAAATTTTAATATGAGCCTGAAGATATTTTCAGAACTATTTCAGTGTTACCATAGCATGAGTTAAGACATGAGTAAAGAGCCAGTAATTCCTACAGAGATTATGCCTATGGCTTGTAGGATGCCCTTTATATCCAGGGAATTGTGTCCTCTTACTCTTGTCACAAGCAAACTTTTCATGCAGTGCTTTCTTTAAGGCAGTTTTCCTCTGCTCCACGAGGGTGCTAAAACTTAGGTCTTTGACACAGCTGAAGGAATCAGTTCCACACTATTATTACTGTGTTAGTCACCTGGTGTCATCTCTTCAGGAGCCTTACAGCTTGCTGCTTTCATTCATCCTCTTCACAACCCACAGGAGAGATCCATGTGAAGTACACTGAGCACCACACATCTAAAGAGGGAGTGAAAAGTGAGAAATCTGGAAGCAAAAAGCTGTTTGTGACAGCTGTCTCTTTTGCCCAATAAAAACCAGTCATGGAAGGCCAGTGGCTTGTGGGCCTGAATCTCTCCCCACAAGGGGGCACGTCGTGTGCAGGAAGAACAAAACCTGAGAGGAAATGCCAGGTGTCAATTGCCAGCCTCTGTTCCTCCAACCCTGAGTGTTTCATTATCTTAATTAAGCAATAATAATGCAGCCTATTTAGAGTAATGGTACCTTCTCAAGCTTTTCCAAGATTTTTCCTTGACTTTGTTTTTTCCTCCAGGCAAGAAGTCTATATGGTAAATTGTATTGCTGGTTTAGAATTTAAATAGATACATGAGAAAATGGCTACTAGAAAGTAAGAAAAATTAAAACATTTTCTTAAGTAGATTGTTCTGCTGAGTTTTTTTTTCCTTTCTGAATGTTTTAAATGCTTTAAAATCTTTACACTTTAAAATCTTGTAGTTCCATGGGCCAGGTTTTTAAAGCACATCATATTTTTGCTGTCTCACTTTGTACCTAAAAGGGTACAATATAGTTTTGATTTACAGGGCAGAATTAAATGTAATTAGAAGACCTTGCTTCTGTTGCTGAGTAGCCTGTGACCCATCCCAACCAGAACAAGCTATAGGTGTCTGCACAAGCACTGCTTTCATGAGATCATATTAGTTTAATACAGAAGGTGCATATATGAACCTTTCCTGTTTTGATTATTCCTAGGATATTTGTATCACGATATATGACCATTACCTCATTTTGCCAGTGCTGCTGGCACAAATAGTGCTTGTCTTTATGGAGCAGTCTTAAATAATGATTATGTTTTTCACTTGAAAACATAGCCTTTTTATACCTTGAACAGGAAAACTCTCCTCAGGAATCTGTACATCTTTTCTGTTTCTCCTTTGCCTATGTTTTCAGGAAAATTATATTCAGCCCATGGAAACATGGATCTAATCTGGACCGTATTTGTGAAGTGCAAAGTTTTTTCTTCTGAAAAGTCTATGTGGATGTGCATTTGTCCTCAGAAATGTATCTTTCATAATCATTAGTGGGTGTATATTGATTAGCTGAACTCTTTGATGCTTAGTTCTTCTAATAGGACTTTTATGGTTTGTCCAAAGAGCCTGACTGTGCTTCTAAAATTAGTGCAAGTATTGTCCCTGAATTCATGAGTAGTGGGAGAGAGTAGGAGCCTGTTGCCAACAGTAGAGGTTCCTGCTTCCTGAGGCCTGGGAGGCACTCATTTGCAACTGGACAGTTCTTTGAAAATACATACTGACAAGGCAGTTCAAAATTATTTGTGGATTTGATAAGAAGTCATTGTTTGCTCTGTGAGAAACTCCCGCACCAGTGTACTTTCTGTTGAGTTCGATTGACAAATCTGACAATTATGTTCCTTCTCCTATTCTAGCAGTTCCCATTTCATCCTAACTCAGCCCTTCAGGCATTCATGTGAAATGCAGGACCCTGTAGTTCCAAGTCACCTGCTGGGAAGACTTAACTATCATTTTGTTCTCCAAAGAATGAGCTACATGTATTCACACTGAGAGAATATTCTAGACACGTCTCTTGGCAACATTTGTCTGTATTTTAAAGATGTATTTAAATACTTTTATTGGAGTAGAAGTCCAAGTATCTGTCCTCCCAAACACCTCCTAGGTAGTAGTCTGTCCAGCAGGCTTCAGAGTAATTTTTCTTTGTGGTTTAGAATTAAGGTATTATTTAAAAAAAACAAAACACACATCAAAACAAAAATTCCAGGAGTGACTGAGACATCTTAAGTTTCAGAAAACCCCACACACAGCCTGCTAGTTAGCACATGCTCATGGAGAAGCAAGCCTGACAGAAACTGTACTGCTTTGTATCCCTGTACCACACCAAAGACCAGGTAGAACCTGGGGTCTGCTGCTTTCCTGCTGGACACTGAATGCTGTGACTTCGAGTTTTCTGCTGATGAAAGAGCACATCAAACCCTGCTCTGCCATGCTCACATCAGAGATGGACTGCAACTTCAAGGTAAAAGGGGCTGGTACTGATGGAATAGTCTGACCACAAGGCTCAGACTAGACTTTTTGCATTGGAATACAATTCCAAGTATTTTATGTACTTGTATTGTCATCAGTATTATCTCAGGAAGTTGTAAAGGTGGGGACTGATCTTATCCAAAGGCTGTTTCTTTTCAAGCCAAAGATCAATCAGTTCTCCTGTGTCTCTTGCTTCGTATATGCAGAATACTTGCAGAAACTAAAAGACAGGAATTATTTTCTTAAAACAAAAATTGCAAGAGGATACATTCTGTGTGAAGCACTCTCTTTTTACAAAGAACTGTGCTTTTTTGCACAGTTGCAGAGAATACATTTGTGTCTGTTGCTGGTATGGCGTTTTTACTGTGGCTGTTTAGTGACTCACATCATGTAGGTAGAATTCTTTCTAAATATTGCCTAAATATCACAGTATTGGACACAGTATATGAGAAATGTCTGTTATTTCAGTAAGGCTCAGCATTGCATGTGTGGGGCATAATTCCCCCAAGTTTCACTTAGCACTGAACAGAGAATTTGAGGTGTGTCCTTAAATTGCAAAGATCTGGTTTGATCCACCCATTAGATGAGAATAGCAAAACTCCCACCAACTTAAAACCCAGGCTTTGTTGTGATTATCAAATGTTGACTAGTTAGCAGCTCTGGAAATGGGTGTATTTGGTATGGCTGAGCTCTGGCAGGGGGAAGGAAGAGCTTAAAACACATTCTGGAGTGAAAATAAAAATGTTTTGGTCTTTTCAGTGGAAATATCAAACTAGGCACAACTGTTGCAAAGTAACTGTTTCTGATCTTTCTGCATTCTTACTGTTTTATACACAGTGTTTTGGGAAAGTCCAAGATTAGGATTTTTTTTTTTTGCACCAGGACTCTAACCTATTTATAAGTTACAAAGCCAGAAGAGACTAATGATCATTTTGCTTGACCTCTTGGGTAGCAGAAACTGTAGGACTTCCCTTATTTAATTTGTGTTTGAGGTAGGACTCCTCTTTGGGAAAAACAAGAGATTGCATTTTCTGGGAAATTCCAACTACAACCCTTGGCAGATTATTCCAGTTACTATTACCTGTTGGAAAAACTATTTTGGTGTACACAATCAGAATGTGTTTAGCTTTGTTTTCCAGCCACTAGACATAATATTCAGTAAATGCTTTATGAAGCATGAGTTCCTATCATGCCCAGTCTCCTGGAATACAACAGTTTCTTAAACATTGATCATTTGGGGTCTTTTTTCCTACCTGGTTGTTCTTTTTTTCTGCTCTTCCAAAGACTTTCCATAGTTACCTGAGAGCCTCCATAAACTGTGACCACCACTGGGCCAAGGAAAGCCACAGTTAAAGTGTTAATTGCAGAGGCAATTTGTTGCCCCAGTTTTTATAGCCCCAGCCATGCCCACAGAGGGCATTCCTGCAGTATCAAACATGTGCTGGAACCTGTGCTTGTGCTCAGTTCACTCCCTATGCACGTAGCTCAGACTTGTCAAAGTAAGGTGACATCGTTCTCTGCTCCAAACCTGTGGGCAGCAGCATGAATTCACAAATGTGACAGTGGGAGCTCAAGATGAGCTAAGAACTCGGCCTGGTCTCCAGATCTTTGTAAAGCAATGACTCCCCAGGAGGGAGTTGTGCATCCTCTAAAGTCTACAGTCTTTGTTCCTAGATGTGTCATTTTATGGGAGCTATATTAAAACAGGAATTGTTGGCTAAAGCCCAGCTTACTCAGAGATTGGTACCTTCTGAAGAAAAGTCACTATCACTGAACAGTCTCCCAATCTGTGTGTTACATGAAAACTTGAGCAGTGATGGTGTTATATCTTCTTTTAGGTCTCTGAAAATTTTTTAAATTGCTAACGCCTAACCTGTGTTTAAATCTTTAGGTTAATATGTCCTCCATGAAAATTACACATTAAAAGGACATTTCGAAATCAATTAGTCAACACCTAATTCTTTTAAAGCAAAATGTGCTAATTCTACACAAGCATCCTTCGTGGAAATACCAGGTCTTACCAATCCAAATATTCTATGGAAATGTTAAGTATTATTACATTATAGCATTACTTCCTTTACTCACCGAACTTGCAAATTTATCTAAAATACATTTTCCACCAACTTCTGTCAAATTGGTCAAGTGGTATTGGTGATGCTACTCTCCCTTTTATTACCAGCTTTTCCGTCCCTGTTTCTGGAATCAGGGTTGTTCTCTCTTTACAAACCAACCAAATCAATGAAAACCCACTCATGATAATTCATCCAGTGGTCTGAAACCTCCACAGCATCTCCAACTGATTGGGAAAATAATATTAAAATAATATTTGTTGGATGAAAGTTTATCCAGAGCTGCTGATTTTAAGTTCTTTAACTGGAGCTGCTCTTATTTTACATTCTCAGGCTTGCATTGGTAAGGAAGTATTTTAATACCAATCTGGAACGTGGCTTTATTGTCTGTTTTTCACCCCAAAACAGAATTATTTATTGAACATTAGTGTTTCTTTTGCACTCCACTTGATTAGTCAAATTTTTCACTTAGCAGTAGAACAGCAACCATTCTTGTTTCAAATTTATATTAAACTTAGACACTTTGTTACTCAGTATTGCTGACTGCACAGCTCATCTTCTTTCACACTCTTTACCAGCTTTATGTTTCTGATTTCTGACAATTTTAGCCCTTTTTTCTAATTTTTATTAATTTAAATTCTTATTAAAATAAGAATATCTTATTTTATTTTATAAAATTTAATTTTTTATTAAATTTACATTAATTTAAGCCTTTGATCAAAAAATTATTCATATTCTTGTCAGCTCTCCAACTCAAGCTCTCAAGAGTGCAGTGCAACCTTTCTATCCATTTTTCTTTTTTTTTTGAGAAATTTTCTTGAACAATACAGAGGTATCATTTCCAAAAGGACATGTTTCAGTTTCTCACACTTTCCAGCTTTTTTAATTTTCCCCCTAAACCACCAAATATTTATATTACAGTTTTGGCCCTTACCTTGATTTTCTGTAACAGATGACTCTCGTATCCCAGCCAGCCCTGCTTTGTGGGTTTCACAATTAAATCTCGTTTGCCAGTGTGGATGAAGGCAAACAGATTTCTCTGGCTTGCCTGCTTATTATTACTGCTCCCTCAAGGAAGCTTGAGGTCAATTTAATATCAGCAAGAGAAGGCTTTTAGCATATTTTGCACAGATAGAAATCACATACAGTGTCACATCTCTCCCCACTACACAGAGCAGAGAGATAATTTAGTAGCCAGCCATTCTGCTTTCACACTTGGTGGTCTCTGGACAATATGTGCTACTACATGATCTTGTTTTTATGCCAACATAAGAAAAAGACATTTTATTCCCAGCCCAACTGTGCTGGCAGTGGGGACAGAGCCACAAACCAACACAACACCTTATGCCCACTGAAAACCACCAACACAGCCAATCTGGTGATTGTGCCCTTCATGTAACTACCCTTAATCTGGTTCGGGTAAAAGCAAGCAGGCTGGTTTCAGCTGCTGGCTGCAGTCAAGGTGGCTGCTCTGGCCTGGCTGAGCAGAGGCAGCTGCCCACAGCCTCCAGCACCACCCATCACCACACGTGCAAGTGATTTCTGCACAGCTTCCAGCAGCTGGAAAACACATAATCCCATTTTTACAGCCCATGAAGCTTTTTCCTGTCTGACCTTCCTGCCATGGCTGTCTTCAACACTTCAGCCACACAGGCTGCCTTAGCCCAGCAGCTACCTGGGATCTGTGCGCAGGTGGGATCCGTCTGCACTCCCCGCTTATCGCACCGGCAGCTGGTGCTAGAGATCGGCAATTAAAGGTTACTCTCTCTTTGTATCCTTCAGTGTCCAACTTAATTTAGATCTCAACGTTTTAGTTGCAGGCTAAATGGGCACTCGTCTGCTCCCTTGTTCTCCCATCCCTTCTGTTATTAGCTTCTTGCTCTCCAGGGAGACCAACTTTAATGGCAAGGATTTTATCCACCGCTAGCCAGATGCCTCAGAGACCAGCTCCGTTGAAGTATTTTAATGAAAAATATGTTCCTGACGAAATTTAGATGGCATGTTAACAAAGACAGATCTTAGTCCTCAGCATCACAGCAGGTGTATTATGTGCAAACATAATCCACTGTGCTTCAAAGGGTTTAATAAAGTAGCTTGTCTATTTATCCTGTGTGCATCCTCCTGTTATCTGGGGTCCTTACAATTTCTCCCACACAATCATAGGAGCAGCTTGTGATTTCTAATCACCATTTTTTGGACTCTGTCCCCTTTTGGAAGTGTTGACACAAAAGCAATACAGGTCTGAAAGAAGGCACTGAGGGGGAGTGCAGTGACCTGAGCTGCTGTATTTCCTTTGTTTCTGACTTTACAGCTTGAGCATAATGTCAGCAAATCCATTTACTCTGGCAGAAAAAAAATAAGGCAGAGCCTTTTCATCAGCACAGGGAAACAAAAGATCAAAGATCACTCGTAACTCATAAAATACTGCAAGGCCATTGGATCAAAGACAGTATAATAAGTGCAAAATACTGTGATATAAGTAAAACATTTTGCCATGTGTTCCAGACTCTTTCCTGCTGCATGGATTTCTCTACTGTCTCCTCTGCATTACAACAGAGGAAAGAGGTATTTTTCCTAGTGATTAAATCTTCAAAAGATTGTGCTCATAGTGGAAAACAAGCCTGGCAATAGATTTCACCCATGTAAAACTTTTCAGATGTTAAATACAGGCAGCAAGTGAGACTGGAGTTTCAGTCTTGGACTTGAGCAGACGTTTCAGAGCAGACATGTTATTCACCTCATTCTTTTTCTTCTCTGAGCTTCTCCATCATCTGGAATCTACTTACAGTATTGTTTTCTTTATTACCATGTATGATTTATTTCCTGTTTCATTCAAACCAGACCCATTGTCACAGTGTATTCACTTGTGCCAGCCAGTAGCTTACATGATCAATGGGAAAGATGCTCCTGGCAAGACTGTGCACCTCTGCACTTTAGCACAAGAGTGGCACTGCCTGATGCTGCCAGAGTCTCACAGACCAGGACCAGACAAGGACACAGAAAACTCCTCATCATTCAAAGGAAGCATTGCCCAATCTCAGCACAAGACATGTAACAGGTCATGTAGCTGCAAGTGTCTGGTGAAAAAATGAAGTATCCTTCACTTATTAGACTGAATACACATGTGTCTGTATCCTCCAAAACATGAAACAAAATCTTACCTACAATAAAAGAAAGGCAAGATAAAACCCCCCAAATTTACACACTTCTATTACAACAAACAAGGAGAATATAATTTGCGTTGTTCAAAATAAAATGTTTAAAAACAGCCCAGAAAATCTTTATAACACACAAATAGTTCCCTTTTTGCTGTCCAGAATACAGTCTGAGTTCCTCAGCAAGGGTTTGTCTTGCTCTCCCAAAGGCTTTGCCAGTACAACAGATGGCAGTGTGCCTGTGAAGCATTAACCACTGCAGACCCCGGCTAGCATAAGGGAAAGGGGAAAAGGAGTTTAGCATCAGGTTGATCAGAGTCCAGCAACAGCAGTGGGCAACAACCCTAAGCAGCTTGGTCTCACCACTCACTTGGGGCAGAGGTACCCATGTTATGTGGAAACTGTATTTTCTCAGTCATATAGAAGATACAAGTTAACTAGGAGGGACCTTTCAGTCCGTTTTTAATTCTGAGCACCAAAAGTTGACAATTCCTTCCTCTCGGGGCTTTGTCATGCCCACAGTTACCATAAATAAGGGAAAGCAGGAAAATACATTATATTTAACACTCTCTGGTGTAACTGCTCCTTGAAATCCTTTCCTATCTTTGTGGGCATGTAGGTTACCATAGGTCTGTATTGAAATCACAGACTTCATGTCATGCAAATAAACTTAACAGTTTGAGAGTGTCTCTTGCATAAAAACGGATGGAAAAGGCTGTTTCTGCACGAGGATAGTTCAATCATGTAACAACAGTCCCTGATCATTATCCACGAACACTGGACATGACAAATACCCACATCTATGTGACCCCCAGCTGCAGACAGGCACATTGAGAAGCTGGTGCTGCTTTAAGCTATTCGATGCTCTGTCTCCACTGCCGCAAGCAGACTCGCTGACTCTGGAGAGCAGCCTCCTGCCTGCCCGCTGCTCTCTTCATAAGTCATCAACCAGCCTGGCCCCGACGTGCCAGCCCGTGCCTGGGCAGGCTGCCCTTACCAACGCCCAGCGGGAGGGGAGAGATTTTCACGGAGCATGCTGAATTGGAAGGGACCCACAAGGATCATCGAGTCCAGCTCCTGGCCCAGCACAGCACCATGCCCTAGAGTCACACCGCGTGCCTGAAAGCACTGTCCAAATGCTTCTTCAATTTTGTCAGGCTGGTGCTGTGACCACGGCTCTGGGGAGCAGTTCCAGTGCCCAGCCACATTCTGGGTGAAGAACTTACTCCTGACATCCTACTTAAACCTGTCCTGACACAACTTCAGGCCATTCCCACGGGTCCTATCACTGGTCACCACAGACAGAGAGAGATCAGTGCCTGCCTCTCTGCATCCCACCGTGAGTTAGCTGTAGACTGCGATGAGGTCTCCCCTCAGTCTCCTCCAGGCTGAACAGACCGAGTGCCCTCTGCCGCTCCTCGTGCGGCTGCCATACAAGCCGCACGCACCGTGAGGGGAGCTGCGGGCCTGCCCCAAGGCCCTCACCGGGGTCGGGCGCGCCCCTCACGGGTCGCCTCTCCCGTAGGGCCGCCGCAGCCCGGCGGGCGGGCGTGTGAGGGCGGCGCGGCTGCGGCGGGGCAGGGCTGGGCCGGGCGGGGCTGAGCTGGGCTGGGCCGGGAGCGCCTCGCCGCCAGGGGCGCGGGCTGCCCTCGCTCGGCGCCCGCCGCCGCCCGCGCCCGCTGACAGCCGCCCGCAGCCGCCATTTAACCCTGCTGCCGCCGCCGCCCCGGGCAGTGAGCGCCCGCCCGCCGCCGCGGGCAGCGCCGCCGCCGTCTCCTCACGGGAAGGACGGCGCTCTATCCCCGGCCCGCCGGCCGCTCCGCCCGCGGCGTGGAGGTGAGCGCGGGGCGGGCGCAGGGAGCCGAGCCCGGGGGTCCCGGGGCGCTGGGTGCCGAGGGGTGAGCGGTGAGGAGCCCGAGCTGCCCCGGGCCCGGAGCCGGCCGGGGGGCGGCTGTCGGCGCGGAGCCGGCGGGCACGGGCGGGGAGAGCCGTCGGTCGGAGCGAGCGGTGCCGCGGGATCGCGCCGTGACGCGCGGTCCTGGAGGTGCTTTAAAGCACCCGTGTGCCGGCAGGTCCCGGCTTTGCCTGGAGGTGCTTTAAAGCACCCGTGTGCCGGCAGGTCCCGGGTTTGCCCCTGCCCAGGTATTCCCTGTGGTCGCCTCTGCCCCGGAGGCAGCGGCCGTCCCGCCCGGAGCCCCGGTGCTCCGGCGCTCTCGAAGTGCCCGGAGCATCGGCGCGGGGAGCGCCTGCCCGGGTTCCTCACCCGAGTCCGTAATAGGCAGGAATAATTTTAGTGGTTTTGGCTATGTTTGGTGATTCCTACTTTATGTTAGTCGCTAGACCGGTCGAAACAGTGTGAGTACACGGCAAACCCAGGGTAAAGCGTAGGAGAAAGCTTCCTAATTCTCTTTTTAATACTGATACTTCATGGTATTTCAGACCTGCTTCTCTAAAAAAACTTTTGATTGTATCAGCTGTGCCAGATATGTTTTCCATACGATGATCTTTGTTATAAACTGCACCAGAAGGGGAATTCCAGGAACAGTGGACAGTATATATATATTTTTTTAAAGAAACTCTGAAGCGGGAAGGAAAGAATGAATGACTGCATTTCTTCCCTCATGCCATAAGCTCTCATCTAATGTATTTAATTCTTTGCATTCTTTATTTATTATTGCTCGAACACTTTCCCAAATCTCCTTATGCTTAATAAAGTTATTTTTTACTGTACATTTTCCAAAGTAAATATCATCCCTATACTCTGTCTATTGTAAGCCCTTCGCTTTCAAAGGACAGATGTTGCTGGCCAGCCTGCTCTTGAATTGCTGTTAATATCAAAAGGAGCTGAGAAATCCAAGGATTTTGTGAGATCTGACACTAAATCTTAATGAAAATAGGCTTTACCAGCTAATTGTTGTTTTTTTCTTGCACACAGAGGATCTGGTGCTGTCAGTTTCAGCCTAGTGAATTTAGATGCATGATTTTAATAAAGTCATTATCTGATAGCAGTGTAAAATTGTCAGATGTGTAAATAAGAATGAAAGATGGCTTTGAGGATGTCAGCTCCAGCACCCTGCTGTGGCAGACATCACATAGACACTTTCCTGGCTAAACTAAATATCTTCCGAGAAGTGGCATATTTTTGGCCCTGACCACTCTGGCTGGTCAGCAGTGATTAGATTTTGATAAAATATGATGCATGGTTATGGTTTTCTCTCTTTACTGTCAAGGTGGAGAGATTATTTGGGAGGTTTTGAAATTCCCAGCAGGTGGTAACGCTTCAATAGCTGCCTAATCCCATTGCAATAAACGTATGATGGTTGAAAATAATTAATCTCTTTTTGAACATACAGATAAAATATGAAGAAATTCTTAAATCTGAGGAAATGTTGCAGATACGCATTTCTTTTTGCTGTTAGTGCTGTCTGTGAAATGTAGGAAGGATTTAGGGACTTTCAGGCTTTTTCTGTCTGTAGCCTATTTTGCTGTCAGCCTCTCATACAGAGCCAGAACTGCAGATTTTGTGTTGCAAGTACAATTGAAAAATGTTTACTAGTGAACAGCTATAAAGATTTTTTTTTCCCTCTCTAGTTCCAATAAGTATCCAGACCCTGGCTGGTCCAGCAGAGTGCCTGGGGTAGGTGCTGCTGCCTGGGGCGGTGCTTGGGGCAGGTTGGTTCCAAGAGGATCCCTCCTCAGCCTGACACCATACTGCCCCCACACACTCTCCCTCCTTCCCCAAGCCCTTCTCCCACCATGCTCCCACATGTGCCCTAAGTCAGGGGGGTTCTGTGCCGTGGCTGGGTCCACTTCACCTGCAGCTGTGGGGGGGGTGGGACAAGGAGAAAGCAGGGCTGTGCTTGGAGGAGAGATGAGCAAGAACAGGCCTGTTACTGAGGGAGGGTGGGAACCAGGGCAGGGGAGGGCTCAGCTCTTGGTGGGGATCTGCAGAGAGGGAGAGGACTGAGGGTACTTGTGGGTAGGTGAAATATGGGATCCATCAGTGGCACTTCCTTTGCATGAATGAGGCTCCAGAGCACAGCAGTTTTGAGTGCCATGGATTTGTGTTCTCATTAAACTCCATGCTTGGTCATGGAGTGTGTGATTAATTCCTGATGGCCCTTTCTTAACTACAAGGGTTATTTGCCTCTCATCTCCCTAATGAAGGGGGAGTAGGCACTGAATGCTGTGCTGTTGCAGTTGGTGAAGGTGGTAACTGCTAAATCAGCAGGTGACAGCTCTCAGAAAAGGTGGCTGGTGTCTGAAATGTCGTATCTGTGCTGCAGCCTTGGTTACTGCTGCACAAATATTAGGAGTCGTGAATCCAGTTGGCTTGGAGTTTTTTGTTGGCTTGGTTAGTTCGATTTATTTTAGGGTTTTTTGTAAAACCAAAATGATCCCAATACACTTTATGGTTTTAATGTAGGGAAATGGGGGCATTTTTTTTAATAGATTCATGTATGTCATTCTAATAAGTAGTAGTATTGCTTATTCTGTCATTTATTTGCAAAAAGTATTATAAGTACAATTTCAAATTTAACATTCAGCTCTTACATGATTCGTGACACCGTGGTGTCTGCAAACCTCACAGCTGATGAGGATTTATTCTTGTAGTCCCCATAGCAGATAGTGAGATACAATCTCCATTGGAGAGCTATGCCACAGGAAAACTAAGAGATGTGACCAAGATAGCACAGGAAATCTGCTGCAGAGCAGGGACTCTTAAGTTTTCCCGTGTCATTTGTGTTGCACACAAGCCTCTTGGTCTTTGCTTCCAAAGCGCTTTATGGCTTATGCCCTCCTCATCTGTCATTTTAAATTCCCTTTGGAGAGGAAGTCTTCCACTTCCAATCAGCCCATTACACTGTCTCTTGGAAGAAGAAAGCATCTTTTTATGTTGCTTTGCTTCTGCTGCATTTTGCACAATAGAGCCTCAGTTCATGCTTGTCCACGAGAGCAATAAATTAAAAAAGCCAATTATTTGAAGTCTGATAGCTTTCTCCGTTCATCATTTTTCATCTCATTAAGCTAATGAACTTGAGGTAGAAGATCTGAATAAAGCAGAAACTAAATATACTGTCTAAATATACTGTCTGCTTCAAAAAGCAAAATGTTATATGAGTGTGAAAAGAGGAAGAATATTTGAGTAGGGGGCAAATATATGGAGAATTTGGAAGAAGACCTAAAAATGAGAAGAAATCTAGAAAGAAATTGGCTTAGAGAAGACAGAGAGGAGAGGGGAAAATTCTGAACTGAACTTAGAGGTCAGTGTAAGGCCTGTTTAAAACTGAGATGAGGGCAAAAGGAAGGGAAAATGAAGGAGGGGAAAGGAACAAACCTGTGCAGAAAGAGAGGAGTACAGTGCCACTGGTACATCAGAAATGGGCTGGCAATCCTTGCATTTAGAGGTGCTGTTGGAGTTCAGCTAGCAAAGGTGCAAAAGCTCAGGGAGACTTCATGGAGCACTATAATTGGAGCTTTGCTCAAAGGTAGGGCTGTACTGCAGCCGGTTGCCTGAAGTAGCTGTATGTGTGTGAGATGGGAGGGCTCCTGCTGCAATCCAGTTGCTGCAGAGGCGTGCAGAGGGTGAAGTAGCCCCGGGCTAGGCTTCCAGAGGTACCTGATCTCACTAATTGGAAGTTAGTTTTGGTACAGTTTCAAATATTCCCGTTCTAGCCTGGGTGTTATCCGCACTGCATGCCGGAATCTTTTCCCAAGTGAGCCAAGATAATGCAGAGGTAAGAGTGAGAGGGAAGGAGGTTTTGGTGTGATGAATGATTGGTGTTACCGAAACACCCAAGGGCTCTCTGGCGCTGGGCTCCATCCACAGGCTTCGTTAGAAAGAGTCTCTGTCCTGAAAAGTCTTTGCTATAAATACAGAGTGTGAAAGATGGGGTGGAAAGGAGGGGAGCAGATTAATGCTGCAGTTTGCTGACATTATGTCTGGCAGTGGCAGGAATAGGAACAGAAGTCAGGTCTGGTCCCTGTGCCTCCCACTGGTGCCCTGTCTCATTAACCATGCTGCTTTTTACTTGGTTGGGCTGAGGTGAAAATTAAGATATAAGGCAACTACCTCAAGAGTGCTCTCCTACACAGGCTTTTTTCTTTCTTCCTGAGCATTTATTCTCCCTTCCATAGCTTCATTTCCTCTGTGCAATGTGTCGCTCATTAGACTGAGATTAGGATTATTTGAATTTCATCCATCAATGTGTGACTTTCTGAAAGAAGTATTTGTAAAAGCCATTTGAAGAATCTGCAGCAAGGAAAGCTAGGAATGGAAAGGACCCATTAAAGTCATCCAGCACAATGACAGTAGTGGCACACTGATCAATTTTCCCTCACTTTATTCCAAGGCAGTTTACAGCAATGCTGCATACCTTCTGTTTTCTTTGAGCAGTTAACGCTAGAGGTCAAGACATCTATCACAATTCTTTTTTTTAAAACAAAACCTGCTTTTTTTCTCTTCGGTCTGCTTTGATTCCTTGTTTGGATTAACTGACTAGTGATCAATAACGATACAGGCGAGGAGCGATGTTCCTGCTGTGATGCTGCGCCTGCTGCTGGCAGCCGGGGGAGTTCGGCAGCGGCTGTCCCTGGAGGCAGGCTGGCTCCCCGCCGCCCTCCGTCAGCAGCCGCCCCTCTCCTGAGGCACAAGGTTTGTCTTCCTGTAATTTACAGCGTATCAAGTGAAATTGAGGGTGGTGGCGGTATCGCTGTCCCTATCTAATGCTTTCTGGAGCTCTGTCAAGTTCCTGGGCCAGATGATGATTATTCCTTTCAGATATGTGCAGCTATTATTGTAATGGGCTTTTACTGAGCAAGGCTGTGCTGCTAGTCTCTTCTTAGAAATTATTCTCTCCAGCCACTTGGCACAGAGAGCAGTTCAAAAAGCTTTCAAGTAACACGTCTGCTGCCTCTTAGTTCAACAAGCCAGGCAGTTGAAATATCTTATTTGTGATTCCTAAAGACATACATGATCTTTGCCATACTTGGTTCCCATGTTTTACCATTATCCTCCACAGTTTTGTTTATTCCTAACTTCTGCCTGCTCCAGTGCCAGATTTATCTCATAAAATTAGCTTGTAAACTTAATGGATCAAGACCTTTCTTGCATGTTTGTGTGACAGTAAGCACAGTGACTCTGACCTACAGGTGCTCCTGTGAAACACAGGAGAGCAATTCTTCTATTTTGAAATGGCCTCTAAGTAGGAATTTTTTTTTAGATTCCCTCCTACTTATGTTTCTGAGGGAAACTGGTTTTGCTGCTATCACTGTGCTTCCAACCTTTTTTATCTAATTGTTACGAGACTCATAAAGGCTAGTTGGGGAACTTGCCAAAAGAAGTCTACTTCTATTGGCTTAGCAAAGGCTGTAGTGAATGTAAACTTAAAAAATTATGGAGGAAAAATTGAAAGTTAGAACCTTATCCATCTGATCAGTCGGAATGACATAAAGAGCAGTTATAGATCTTCTATAAATCTGGTAAGAGTGCTAAGCGTATTACTAGACCTGAGTAACAGAGGAGTTTGATGACCACAAAAGTAGTTTGTTGTCAAGTTCTTTCCTGCTTGAAAGCAGTTGACAAACAATATGAATTGTGTACCAGCAACAAATCTCCAGTATTGGTATGTGCTGAGCTCAGAGTAATATTTTGTATAAAATGCTCATTATTTTGTTATTGTGAACCTTAGTCATAATATATCCACAGCAGCAGTTCCTGCAGTGCAAAGATAAAATTGTTGCTATCTGCCTTTGTTGTTCTGGCTCAGGAGTTGCATTTCAGGATGGAAAATTATTGTACAGTGAATTGTAGCTGTGCTTGTTCAGATGCATTGATACAATGTAAGTAATTGTTAGGTAAATGAGATAAATGTTAATTAATAGTTTATTAATTTTTTAAACTTATTAATGGTCTTTCTTCTTGTATTTTATGAAGCAAAGTTGACACAGCTGTAATTTTTTAACTTTTAGGTGTTCTTGGAAAACGTGCTGGTGCTTTGGAGCTGATAAAGGACATGAGGAGTAAAAGGACCCAGGTTCTCACTGGTCAGAATGAAACAGATGTTGAAAGATTTTTCAAATCTATTGTTAGTAGTGCTCTGTGACTATGGTAAGTATCAGAGCTGTCAAGGGAAAACTGCGATGATGTGCATTCACAAGGTGGTTTTGAATGGTGATGTTTCCAGGTGATCTGTGGAAATGAAATTATACAGAAGCCACCACTGATAGGCACAGAATTTTATCTAGATCTTATACAATAGTTAGGTGGAAAATGCAACTTGCATGAACTGCCCCTTTAGATCAGTGTCAGAGCCCTTCCTGATGCAAATTTCCTCAGATAAGTGAGATAAATGAACAAATTTCCATGAGTATCAAGGGACTGGCTGTGCTAGAAGCAGAAACTGGAACTCTGCTCTCTTGTAAGACTTACTTTTCATAATATTTAATGACCATCATGGAAGATAGGCCTGGTTTAAGTATCCGAGTAGGATGGGTGGAAATGTGCACAGAACTATCTGTTTCTCTCCATTACTAAAAAAGGAACCTGGGTGCTTGGCGCGTATGTAAGCATCTACAGTACAGCCAACCTGCTATGGCTGAGTGAGCCCTCATCTGAAGGATCTAAGCTGCTACCCAGAGAACTTTTAAGCACAACAGAAATGTTCTTTTCTGATTTTATAGGAAGCCACAGGATGATGTTCATACTCATTCAATCTTAGTCACATAAAATTAGTCAGGTAGTCAGAGACAATCAGTCTTGTTTGAGTAGTCCATGCACAAATCCATACATACTGAAAGCAGCTCTTACCCATCTGCAACTGAGATGGGTAAAATGGAAAAGCGCCTCCTTCTCACCATCAGCTGTCAAAGAGGGAAGTTAGACATCCTAAGTTCAAGTCAGAAACCTGCAAGATGTCTACAAGCTGAGGAGCATCATATGTATAGTGTCTTATCCTTTACAAAAATGTGCTAAGTAGGAAGTAGGTCTGCAAATTACTTTCTTATTGCAGAGTGAACTAGAAATTCTGAAAATGGGAATCTTAATTCCTAAGAAATTCACATGTTTTAGAAAATTCCATTCCTAGTTTAAAAGCCAGCATTGTTCTGACAGCAGCAGTATATTGTCAAACCACGCTGAAGGATTAAGCTGTGCACTGCATAAATAAGTACAACATGGAAAACATGGAAAAAGAAATGGTTAATCCTCACTTATGGAATGAACTGTAGCAGGTAGTTCTTGCATCAAACAGCTGAAGATGTCTTACAAAAGAGTGAAATGGACAAAAATGTATGCAGTTTGCTGTCCTTGGATAAGTGAGAAAAATCTGATTATAAGTAATGACTAAATAGTAAATATTCTACTCATTCCTCCATGCATCCTCCTGCTGCAGAGCAAAGGATCTGTGGAAGATCTAGAGAACCTAGAATTGCCATCTTTTAGATGAATTTGGTTCTAGTAGAAGTAAAGACTCTTGTGTATGGCTTTTAGTACCATTTCTTGTTTTAATAAGACAGTTAAGCAACCCTGGGTGAAACACCGCACTGAGTGGGTAACACAGTGAAGATAAGTATTAAATTCACTGGAGCCAAGCTGTGAGATGGATGATTACAATGTCCACTGGTTCTTGGTGAGCCAGTCCTGTAGACATTCACAACTGGTTTACTCAGAGGTAAAAGCTATTATTCATGAACTTTATTGAGCAAGTAATTACAGGGTGCAGTTAATGAGCTAAATCTGCTGCAAACTTTAGGTGCATCAACTTTCACCTTACTTCCAGTTAAAGGGCAGCCCACAATTCAGAAAATAGCTTCCAAACAGTTCTGCACAATGTGCCTTTGAATATTACTATGTACATAGATTTTAGATAACTATTTCACTTATATAGTTCTCTCACTATTTTTAAGTGATCCAGTAAGCTCTGGGAAATTACTGAAGTGTTATAAAAACCCTAGCATCCAACTATATTGTATTCTCATTTCTTATCAGTTTTAGTGATCTTTTTGTTCTACTTAGCTCTGTATTACCAATGACTGACAAGCCAACAGCACAACCCAAATTGGCTTAAAAACACTTAAAAATAAATGAGTAGCACCCTCAGAAGAGGAAGTAATTCTTCTTGCTCTTCAGTGAAAACAAGGACTTTACTTTTAGTCTTTTAAAGTGTGAATTCTTACAAAGACTCCTCTGGCAGGTTTTTGGTATCACAGCCAGACTTCTTTCAATGGGAGACCATTGTAATGACAATGAAAATTATACAAATGCCTTGAAAGGTGCCCCTGACTGGCTGTCCAAACGACTGGGACCAAGCTTTGGCCCATGGCAGAGTCATGGGCACATAGTAGGCTGGAGGGCAACTAAAGGAGCTTGCAGTGGAAGTTGGCTCCTTCTGACTGGTGTTTCTGGGAGCATTGTAAAAAACTTCTATGCGGGCTGTCCAAAAGTGCGAAGTTCTTGTTTACCAAACTGGGAGAAAGGATGCTGTGAACTGGGGTGCACCAGCCAGAGCTCTGCAGTGCTCTACAGCTCACTTCCCTCACTTCCTGAGTGATCTGCACTTAGGGTTGATGGACTGCTCCATGGCAGTCCCCTGCCCTCCTTCCTGTTCTTCCTCTCAACGTACAGAGTGGTGTTACTCCTCATCTCAGCCATTCCAAATAAAAAACTCTGCAAGAAGGTCAAGACGGTTGTAAAAGAGAGTAAGGACAATAAAGCAGTAGGTACAAACATCAGTGCTTTTCATTAGTATCACTTGAATGTTTCTGTTTTATGTTTAAAGCTTAAAATTGAAAATTTTCCTGCTGGGTTTTTGCCATGGTCTGATCTCCTTTTCCTTTAATGTTTCGGCTACATTAAATCTGGCTGATTTCCATGTAGAGAAATGCATCATTTTGCCCACTATGCAGGAAACAAAGCCCCAGTAACTCACTGCCATTTCACTGGGAAACTCAGTAAAACACAGCTGTGGGAACTTCACCTTTGTTAGAGTGCTCACAGTGGCCTGGAACATGCTCTCTGCTGTCCGTATAAGGAGTTGCTTAGATCTGGTCCGGGTCTAAATCCTTGCAGTTGACTTAGCGATGAGATTCTCTGAAGGGTTAAGTGTGCCCCAGCTCCGGCTGACTATTCTTGCCAGCCCCATACAACACTGTGCATGCTCCAGCCCAGGGCAAGAACTCCCCAACATTATTGGACACAAGAGTTGATTGTCCTGTGCTCTCTGATGGAATCCTAGCGCTGAGCAAGGAAGGTTGGAGTGTGCCAGAGAGTTAATCACAGGCAAAAGGAATAGCAGAAAGTAAAAGACCTATAAGGTAGAGATGAGGGCAGGAGTTTGAAGAAGTGTGGTAACAATAATGAAGTTAGGCTGGTATCCAAGAGATACTGAAAGTAGATGGTGGTAGGAACAGGACGATAAAATATGGGCAGGCACGTGTGACAGAGCCAAAACATGAGGAGCAAGGAGAATGTGTTGCTGGCAGTTCAGAGAGATATTTTTCACAGGTGTTTAGGGTCTATCCCTTACTCTCTGGGTGTCCAAGTTGAGATCAAGTTTATCTGTGGTGCCATGTACTCACCACAACTGCGATGAACAGGATCCTGCTTTGAATGTCTGAAGGACCACTGTATTTAAAATCAGGTCCTGGCTTTCACAGGGCACCACAATTAGTTAATACTTAACAGTTTTTACCTTCATGCCTGTGCCTTGGTTCCTAACACACTAAACAAGAATAGTGACCTCATATTAAAAGGGATATTAGAAGGATAAAATCATTAATATTTCTATTGCACTAATACATTACAATAAGAGCACAATAGAAGAGTCCATGGGGGAAATGAATAATTCTGTGTTATCAGGATGGATTTTGGACCACCAACAGAAGAATGAGAACAAAAGAATCCTCTGGTAATGCGTACTGTCCATCTGCCAAATAAAGCAGTGTCTCATGGAAATGCAAATGAAAGACTTAAGTTATAATATATGCATGTAAGAGTATATGTACGATTTATATGTGTAAGGCTGTGCATGCCACCTTTACTCAGACTTTATGTATGTGGTTGGAGCTGGTTATTTTAAGGACATGTTATAGCTGGTGGCAAGTAATAGGCTCTTTTTTTTTCTAGTGCACACTGCACCCTGCCCAGATATAAATGTCTATACCCAGTCAGATGAATTTCTTCCTGAAAATTTTTCCTGCTGAGAGGAAAGTGAATTCAAGGTGACTAACTCAAATTGAAGCTTAGAGTAGTAGGCGTCTAGTATTATGTGAGATGAGTCCTGCTACTCCTGACTGCTGAGTGCTTGCCTTGGCAGTTGCAGTGTTTTTCCAGGAAAGCTTTCTTTGAGGTAATCTTAAGACATGTGTAACAGATTTAACAAGTCAAAGTATTGTTAGTTGATACTACTTATGAAAGGATTGCTTTAACTGAAGTTTTGCACTTGTGTGGCACCTTCCATCCAAGACTCAGAAGCCTTTCCCCAGACAATTAATTAAATAAAGATGTCTTACAGCACATTTTGTATCTAGAATAAATGTATGCAGTTCCCATTTTTCAGATAACCTTTCTGTGTCTGAAATCCTTAAGGTTCGAGCAACACAGAGAAAGTAGCTGAGCTAAGAACGGAAATATGATCTTCCCAATTTATTGCTTTAGATATCATCACTAGTTACAGCATGTCTTAGGATAATTTGGCAACTTGCACAAACATGGTCATGCAAGAAGTGAATTTGAAAAGACTGCGCCATTTATAATGAAATGATGTCATTTAGACATGTTGCACCACATCTGAGACATGAAAAGTGCTGCAGTCACCATCACTGTTATTTTCAGCTCTTTCACTCAAATGTCTGCGATGCAAATGAGCAAAATGAAAGATTCATAAGACAGAGCAAGAGAAAAGGCTTCAAAAAGCATCATGCAGACTTCCTATTCTGTTTAACTTGGGGGATATTTTTCATCTGTCTGTATAAGAAACCACTGTCCTTTTTTTGCTAAATTACAGCTAAAGCTGAAAAACAGCTGGTCTCTGTGAAGTGGAGTTTAAGAATCTGTAAGTGAAAGAAGTTGGAAAGTTTGAGAATCTATTCTGATAAATATTCTGTTAATCTTTTGGGTGGTTTGTGGTTCACTTTAAAATACTGATTTTTACCTTCATGAACGTTACTGCAGTGGACTTTGAGCTGCTCCAAATCACAGAACAGAGCTGTTGAGCTCTAACTGCTATAGCTAGGACCTTTACTTTTTTGTGACCTGGCTCCTTGAAAAAGATTGAGAACCAGTTTTAATATCAATTTTTAAAATACTTGTTTGCTTCCATAGGAATGATCACTTCTTTGTTTCTTAATACTGTTGCGGAACTTTTTCTTTTAGTTCTTGGGGAAGTGGAGTATCTCCTGTTGGAGCACCCGGATCATGTAGCTTTCAGCAATGACACAGTGTCTGTGGAATATCAGTACTACAGTGGTGGTAATGTGACAGCAGAGCCTGTGTCCATCCTTTTACTGGATGCCAGCACCAGTGAGATAATTGCAAGAAAATTGCTTCCAGCAAATCAGTCCCAGGGGACGGTGGCATTTGAGTGTTTCCATTTCAAGAGTGCTGGTGATTTCTTGTTCAGAATGGTCTCTCCCAGTGACAACAGCAGTGCTGCCCAGTGGAGCAGAAGCAGTGTGTCCACCCTCCATGTGGAATGGCCTGTATTTCACATTGATTTAAACAGGAGTTCAGAGGTGCTTGGGAGCTCCCTTCAGGTTGGACTTTTTACAAATGAGCAGTTATGTGCCGTAAACGAGACTGTGATTTCTCTGGATGTGATATTCACCAGCACCCTTTATGAATTCAGAAGAGTAAGCTCTGATGAGACTCTGGGCATTAGAACTAGCAAAGGAATCCCTCTGTCTAGGTCCCAGTGGATAGAGTTTGATTGCCCACCCATTGGCCAAGAAATATATACCACTGTGTTACTGAAATCGTTAGAAACACATTCCATCATTGCCTCTATAGGACCTGTAGATCTCCTCCACAAATTTGGATACAGACTGGTTGTGGCAGCAGAACCTACATGCAAAACTTTGGTTCAGGTCTTTGTAATCTCTCCACCATGCACTTCTGTCAGTGGAAAAATTGTTGTTTATAAAGAGGCTCTCAAGCATCCAAGTCAAAGAACAACTTGGCTGTATGAAAACATCCTTCACCCAGGAGACAACAGGACGGAATTTAACTGCACTTTGTTTGATGTGGGGAAGAACAAATACTGCTTTGACCTCCTCAGTTTCTCAAACCGAAGCTACTTTCCAGCAAGAGTTAAGGAGTGTATGCTGATCCAAAGGAATATGGGTTTGTACTGATGTTTTTCCTTTTTATCTGAAATCAGCACTCTTCCCAGCCAGCGTGGGTAATGATTTTGGATCTCCTGCACCAGACAAAATAGTTGTAATGTCATATGCAGGTGGGAACAAGATAGACTGTTATGTACAGGAATACACAATGACATTTGATAACTAGTGCCACTGTGGTTGCATTAAGTTAATGCTAGGTACCAACTAAAACCATTTAAGGCATTCTGAATGATGTACCTATCTAGTTGGGCTGAAAATGAAGCGTGTCCCTCCCAGTGAGGTAAGAAGCTACTGTGGTAGATCTGGCCCACTGGAGACTCTAGGATTAGTCTTACCTGCATTTAAGTGTCTAAAAGCCAGGGGCCCAACATTAAGTAGTTGTGTATCTTTTTAGTTGAGGGACATCTTGCAGGAGTGATTTATGGGTGTTGAACATACAGGGACTGAATCCTCACATGGGTGTCTTTTGCTCTACCCATTTGGTGTAGAGGTTTAGAGCCCTACCTGTTAGATGCACAAACTCTAGTGGGATGAATCAGGATTCAGCCACAGGGAAAGGCACAGCTGTGTCACTTGGACAGCTGGCAGGATTCTAAGCAGCATTTTGAGAGATATGTCTGCTGCTTAGAACATACCAGGGTGCATTTTCTGACCTGTGAGGCTTTCTGGCGGATCACGGGTCATGTTCATATAGCCAAACCCTTTCTTATAGGAAAGATTAGAATAGTACAATCTGCCAGCTGGGAACTTTGGACCATGATCAAGCATGGTCTGAGGGAGTGCTGGTTGGCAGAAGCCAAAACCATGTATGTATTATGCAGCTGTAGCTTTAGAAGTGGCAGTCCATGGTTTGACAGTCTGCAAACAGTTGCATGGCAGAGGAAGCAGATGAGCCAAATACACTGCTCATCACTTATTTGTGGAAGGCAGCCACAGAGAGATGGGCTGTATGTGCACAAGGGAATTGGAATTGGGTTACGTTGCACTGCCTACACCCTGGAAGGTCAAGCAGACTTGTGTCTATAGGTAATAAATTAGTCTTTTCCGACTGCAGACTTCAAAGAGTTTGGATTAAATGGTTTAAGATGTGCATCATTTTCCTCACCTTCCCACTTTGGTTCCCCTGAAAAGAAGGTGCAGGCCAAAAAACAGCCATTGCGCTTCATGGACAGATATCTGAGAGGGATCATGAGGGAACCAGGAGTGTAGGACATGCTCCAGAGCACACAGTCCCAGACATAGCCTACCTTGATGAGGTTCCTAGCATCATGTGGTCTTACTTTGTGCTATTTCAGAAATTCTAAAACTGTTAGCTATTTAATTAACTCTCTGTAGTAAAAAAGACTCTATTTTCAACACATGCCAAACCCAGTGCGTAGGTCTCTTCATCTTAACTTCCCATCTGCATTCTCTGTTGGCACTCCTTCTCTTCCTTTGGCATAAGAAAGTCTATCTAAAAAAGAATGGAAGTAATTCTCAAGGAAAAGGGAATTCTAGTTTTTCACCTGTACCTGGGTGGTATGTTACACCGATATGATCTATATAATTACCTTGACAGATAAATCATAGCATGTGATATAGATAGGATTCTGTGCCCAATATTTAACTGTTTTAATTGATGAGATCTACATTAAGCAATGGTTCCCTGCAGTCTGCTGTTTCCCTGGGTTCCTCAGTAGCCCCATCCTTACAACCACATTCAAAATAATCAGGCTATGCCTCTTGAAGAGCAGAGTTAGGTCAATAGCTGCCAAGTTAAGAATATCACGTCTACAAAGTGATGAAAGCAAAGCCACACTACATAGTCGTAAATAAAATGTCAACCTGAAATTAATTAGACTGCAGCACATCTGACTTTGTGCCTGTATCTGTGAGACTTCAAAGCCTGCAGGCAGCGTTTGAAAGGAGCAGGGTGTTCTGGGAGGGGCACATCAGCCTGAAGCCACGACAGACAGAGCAAACCTGCGCTGCCTGTGATGGCCATCAGCCTCCTGGCTCCTTCGGAAGGAGCTCCCCTGGGCCTCCTCCCTCTGCTGCAGGGCACTGTGAGGTGCCCTGCTTAGGGCAGACCCCGACAGCTGTTTGTGTAAAACATGTGACTGCTGCAAAGCAGGTGCTTCTCCTCAAGTCTCCTGATTTCAGCTTTGGACTTCCTGAAGTTTAAGGCGAGGAGAGGTGGTGAACCTCTAGTCTGGGCTCCTAGTGTGGGCCATCATTTTTCATTCTGTTACCCTGGTGTTGAGCCCCATAGCTACTCTTTGCATCTGACTGCCACTTACCCTCCGGAGAGTTATCCAGCCTTCTGCTGAAGACACCACAAAACAGACTTTTCTGGTAATTTCTCTCACCACTATGCTCTGATTTATTTATTCTTTTGAAAAGGAAAACTTTGTGTGTTTCATAACTAAAGTTAATCTAGCTTCATCCTCTGGTGACTGAATTATACTCTGTTGCTTTCTGATAGCTGTTTCCTATGTACTGTCGTTTGCCTCACAAAGACATTTGCACATCCAGATCATCCCACTTCTACCAGATTTTCTCAGTGTTCTTTATAATAAACTGAAAAGATTCAGTCTTTAAATGGAAGGCATTTTCTTCAGGATTTGATTGATTTACTAATTCTGTTTGGCTCCCTTTCTGTTGTTTTAAACACGTTTATTTGACAACTAGGGTACCAGCTTTGTGTGCTTTGTTCAGACATCCTTTTCACTGGTGCTGCTTGATCAGTAGTGCTCTCTCTACCCCAACCCAGCTCCTGCCTCTGCTTTCATTTCACTGATTGCATTATGCAATTTTCTGTAACTTTTGCCTTGTAAACTCCTCTTGAGCTGTTTCAGTATGGCATCTACCATCCTGCAGGTGCAATTTTCGTTCCGTCTTCCTACATTTTTCACTTTGCTGATTTAGGATCTGTTTTCCTTTAATTATCCTAACTTGGCAAGTACCTTATGTTGCTTCATACAACTGCATTATCTGTGTATGTCATTACAGGAGTGACATATTTTCTCAGTAATGGTTTATATTTATTTTCATGTCAGCTAGGGAAGCACTGAGCCTTATACTAATCCCTTTGGAATCTCTCCAAATGCATTCTCACTCAGTGATGGTTTTCTGTTGACAGTTGCATATCCAATCTGTCACTCAGCCAGTTCTTACTTCATTTAGCATATGCTCTATTGTTATGAAGCAGAGATACTGTTTTGTGAAAGATCAAAGTTCCTAAATCATTGAAATTATCTTCATCCAAACCACAGATGATGAGATAAAAGATGATTTTGCCACATCTATTTTCCATAAATCAGACATGAGTTATATTCCTGATGCTTTGTCAGTCCTGCTCTTTACTCCTCATTCAGGCCAAGTTTAGTACAGCCTTTTGGAACAGGAATCTGGCTTGTGTTTGAAGTAGGAAGGAGAAAGCTCCTAGTGGCCCTGAGTGGGCCAGGTCAGCAGCTCTTCGAGCCTAGGCCATCAGCTTCGGAAAAAGTGTCACAAAAAACTTACTGTGAATATATCTGTTAAAGGTGGGGAATACATCTGTTAATTATGAGATAGCACTTGTGCAGTTTTCTGTAGACCCTAACTGGAGAATATGTGAAAAAATTAACAGTGAGATGTGAGTCACTTCATTCGTCTTGGTGAGCTCTTCACTGTTTGACAGAGGAATATGCAGCTCATTTTTTCCCTGGTGTTTGACTGGATTATTGGGATGTCTGAGGTAGGAAACTCTGTTAGATCATCTTATACAGCAGCAGATGCATTGCAGGCTCATTCTTTTCCATGCTTAATCCTGTGCTTTGCTCATCTGGGATTTAAGTGTCCCCAGCAGTGAGACTTCTGCTCTTCTTAAAATGTTATCCCATGCTGTAGCCTGTATCCTGCTTGAAACATTCAGGACAAGACTGATAGTATTAATCAGTAATGCTAAAGCACAGAAAAAGGTGCTTTTTAAAATATTTCTGGTGTTAATTAACTTTCTTTTCCAGTTCTTAGTTACACTCCAGAGACCAATTTCAACTTCTTTGTGACTTACAGTGAAGTCTCTTGCAGCTGCCTACAGCACAAATGAATTTTGTTCATCTGACTTTTGCTAGCTGTCAAAAAAAAACTATTGGGATGTTGGCAGGGCATAAGAAATGCAGCCATTGCCTGAAAAGGGAAAGAGGAAGGTGTGGGAAGATCTTCTAAAGAGAAACGTGGTCAGTAAGGGAGGAGAGGAGTAAATGGAGCATCTAGAGGTCAGGCAGGGATGTACTATTTCTGTCAAATTTTTGCTTCCTGAATAAGACTGTGTGGATCAGATCTGCTTGTTGGTAGGAAAGTCTGTGAACCAATTAGCTCTGTTGTCTTAGTGTTTACCTGGGTTGGGTGTTTATTTAGAAACAGGAATATGCAGGGAATCTGGGTATGCCAGGGCTTGTTTGTACCCCATCCACTTTTCCTGTGTCAGTAAATGCTTCATCTCCACACATTAGGAATAAATCACTTTTACAGACTCACTTACAGACTTACAGCTTCTGGAAAAAAAATATTTTTAGGCTGTGCCTCCCCATTTCTTAACAATTCCTGTTTGTGGGGAAAAGTACTAATTTTCCCAGAGTCTAGGATTTCTTTTTTTTAAAGGGATCCTTGTGCTTTCATTGTCCAAATTAATCACCTGTTGAAACATGCCACCCTTTCAGTGCACCTAGACTTCCTTGTCCATGGAAGGGTGAGAGGTTGTTTTCCAAGGTCTTGTCTAAACACTAATACAATGTGTGTAAATACATTCTCAGGACCTAAAAACTGATCTCAGCTTCCAAAATACCCTGAAGTCTCCTAGTCTAGCATAGCTATTTACATGAACCTGTCAGTAATCAGTGATTTTGTCCCACACCAGTGCCTGGTTGAAGTGTTCAGGACTGTCATGTGTGTCAGGCTGGAAGGATGATGCTGAGCGTCCCTTGCTGACTGTGCTGATGGACAGCGCTGTGTGCACAAAGTCTTGTGAATGTGGAAATCTGAGGGGAGAAATTTATGCAAAGCAGTAATTAACACAGTTAATTGCATTTATCTTTCATGTTGGCAGATCTACCAACTGTCAGCTATTTCAAAATAACTCATCAGTTAGATGTTTTCACGTTGATAATTGATTCCTCAATTGTGTATGAAGAAACCTCACGCTTATTAGAGCTAGTTTGCAGTGCATACCTTCTGGTTTTTCCCCTGGCACTTTCAATCTGTTTGTCTTAAATGGAGGTTAATAATTTCATTTCCTTGGGGGAGAATGAACTATGCTTCATTTTCTTTTACATTCTGGCAATTGCAGGGGACTGTAGAGCAAGATGCAGGAGTTTAAATTTCCCATCTTTCATGGGAGCTGGAACATTTCTTGCTCTCCTGCTGTTTGAGGCACATTTCTTTGCCCTAAAGCTATGGATGCCAAGTGTTTTTACTAAGGAACTCTATACCTTTAGCCAAAGTCCAAGTCCGTGAAAAATGTCCTGGAGCAATGGGCACATCTTAGGTTTGATGTCAGTGTTGGAAAATTACTTGTCCTAAATGTTCTTGTATGTTGAAACCCACAGGCATCAATGTGGAGACTGTTGAGCACCCTCCGCTATCACTAGTGTTAGCACTGGAGGCAATCAGAACCTTTCTGAGTCTGGCTCTGCATCTGACTGTAATTAACAGAAGTTTAAATGAGCAGGAAATGCAGAGAGAGGGAAACAAGTTAGCTCACGCACTGGAAATTATGACAGGAACTCACCAAGCTGCTCACACAAAGAGTCTCAAAGTCTACAAGGAGGTAGGTCCTTCAACTAGCCCTTCAGCCAGTGGTGAGGGAAACTGCTGGAGTCCTTCATGATCCTGGTATAAAGAAAACTGTTGTGATATCCTCTGATATATATGATACTATGATACCATGAAGTCTTTTTGAGAAGGCATCAGTGAGCCCTTGACTGACTATTGATTATGAACATTTTTTCTTCCTGCCCTCAGTAATAGCTTTGCTCGCTACCTGATGTGGTTTTGCAAGTTGTCTGTGGTCTTTGTGGGACTCCTTATCCCAACAAACTTCCTCAGTTGCCTGCTTCTTGGCATCCTCTGGTTCTCTTTTCTCTTGACACTATACACTTGCCCCATTTTGCACTTCACTGGGAGCTGACATGGCTGCAAACTGAAGGAGGAGTCTGAAGGCTCAGCCTGCCTTTGGGCTCAACACCAGCTCCAGAGACAGAGGGGTGAAAGCAGAGAGGTGCACAAAGAGCACAAAGTGAAATATAGCCTGGCATCTTGGATGTTGCAGTGTTGTGGTGGAGTCAGTGACAAACAGCCGGGGTGGTCACTTGGTGTTGTGTGTGCTTAGAACCGCAGCAGCACCAGGGTGTCTTGCCATGCCCATCTCTTCTCTGTGTTAGGCCAGGCAGATGTCCTGGGGCATGCAGGCACACAAATGTGTGTGAGTGTGTGCCCACACATTCTACAGCCGTGGCTGGCAGCACGAGTGTCAGCTCTAACTCTGGGGCCCCATCCTGAAGTGCAGGTGGGGACCTGCACCGGGAGGGCAGCCCCACTGGTCCTCTTAGGCTGCTCCCATTAATGCTGACATGCTCACAAAATTGTGTAGGACAGGACCCAGAGCCACTACAATTTCATGTTTATTGAAACACAGCTGTATTTATTCTTCTTAGAGACATTTAAAAATAATAACACACTAGGAACAATACAGCAATCAATAAAACATGAAATCATAAAGCCATTCTCAGTCATGCAACACTCTCTAGTGCTTTGACATCATAACTTGGTAAGGGCTCAGAGCATGCTGGCAGCAGTAATAAAATTAAAAATCATGGCTTTTGTTGACAGTAGCAACACCATAAATTATCTAAAAGAGCAACATTTAATAATATTAAGTCATTGTTAAATTAATACAATTTAAAAAAAAATTATTTAGCTGGTTTTCTACTTTATCTGTGAGCAGTGAAATGGAGTTAAGTAGTCTATTGTTCTTCTTTCTGTCAAAGTCAACTGACTTATAGGAGCATCCCCAGGGCTTTTATTTTTTAAGATAGCACCTGAACTCATGCATTAATTTGGAAATTTAAAGTTGTGGCCCTGCCTCAGTGTCACAGCTGTCAGATAGGAGCAGGAATGGTCCCATCTTTCTCTCTCTGGGTTCTCACTGCTGTAAAGCTCGAATGTGGGGATCACTGGATGAGAATGTTGTCTAAGAAAAAGAAGGATTTTATTACACTTTTAAAAAGTATAGTGTTAGAACCTGAGTCTGCTTGCACTTAAAATAAATAAATGAACATGCAAAATTTCATCCTGAGTGAATTGCCTAACCATAAGCAATAAAACAGTAGAGACCTGTAAGTTGTCAGATGAATGATTCAATAACATGCTTGTGTGTTGAGAAGAAAATAAAGAGTAAACCAATGTTGCCATTTCATCAGGCCTTGTAGGCTTATCATCCTATCACAGTCATATAAATCAGCAGTAACTGTACTTCAGTCAATCAAGTTATTCTGCTGTAAATACACTGTTTTTCAGGCAGGAATTGGATTAATATATAAATTACCAGTCCACAGATCTGCAGATTCATTTCCTTTTGCTGTTGTTCCAGGCAGAACCTGCCTGCCGGTTGACCGACCACTGTGTTGCACGCTGACACTGAGGTGAAAAAGGGAAAACAACGAGTGGAAGCTCTGGCTCATCCCTGGATGCCGCTTGCTTTTTTGGTCTTGCTGTTTGCATTATTTGCTTACTTACTGCTGTTTTTCTCAAAAAGAGGACAAGTGGCTGTGTCTTTAAAGGTAAAGAGGCAGGCACATTCCTCATTGCTGTGATCTTGTGTGTATTTGTAGAAACGTGGAGCCAGTGGCAGCCCTGGAGCCTGTGCAGTGTCACCTGTGGGGACGGCATCCGGGAGCGCTTCCGAGAGTGCCTCAGCTCCTCGCCAGCAAAACCAGGCTGCGCTGGATCGCCGAGGGAGACTTCCCTGTGCTCGCTGGAGGAGTGTGTGTGTATGTACCTCTGCTGTCCTCCTCCCCCAGCCCAGTGACCTCCCTGGCAAAGTGTAAAGTGGAAACATCCCATCTCTCTTTCAGTCATACTGATTTGGGGGGCTGTCACACTCCTGTGGTTGATGGAGTAGGGCAGGAGCCTCTGCACATTTGATTGTGGGACACTGGAGATAGGACTCCAAGGCATAATATTTCTGAATGCCATGGGTGCAATGGAAGCAGTTTAAAATCTCCAGGATGGTCAGGGAGTGGAGAAGTCCTGAAAGAGAAATCTTGGGCCTATCAGAACATGTTCAGTAGTGAAAGCAATAGATTCCAGTGGAAACCTATTAAAAAGTTAAAGCCAGTTAAAAAAGGGTGCTGGTTCTATCTGGGACCTGTGGTGTGAGGTTGCCATTCTGTGAGTTTTTTGAGCTGGCAATGCCAGGTCTCCCCCTGCTGCAGCCTGCTACTGCTGCTGGCCTGTGACAGGGCAGGCTGGCTGTTATAGAGCCTTTACAAACCCTTACCTATTGGTAACAACTGGCCACTGCTGGCTGGTGGCAAGTGGCTGCAGATACAAGAGACCTGAGCCTTTTGTAAGATGATAGGTGGATTACAACAGCCGTGTGGCTCTCAGTGAGGCTGGATGAGGCTGTGCCAGCACCACAGTTGGGTGCTGACAACCACCATTGAGGGGCACGAGAAGTGCCCTCTTTTAGCAGGGTGCTGGTGCTTTGTCTGTGCAAAACTTTTGGTTTTTGCAAACTCCGTGCTGATCCCAAGGGACCACACAGAGCAGAAAGCTGATCTACAAGCTCCAGTGCCTTTGTGTCCCACAGGTGCCACAAGGGGCAAGGATGGGGAAGAGAAGATGCCCAGGAACTGTGCAGGCTCCTAGGATCTCACACTATAATTTAACAGATATTTTAAGGTATTACAAAGTGACCAATGCCTTATTCCTCACTTTGGCTGCTTGCAGGCATTTCTTTCTGCTTGCAAAAGTGCATTGTGTAGAACTGGAATGGAGGCAGCTAGAAAATGGACAGTTTGGGGAGCTGGGGAGTTGTTTAGCACATGGCCACTGCAGTGCTTGTGCCACTGAAAAGGAGAGGACACCAGGGGGAGAGAATGTGCAGCTGGAGCAGGAAGAGGGGAGAACTATGTTTTTTATGGAAGTGTTGGCTTGAACCAGCCAGCTTCAAGGTGTCTGAGGATAAAAGCCTTAGAAGCATACAGGCAGGACTGAAATGTGTTGTGGAACATAGCAGGAAATTGGTTGTATTTAACAAAAGTTTGGGTGAATGGAAGATATTAAAAATTATATTCCATCAAACCAGATATTGCGTGTTGTCAGTGTTCATGAAGCACTGGGAATGTTTTAGTAGGTCTGTTGTTTTTAATGACTTGAAAATGCTGGCCATGTTGCTTGTTTAGTAAAGCTGTGAGTGAAAGCAGAGAGGAACAACTTAAATGCTTTGGGCCCCAGCTTAAACCAGCCCAGCTTTAGTTGTCTTCTCTATTCCAGACTCTCTAAGGCTGCTGTAGGCAGTAATGCCACCACCAAAACATAGTGGGGGGTTTTAGTGTTTTTCCAAAGATGCTGTTGAGCGGTGGTATCCCATGCCTCCTGTCTATCTGCTGGAGAGGCATGTCTGTAAGTTTGGTTTGGCTCCTTGCTAGCCAGTTTTGCTCCCTACCTCTGGAGCTCAGAGGGCAGTCCTGGTGCAGGGAGCTCACTGGAGAGAGTTGGCTGCATGCACAGCATGTGCTGGAAACATAATTTGTGTGTGGACAGGCCTCTGGTGCTCCTCAGAGCAATCACTGCTCCTGTGCAGCTGTAAAAGGTGTATGAGGGTTTCCAGCCATCCTGTGCATACACTGTGCACACACCTGTGGCAGTCTGGTTGGACTCAGCAGGTCTGCACAATCACTGGATTCCAGTGAGGTCTCTGGGTTAATAAGGAGGGTTAATACATAGAGAGCACGGATGCAAAGGAGGCCTGCATCTGCACCCATTGCTGTGGGATCATCTGGAGGAAATAGCTCGCTTGTGTCTTGCACACAGTTTCTAATCCTTCTGCTCCCACATGGGACAGCTTCCTTTACAGAATCACATACATGGTTTCATCCCATTGAATCTCAGTTTGCTCAAGAAGTGATTTACACTTTACAGTGTTCATCCACACTGCCTGATCTCAAGCTGGGAGTGTTATCCCCACCCTTCCCACTCCGGCTGTCTGCAGCTTTCAGAAGAACACAGGTTCTGTTTCCAGCATAACTCTGCAGTCACTAGTCCAGCAGATGGAGCAAATGGCTGAATGAGCAAGGCCAGCATGGTGGTGCAGGGGCCAAAGAGGTGCAAAGAGGGGGAAGCAAACCATAGGAACCCAGTCCTGTTTGGAAGCTCGCAGTTCTTTGCTATTCACTGTATACCTCAAACGATGCGGCACAGCGCCCATTACAAATACAGAATGGAGTATTTGGAAAATATCCATAAGGAAACATGACTGAAGGAAGGATGAGAAAGTAATGAATTGCTCTGCTGCAGTGGTGCTGAAAAGTGGCCCTGTCTGCTTCCCTGAGGTCAGCTTGTTCACTCCCTGCTCAGGCATCCAGAACAGGAGTGCCCTGGGCTGTGGCACGGGCATTGGACTGAATGCAAGTTTTAGAGATCCTCCTGTAAGATTCAGCAGGCAGTGGTCTTGCTTTAAGCTGGTTTCAGGCTCTGAGAGTGACACAAAGATCAAAATTAATCCAATGGCAGGATTTTTTGGAGGACTTGGGATTGTTAGGTAGCCCTGAAATAGGGAAGTGGATCTCCTTCCCAGCCCAGCACCCTGCAGGTCTGTTCTGTAGCAGCCCAAGACCTTCTGGCCTGTGTTCATCAGTGCATTTGTGCATCCTGCCCACCTAACAGCTGCACTACCAGCTTGCTGTTGAGTGTGTGTTCTTCTGAATTACGGGAAGTACATGGTGTCCAGTTCTTGTTATTCTGCAGTCACATTTTCTATTCCTGGACAGTCACTGTGATGAAGGCAGGAGCACCTGCCAAGTCTTACAGCTGACAATCAGTCTGATGGAAGGCTTTGGATTCTGGATAAAACTGGAGACTAGGGCAGAGTTGTTTGGTGGTTTCGTTTGAGCTCACAACTTCATGGCCAGCTCTTGTCAACTGCTACTAATCAGCCTTGTCCTCCAATACAATATTCATGTCTTTATGCTGCTGATGTCTGACCAGAAGAATTTGGGCAGTGTCAACAGACACTAAAATTAGCTGCTGGACTAATTAATCCACTTTCAACCATGCTGTATTCTGCTCAAGATTGTGCCTGAAATGCTTGAGACCTCATTCAAAAAAAGAATTATCAATTTGTCTTTGGTTCAGCCATCTGTAATGGGATGGAATGGGCAAGTGAGAGGTTTAAACAAGGCTGTGGACAGCTCTGAGATTGTCACATTACAGATTAGAATCATGGAATATCTCAAACTGGAAGTGGCCCATAAAGATCATTGAGTCCAACTCCCCGCTTCCCCAGGACTACTAAAGCTAAACCATATGACTGAGAATAGTAGAATGCTGGAGAAAGAGCAATGGCACTTTGAAAGTTTGCTGTGGCATGGGAGGTTTTATCCTCTGGGACTGTGGCACCAGGTAGTGGTAGAAGCATCCTCAGAGGACTGCTTAGAAAAGTTACATCGCCTCTCCTGATGCTGCCTCTGTCTTCAAACTCATTTCAATTCTCACACCCACTTGAGCTCTCCTAAAATTAGTTTTAAAGTGATAACTGAAGTACTAGCCTTGAATTATTTTTACCCCCTTTATGTCACTTTTCAAAAGGGAATCTAAATGTACTTCATAATGAAAGGAAACAGAGTTCCTCCATTTTACAGGGATTTAGGAATACCTTATGGAAATGGCAGAGCAGGGAAAAACAATGATTACATTTAAAAGATCTGTGGGAGCCTTGGTTTAAAGTAAGTATATGTTTGTGCCAGTTTGAAGTCACCAAGTAGTAAGTCATCTCCAATGAGCAAGTTTTAATGGCAGACAACTTCCTATACTGTATGAATGGCTTCTTTTCCTTGGTAGTAAAGTATCCATCCTCAAATACCAAATACTCAAATACAAAAATGCTGCTGTCAGTGCAACTCTGACAGATGTGTGTGCTCTTTATTACAGCTGTCCAGCCTTCCACCCCACCTTCTGTTCAGCCAGGAGAGGACCAGAAAGCAAATAATATAGTTACCATCACAGGTATCTCGCTGTGCTTGTTCATCATCTTTGCCACTGTTCTTATCACTCTCTGGAGGAAGCTCTGCAGAGCTCAGAAGTGCAGCACCGCTGTCCGACGAAACTCTGTCCATTCCCCTGGCTTCCGGAAAAACTCTGATGAGGAGAACATCTGCCAAGGCAACAAGCAACGGGACAGCTTTGCTGAAGGAGGGGATGCCCCTGTTAACATTCCCCTAACCTACAGACGAAGCCTCCAATTTGCCCAAGAAGATGATGCCTCTGGAAGTGAAAACTTTCAGCCAAATGCCCAAAAAATAATCCCTCCAATTTTCAGCTACCGCCTGGCACAGCAGCAGCTGAAAGAGATGAAGAAGAAAGGCCTGACAGAGACCACTAAGGTGTACCATGTCTCTCAGAATCCTCTCACGGACACGGTTCTTGGTGCCACCACAATGCTTCCCCTGAGCGGGGAAAACCAGGAAGAGGCAGCAACAAACAAATTCCGGATCAAATCTCCATTTCTGGACCAGCCAGCCAGTCAGCCCAAGTTCCTGGGAGAAGGCTCTCACCCTAGGCTGGATTTTCCGTTCTCACAGGCCAATCCTGCGATGAGCCCTACCCAAACCTTGGTAAGAAGAGGTCATTCCAAGCACCAGGATAACAGAGTGGACTTGCCTGAGAGGGGCTCTCACAGAAACTCACAGTTCAGAAGAACAGCCAGTTTCCATGAAACTAAAAAGGCCAGGCCTTTCAGAGAGAGAAGCATGTCCACTCTCACACCCCGACAGACTCCTCTCTACAGCTCCAGGACCAGGACGTGGGACCAGGGTCTGGAGGACAGGACACGGCCAAAATCAAGAAATGCTAATCCAGCTTGTGAAAAGCTGGATCAGCCCCACAGCACTGTGCTGGGCTGTGAACCACAGGGCCACGGCGCGAAGCCGCACCACAGGGCGGGTCCCTCAGTGAGGAAGCTGGACCTGGTCACAGACCGCCAGCCTGCCGGTCAGGAGAAGGCAGCTGAGAAGCCTGAGCCCAGCCGAAGTAAGAGGGGCCCTTCACCTAACCCCAAAGGTGTGTGGCGGAAAGAAACAGGCCCAAATGGCAAAGATAATTCCCAGAGAGGCCTAAGTGCCAGCCCTGCCCAGTATCGAAGGGACAAGTGCCAGAGCTTCCCCTTGGACCCTGAGTTTGCCTTTTATGACAATTCTACTTTTGGCTTAACAGAGGCAGAGCAGCAAATGATCGACCTCCCTGGGTATTTTGGCTCAAATGAAGAAGATGAAACAAGTACTCTGAGCATTGAGAAGCTGGTGATCTGAGTGACTCACTGCGGCCCTGCAGGAGTGGTGTGCGTGGGAGAGGATCTGCAGGATCGGCTGGCTTCTGCTGGAAGAAAGAGCAGGAATCACGTTACCTCCACACACAGCAGGAGGGGATAATGCCCCAGATCTGGCTTGTGGGAACATATTCCTTTCTAATTACTGAAAAGTGCTTTCATATAATTATTTTCTGTATGTGTGTGTACAGGGCACACAAAGTACCCTGGGAAAGAACGTGTGAGTTAAGGTGTGGCGCCAGGAATAGCCAATAGATTTTATTGTGTAAAGCAGTCATGTTTTGTGCATCATAAATAATGAGTGCCAGTGACATTTCCCACCTTGTGGACTCTGTACTGGTAGACTCTTAGATACTGAAGCATCCACTGTCCAGTACCCTCAACCATCTGCCCTGATTAGTGAATCATTTCCCATCTAGAAAGCACAAAAAGCTGTGAGCAGTTTTCATCATTCTTCTGATAGTCATCAGTGTTGATTTGTCATTGTTGCTCAGATAACTCATATGGTAGGGAGTTTTTAGCTGGTTGCATGAAAGTGCAAACAATTAATGCTGAATTCCTGAGTGAATTAAAATTGAGAAGGCATTTTCATCATTCAAGACTTTGATATTTTCTTACTGTCAGTATTTATATCAAGAAAACAATGTACAAATATTTGCAGGAAATCAGTACAAAAGGCATGCTACAAGGAGGGCAAAGGAAACAGATGATCAGTTTTTAGTCCTCACAGAAATGTTACTGCATTTACATTCAAATGTTACTGCATATTACCTGTAAAAAGCAGTGAGAGAACTGTTGAATTATGCATCCTTTCCATAATCATCCTTTCCTTTATTAAAATTTTTAAGTGTAAATATATTGACAATAATACTACTACGGCAAGCTCAGAATAAATTATGAACAAAACCAGCAAACAAGATTATTTCATTCATACCTGTTCTGGGAACAAAAAATAAGATGACTTGATAGTATCTGGTGATTCAGAGAGAATCTTATAGAATAATTTACATTGGAAAAGACCCCTAAAATTATTAAGTCCAACCATTAATGTAACACCACTGTATTCACCACTAAACCAGATCCCTTAACTGCCACATCCACACACGTTTTGAACACTTCCAAGGGCAGTGATTCTGCTGCTTCCCTGGGATGCCTGTTCCAATTCCTGACCAGTCTTTCAGTGAAGAAATTTTCCCTCATATCAGATCTAAATCTCCCCTGGCACAACTTGAGGCCATTTCCTCTGGTCCTATCACTTGTTACCTGGGAGAAGGAGTCAACCAACACCCACCTTGCTACAACCTCCTTTCAGGGAATTGTAGAGAGCTGTAACAGTGAACTACAAAAAACATGGTGGGCTTTTTTTGTTGTGTTTTAAAACTGGACATCACAAATTTGCCATTAGATTCTGCTGTATGTGTTCAGAGTTGGGTTGGAATCCCAGTTAACAGCAGAAGCAGAGCTCAGGTCTTTGTGAATGACTAAGACTTTTCTTGCCATTTGTTAGGATAACCATCTCTCTGGGGACTTTGCAAAGACCGGGAGAATGCTAGTGGGCAAAAACAAAAAAACAAACAAAAAAAGAGGAGATGCTGCCCAAGGAGGTTGGTGTAAAAGAAGGAAGGTTTAGGCAGTGGACTAATAGTCTTAAATAAATTCTTCCCTAAGGAGCCCAACCCTACATGGCCTTTAACCTGCCTTGTGGGTGTGAAGGCAAAATTAGCATGTGCTCCATTCTCAGGAAGTAGGCTGCTATCCTTCTCAAAACTGGCTTTCTGAACAGAGAGACTTCCCAATCCCACACTTCTTCCTTCTCCTTGCTCCTCCACAAACCAACAGGAATTTTAAAGGAAGAGCAGCATCACTGTGCACTGTGTTAGCTGCCAGTTTCCGATGGCACCCCACTGCAGTGTCCAAAGCTGGCACAGGTGGCTTGACAGGCACACGATGTTACCCACTGTGACAACACAGGGAGCAAGCCTCAGCATTGGGCCACCAGAGTCAAATCTGGCTGTTTGAATGGCCTTTTTGATGGGTAACATTTTGCAGCTGCTGCCAGAGTGAGGGATTCGTCTCACAGGGTGATGTGAGCTCCCTCCTTCCTGGGAGCTGTGCCAAGATGCTGATGTTCAGCCCTTGGCCCAGCGTGGTGTTGGTACCAGCCATGCATTCCCATAAACTGTCAGCTTGAAAAGCTGTTCAAAGCATTTCAGAACATGTTGATGCTTGAAGAGTTATCCAAAGGCAATCAAATGTAATGAGTCTTTAAATTGACTTAAATGAGCTGGAAACCAGACCTCTGAAACAATTGCTGCTCAGGTTACTCACCCTGCCTGGACTTAAGGTAAGGTCTGTGGTGCAAAGTACCTTCACCCTGAAGCAGCAATCCATCATCTTTGGAGCTGTTTCTGTTTTGGAGCAGTATCTGTTTGAGCTTTGTTGGACTTCTCAGCATGGGAGAGAGACCCTGGGAGATCAAATGTGCAGTGCAGCAACATTCAGCAAGCATTCCCCTAACCTTCAGTGGGAGTGATTTGAGCTTGGCGGTAGCTCTCAGATCCAGTAAGTACTCAGCTAGTGGCATGCTACCCTGTTTATTAAGATTAAAGGTTCTGAAATGCTTCCTGGTGTTTGCTGTGAGATTTGCAGGCTCCTGCACAAAGCCCTGTGACCCTTGCATCTCAGTGGGGGTTTCCTTTGCCAGAGGAGGGCAGAGAAGGGGAAACATTGCTCTAAATCAGATGCTGCTTTCTGCGAAGTTGTCCCAGTGTTGGGCTGTCTTATGCATTAGATGTTCTTAGGTACATTTTACATCAAAGACAGCAGGGCAGACCCCTTCCCAGCTTCCCAGATTGGCATACTTTGCCCTCCCCTTTTTCTCTCACAAGAGAAAACACCATAACATTGATGCTGGCTGAAGGCAGACCAGCTGTAATGCCTGCCCCTCCATACTGACACACAGGGAAACAGACTCCATAGTCTGGACTTTATATTGCTCATTGCTCTCTCGCTGGGGAACTGCACTGGGTGCTGGTTGTCTGATTAAGCCCTGCTGACTTCATCTCCAGCTCAATACTCCATTATCAGATGGGTTACCAGCTGCTTAACGAACTGCCAGACAACAAATGCTGTCCCCTAAGTGCTGTACTTTCCATGATCTTTACCCTACTTCCTTAGCTCTCTACTGAAGAATAGGATTGAGCATCACCTGCCAGAAGGCATGAACTTATTTCACTCACATTTCTCTGTCTTCCATATAGACAAAAATTACCCCTTCTGCCTTCAGCACTGCATCAGTGGCCAACAGTTACAATGCGTGCAAAGTCATTCTTTATGTCCCAACATGCAGTTACAACCTTCTACTAAGATTTTACCCTATCAAAATACAGAAGTAGAGATCAGAAGGGAAAGAGTAAGCATTGCCTTTTTGCAGCCCTTTCTTCACAAGGGCAGTCTCATTTCAGACGTGTAGGTGCACATTTCATTCCACATGAGCATGCTTGAGAAGAGGGCAGGGGGGCAGTCTGGCCAAGGGCACAGGCTTTAGGAACACAGCTCCCTGGAGTGCTGCCCATTACACTGGGATGTTCGTGTTTGCAGTCCAGTTTTAAACTGAACCTTCACCTCATGCCTCTGCATTGTCTCCAGGAAAACTTGAGCCATGAAAATTAAACTTACTTTGCAGACCCTTTCAACTACCCAGGACAACAGGTAAAAAGCACCAGAGCCAACACTGAAAGAATGCATTTCTCATATTATGAGCTTTCCAAGATTTTGATCCAGATTTCTGTTCTCAATCCTATTGTTGAAAACCAGAAAAAAAAGTCCTACTCCAATGGTTTTATTTCACTTTTTATCAATATGCATATGAATTACAATATGTATGGATATAAAAGCAAGTAAATGGAAAAGAAATACAAGTTTAAAAAATTATTATAAATCAGAAAAAAAGGAAACAGGTTTATTCTACAGCGTGGTAGTTAAATGATTTACATCAAACTGATACTGCTCTTTATTTTTAACTGTTGTTAACAGCTGTAGAAAATAAATTTTCAGTATTCCATTTTTCAGTCATTTGTGTTGCTCTTTCATTTCACCCCAGTGGGACAATGAAAGCAGTGTGCCTTGTGGTTCAACTTTCTGATTCCACTTCACTATTGCAAAATCATCTGGTAAATTACAGGAGAATGTATAAATGAATTGTAACAGAATTTTAGGAACTCCTAAGAATATCTGCTCGCCTTAATTTTAGTAAAATGTGCCTAATTTTAATCTGGGGCTTAAATCTGGTTAGCAGGATTGTCTTTGTCTGCTTTAATGTCTTGTGGTATACTCTAGCAGTGGATCTGCAGCAGGAAGCTGTTGGAATGGAACCCACACTGTCCATTGTGGGTGTTTACTTTGAAGCAGCCTTAGTGTGGATGCACATTAGCAGTTGTCCATCCACAGGTTTGGTTTCACACACTCCAGGAGCACTCTGGAACTGAAGTGCAGCTATTAGAGCCATAGGGAAAGTTGCTTTTAAACATTCTTCTGATGCAGAACAAAGCACTAACCAAGGCACACCAGATGAAGTCCCGTTCTCCATCCCCTTGTTCTTTCTATTCTGATGTTCTCATAACTGAAACACTGATGGTTAAAATAAAGATGAGAAAGGTTTCAATTTTGAAAAGTATAGAGTGACTAAAGGACACGCATGATCCTTCGAAACATGAGAAGTTTGAAGTCCAGAGAACTTCCAATAAACATTCTCCAACAAAGTCTTGAAAACTGCTGAAAAAGAAATCTCTGGTTATCCCATGACTGAGATCCATACTTTTTTATTAAATTGTTGTCTGGCTGTGCTCAAACAACTCGTTCTGTTAGCTTCAGTAGCAGAAGCAGGTGCAACTCCAGCTAGCAAGCAGCAGAGCACTGGCTATCAACTTACACCATTCTTTTTCTCTTTCCAAAGCAGCAGGTTTCAGCTGCTCTGACTGTTCTCACCATCTCCACTCTCGCTGTCGATAAAGAACGGAGCCCTGATTTTCATGGCTGAGTATTTCAGTGAGTACCACATCCCGTGCCATGTAGACCAAACCAAGCCATCATCATGGGGTCCACTGTACCTCCCTCCTTTGTAGTATCGCCCATTGAGGTTTACAGCATGGCACCTTTGAAACAATGTAGAAAAAACAAAAAGGGAATTATGTTTAGCATGAGAAGATATTGTATCATTGCAGTGAAGTACTGTTCTCACACAACACATATTTAGATATACCAGGGCAGGATGGACTAAATGGTTAATGCATTTAGTGAAACACAGAGGAATATGTGGATCATCCTAAAGCAGACACCTACACTGGTTGGATAATTCAGCCTGTTGACTCCTTCAGGTGTATTAACTACAGACATTAGAACTACATGGCCTGAACAAAGGGGTGTAGTGGTATACTCTAGCTCAAGTGTTGGCAGCTCCATATTGACACCTAAAAATTCAGATGTCTTTTTATCAAGCTAAATTCTACTACTGATGTACATTTTTATAGCTCCACTGATTTCAACTGGTATCTGATGAGAATCTGGTGTAAGAGGCTCAACCTGCACTAAAGCAGAGAAAACCTGAGAGTGTTATACCTCTGTTTCCAGGGCCACTACACGAGTCCCTATCAATTGATGTGTGGCATATGACCAAATAGCAAATATACCATCATAACTGTTATGGGGTAGCTCTGCCCTTAGACATGCTCCACTCCAGGGAAATGTCCTTTGTAAACACTTCACCTTACCATGGCTACAGTTGTTTTCTTCACTAGAGTATAACACAAAGCACTTTCAGGAATTTTAACTAGGGTCTTTTCCTTCCAGGTCATTGTCCCCTATGCATTTGTTCTGACCCATTTTCTTAAAGTGAATTCAACTTACCTGCTTTGCTATAATAAAAGAAGTAAATTATTTTCCTTTGAGGATCTGAAGGTGTGAGCATCTTAGGTTTGGCTGTGTGAGGTGGCAAGTGGACACAGCAACCTCCAGCTGCTGTAAGGCAGGCAAGTCCTCTCATCTGTACAGCCACCCACACCCTATTCCAAGAGGAATCAGCTGTTTTCCATACCTGTTAAACCACCAGCCACCCTTGTTCTCTGATGCACAGTTGCCTGCCAGGAATCGATCGTGATCCTTATCAGATGTGGTGAACTGCATCCCTCTGTGAGAGGCTGACCACTGATCTTCAAAATTGCTCCCACCAGACAGAGCGTCGCCAGCATTACCAGAATAGGTGCCAAACCATAACCTGTAATTGTCCTGCAATGATATGTGAAACATTTCTTTTATATCCATTCTTTCTGCCTTTCCTCTCATTTTTGAGGTCAAATTAGCTCTGAACATTTCATCCACTGTCAAAGGCATGACTGTTGAAATCAAGGGTGACTTTTGTCTATATGCTTTAATTATCCTAGTGTAGATCAATGCAGGATTTAAACTTCCAGAAGGGAGTGGTAATTACTGCTGCTGCTACAAAGGGCTTCAGCTTTATTGTCATTCAACAACCATTTAATACACTTTACAGCAAGATGGAAAGCTCTTCCTAGCCCATCAAGAACAACTTAGCAGAAAACTGCCAAGTGTCAAGTAATTGCCTTCATAAACAGATCAGTTCTTCAGCTAGAATAAATGCTTAGGCATTTTGCTCTTCCAAGGACAAGAAGCCATCTGATTTCTATGGTCTGGTCCTGGTAGAAATACTTAGAATAATAGTTCCATTATGCACAGCTAATAAGTCTAAGAGATATTTGATATTAGATGGATGATCACTTTTGTGTTGTGGGCTTTCTCCTGTCATCATTGTCCTTATTTCTTTATGAAAAATGGCAGTAAGGTATTAAAATGAAGCTGTTCAAATTTTTCATAAGAAACCTCTAATTGCAAACTGAGCATAATGTGCACATTTCTGGAGTGGTGATGGAGCTGGAACTAGAACTGGTCCCTGCAGTATCCTTGGTTACTTGGGCTACTTACATGTGGTGTTCAGGAAGGCAAGTCTGTGAAGAACAGCACCTGTGTGGAGCTTGACACTGTCTACAGCTAGAAAGCACAACCTGAAAATACAGGATGTGTCTGTCTCTGGGCTTTCTGTGTCTGTAGCATGTGTAGTGCTACAGGTACCTCTCTTTAAGATAGGAACTTACAACTACTCTTTCAAAGCTTTGATTAGAATTCCCTGTTTTATTTTAAAACAAAGTGGAAAGGATATGCTCTGGCACTTGCCTTCTTTGTGATAGTCAGAAATACTCTCTTAGGAAGCAGAACAGGGTTCCATGTAGTTGCAGAGGTTCAAACCCTAAGGATCTTCTCACTCACAGAAGACTCTTAATCATAAGGCCAGAGGCAAATACATGAGGGAACCCCTGAATCCCTGTTCAGCAGCAGAGTTAGCAAGAGAGCACAAACACATGATCCTGTCACCCACTGATATGGGCACTTGGCTGTAAGCCCCAGGATTATGTCCCTGATCCCAGGGCTGTTTGTCAGTCAGACAAACTACAAAGCCCAGGAAACCAGAGCAGGTACATTTTGCAGAGATGTAGATACAGCTCTGATACCCATCTGATGCTGCGTGTGCAGCTGCCCCACCCTCACAGACCAAAGCAAGGAAATCACTGCTCTCCCCATTTCTTACCTGCTCATTTGCAAGCTGGAAATTTTCATAGATTGCATAACGTCTTTCCCCATGCCAGTCCATCAGGTCAATCTTTAATGAGTTCTCTCCTAAACATAAAGTTGCATCATGTTAGATGAATGACCTCATGCAAATTAGAAAGAATCTATGAAGAAAAAATTCTTGGACCTCTAGCAAGTAGGTCATGGATGTGATCGTTGCCCAGCCAGTATTCATCATTCTTGCCCTGGAATTTCCCAAATCCCAGTTTGTAATCATCCCATTTTCTGCAGAGAGATATAAATATCAATTTCATCATGAGAAGGGATTAGACAGTTGTGCCACTTGGGTATGGTAACAAGTACAACTCCACATGTATCTCTAGATACTGTTTTCTGAAAGTATCCAACTCATCACAAACTGAGCTGAGACTTGTCACTCTATCTTGAAAGTAAATACAATTCAGAGTTTATTTTTTCCACCGCTAAACCCATGCACACACCTATACAGGGATCAAACCTTCAAACTGCCAGATGCAGTGCTCATAGACTGATATTTCCAGTTAAATGGAAAGGGAAGGCAGCAGCTGTCACATTGGTCTTCAGCAAAACATCTGATATTGTTCTTCAGCAAGTCACAATTCACATGATCTATGTATTACCTTTGATATTCTCATATAGCTCCTTGTGTGTCATCATTTCCAGTTTTAATAACTCTGTGTTTATTCCCTTTCTCATGTTGTTATGGATATTCATTCTGCCTGAACTACATACTAGTCAAATGCTCCTCTTCAGGATGTTTTTATTTCACCTGAACCACCATGGCTAGATAGCTGCCACTCTCTGGACAAGCTGGCTTAGAGTCTGTTGAGGTAGCTTTGCAATGCACTGCATAGACTTTAGGAGGCATTAAATATGCCCTGAAATAGTGTGTACTGTGATAGTGAATTAACCTTCATGGGGACATTTCTTCTTGACTGTGCTACCAGAGCATCTCTCCTCCTGTAAATTTTAGTGTGAAAGTCACCTCTCTGTGGTTTTGCATAGGAAAAGGACAATCTGGTTTGGCATCTTTTAGAATGATATACGATAATAAATGAATGCAATAATAAATGTTACAACATGCTGAACGTAATTCCTGATATGAGAACAGATCTGTTCAACTGTGCACTGGTAGCAGATATCTGCCAATGTGGAAACTTTGGCAGTCTTCAATAATGATAAAATATACATTCAAATGCAGAGAACCCATGGAAAAAAAAGTTATAGAGCTGCCAATAGGTCCTAATCCTAAATTATCATCACTAATACGTAGTCTTGCATATGCTGCTTCTCAAGGGTGGGGTTTTGCCAGGCAGTAGGAGCTGGTGGCCTGACTGCAAGCCCTGTTGATGCAAGAACAAGGCACCCACCTGTCAAAACTCTCCTTGCCGTTACTCCGCCGCTGAATGACAGTCCAGCCCCCGCCACCAGACATGTCACAGAACACCAGGAAAGGCTCTCGGTCTGCTCGGGGCCTGATCCGGTAGTAGCCACTTGTGGTGCTCTTCCTGTTATACACTGCAGAGCAATCTGGGCAGAACGGTATTGGCTTGTTAAATGGGCTGGGGGCAAAGCCAAGGGCTGTGAGCCACCAAGAGAAGCTGTCACTGAGAGGCTCTATGGGACTAGGACACTTGGCCAGCCTGTGTATGGCTCTGCAAGCCCTGTAAAGTCAAAGGAAATGGTGCAGCAATGCAGTAGCCACACCAGCTTGCAAACTGCCAGCCTGACAAAGAGCTTTAAGGCTTGAGAGCCTTTACAGCCATGCCCTCTGAGGGAATAATGCCCAAATCCTTGGTGAGATGCAGGACAGCTGCAGCTTAGGCTGGAGCTATACCATGAAAGCCCAGGACTGAAACTTTATTTGTCAGCAAGATCATTTGCAGAGAAGCTAATTTCCACATGGAAGGTAAGGTAACCTCAGCTGTACTTCTGATAAGATCAGGGAACAATATTCCTAAAATAATAGGCTAAGCCTCTGTGTCCAGCTCTGCCAGGGCTGTATCAGGAGACAGCCTTTCAGGATCTAGGTGCTTCACAGTTTCAGTGTAATGCCCAAAGGCTAAAATCTTGGACAAGGGAAATGATGTAATTCATGACCATGTTCTCAAAGTAACACCAAGGAACAAAGTATGCATGCACGTTCCTGCTCCTCAGAAGTAATGGGGAGCTGAGGAACAGGGAGGCTTGGCTCATCCAAACAGGTCTCAGTGCCTGCAGCTGGGCCAGGCACTCTGGGCTCCCCTAAGTCACTCAGGGAATATGGGCTCTTCAAGAACAGGACCCATCTCTTCCTATAGCAGACACCTAAAGTAAATCCGATGGAAAACATGAAAGGTGACTGTTCATCTCTGCAGGTAAGAAGCCCAGCTGAAGATGTCCATTTTGTGTCTGGGTAATAGCTGCCTACAGCTGGGGTAAGTGACTCTAGCCCCAAGGGATATCTTATAGTCAGCTCTTCAGGGCAACCAGTCAGCTCTTCTCTTTCCCATGTATCTATATTTTATATCGCAATTCACTTTAAAAAATTATAAAACTTTTAGCAGAAATAAAATATGATGCATGGGACACTGCAGGGAAAAATAATCATAGTGGCACATACTGCAAACTGTACCTTGTTCATACACTATCAAATTTCCACTGGTTGTGGGTAAAAGCGTCTCATGCTGCACACTCCTGTTGCCTGAGAACAGCTCACTTTTTGTTCTGTGGTAAGTGTTCTCCAGTATGTCTTTCAGCTGCAATTCATATAAGTAAAGCAAGTCTTGAAGATGTTTTAACCTCTGTCTTAATTTGTTGTTGTCTAGGAAGCAGATATCTTTGTCCTGTGGAGAAAATAAAACAAACCCCCACACTTCAGTTAGTGGTAAGGAGAGACACAGAGAAAGGAGTATCTTTCTCCTCTTTACCCTAATATGTCACACTGCCTATATGGATCAACACAATTTCATGGTGATCTCTTCCTAAGATGTCCAAATCTTGCACAGCATGAGCTGATGAATTGAATCCAGTGGAAAAAGGGTTTCTGCAACAACCTTGGCATAGATCAGAGCATGCCAGAATATGATCAGATGCACAAAAATTTACTTTGGGTAAAAATAATTTGTCTTGACCCCCCCCTTGTCTTGATGAGCTCAAGGGCTAGGTTTGCAAACTATGGAAGTGCTCAGGTTGATAAGAGAGGGAAGACTTGGCTCTTGCACTGCAGATGGGTGACCATCTGGAACCAGCAAGGTTCCAGAATTCGTTTTGTGTAAAACTGAAAAAGAGCTCATATTTTGGCTATAAAAATACATTTTTTTTAAAAAGAGATTTTTGTTGTTATTTCTGTTGTTGTTTTGAATTCTTACTAATGTCAGTTCAGTCTCCCAGACAGCTGCACAGCCCTTAATGCTATGAAAATCCTGTATTATCAAGACAACATTCCTTTAGCTGCAGGCAGATGCCTTTCTGCTCTGCTCTTGCAGCTCTCCATCCCTCTTGTGGGGGAGTATCCATCTCTGCATGACTGGGAATGGTGAACCATTGAGACAGTGTACAGACATAGCTAAAAGATACACACCGAAGACCTGGGTGCAGGTGAGCCAAAGCTGACCAGGAGAAGGAGCAGTAGTAACCAGTGCATCATCACACTCATTTCTTATCACCTGAAAAGAGGCATTGACAGGCTGTAATGGAAGGTTTTTTTAGTTCCTCTCACAACTTAATCTCCCCTCTCACTTAGGTGTAATTCCCCAGGAGATGCTGCAGAATTTGTTAAGGAGGTTGCTTGAAACTACAGGAAGGACAAAATCAGGGTAACATGTATATTAAGGAGAAGCTGAAGCACCAGTGCAATATGCTGACAGGGATAAAGGCTTAGGTCTGCTCCTGATTTCCCACAGAAATAAATACTCTGTGTGACTTTCTGGCAGCCTCTCTATCTCCTCACAGGTATCCACACAGGTAGGAAGTTGCTCAGGAATCATGTCTCCTTGAGGATTTTTTGTCAAAGTCCACAGGGTTTATTCAGTTCAAACTTCTCAAAGTAGAATTAAGAAGAATTTGCCTCCTGGTTAAGTGACTCTAGACATTGCCCCTCCTCAGTCCTTGGAATGGTCTGTTAGGATGGGATTACCTTGGAGGCCAAGTCACACGTGTGACAGAGTGGACATGAGATAGTTTTTCCTTGGATTGCAGGGGAAAAGATGTCTACTGGCAATCTGCCCCAACATACAGATGTGGTCTTGACTGGAGAGACTTAGCTAGAAAATATGTTAAGTGACTGCCACTGGGAGCATGCAGCTGAATGTGAACAGTACAAATTGTTCGCAGTGTGCTTGCATGGTGCTTTAAAAAAAACAAACAACAAAATCAGAAAGAAAAAATATGAAAAATAGGCTAAACCCAACTTCCCTGCTTCACATCTGGAAGTGCTGCAGAAACTTGGCTCCCCAGCTCTGTGCTCTGAGTGATGTGCTTTGTTCCAGCTATGGCTCTATCAGCATCCCCACAGCAGATGATGCTAGAGCTGCTTCCAAACCACCAAAGCTGCTGCAACAGAGGAGCCCTCTGCAAAGATGGGTAGGCAGGGCTCAAAGCAAGCCAAGGGAAGAAGATCTCCACAGAAGTTGCCCATAAAGGATGATGTGCAGGTAGGTGCCCCAGTCTGTGGCAATTTTTCAGCTCATAGAGAGAAGAGTTTAATATTGCAGCAGAGGAACCCTGCGAGGCCAGGATCAGTGGTGCTGTTCACACTGCAGCACTGGTGCTGAGGTCAGCCCACGGGGGATGGCAAAAAGCTATCAAAAATACATGACAGCTCCTGGAAACCAGAGAGTGCAGAGCAGAGAGAAAGAAAGCAACTCCATCTACACTTTTGCCAAGACACATGAAATGCACGTACCTGTAACTTGCCTTTCTTCAGACCTCCTCCTGGAAAGACTATCTCCCTTAAAAGTCAACTGCAAAAGAAAGTGATCATAAAGCTGGATGCATTTCAAGAGGTTGATGAGATTTTCCTCTCCAGATGACCCACATCAAGGGCACAGAGGAAGAATGTTTCACAGCACTAGGCAGTTTCACAGAAAATGTACTTGCAATTCCTTGTGTGAAAGTTACCCAAACCCCAAGTTTTCTGTTATTACCCAGTACTCATCTTGCTGCTTCCCAGTGAGAACAAACAACAGGAAGTTCCTATCAACAGTGCTCTCTAAAGGAGAGGAGAGAGGGGCTCTGCTGTTTGTGTACTATTACCTACCTTGACTAGGAAGCTCAAGTGTTTATGTGAATCACTCGGACTAATGCTCCCTGGGAGCATTAGTGGGAGTTTTGGCTCATGTTTTAACACAGCCAGGATCATTTCAGTAAGTTCTGCAAGGTGGAAATAACCCAGCTTTTCCATTCAGCATTCCTTTTGCTGTTTAATCTGTTTTATAAGAACACAGCTGTAATGCCAAGAAGCTGCAAATCTGAAGCAATAACTGAATGTGGGGATATTAAGCAAGATTTGCTGTTAGACTGAAATCTCAGGAGGGTTGTGTAACAATCCTGTGAGCTGGATGATTAGATTTGCTAGTTAACACAAACAAGGACATTTGTGGAAAAGAGGAAATAAAAAAAAAAAGCCCACAAAACCAAACAGATGGGCGCCTCCCTTTGCATTATGGCCCAGGAATTACAGATTATTTTAAAGAAAACAGCAGGAAGGTTCCATTTTGCAGAGCTTTGTTCAGGGGAGAGACCATGGACACAAAAGACAAGGCACATAAACCCATGGTAAATGTCTGCCCTACTCTTCAAGGAAAGCAGGACTACCCAGCTACTACGAACTACAGCAATGCTGTTTATTCCTTAAAAACTGCATTCCTCTTCTCCCGCAAGAATCCAGATTCATTTCACTGCCAAAGGATTATGTAAGCAGTGTTTTTCTTCTCACTTGTTTTCTAGCCCCACTTTAAGACTGGTTTCGACAGCTATGAGGTTGAGTGAAATGTTTCCTCTTCTCCCTAGTGGGTCCTACTTCTCCCTACTTGGCTCTTTTTCTGCCCCTTTGGCCAGGAACTGCAGCTGGCAGCAGGGTGCTCAGCTGCCAAGCACTGGAGCACAGGGAGGCTGCACATCATCCCCTGGGGCTTTCACCCGCAGCAGCAACTCTTTCTCAGCTGGACCCACCCAGACAGTACTCAAGATGCTGTGCAACAATTTTATGCTCTTGTCAGGTGGCCAAAAATCTCACAGGCCTGTGAGCATGTCCTGATCCCAGGTGGGATCAGAGACAGGGCCGAGGCTGTGGTGTCAGTGTTGGAGTCATGGTGTGGGTGGCACAGTCAGTGCCTGCAGCTCTCTGTATGATGAGGGAGCATCAGGCCTCATAGCATTACGTTCTGCTGCTCCCAGGGCAGAAGGGAGCAGTGAAACTGCAGTGTGTGAAACTCACATGTGGGCTTTATCACTGCAGCTTTGCAGGAACAGGACTCAATCTCCAACGCTGTTCAGAGGCTGCCAAAACACCTCTCAGAGCCAAGACATCTGGAGCACTCTCACGCTGCTTCCAAGCCTCCACCAATGTTAGACTCAGCAACATCTGCATGTGAAAATCCCACTCAGCTGGAACATGGCTCTTGCATACCTGTTTCATTATTAACTTATTTTCCTAGGCTAGAGAAAGCTTTAGGAATATGTGAAGCACAATAGAGGGCTTGCTGTGAGGTTGACTTCACATGAGGTGGATCTAGCAGGAGAGTGTCTTCAGGTACTGCTCCACTGGCTCGGAGCCAAAATAATCAAGACATCACAAGGAATGTGGACACTGTGTGATCACCAATGTTTCCTCACAGATGTTGAAATCCCTAGGCAGTGTGACAATAAATGCTGGGTTGGGCTTTTTTCCTGGAATACATATGCTTCTCAAATATTCTGGAAGGCAAATTCCTGCTTAGTTACTTGGAAGGAGATCAGATTCCCTTTTCTTAAGATACTCAGTGATCTTCTCAGCAAAAAAAACCAGTCTCATAAACTAAAAACCTTCCTATCCTACTGTCCTCTACCTTCCTTCCAGCAAAAGTAGGTGCTGAATAGTAGTCACAAAAAATAATTATTCACACATTACATACCAGCACATGCAAACTGGTGGATAAATGTGACTGAAGAGCCTGGCTCTGAAGTAGCTCTTGGTATTCCTACAGTTATGGGAAAAATGGCTTGGGATAAAGACAGGAGCATGACACCTGATGGATATTAACACCTTCAGAGCCCAAAGAAACATCACTGCAGCTGGAAGACAGTAGTAGCATCTCAAAACTCTTCCAAGACCAGTTTCTTGTGGACTGTTTGTTCTTAAAGGCAAAAGGCAAGAAATGAGACAGACTGCTTCAGGCTCCAAAGGAGCTAGAGAAACCTGAAGATTTCACATCAAGAGTCTGACTGCCTACCTGTGCTCTAGGAAAATACAGGGTAGTCTGGACCCAGCTCAAAGCCAAAGAAATTACTTACTTGCAGTGAATCCAGGTGCTCTATGCATTTTTATTATTTCTATACTTTCCTACCACATCCCCCCTTCCATGACTGCCCTGGTCACTGGGAGAGACTGCAGACCAGGCTCCTCTGCAGGCACTGCAGGTACCTACCAGGGGCCTGCAGGCTTGATGTTTGAGCTACTATACATCTCTGCAGGAATCTGGGCTGCCAGGTTTTTAAAAACAATGTTAACATATGAGATCTGAAACAAATATTTATTGTTTTTTAATCTAACAATAAAGGGTTTCATCAAAAGTAAGATAAATTTAAAAGGATGACATCAGCCACCATAGTTTCAACCTACAGAATAACCGAAACTGGCATTTGTGCATGAAAAGTCTGTGGTTGGTAAGCAAGGAGTAACCACAGAAATCTGTGTACAAGGAAGAAGCAATGGTGGCAGACCATGAAACATGCTAGATCTGAATATTTTGATAACGTTCAAAGAGCAAATGCATAATTCAGTTTAACTAATGAGTCTGCATGCAGCCTATGAGTATCTAATGGGTTGACACAACAAATGTAATTCGTTTGTAAGTTCCTGAGGGCAAGCACAGGTCCCAGCAATCCCACGTCAGGAATAGCTGTACCAAAGGGAATTAATCACAAGACCAGAGGGAGTATGTGGATTCCACAACCTTCCACCTACTTCAGGTCAGAGAACTTCCCTGACCTAACTCACTCCCATTTGAACTGGAAGGTCCCTTTGAGAAAAAGACATTTTACTGTAAAATATTTAGTGCAGAAGAACCAGCCACAAACCTTAGCATGTTCTTCTACTTTTTAATTACTTGCATTGTTAATTTTTTTTCCCTGAGTCTGAATCTCCCAAGTCTCATCCTGCAGCCTTTTAATTTCATGATGCTTTACTCTGAGAAGGGGAAGAGCCCTCTGCTGCCAAATGCATTTTTCCCTGCTACAGCCTAGGTCCAAACACAGAAGCTGTGTGCTTGCTTCTGGCTGAGAATCCAGACCTCCATTATCTGCTTTGGCTGTGGCTGTGTGTGTGCAGGAAACCCAGCAGGGTCATGGAGCAAGGGGCTGCTTGGAGCTTTTCCTAGCAGGGCTGAGGAACATGGCACAAGCACATCACACTAGTGAGCAGGGCACTTGGCTGGCATGGAGAGGAAGGGCAGGAACAAGTTCTGCTCCTGGAGAGATTTCAGTCATGGCTGTTTAATGTAGAACAAGTACACAGAGGTGAGAAGAGCTGTGGGTGGTGTATGACAGGGTGTGATGGAGGTGGTCTCACTGGGTGTTGAGGGGGCTCCAGGAACTGCAATACTCTGCCTAGATTTGGGAGCCTGATCTGGCCTAGGCAGGGACAAGCAGCAGGGATATGTGGCCAGAACAGGAGCAGAACTGCAGGTTCTGGAGGGATCCATGCAGCCCAAATCAATTTAACTGCCTCAAACATTAGGCAATTCATGAACAAATACCTTCCTAGACCTAAGTGTTGATGGTGCCCTTCTGGGGCACCTTGTCCTTTTTCCAGATCCAGCCCTGTCTGACTGTGATTAGGTCACTCATATTAAGGGCCATATAAAGAGCTCAGGCAGCATTTCCAAAACCCTTCCTGTTTGTGGTTCCAAGGCTCTCACTCCTTTTGTCACAGAGCTACATGCCACAATCATCTGTCACTGGCTAATCCCTGCTGCTGCTCCAGGACTTGTCAGTGTTACCTGACTTCCTGCCACTGATGCTCCAAGTCTGACCCTGCATGGTGTTTCCCAGTGCAGTCAGGATGACTGTGATTCACAACATCTGAGAAGTTAGCACAGAAATGCCTGCCAGCCTTTTAATATGTGCACACACAGACCATGCAGGTGGCAGGAGCCTTGCTGGGACTTAGAGGGACTGTAAACAGACCTAGAATATTTTTAACATATGTTGCATGGTCCTTCAGGTACCAAGGGTACAAAACATCATCCTGAGGTCTTGTGTTATGAGATTAACAGTGGATGTAAGACACAATTTACTCAGTGCCAGGCAGTCACTCTTACTCTATCTGACCACGGTTACAACCTCTGTGTCAGCTGCAAACTTCATAACTCAGGATTTTATCCAGGCCATGATTTAAAACAAAACAACACAACATTAAACAGTGCAAGACAACACCCAATCCCTGCAGAACCTCTCAGGAAAAGGATTGTTTAAGGGTGGTTTATCTTTTAGTTATTTTAAGACTAGTGTGCTGTGCTTGCATCAATGTGAAACAGATTGATTGAACCTTTTAATCAAAGTTATTTTCTAGCCAGTAAGTTGCTTACAGAAGCAACCAAATACTTTTATTTTAGCAGTAAAACTTGCAATCTTGCTTTGGAAATATATTTGACACAATTATTTTCCCTAATCACATGATGATTTACAATAACTAATAATATTATTATTATTGCTTCTACTATTAAGCTTCTTTAATGTTTTATTAGTTGAGACCCTCTGTCTAATCTGCTCTCATTTCTCAGGGAGCAGAGCCAAGCTGATCAACTATTGCCATCAGGTCATCTGATCTACCTGGTTTTAATATCAGCTGAGAATTCATTTTTTACCCATTTATCTTCATACTTCTGCTATCTCAAGACTTAATAAAAATGTAATTATTTTTCTTGTCTGTCTTAAAAGAATCAGATAAAGAAGAGCAATACCTACAAATTTGAAAATCTGTCAAAAGATTCTGTTTACCACCTCCTCTGTTATTTTTGGAATGCAAAGTATGTCATCACCCCTCTGAGAAATGCATACTTAATCCTGCTCTTTAGCCAGCATGTAGCTGGATTATTTACTAAATATTTAAATATTTTTTGCATTTTTTGACAATTCAGCTATTTTATACTGATGAAATATTGTCACAGGATCAGAACTGGATTCTCAAGGGTTATTAAATATCATTATAATGACTTAACCAGCAAAATATAATGAAAAGTATTTACAAGTCTTGAATTTAAAAAACAGAACACCTCCAGTTCTTCATTTTTACTTTTGACTTTATGAACCTTAGATCTTTTTCCTATGATTTTCTCTACTAGCTGAGAGACAGAAATTTAATTTTATTAGTATAAAGGTGGTGTTTTTATTTTAGTCATCTGAGTCCAGAAGTTTGGGTCTTAAGAAAATAGATCAACCACCAGGAAACTCATGATGATGAGAGCTACCAACAGCTGGTGATTCTACAGCATCACCAACGCTGTAAGATTAGCGACATTGAAAGCAGCAGTCAGCAATAATCAGTATCACTGGCAATGCAGCATCTATTTATTTGATGAAAACTGGGAAGAGCTGTTCTTGCTTTTAAAGTGCACCTGTAACCTTTAGAGGGCGGTCCTGGAATTCAGCCTGCGTGCCAAACTGAAAGCCTCCCACCTCCAGCCCCTCCTTTGGCTGGTTTTTACAGGTTGCTCTGTGAGAAGTCCACTTCAATACCTAAGCTGCTTCACACCTTGGTGCTTCCAAAGCCCAGGACAGGGGGAACTGGACTTTTGTCTACACTGTTCTCTGATGTGGGCCTCCCCCCTCATTTCCACTGTGAAGGTGCTCCACAGGTGTAAACTCCTGCTGAGAGTAACTCACAGGATCCCCACCCAGGCCACGGGATCAAGCCTATTCTAACTAACCTGCACTGCAAGTGCATGAAAGAAACATAGTCCCCAGTCTTGGTGTAACCAGTTTATTAAAAGTTTACATAGCTTTTATAATATTTTCACCATCAGATTAGAATAGCATGAGCCTAGATAGTCAATAGTATAATTATTAATAAGTTTGCAAACCAATAATATTAGTAATCAATTCCCTAGAAACATCAGATTTTTCTCTCAAAGATAAATGCTTATGTAATAGTTCTTTCTATAAACTACTGTGCACCTACTAGTTGTTATATTTTTTAAAACTTTGTTACATCTTTCCTGCCTTGACTGAATAGTTTTTCTTTCTAAGTAAATGCTTTTTGCTCTCAAAATTACAAGTTCCCTTTTTCTTTCCCTACACATCACTGCACATGTAAGTTTTTTAATAATTAAAAAAAAATTAATTGAATGTTTTTTCTCATCATCAAACTTGGTTTCCATCCTTGTTTAGCTGCTTCTCAAATACAAAATTATCTGAATATACCAAACATACTTCACACCAACCTCCTACTGTTTAACAAAGACAAGTTGTCAGAGTCTACACAGGGGATGAGTCCTTCTTGATGGCAAGTTAGACATGAGCCACCAGTGCCCTGGCAGCCAGGAGGGCCAACCCTGTCCTGGAGTGCACCAGGCACAGCATCACAGCCAGGCAAGGGAGGGGATTGTCCTGCTCTGCTCTGAGCTGGGGCAGCTTCACCTCCAGTGCTGGGGGTTGCTTTGGGTGCCACAATAGAAAGAAGACATTGAGCTATTAGAGAGTGTCCAAAGGAAGGCAACTTGGTGAAGGTCCTTGAGGGGAAGCTGCATGAAGAGGGGCTGAGGGCACTTGGTCTGTTCAGCCTGGAGGAGACCACAATGCTGTCTACAGGTTCCTCATGAGGGGAAGGGGAGAAGTGGGTGCTGATCTCTTCTCTGTGATGCCCAGTGACAGCATCTGAAGGTGTCTGGGAAGGTCTAGGCTGGATATTGGAAAATGGTTCTTCACCATTTCCAGTGGCTGGGCACTGAAACAGGTTCCCCAGGGAAGTCGTCCAAGCCTGACAGAGTTCAAGAAATGTGTGGAAAACACTCTCAGGATTCTTGAAGTGTCAGGAGTGGGACAGGAGTTGGACATTGATGATCCTTGTGGATCCTTCTAACTCCAGATATTCTATGATTCTATGTTTCTGTTACTTGCTACCACTGTCTGTACTAGATATTTATGTGTTTATATATGCACATATTTGAAAGGATAACTTTCTCTTTAGTCTAGTGCTCAGAAATGTTCCCTATTCTCAGTATTCACCTTAAGGGTTTTATTTCTTTTGGGCAGGGAGCACCGGACAGGCTCCGGCCATCAGTTACCTCATCTCCCCCTGCCCAGCCCCAGCAGCCCTGGGAGCAGCCGCTAATAGCTCGCTTTGGGCTCCCTCTGGTGTCGACCGTCCTGCAGAAAGCCATTCCAGAGCAGCCCTGGCCTCAGCAGCTACAGCAGCACTGTTGAGGGATGCCCAGGATGTTGAGGGATGCTTGCCACTTGGTTATTGGTAACGAGGTAGGCATGAAGCCTCTGCAGAGCACAGGGTAACACATCACATTCTGGAGGCTCCAATTCCACAAAATCCTGGGGCCCGATGCTCTGCCTCGGATAACGGCAAGAACTGCCACAGGCTGTGGGGTGTTGGAACCCAGAAGCCTGGGAGTTCTGAACTTTCTGTGCTTTCTGACACTGACCCCCAGGAGAACACTGCTTTTGACTTGAGGCCTTGGAGAAGGCTTCCAAATTTGAGTGATGGAGTGAGGGTCATGGGTCTGTAGTTGGAATAGAAGTGTGTAATTTCACATGATGAAGGGTTTTGAATTTGAGGTTTCTAGAATATAGTAATAGGTATGGGTCAAGATGGAGGATCTTGAGCATTGTCTCTGTCTTCTTTCTTCTTCATGCTTTCAAGTAGTAGTTTTTGGTCAGATAGTGCTGCAGTGTGGGTCACAGGTGTTTGGCTATTGGGCTAAAAGTATAAATAATATAGGTGTTGGTTCTTTATTGGACTGTTTAGCTTTAAAAGACCTTGTAACTAGCTAGGTTCACCTCCATTTTGCTCACTTTTAGCCGGTAGCTAGAAGTGTTGCAGAACTCTCTGTACTTTAGATAAGATTTAATAAACAACCAAGTCCAAATGAGAAATTTGTCTCCTTTGTGTTTTTAATCCTGACTCTGAATGAAGGCAGAAGAAAACGAAGACAAGCCACTAATTAGATGGTGCAGCTAACCCTTTACAGTGGGGGACTGGCTAGCCTGCAGCCCCTGCCCAACCTGCACTGCCCCTGCCTCTAGTGCAGCCCCTCAAAGCTGTCATGCCATGGGAAAGGCATTGAGAGGCATCAAACCACAGCAGCAGAAAAGTTTACAAAAACTGCAAGGCTGGGACTTGGAAGGAGATGGTGGGACTGGCTGGGGTTGGGTGGGCTGGGGCAGTTTGGCCACACACGGAACTATGGAATCAATTAGGTTGGAAAAGACTTCAGCAATCATTGAGCCCAATCTATTTCTGAGCATCCCCATGTCAATCAGACAATGGCACTAAGGTGCCGTGTCCAGTCTTTTCTTGAACACCTCCAGGGATGGTGAATCCACCAACTCCCTGGACAGTCTGTTCCAATGTCTAATGACTCCTTCTGTGAAGAAATTCTTCCTAATGTCCAACCTAAATTTCCCTTCTTGTCATGTCACTACTGGGAGAAGAGGCTGACCCTCACCTGGCTCCACCCTCCTTTCAGGCAGCTATGGTGATAAGGTCTCCCCTGAGCCTCTCCTTTTCATGCTAAACACCCCCAGGTGCACTCAGCTGCACCTTACAGGACTTGTGCTCCCATCACCACCTCTATTGCCCTGTCTGGACACTCTCCAGCACCTCAGTGTTCTTCCTGAATTAAGGGGCCCAGAATTGGACACATTACCGGAGATGTGGCCTCATCAGTGCTGAGCTCACTGCCCTGGCCCTGCTGGCCACACTATTTCTGCTACAGGCCAGGATGTCATTGGCTTTCTTGGCCACCTGGGCCACGGCCTCCTGGCCCATTTACAGCCGCTATGGACCAGCGCCCCCGGCTCCTTTCGTGCCGGGCAGCTTTGCGGCCGCTCTGCCCCCAGCCTGAGCGCTGCATGGGGAGTTGTGACCCGGGTGCAGGACCTGGAATTTGGCCTTGTTGAACCTCATGCCGCTGGCTCTCGGCCCATAGTTCCAGCCTGTCCAGATCTCTCTGCAGAGCCTTCCCACCCTGCAGCAGACCGAACTCAGCCCCACCGTGCCGTGGCCCGCGAAGGGGGGCTGGCGATCCCCGCGGGCGGTGCGGGGGCGGCGGGGCCGTTCCCTTTGCAGCGGGCGGGTCCGCCCGCCCGGCCCGGCCCGGCCCAGGTGCCGCCATGAGGCGCCGCCGGCACATTTGTGGGCGGCCCGGGGGCGCTGAGGCGTGTTCGTGCTCCGCGCCTCGGCCTCGGCGCGGCGGGTGGAGGGGCTGGCCCGGAGGCGGGAAGGAGTGGACGGGGGGGCAGGATACAGCCCTCAGGAAGTTTAACCCAACTTTCCGCTGAGTCTGCGGGGCGCCGGGGGCGGCGTCCAGGCTCGACTTTGAGCCCGGCGGCCGCGCCGAGGTGAGGTGGGTGGGGAGGGTTCCGGGGGGGGTCTGCGCCAGCGGGATGCGGCGGGACCCAGTGCCCGCCTCCCGTCCGGGGAGCTGGGCTGTGCCGGGTCCCGCGATCCGGTCCGCGCCCGCAGCTCTCCCGAGCTGCCCGCTGGGGCTCTGCCGTGCCTCAGAGCCTGAAGCAGCGCGAAACGCCTCGTCGTGAGGTAGTGATGCTGTTATCGCTGTGGCATGCTTGGTGCGGTCAAAATCTCTTCATCAGAGTGCTGGGTGCCTTGACTCTCACTAATGTTATAGTTAAGGGATTGAGCTTTGTCAGTCGTTGGGGGGAAGTAGTTGAAAGTGAAGCAGAAGCCTGGGACCGTGAGGGTGAGCTGCTGTAATATGCTGCTATTCGCTGTTTCTTGTACTGTCTCACTTTAACTCGGTGTGCTTCTCTTTAGGCCAGCAGGGAAACAGGCAAAATGACAGCTGTGAAGTATGAACAAGCGACCCAGCCAAGCGAATCATCTGGGTGAGTGAAATCAGCTGTGCCAGTGAGGGGATTTGGGATTGAATATGTGGTGTGTCGTCCTGTCTTTAGGTTCTTAGTGCTTGAAATATAACAAAGGGAATAATGGTGGAGTGTCTGAAGTTTATATAGCATAGAGTCTTTTTATCTCCCCTCTCCCACCAGAGCTACTGTCTGGGAGGAGGGATATCTTTGACAGAAATGCACTGTTTTGATTCACTTTTTGTAATAGTTACTAAGTGATTAATGAGCACAAGGCCTCCATCCCTGGTATAATAAGCCCACAGCATTAAAGTGTGCTCTCTTTTAGCATCCAGACTGTCAAGAGACTTACAAGAGAGTGTCAAGGTCTCTTGTAGAGCAAGATGCTCTTTCTCTGCTTGCTTTAAAATCCTCAAGTCTGAAGCTGCCTTTGGCTATGAGCAGTCAGAAAAGCTTATGCTTTGTATGGAGTGTATGCGTGAAGGGAACAATTTCTTCTAATATGTCCTCCTTTTATTCTCTTCCACCCCCCTAGTCAAAGCTGAATTGTAGTAGCTTGTGACTGCGAGCTTGTTCTGCCTTGGACAACAAGTAGATGTAGAATGATCAGCAAAACAAACTCCCTCTGAGGAAAGCAATATCTACAACTGAATTTTTGTGTGGGAGCACTATGGAAACTGTGCTTGGACTGGACTTCTGTTTTATCTTTGTATTAAAGATTGTCTTCCTAACTGAAAACACTTCTGTTTCTCATTCTTCTTGTTACATATTTTCATTACAGTAGAGGATGAGAAGGTATAGGCAAGTGGCCTGCAGCAAAAATGCAGAAGCAGGCTTTAATAAGTGAAGCATTTCTGCTGTTCAGTAAGTGTAAACACCCAAGTGAATAGTCTGTAAGAATAGCTGGGAAGCAAACCTGAATGCTTATCCATCACTAGAGCTTTGCTTCAGCTCTGGGGACAAAATGAGGACAGTGGTTTCACTGGGAACACTGGAGCTGGGGAATGAGGCTTGAATGCTAAGATTGTTGCATCAGAATAATTCTTCTACGGAGCCTGATACTGAGTGCAGGTGGTGAAGCATCAGCACTGGTTACTGAAACTGTAGGAGAAGTATCATTAGACTTCTTGCTTAACAGGTAGTTAGCCCAGACTGCAGAAGCAGTGCTGGTGCATGGGTCTGTTGTGGAGGATGAGGAATAGTTGAATCCTCAGAATTATCACGCTAATGCTGGGCTGCCTTAAAACAGCATGGAAACATCAATATTGGATATGTGTATGTAGCTGTTCCTGCCCATGAAGCAGTGAAAACAGAGGCAGAACCTCAGCAAGCAGTGTGACTGTGCTGTTATGCATCACAGTATTTCTGTGGAGGTGACTGAAATAAAGACTCCTGTATTTTGATGCTACACTTTTTCTTGAAATTGTGATGTGACCTTCAAAAAAACCAAAACCTTGATCTGAAGAAGGAAGTTTTTAAGGAAGTTATGGCAAGCAGCTGCTACCCCAAAAAACTGCTGTTCTAGCACTAGCTCAGCTGCAGCTCTGGTCATCCAGTTTCCGGTCTGGTATCCTGCTCTGCACAAAAACATCTCTATGCAATGGCATTTCCTAGTGAAAACATTAATTCTCTGTACAAGAAGGTCACTGTTACAGCATTAGTGTCACTTGGACTCTCTGAAGGCATTTAGCATATGCTTATTTCTGGCACTTCAAGAGCCTGGACTGTTGAGTCCTTAGCGGAGTTGTGGATGCCCTGCTTCAAAGCCCTTTATCCTATTGCTGAACACATCTGTTTCTTTTGGGGGAGAAAAGGGAAAACCTTTGAGAAATGGGCTGCTAATAGGAAATAGATCAGCACAAGCCAAGGAGTTCAGCTATGCCAACATAGGGGAAGTTTTTCCTCCTCTAGTACTGGGCCTGCGCTCTGGTTCAGGCTGCTGCTCACTTGACAGTTAATTTTTTTTTGTTTTTTTTTTTGAGCAACATAGCAATATACAGAGTTGACATCTCTATCAGTGTGTGACTTGTATTATTTCTTTGCCAGCTCTCCAACAACTGAAGAGGCCACAGTAGAGATTGATAATGGTCGTGATGAAAGTAATGGACCGGACAGCTGTTCCAAGTAAGCTAATGATATATTAAATTTCTTTGCTTACCCCCAGGAGTGAAATCTGATGAGCCAAAATAAGAAGGCAGGTGGCTTGTTGAAATAGAGATAAGCCCAGTAAAGTGCTTGATATTGACATTTCTTCTAGTACATATTGGAGATAAATAAGTTGAGGAAGCCTCTTTTATCCCTCTAGAGATAAAATCTCAACCCAAGAACACAAGTCCATCATATTATGGAGAATGAGTTGTCCAATCCACATTGATTAAATTTTCCCAAAGGAATGAATTTGTGAGAGCGCAGAAGAACAAGTGCCAGTGAGAAAATGAGATGAATGAATATCTGAGCATAACAATAAGCATTGTGGCACTCATCAAGACTAAATTGTCCAAACTTGCTAGTAGTTAACTCTGTTCTTGAAACAGTTATTTCCTGACAGTGTTTACCTCGTGTTGCTCTTACAGCAAACTTAGTTAAGTCAGTGACAAAGTCCTGCATCTCAAGAACAGTAAGCCTACTATTTCAGCTGTTCTATGTGACAATGTGTTTTTCTTGATTTCAGAAGTCAGAATTTACAGAATGTATTTCATAAAAGCTCTAAGCTAATTATGTAATTGTATGTGCTTTGTTTCCTTCAACTGATTTAATATGTTGGGCGGCTAGTTTGGAGTGGTGTGTGTATGTTTTGTACCTAGTGTACCTAGTTAGAGGCACTTGTCCATAGACTGTGGAAACTGAAGTCTTGGTGTCCCCACTACAGTTGTAGAATTGACTGGACAGACATAGACCAGGAAACCATTAGTGTCACTATTGCAGTGCTTACTCAGATATTTGGCATTCATAAATACCAGGAAAACCTACTATGTGTTAAACTGCCTTCAAGATAAGACAGGGTGTTGCATCCTTAGGAAAAGTGAGTACTACAACCCACTTATATCCTTCCAGCTTGAGAATGCAAATGTTTGCTGGTTAGACCTTGTACCTTGGTTTAAGAGTAAGAACTTAATAATGAAAAGTGTGGGTTAATTCAGTAACCGAAGCAAGGTGCTGCCTCAGCACTTCAAAGGTATCTAGGCTTGTCTTAAGCTGAGTTATTGAAGTGCACCAAGTGAAATGCGATGCTTAAGTTGTCCTAGAGGAAACAAGTATTTTGGACAGGATCACTGGGGTGCAATGTGTATTACTGAGCTGACAAAAAACTCTTGCAGCAGTGCAAAATAAATCTATCAGCACTTTTTTCCAATATGTTAGGACCAATGGTAAGTGCTGCTGTTAGTAATATGCTTGAAAAAAGGTGTTTTCTTCTAAATGTCTAAGAAAAGACTTGATGCTTATAGTAGTTAAATAATCTTGTGATTACTTAACAGGCTTGCAGTCTGTTTTTCAAACTGTCAGAACTTGAGGTTTGCAGGTTCTACACCAAGAACTTCTACTTTAGTTCTTGGTATAATCTAAAGAGGCTTCCAGGCAGAAAGAGAGTTACATGAAAGCTTTGTTCTAAACCAAAGGGCTTAAAGCATACCAAAGAAGCAACAAATCTACTGTAATTGGCAACAAGAGCTGTGACCCTGTCAAGACTGAAGATAATTTCCACAACTAGAAGAACTTGGCTTCAGAAACACTTTTTCTTAAAAGATATTTGAATTTTTAACCTGAAAGCCAAACTGATGTTTCCTTTTTAAAGTAGAAGTGGGATTTATATTCTTCTATTCCAAAGGCACAGGAGCTGTTAAGGAGTGCAGCTCTTTTCAGGCCTGGGAAGAAAAATGGCCAATTACAATAAGTTAATAAATGGAACGAAATATATTAAGAGATGTTTATCTTCCAATCTTCCTCTTGACCAATAGCTGTTATATAAACTCACTTCTTATAGCTTACTAAGCCAGAGTTCAAGCATCACTGGAAATGTGACATGGAATAGTGTTATGGATAAGTACATAATGCTGTATTTCTAGGATCTGGAAGCTGATTAATACTCTTCCTAAAAAGTGATCAAAACACTGTTTTCAAGTACTCCCTTAACCTATATACTTCATAAATGCAACTGAATAATCTCGTTTTAGAGAAATCACACTATGTAGAGCAATAAAACCAAGGGAATGTGAACAAAAGAATATAACAGTGCCCTTGTGGCTGATACCTGTAGCAAAATGTCTCTTGTCATGATGTTGGTTCTCTTCTCTTGCAGTGCAACTAGGAAAAAAATTGCCCCATTTGTGATGTCATTTGGATTCAGGTAAAAGCTTGAGCTTGTAATGATGTGGGAAAGGTAAAAATAGTCCTCGTTTCTGGTGTAAGAACTTGAAGAGTTCCTTAAATATCAGTAACTCCAGCTTGCTTTGTCTGAAGGTACTGAGTCCCTTATCACCCCCAGGAAAGGTAACTTGAGTAAAATACTAGAATTGAAAAATAAGACTTAAGCAGGTATGACTATGTTCTCCAAGAAGAGCTGAAAGTCAGAACTATAAGTGTCATTGACTTGATAAGACTTCTTTGATGGCTTATTCTTGGCTGGCAGCCTTTGAACAAACAGTTGGTCTGTTGTGTGTAGTCTAGGTGCTGGAACAAGGCAAGCCATTAAAGACAGTTATTTTTAAGGATTGTATTAAGTCATGAGAGGGAGGGAAGCTGAGTAAGGTGAAAGCAGCAATGATGCTTTTATGCCTTAAAGCATTCAAGTTTGCACTGCTTTTAGGTAGCTGTGAAATCATAAATTAGTAACTACAGATGTGTCTGAGGTAGATGCATGGTTCCACATAGATGATGGTCTCTGCATTGGAAACCTTCTGATTAAGCAGGCTTCAATTTATGTGAGAGAACACATGCTTGCTGGAACAGCTTAGGAATCAGGGTTTGTGCTGTTCAGTTAGGTGTTCATTCCTGCCTCTTAAACTTACTTGTTTTTTTCTCTTTGCAGAGTATTTGGAGTTGTACTTATCATTGTGGACATTATAGTTGTGATTCTGGATCTGGCTATCAGTGAGAGAAAGAAGGGTACAGAGATTCCTGAAGGTGTTTCTCTGGCAATAGCCCTCTTCTTTCTTGTTGATGTTCTCCTGAGAGTGTTTGTTGAAGGGTAAGACATGGGGGAAAATTAAGTCAGTGTGGCAAATCCTCAAGCTAGGAAGGAAGCAAGACTTCAAGCTTGAACTATGAATATGGTGTCCTGTAGGCTAATTTTCTGGTCATAGATAATAGCCATGTCTGTTCTTGGCTGTGTATGTTGGTGGTTACCCTTCTATAGAACAACCTGTAAGTGTTTTCAGTATAAGTGAGCACTTGGAAGCTACATCAGCTTTGCCATAACTTGTGTGTGAATCAGGGATAAGATTGCTTCTTTAGTGCTTAGTGTTAAGAATAGCTGCAGGAGAGCTTGTCTCCAGCAGTAGCTCTGTATAGATGGTTCTCTTCTTGATGATATATTTCAGTCTTTGCTACCTATATTGGCATCTGTCTAAAATTCTCCTTGGTTTCAGCTTCAGGAACTATTTCCGGTCCAAACTGAATATTTTGGATGCGTGTATAGTGGTGGGCACCCTGTTAATTAATTTGACATACTTCTTCTTAGACCTTGATGCAACAGGGGAGATACCAAGGTAAGAGTGGTATGGCAGCTGGTGAGTGTGAGCTCTTTTATTGATAGTCTTCTAAGAATTTTCTTGGGTACCTCTGAGCCAGATGTGTGCATATGAGATCCCAAATGAGACTGTAATAGTGTGTCATGGTACAGACCAGTGAAGGATAGACACACAGCTTTGCTCTGTGGTTATTCTGTAGGTTGTCCCTGCCTCAAAGGCAGAGGGGATCTGGACATACTAGTTGGGGTAGCTAAAAGTGAGGCCATCAAATGCTCTGACTCAAGCACTTTTGGGGAAAGGTGTGCTGTAGCCCTAATAGAGAGGAGGGTCTGAAGGCAGTCAGAAGAGCTGGATTATCATAGCAAATGGAGCAGACAACAAAGGGAGGATCTCTGTCTAATAGATCTTGCCAAAGATCCAGTAAGAGTTGCCAAAAGCCTCATAGTAATATATGCTGGAGTTTTCAGCCATTCTCTGGGGAGAGGAAACATGCTGCTTCAAGTCCCATTTCCTTCTGATTTTTGTATCTTGATCAGAGGATAACCTGTGAGATTAATCCATTCCTGATGGAGACAGAACTACAACTTTTAAGATGAGTTTATCTGCGCTAGGTTAGACATAGAGAAACTTGCATCAGCCAGGGAAAAGTTGAGCTCTTTAAAAAAAAAAAAAAAAAAAAAAGCCATCCCCTGCCCCAAATTCAGCTGGCTAATGAGCATAAGAGGGGAATATTATTCCAAGAGAAAACAAAGTTTGGTTGTTGAAGAATCCATAGTTGGGCAAATACATCTAAGTGCTAGTTTTCTCTTAAAGTGCTTGCTAAACTTGGGTATCAATAAGTAGAACTGCCAAAGGAATAGCTTTTGCAACCTAGTTTCCTCCTAGGTTGTCTTAAGCATTCACTGGAGTTTTTAATTATTACTTCCCGTTTCTAGAGCCACATTTTTCTGAAGCAGCTTTCATCTCGTAGGAGCACCCAGATGAAGGGAGGGGAAAAAAAGCAGTGTGACAGGGTAATCTGCACTCTTATCTCTACTAGGCTATGCTAGTAGTAGGCCTGATCCTACACTGACCCATCTGGCTGTAGGTCTGTGTGTGCAAGTTCTTTGTATTCTGACTTGCTGAAGTTGATGGGAATTTAGAATAGATTTTTGGCTCACATAAAGAGGATTTCACACTGGTGCTCTCAGAAGACACTCAGCTGAGGTCTACTATCTTACCCATTCAATTTTTGAGGCCCTCTGTAAGGCTTCTCTTGTTAAAGGCTCTAAAATTGTGTTCTGACCAAAATATTGCTATGTGACAGTAGATGATAACTCGGATTTGACCAAATACCAGATCATGAGATGGTGGTCTTCCCACCTAACACAGCAGGAGTGTCCACAAAATCCAGTTAATTCCTAGTGGCCTTACTGGGGTTTATCAGTTTTCTTTTCTGAGTCCTCAAGAAGCAAACAGCAATCTTAAATTTTAATAATTCTGAGACATCTCATTACAAGTGAAATTTCATTGATGCACCAGAGGAATATGGTTTCTCTTTCTAATCTGGTCTAGCTGGGTGTGTGTAGGGATGAGTTAACTGTTTCCTTGAAGTCTCACCTATAAAAGGACTTTAGGAATGAGAGCTGGATATCTGTCTTGGGGCTAATGCTTAACAGGCTGACTTCCTTAAGGACAGAATGCAAATGGCTTTTATCTTGGAGAGTTGCTTCTCAGAGTTGTGGAAGAGGGGTTGTGGAGTTTTCAGCCCAGTTTTAGTTTATCTTGTTTGCTACTAGCTCCAAGGAAATTCTGTTTTGAAAACAGGAGGGTGATACTGAATTTGGAAGAAGCTCAGGAAAAAAACTGCAACTTTCCTCCAGGTATCTAGGACAACCTTACCTTGCTGACTTCAAGCTTCATGTCAGTGGGGAAGCAGACTGTGTTCAACTGGAGTTTTGTCTCCCTTACTGTTGGTATTCACCAGCATTTTTACACAAATGTATCGAAACCTAGAGTGTGTGAGTGCTGCTTAAAATGTATGCTCACTTACCTCCTTAAGGAATGAATTGAATATTAGCTTGCCCTTTTCCCTAGGAATGTGGGAAAGCAGCTGCTCCTGTTCAATTGTTTTGATAGAACCACTCACCTAAGCTGCTTTCCTGCTTCAAAGTTCAGCAATAGTTCAAAGTTCCTCGAACCAAACCAAGTGCTCAGGTTGCTGAATGATTAAACACAGGATATATACTAATCTGTTCTTGGATTTCTTAATCTTGTCATGATGTACTTAGCCTGTCTAGCTTCTTTTTAGTTATTTTTCAGGTGTCTACATACACTTTAGTGTGGCTGCATATACTTAAATATATAGTTGAGAATAAGCTTCAAGGAAAAAAAAATTATGATAATAACATGGGTAATGTTAATGGAATTTGTTGCTTTCTAGCCAGAGGTGCCTGTGGAAGTCTGCTTGAGCAAGTAGGGGATTTCCTGGTTCTGTTACCTGTTGAGAACATGTACTCAGAAAAAACCCTTAACAATAAAACCATGATATTGTATTTGTTCCAAAATCAGCCTGAGATGTCCTAGTTCAACATATGAAACAAAGTTTTAAGCTTTCCCTTTTTTAAACAGCTTCAGTCTTTACTTGTGAGTTTATTTGTGTCTATTTTCTTTTATGGTGAACCTGCCATCTAGAATGGTTATTTTCCTCCGAATTCTGAGAATTTTCATCTTGATAAGAGTATTTCGTTTGGCTTCACAGAAGAAGCAACTTGAAATGGTGACCAGGAGAATGGTAAGTTGGCTCTTAACACATCTAAGCTACTACTACTGTTTCCAACTCTTTCTTCAGGCAGCATCAGTGGTAAGTAGCAAGATTGACCATGGTCGGCAATTGGTAGTGCTGCACATCTGTTCAATGTCCCCAGCAGGGCTCTGGAGCTTTGCCTCCACCTTCAGAAAAGCCTTGTCATTCTCAAGTTGCTCAAGTAAGCAGCAACTTGATCTGGAAGGCCAGCATATCAAAGTGATTGCAACATCCTGTGTGTCTCAACTGATAATTTCTAGCTTGTGTGCTACATAGACTGTTTTCCCTCACATGGGGGAAGGTAGGAGTTTTAATGTGTCTGATGCTTCATTTTATCCACTGTCAGTGTCTCTTACTTCTATCAGGGGCATTCAAGTGCTACTTGAAGCTTCAAGTAAGTCCTATTGTTTAGGAATAAGCAGTCTTGGTTATAGTACCTGTAACTTTATTCTTTTTTTCCCCTCAGTCTCCAAACACTCAAATAACAATGACAGACTCATGCTGCAGTATTCGTAGAATCTGCCATTCTTTTCACTAGCATAAATTTTGATATTTAAGGGTAAAAATTCTGTACAGAGCTGCTACCTAGAAGTTAATACAAGGAATTTGCTCTTGGATAATGCTGTAATGAAATAAGTCTCTGCTACTTATGCTTAAATGGAGAGTCTAGATGGTTGAATTTTTCTAGTAACAGGCAATACTTGGTGATCATTAGCATTCTTGTGGAAGATTAACTCTTTTTTTTTTTTTTTTTTTTGGTCAGGTGTCTGAAAACAAAAGACGTTATATGAAAGATGGCTTTGATCTGGATCTCACTTATATTACTGGTTTGTGGAAACAAATGTCGCTTTGCAGCATGTTGTGTCCTGTGAAGACTTGTTTTTCAGTTAATGAGAGCTTGTCATGAAATACAGACAATGTTTTAGACTCACGAAATTTAAGTATGAAGTCAAACCAGGCCTACTCCTTTTCTGTGGGATTATGAAATATGGATTCCTAAGTGACACTATTCTCCAGAATTAGCCTTGTGGGAGAGTTATGCATGCTGTATGTAATGATAGAAATTTATCTGAGGTTTAGGGAACCAGTGTTGGGAAACTATTTACTTATATTTGCTTCAGATTCTGTGGAGACTGCCACTTGAAGGTGGCTGAGGCTTTAGGGAAGCATTATCTGTCTTGCTCTAGCTATGCTAAGTGTAGAGGAAAGCCTACCAGAAATGGGTGGATTGTTCTTATCATTAGGGTAAGAATAAGACATTTCATAAGGGTATTTCTCAGTCATATAGTTCTTATGTCTTCTCAACAGATCGAATTATTGCAATGTCATTTCCATCTTCTGGGAAGCAGTCTTTCTACAGGAATCCCATAAAGGTAAAAATCTTACCTGCCAAATTCACTGTTTCTCAAACCTGTTTCTTTTATAGGTTCCTGCTAATTTACATGTGGCCTGGATCATATCAGTCCTAGTTCTGCTGCTTTTGCTGGTTGGAATGACTGACTGATCTCCACTGTGCTGCACTGCTTATGTTGTAGTGTCTCAGCTAAATCTAGTGTACCTCATAGTGGGGACACACCAGTGCTTTGATGCTCCTGTTCTTTGGGAATGTTTTGAAGAATCAAGGTAGTTCTGTTGCATGCTGGTAACAGTGATAAGATCTATTAAACCTAAATAAAGTGGCTTTAAAGGTATATAGATAGTATCAGAGCTCTGCTTCCTGATACTGTAGAAATAGATATATAGGGCCAGGAAGATAGCTGCAGTAGTACTTTTATTTCAGATGAGAACCTGAGCTGTCAGGTTAGAAAGGCCTTCTTTCCAAGGGCTGTTTATGGGTGCAGTTGTTGATCCCACCTGGGGGGTGGGGGGTTGAAGTAGCAGTGGAAATAACAAGTAGAGCACTAACTACTCTGAACTCATTATTGCCTAGGAAGTTGCAAGATTTTTGGACACCAAACATCCAGATCACTATAAAGTCTACAATCTCTGCAGTAAGTATACTTAGCTGCTGACTATATTTGAGATTAAAATTTAATGTATAAGTGAAAGGTGTGAAACCTGAAGATAAGCATGCCTGTCTTTAGCCAGGTTACCTCTGTTTTTTCATTTTAATCTGTCTATTAACACTGCTGTGTTTTAGACACTAGTACATGCTCAGACCAGCTGTTGTGTGTTACAGACCACTTTGTTACAATCCTTTGCCCTTCCTGGCATAACTGCAGATCTTTTCCTATAGGTGAAAAAGGCTATGACCCCAAGTACTTTCACTACAGGGTGGAAAGGATCTTCATTGATGACCACAATGTCCCAGCTCTGCAGTGAGTCTTGTCAGGAAATGCATACCTTGTAATAGTTCTATGTAGGCATTTGCCTTGATTCATTAACTTTCCTCCTGTTTAGGGACATGCTGAAATTCACTGCCAGTGTCCGTGAATGGATGAGTCAGGATGAAAAGAACATCGTAGCAATTCACTGTAAAGGAGGCAAAGGTAGGATTTCTTATGTGCAATCTGTATTTGCTACAAATAACACTTCTTTGTTGTCGCTTCTTTGATTAAAGTGTGACCTTAAACCATACTTTGAGATGGGTTTACAGTGTAACTTGACAAACACTGCAGACACTATGATGACTAGCATGAGTATAGTACTCTGTGTTTAGTATTAAACAACCCCATTTTTAGGTAGTCTAAATTGGTTTTTAGTCTAAGCTGTCATTATGTCTCTTAAAATGTTCTTCAGTAACTTTCTGGTGTTCTGGCATGTGGGACAGCAGTCCCCCAGGAAAGGCTGGGGATAGGGGGACTACTAAAACTGCTACTATTAAAAGTGGTAGGCTGCTGCTTTGGCTTCTGGTCACCCATGCTGAGTGTTGTGCATTGTAACATAGTGCAACCTATCCATTGTTTAGGTTGGAAAAAGACCTTTAAGATCAAGTCCTACTTTTAATCCAGTACTGTGAGATCCACCACTAAACTGTCTCTCAGTGCCACATCTGCACATCTCCAGGAATACCTCCAGGAATAGTGATTCAGCCACTTTCCAGGGCAACCTGTTCCAGTGCTGTTGGAGAAGAAACTTTTCTTAGTATCTAATCTAAATCTTCCTTGGGGCAACATGGAGCCATTTTTCTCTCTTCCTATTGCTTGTTCATGGAAGAGACCTATCCCACCTCGTTATGACCTTTACAGCAAAAATGTCTCCTCTGAGCCTCCTTTTCTCTAGGCTAAACACTTTCAGATGTCTCAGCTGCTTCCTGAAGACTTGTGCTCCAGACCCTTCCCCAGCTCTGTTGCCCTTCTCTGGACACACTCTAGCATCTCAATGTCTCTCCTGCAGTGAGGGGCCCAAAACTTAGTGCAGGATTCAAGGTGCAGCCTCTCCATTGGCAAGCAGAGAGGGACAATCACTGCCCTGGTCCTGCTGGCCAGAATATTACTGATGCAGGCCAGCATGCCACTGGCCTTCCTGACCACCTGAGCACACTCTGACTCATGTTCAGCTGCTGTCAACCAGCACCTCAAGTCTTATTCCAGTGGGCCACTTTTCAGCCAATTTTTCCTGAGCCTGTAGCACTGTGGGCTTGTTATGACCCAAGTGCAAGTCCCAGCCCTTCACTTTATTGAACCTCATACAGTTGGCCTTGGCCCATTGATCCAGCTTGTCCAGATCCTTCTGCAGAGCCTTCCTGTCCTCCTCAACTTGTTGTCCTCTTCAAACTGACTGAGGATGCATTCAGTTCCCTTGTCCAGATTGTTGGTAAAGACATTAAACAGAACTGGCCTCAGTATTGTGCCCTGAGATCACCACTACTGACCAGCTGCCAACTGGGTGTAACTCCATTCACCACCATTCTCTGGGCCTGGCCATCCAGACAGGTTTTTACCCAGTGAAGAATGCATCTGTCCAACCATGAGCAGACAATTTCTCCAGGAGAATGCTATGGCAAATGGTGTCAAAGCCTTTACTAAAGCCAAGTAGACAGCATCCACAGCCTTTCCCTTATCTGATAAGTGGGTCACCATGTCATAGAAGGAGTTAATTTTGATCAAGCTGGACCTGCCCTTCCATGTTGGCTGGGCCTGATCCTGGTTGTACTGTATTTATTGTGTGATACCACTCAAGATGATCTGCTCTATTTACCCCTCTAGAATGTTCCAGGTACTGCTGGATCTAAAACCAAGATACTCATGATACTAGGTGATAGAGTATGATGAAGTCTTATGGAAACAAGAATTGTGAAAGCTATCAAACATATGAGCTAAACTGCAGGTGCTGTGTGAACCAACAGTGCTGTGGGAGCTGTTGAAATGCATAAATAACTGCAAGTAAGCCAAATTTCCCTGCAAATACCTGCCACATCTTTAGCCACCTGCTGTTACTACTGTGAATAGTTGGTTGAAAGTAGGTGGTTACTTAACATTAAATAGTTGCCCCCAGGTGGAGCTCTGTATTAAAAAGTTTTGCAAAACTGAATGTTGAAACTACCTGCATGTCAAAACCAGCTTGAAGAACAAGTGTAGGGAGGGTGACTTGACCTCTGAGATTTTAAATTAAAAGCTGAAACTATACAGGCATTGTCATACTAGCAGACTTAATGGCTTCTTAGCAGGGTTGCACGGAAAACAGTTGGGGCAGAAAAACAACTCTTGACACTTACAGCATTGGGAAGTTTCAGATTATAGCCTCATTTAGTAAGAGTGCATGACTCTATTTCCTGCTGAATGGAATATGCAGATACTGACCAGCTGCCTAAGTGTCTCTAGTAATGAAAATATGGGGACAAGGAACAAGTTGACAAACTGTAGTATCTTGTCTTTAGCTCACTCTACTCAGAAATACTTGACTGTCACTTATAACTCTTGAAATAGATAACAGGAGATGATGTCACATTCACAATAATCCCAAATACCTTTGAACTGCTGTAATTCAACTTGTATTTCATGTCTAATACAGGCAGGACTGGAACAATGGTCTGTACCTGGCTCATAGACAGTGACCAGTTTGAGAGCGCAAAGGTAAAAACTGCTGTTTATTTTTTGATTTGTTTAGTATTCAAAATGTCTTTTTAGGATTTACCGAATTGGTGAAATGCACTAATATTCTGCAAAAATTCCATACTAGAAAAAGGATTCTCTGAAAAGTCTGGTTTTAAAAAAGTTCATGCAAGTCTTGCTGCAGTGTAAGTTCTGATGGAAATGATTAATGACCTGAAAGAAGTGAGAAAATAGAGTTTAACAAATTACCAACTTAAAGGATTCTTTTTGGAGGAGTAGTGTGTCTAGGGTCTTTAGCAGCAATTTAAGTGGTAGGTGACTTGTGAGCAACCTCTCCTAAAGATAGTATCAGTAGTTGTAAGTGGTTTTAAGCAATTTTTGCCCAGTCTCCCTCCAAGTAGTGTGAGGAATCAAGAATTGTCTTGTCTTGACAGCCAGCATTACAAAAGGAAGCCCTTCTAGGGAAAGGGAGAAAGATCAAGTCCCAGCCAGGACAGGTGCTGATGCTGCTTTAGTATCCCAGGTCTGATATATCAGCTGGAGACTGGGGATGCAGAAGGCCCAGGCACTCAAGGTAGTCTGTGCAGATTGTATATCCATTTAATCACTGTTTTTCTCTGAGTTTGCTTTGTGAAGTTATGAACTAGTGTTCACTTGAAAAATATAGATAGTTCTAAAACAGTAGTTTAAAAGTTGTATTGCTCTCCTTTACTCTTTCATGAATGACATATTTGTCTGACTTCCTAATTAGTAGTTTCTTCTTGCAGTTTAAAGTTTCCTTTAGAAGGTACCAAAACAACTATTGCATATTTCCACTTGCATTCCTTTCCTGGCCTTGAGTAGTTTAGTTCTAGCTTACTATCCACTTCTCAAGAAGGGGAATGATGGTGGGATGGATACCTTAACCCTTGAAATTATCATCCTATGTAGGAAAGTTTGGACTACTTTGGGGAGAGAAGAACTGATAGAAGCACAAGTACGAAGTTTCAAGGAGTTGAAACTCCCTCACAGGTAAGCTCAAGCAGGTTCAGGAGCAGTAGTCAAACCAATATTAACCTTGTGAGTGCTTATGCTACCCTACCTCCTCTGCCTTGTTTCAGAGATGTAGGTTCCTATTATTTGCTTAACTCCTGAACTTTTTTTACTCTTTCTGTGAGAGTTGGAAGATGAACAGCTGACAGGGTTGCCCTACATCTTTCCCCTTTCCCTTATACCTTTCTCTTCATAATAATGTCAGATCTGAAGTATAGTGTCTAGGATAACAACAGTTTTTGAGACTGGGAGAGCTTTCAGTCCAACCCCACTGTTCAACAGGGTGACCTAGAGAGATGTGTCTGGTCAGATCTAGAATATCTGCACAGATGCAGATTCCACAGTGTCTGGACATCCTCACAGGAGCATGACACTGTAAGGCAATCGGACCGTTTAACAAGGATGCACAGAAACCTGCAGCCTAGCCTGGGGTGGGCCATGGCGCTGATTTGGCTTGAGTGGAGAAATGCATCTTCTGCAGACTGCATTCAGTGGGAAATACTACACAAGTTTTGCTTCAGACCAGTTTTGCACATCTTGATTTACTATTCTGCATGATGCGGAGTTGGGAAGTGAATCTGGTGACGGGTACTTATAATTGCTGGTATAAAATAGAAGTGTAGGTGTCCTTTGGTAAAACTAAAATATCTTGTATGTTTAAACATTCAGCCTCTTAAGGCTGCAGTATAAAAGCTCTTCACTTCTTGCTGAACTAAAAAGTACAGAATTCCTCTTAAAACATGAAGTTTAAATGTTGATTTAAAATCTAGATGCCAAATTTGTCTAGAAGATTGTTTCAGCTGAGAAAGGGAAGGAGAACAGTTGTCTTTCTTCTTAGTTTTGGACTTTGAAGAGCTAATAACTTGGAGTAAAAGATCTATTTAAATCCTACATCTGCCTAGAATTAATCTGTGTTGGGTACAGAAACTGAATAATGTGTCTGGGTTTTTTGCGTTACAGAGTAGGTATGTTGGGTATTATGAGATTCTGAAAAACAAGTATAACTTGAAACTCCCACCAGAGAGACAACTCAAAATAAAAAACCTCAAAATCCACACTATGCATGGTAAGAACTCTTGTATTTGGGCATTCCTCTATTTGGTAATGGTTTCCTATTACAGGGAGCTGATAACTGTCTATCTTGCTAAGCCTGTGGTAGGAATGCAGGCTTACTGGGATTTGAGAATTTAAATGACACAGAACAATGAGGAGTATTTTGTAATACAGTTGCACTGTGTTGTGTCACTTTCTAGATGTCTGACCAAACGGTGGTTCACATACAACCTGCTCTTTTTTGGAAGGGGAATCACTTTTCAAGTGAGACTAACTCCCCATGTGGAGCCTGATCCACTGATGTTTCTGACCTTTACATATGTGCCTGCTACAGTGCATATGCACTGGTAATCTTGATCAAAGACTGGAAGTTGATGATTCTTTGTTCTAAGGGAGTTTAAGCTACTGTTATTGTTTAGTAAATGGGAACTAGAGTTTACATTAGCCTGTTCCCCTAGTGGGGAGAACTTCAAAATGCAATTTTCAACCACTGAATCCTGGCTTACCTTTAGCATTGAAGTTCTCTAGAGTCTTGAGCAAGGCATTCTGGAAGGAAAACACTTTTGAATGGGCTTGCACTTGGATTTGTGACTACTTATTTTTCCAGCTAATGTCTATGCTTCTGGTATAATGCAACACTTTGTTCTTAGGAGTTGGGAAAGGCAATGGAACTGATATGAAGGTGCAGATAATAACAAGGAAGCAAGTTGTACTACAATGTTTGTGTGCCGATCAAAAAAACTGCAAGGTGAGTACTATGAAGACACACAAGTTGAGTCACAGAAGCTAAAAGCTGATTTATGGGTTAAAAGTGTCTTAATTTTATGTCCAATGTTAAATTTCTACATAGTCTAACTAAATGGATAATGTAAATCCCAAGAGGATAAAAAAGCTAAACTTTGCAAAATACTAGGAAATGTAGTAGATAGTGAAGGATTTCCCTGGGAGTCATTTAAATGCAAATAGTTCACTCTGTCCTGAGCAACTTAAACTGTTGTTTGTTATTCTAGCACTGCTGTTGTATTTGTGTACCATGAATGAGTAGTTAGATCTTGTCATGAATTGGTCCCTTGTCTTGCTGCAGAAACTTTCATAAAACAAATTCTTTATTCTGTTATGCAGCTTTTCTTTGATTCTGAAAGTGACACTGTAGTGATTGGCTTAGAAGACTGCCCTGTTGTAAGTGGTGATGTGAAAATCAGATTTGAATGCAATTCTGTAAGTATACCAGTGTAAAGACCTTTAGTTGGGTATGGGGTGGGGCTGCAGTGAAAGCTGCAGTGAGTCCTACCTGGCTGAGCAGCATGGGACAGAATCTGTTCCTCCCCAGTGACTCCTGCTGTGTCTCACTGCAGTGAGGATTACAGCAAGTGGTGTAACATCAGCCTAGAAAAGCAGGGGAAGCACCTGGCTGTTCAAACAGCTGTACAACCAAGGCATCTTACTTGGATATCTGCTGCTCCTAACCATGGGGGTCTCTCCTCATAGTATTGAGTGTCTTGGTACTGAAATAATTGCAGAGAAAATAATGATGTGTGTATGATATGGGGCTCTTCAAGTGTACTGATTCTGGCACTCTAGTTTTGTAAACCAAATTAGTGAAGAAAAGTACCCTTGCTCTACAAACAAAAGTTCTATTGTGTAACACAGTCCTTAAAAAAGGTGTTTGTGTTTAGGCTCTCCCAAAAGGCTATGATGACTGCCCATTCTTTTTCTGGTTCAACACTTCCTTTATTGAAAATAACAGGTAAGCGATCGTAGTGAATGCCTTCAGATCCTAACTTCTGATGTCTGCATAGAGCTGAAAGATCATAAACATAGTAGTGAAAGCTGAGATAAGGCAGGCCTGATCAGCCAGCTGACTTTTGTGTGGGTACTGGTCTTTAGTCCTCAGATGTAACTTGTGAGCAGGCAGTTACTTGTGCTGTGACAAATATTTTAAACATATGGGAGCTTTTTATCTTAACTTAAACCACTGGATTATTTCCTTGGTGCTCTCTAACCATTATTAGTGGAATTGAATTTAAAAATGTAATGCTAACTATTCAAATCTGCCATCCTCTGTAGTATGGCTGCCTGAGAAGAAGGAACTCAGTAGCTTAGCAGGCAGACATTAAGGCCACAGTTAGAGGTACTGATGCTTGGGACCACAAAGAAAGGCCCTCTTATGATTTCTCATGCTTTTGATAAAGTTAGAAATTACTGTGATTTTTGCTTGCTGAGACTGGAACTCCTGGAGAAGCTCCAGCTGGTGAAAGTTTGGCTTGTCTACCTTGCTTTGGGAGTGATGTAGAAATGCAGAGACGAGAGAGCCTTATCAAGTCTGCCTTGCTTGACAGATTTAGGTAGAGGAACAGTGAACTTGGCATACAGTAGATAATTACTGTGTTCTCCATGACTGGACTAGAAAGAAAAGTTTTAATTAACTGATCCTGTTAGAGCCTGAGAAGAGGTAGCCATGAGTCTGTTTGTAACAGTTAACTTAATATGCTCAGCCACCAATGCACCTTTCAGTCTCGATGCAGACCAGTTAGACCAAGCCAGTGCCAGGAGAAATGTATGCCAGCTGACTGATGGCCCTGCAACATTGCCATCTTGAGGGTTTTGCTGAAGTGCTTTGTTTCCTCTACAACTATGGAGGATGCCCCACTAGGCTGCCTTTTCTCTTTTTCTGCCCAGACCTTTTGGTAGACCTGAAGTGGACTAGGGTGATCAGAAGTGAAGCAACTGTGAAGGCAGTGCTTCTGTCTCTGTATCTCTAATTCAGACATGGCTGATGTGCAAGTGCTTTTAAGTGGTAACTAGGCATGAATTTGGTAAACATTAAAATTGGATAACCTGCCTGATGAGGTTGAGTACTGAATTAAATCCTTGCCTTTAGGAAGGCTGATTATTAAATTCCTGGCACTTGCATTATATCAGGAGGCCTTAAGCTGAATGCAATGTTAATTTCTCTCTGTCTTGCACTGTGGGGCTCTGGGAGGGTGGTGAGGAGCCAGCCCACAAACCCATCAGGTTGACTTTTTTGAGACTACATAAGATGCAAAACACTGTGCAGGCATGGCTGGTGTCTTTTTAAATTCAAGGTCTGGGGCTGTATGTAATATCTAGGCTGAGCTGGAAGTCCTTTCAGCTGGCTGAAAGGAAAAGCATGTCTTAGGCTGTAAGATACGCTACTGAATTTTGTCTTTCAGACTCTACCTTCCCAGGAATGAGCTGGATAACCCTCACAAGTCTAAAACATGGAAAATCTATAGAGAGACATTTGCTGTGGAGGTGAACTTTATTGATCCATAAGGGAAATCTGAAAGAAGGGAAACATGATGTCTTGCTGTTTCAGTATAAAGTGAAGCAGTGTCATTTGGATGTACTTAATGTATTTCTATGTAGATACAACATCTCAAATAAAGTTACATGAAGTTCTGTTGTGCAGGGCAAAAATACTCTGAAGAGTTACTTAATGTCAGTTGGCTATCACATTACAGGCTGTTGGATTCTTGGAGCTTAGATATCTCTGCATATAGCTAATTCCTGTTTGAGTAATCTAGGACAATTACCTGTCTTTAAGCATGAGCATTGACATGATGGTGGATGAAGACCAGAAGTCTGCATGAGACTGGAAAAACCTGACATGACTCTGTCAACATTGGGGTTTTCCACAGATGGGTAGGATATGGGAATTTTGAGGGAGAAATATTAATCTCCCTCTGTTGGATTGTTGCTTCTTGAGAAGAAGCCCTGGTCATCATCAGTAATGAGTTATGTAGGGCACTGAGCAACACCTGTCCTGGGAGCTGCCTGGAGAGGTTGGAGGCTGCACTGCTGCTTTTCTGCTGCTGTACCTCAAAGGGCTGGAATAGCCACTTGCCCTAAGGCTTAAGTCTGGCTCTCATCAGCTCCTGAGCATTCCAGCTGCCTGGGATCAGTTAGTGTGGCTGCCTTAATACCTGCGTGTGAAGGGTTTGATCTGTGCACCTGCTCATTTGAACAAATAGTGCAAATGCTCACTGGCTCCTCTTGAGTTGTACTAAGACCTGTAATGCACAGACTTCCAGGATGCTTATTCTACTTCCAGCTGTTCTCAGCAGTGCAGCTCTTCCGTGGAGGCTGTGCCTTCATTTGTGTGAAATCTGTTGAGGTGTTAGCTTCTTGGTTCTGCTGCTTCATTAGTCTTTTTGTTGTTGGGAACAAAAAAGTGGAAGGGAAGTTAATTAAAAAAGCAGAGAGGTCATATACCTATCCTGTGCTTACTTGAAGGTAGTTGTGTAGTATGAAATACACCATGTGTGAGCTCAACTTCTGCTGTTGCTATGTATTTACCTCACTGTCCACGTGAATGTGGCTAGGGGCTAAAAAAGGATGCATTTTTATTGCAGCTACAAGTGGCTGATGGCCAAGTTCATTTTGGCTTAGCTCAGGCAGTTGGGTATCACTGTCCTAGGATGCACTTTTGTATAGTTGGCAGGGCACCAAGGTGACCCATCATCCTGCTTAGAGAGTAAGCCAGTTTCCTCAGATAGCAGCAGCAGAGGCTGTAACAGCAGTCAGATTTTTCTAGCTGAGGCACATGCAGTTAAGTAAAAACTCATGTGTAAGCAGGAATGAGGAACAAAATAGCTTTACATGGGATATACTATGTTTCTCTTGGCAGATCTGGGCACCACAGCTCAGAAGAGGGTAACAATAGGCCCTGCCTCCCTGTTCACTGACTTTCACAGGGTAGTGGACATTCTTCACTTGTATATGTGGAATTTGGGTGACCTATGCTTGACTCCCAGCATTCTTCTGACAGAAAACCTTATAGCCTGCACCATGGTAATCTAGAAACTTGGAGTTCAGGGGAAACCTTAATACTAGAACTGACACAGATACTACAAAGTAACAGGCCAAGTGCTGAACTATGGGTTTCATTTTCCATAGATGTAAAATCAGCAGTTGTTTCACAGCACCTTACTCTAGCTGGCCCCTTCCCCTCAGTTTTGAGGGCTTTATACATTCACTGATTGTATAGTCTTTTTCTTTCATTCCAGAGAGGTGGTGATGCTGAATTCAACCTTTCTGTTTCTCAGCTAGATGAGCTTGTTAAATGACATAAGCAATCATCAGGTACTCAGTTAATCAAATGAAACTTTATTTCTGTGAATTCCTGTACCAACATTATGAAGTTTTTAGCTGAACAACTGATACACATGTACAGCTTAAGCAGCTCTGAATGGAAAAAGACTGCTTACATCAACTTCAGAAGGTAAACTCTCAAAAATACCACCAGCTTCTTGCTGTAAGTTGTTTTAAATACCCTGCTTCTCTTGAAGCTTCAATTTTTGTATTAAAAACTGCAGCCATGAGCTTTAAAAAATGAAAGCAAAGGCAAATCTAAGAAATAGATTGAAGTATTCCACTGAGGTGGAGTCTGTCCTCACCTTTTCATAACTATTAGAAACATGTACAAATATACTATTTCTCTTAGCTAGACAACTTTGAAAAGAAGGGAAATCTAACAACTCTTAAAGCCTCATCCTCCTACCTGAATCATTTAAACATTTGGTATAAATTCCTTTTAAAAATACTGGCAATGCAGAGTAGTGCTGCCCCTAGTATACCTGTTAGTTAAGGTGTATTGGTGCAATAGACACTGAAGATTCTTCAGCTATGCCCTGCTTTAACTGCCTTTTCTCATGGTGTATGAAAGGGAGATGAATTGTTCTTTCTGCACTTTGGAGGCTGGAGGAGCAAGACTTTGTGGAACTGCAGCAACCACCTTCCATCAAAGAGGCTGCAACAATGCAAGGAATGAGCCAGTTTAAGTGCACCCTGGCTCCACTGCAAGAGGCAGCAGGTATTGAGGTTATTTCATCTATGCCTAAAGCTTGTTCCTATTTCTGGGATCTGAAAGGGAAGCTGTAACATGCAAAACTAGGTTGTTCCAGCTCTTACTGTTGTCTGTCACTAACAAATGTGGTTGCTGTGACAAGCTATTAATCTCTGTGTGGCTGATGATCTCAGTGAGGTAAAGGGTTCTGTCTGTGCCCCCACTGCCCCTACACTGGTGGGCTGCACTTAGAGCACTCAGGCAGCATCTCTGTACAACTCCAGGACAAGTTTGTGCTAAGACCTGCTTGACTTATTCCAGGATAAGGCAGTAGCTGCTTCTTACAAAGCAGAGCCTGCTTAGACAAAGAGTGTTCTACTTGAAGAACAAAAGTGGTGTCTGGAAAGAGGTATCCCTGCATCATTTTGGGTAATAATGACTAACTGCATATTTAATCAAGTAACATGACCAAGCAGGCCATGCCCTCCAGGCCTGAAGGTTATACAAGTCAGATGAGCTTTTTCCACTCAGCTGAAGAGGCAAAGCAAGTGGCAAAACTCCAGCCCCAGTAAGAGTGCTACACCAGACCATGGTGTCAGTTAACCACTCAGATCTGGCCTTCTGTTCCTCTTCAGCTTCCTGTCCTGGCACGTGGCCTCATTCATGCCAAGGTGACCTAAACTGGAGCCTGCACAAAATTCTGTGCTCAGAGGCAGCAGCTATTTCCAGCAGTGTCCTTCCCTTATAGTAAGTAGTGCTTAGCATACTCTACCAGTCCTTGAAGGGATTTAGAAAACAATACAGTGCAGCATAGCCTCCTTAATGTTGTTACTGTGCTTCTTTTATCAAAAATGTAGGCATATCTCAGGCTCTAAGTCTCATATAAGGTAAGGGGTGAATGTTTCCTACTTTTATAAATGCATTCACTAAGACAGAATATGTAAGTCAGCCACCCTCTGCCATGACCTTTGCAAATCACAGAGCAGCAGGGAGCAGGACAGGGTGTAGCTGGGGAAGGAAAGGTGTCCCTAGGTGATAGATATGTCCAAGTCCTCTAAACTCAGCAAGATTAGTCGAGAACTGACATTGAGTTAGACATTGGCAACAGCTGCAAAGGGTCACAACTGCAGCACAGTTTGTGCTTTGCTGTAGACAAATCACAACCTACTCCTGCATATTACATTAAACCCCCCAGGTCAGTGTAAATATTTTTAGCACCGTTACAGGTCAGGAAAGACATTTATGACATGCAGTGTATCTAGTGCAGAATCTGAAAGAGGGAGATAGTTCTGCTTGTGCAATCCAAGCAAGATGTACACACCTCCATAAAATCACCTGATTTTTAAAAGATTACAAATCTTAAACTGGAGTTGAGTTCCTAAAATTAGGTCACTGATTTGGTTTTGCTCAGACCATCATGTGATCTATGTGTTTTTCATCATTTATTTAAATGACCCTTTAACAATCTCTTGTTCTTCATCTGCTAGATGGTATCAGTAAGAATCTATTTGTTTCATCATAAGTTTCCGACTGTACTCATAGGCAAGGAACAGTGCCCCATTGGCCACGAATGCACGGATCATAGTTGGTGTTAGTCCAGAATACAAGGCTAGCACACCTGGAAATGAAACCAGAGCCAGTTAGCAATTTATTAAAGTGACTGCCTGCATCAACCACTGTGCTCTTACCTGTGAAGGATACTAAAGCAATGCTTCTGCTTAAAGGAGCATGAACACAAAGAGCTGAACTGGTATAGCTACTGATTGCAGTGGTACTGGATATTGATATGGGAGTATCTGGTGTTGTAACAGGAGTTTAGCCGTGTAAGGGCTTATGCTAGATGCTTGTGTCAGGTATGACAATGGTCAGCTGAGATAACTTGACAGTGGCTGTACCACAGCTGGCAGGGGGGCCAGCATGTTAGAGCTGTGCCCCAAGTCAGATTCCAGTTCTGATGAGTATCTTTCCTAGCAATGGGGCCAGGATTCGTATCTGCTGCCATGTATATTCTTACACCCTCTTCTGAAGCACCTGACACAGGCCCTTTTCCAGAGAGGAGATGCTGAGGTAAATGCCTCAAGTTGCCAGGCTGGAGATAGGGCTGTTTGATAAATCAATCCTCAGCCACATATTCACTTCAAGAGGTGAAGAAAACTTCTGCATGGAACTTACCTAGTTCCTTCAGTTTTCATGTTTAGGTCTGGTCACAGGTAATAAAGCCCATTTCTTTATCTGCTTTTAATGCCTAGTAAGCTTCTGTTAGGTTTAAGTGAATCATCTCCTGAACCAAGAGGCAGGTAGTAGGTCTCAGTTTCTAGATTCCAAGCTTTCCATGCTACATGAAGTAGATATTTGTTTGCTAGAAACAGTTATTGTCTGTCCCTAACACATTATCACTGGACTAGGTTTCTTAAGTGATTTTGGGTATTGGAGAGTAACAGTTTCAGTCTGCAGCCCTATAGATTCAGTTGATCTGCTTGCATACTTACCTTCAGTTCTCACAACAGTTACAAACGTTCCCATAAAGCCTGCCTGTTTTCCAGCCATTGAAAGAACCTGAATTCTAGATTTGACACAATCCACAGGATACACGGCAATCCACAGACAGCTGCCTCCAAAACCTCCACTTAGTAACAAAGGAATGGGACCTAAAAGTTAAGAAATATGTTTTTATGCACCACAGTATTCACCAACACAAATATAACATTATTTCATCTATAGGATTCAAAGGGAACAGAGGAATCTGCTTATGACAAAAGAGCAGTTGCTGTTCGCTTACTAACCTTTAAGTTAATTTCAAGTCACTGGTAAATTGCAAGTCTTAACTAGAAACTCAAAGATTATAAAGAGTGCCTCTTAGATTATTGGCCATGCTAAAAAACTGTAACTCAGAATTCAGTTTTGACTGCATTAACTAAATTCACTTTTTAAACACTTACAATCACTTTCCAAGCTTAATTTTGAAATGGTTTAGAGTAATATCATATGGTGTTACTAATCACATATACAGAGATTTATTTGGTACAGTAGTCATTTTGTGATTAGTCATTTCTTTCATGATGCACCCTAATTTTGTATTTCAGATCAGATATTTGTAAATGTTTTGTTAAAAGTCCAAAATTCATAAAGCTGAAATCCTGACTCCAAGCAAGACAAAGTATTGCTAGTTCAATCTTTTAACTGGAGACAGGCAATCTTTATTCTGGCATCACCATGTTTTTTAATTTCTAATTTTCAATATCAGTGTTCTCTTACTATCCTTGTAGCTACATCTAATGGCAACATACAGTTCAGCATATACTTGAACACACCGTTCAAGAGAATGCAGCTAAATACTTCAAAATCACTCTGAATGGCAGTGAAATGAAATAGTTCAGAGTTGTGTTACACTATGGGGTCAGATATTTCAGCAGTTTTGTAGTGCTAGCTCACTGTATTAATTCTCTATTTATGATACATCCTTCATTGGAAAATGGCCACTTCAGTAATTTATTACTGTCTCTATGCAAGATGCAGCCCTCCATATTTAGTATGCCTCATTTCCTTCATGTATGTATTTTACAACATCATTAGTAGATCTTCAGGGAAGATATTCCCCCCCCCACCTTAGGTCCCACGTCACAGCATGCTAAAACCCACCTGTAAAAAAAGGGACCATACCTAATTCATCTTTTGATCTCCCAGAGGCAAAGAATGTCCGGCTCAGTTCATACCCTCCAAAGAAGAAGAAATAGCCTGGGACTTCCCGCAGCAAAGTGCTTGACAGGCCACGATAAAATCCAAGGGGCCCATCCTTTTGGATAACACCCTTCACTACTGACCAAACTGTACTGAGAGAGGTTGATCCAGTTAGTGATACTTATGAGCCGGATAATAAGAGGTTACAGAACAACACGCAACTGCAGCAACAATTAATGGTGAGACCTTTTGTGCAAAGAATTCAATTTCATGTAAGACTTAGAGCAAGATCCTGCTGGGAGCCCTTCACTGGCATCCAGCTTTACTATCACACAGAAGGTCTGCAGGCTGTGATCTGTCCAGCCACAACTCTTCTCTGGTTAGCAGAGCACTATAAATGTGACACTGAGCCAATACAGGATGTGAAGAAATAACACACAAGAAAGGATTTCAGAGATATTGAGCAGGGTCTATACTTACGTGTGTCCCTGGATTATCTTTCCTGATAACTGCATTTCATGCATGGCCTGTAGCCGGCACTTCACCAGCTCTGTGGGACAGAGGACAAGGGTGGCAAAGGCAGAGGCGAAGGAGCCTGCAGCAGCATTCTGTAGATCACTGCAAGAAAGAAACTGCAGAAGGTATTTGGGCACTGACCGTTAGTGCAGTGGAGCCACTGCACCAGCAATCAGCTTCCTGAACCTGTACCTAGCATCAAGAAAAATTTACAGTCTTGGTGGAAACATTCTCAAGTCAAAGGGCAGTTACTTGAACCAGAGGGAAAGAAAGACCTAGCTCAGCCCATTTTCTTATACAACTGAAAGACACCCTTTTTGACACCAAAGAGGTATATTGCAACCTCTATTGTTTTCACTAGACTTCAGTGATTGCAGCAGAATAAAAGCCAAGAAGGGAGGATTTGATAGCACTTATGAAGATTTCAACAGACTTGTTTTACTGGGCAACTTTTGATTACTAATTACTTCCTCAAAAAGAATAGGAGCAATTATCACCTCATATAGATAGATGTCAGTATTTTCAAAGTCACCTTACCAGTATTAATAAAGACTTTCAGTGGAAAATGCTAGGAAACTGAAAGCAGACAAAATGGATGACTGTAATCTTTGTATGGATGTGCTGCTATGAATGCAACCATGTGAATCAGAGACAGCACAAACATAAACCACACCACCAAACAAGACAACACTGTCATCTGCAGTGACTCAGTGTTCCAAAACTGGGGCTTATTTTGTGGTGATTTTACTCATACCACAGACTCCGGGTTGCTAAACTGCCAGGACTCAAAAGGCTGGTACTCCAGGGCAACACTTCTTTATGATGCATTTTAAACAGGTTCCTACAGACACTGGTGTTTTGGACAGCAGCTGCATAATAGCATAGAAGTGAAGCTTCTCTTTCAGAACTTGGGGAGTCAGCACAGCTGAGACTGATCTCATTGCAGCACAGAAATTCTTTCCGTGCGAGGGAGGTGCTTGCCTTGTGCCCAGCAAGTCTTGTACCTTGTTTGATACATCTGTAGCATCAGAGATTAAAGCTGTAACTTTTCACCTTGAAGAATCACAAAACTCAAGTTGTGACATAAAGCAAAGCTCGTGTCATTCAGATATGGTGGTAATGAGAACTTTCAAAGTGTAAGAAATCAGTAACTGCCAGCAGAGCAGCAAATGGATTTTAGCACGTCTCTTTCCACTTTAGACTTCAGCATGAAATGAAATCTGTTAGTTGAACTAAGCATATGTTAAAAGATAAACAAAATTTAGCATTTCTCTCTTCATTTCTTTTCTTTGTGACTTATGCATTGGTGACATATATTCCTTTAACTGAAAAATGTTTTATAGTTTGTCCTTTTTTGAAGGTGTAACAGTACAGTAACAATGGGTGGGGATGTCCTGGACAGACCATATGTTCTCATCAGGGCCTTGCTGAAGACCATGTCAATACAATTCTCTCTTACATTTACCTCATAAGGTGTCCCCACAATGATCCAGATGAAGAAAATAAGGAAACAACACCAAGAGACAATCTTTCAAGTAAACTTAAGTTCTTTAATGTTTTGTCCTAGAACAGCTCTGCAGTCACACTGTTTGACCTTGAATCAACAAGGCATTAAAGTGCCATCTTAGATCTGAAAAGCACCATTACCTGACCAAGGAAAGAATTGTCAGATGCCAAAGGTGCTTCCTATTGCTGCATACATTCCCATTCTGTATCCAGCTCCAAAGACAGAGTAGTACACCATTGTACTGTTTCAAAGTTTCCTGCACTAACTTCCCTACATCCAGCATGACCATGGTGCCTCAACCATGTGAGATGGTCCTAGGACCTCTGCACATCTGTGGTCTACCTCCCAGGATGATCACAAAAGACAGTGAAGAAGTGAAGCATACTGCTGGTAGGCCTACCTCCTACATTTTTAATGGGTAGGAAAAAGTAAAGGGTTTGTAGGGAGAGCAAGCTTTTGAGCCTGAAATAAAAACATTTTTAAAAGCCAGACAGTATTAGAAAAGTGCCCTTCCCCCTTAGTATGTTTCCTTGTAAGAAGAGCCACTACCTCCTTTGCAAAATCAGAACAACCTAGATATTAAGGGAATACTAACTTTCAGGGTGTTGAAATGCTCAATCCTATTGGTAAAAACGTTCCAGGTTTTGAATGCTCCACTTAAGCTGTGATCATCTAAACCAGCCAGCTGCAGTGACTGGTTAGTAGACAGCTCTGTTATATTGGACACTATATTGTCACACTAAGGCCTATATTCTGAAATTTACTGCATTGTGAACCATCAGAGAAGAGCCTGGGACCTCACTTGCACACTGACAGTACAATATTGGGAAATAGCAATTGCATGAAATTTTATGTACTTACTTATTTTAAAATACAAACCAGATATTTGTTACTAACCTGAGCTTTGTTTTCCTGTCTACTCCAACAATTCTTCTCACAATTTGTTGGCAAAATCCATAGCACATGAACAGAACGGAGTTCTCTGCAATGTTGGCTACAAGTGCTGGTGTGGTTCCCTTGTAGAAGCCTCGAAATCCCACTTGCTTATAGGTTTTGACAAAACAGTCAACAAGTCCTTTGTACATGTTGGGGAATGTCTGCATCTTCACCTTTGCAGTGTCAAAGGGCTGGCCAGTCACCACACAGGCTGTCCCACCTAGGCAAGGAGTGGAAGTTAACAGAGTGGCTGAAGGTTATCATTACTGAAACACCTATGCTGGAGCATCAGTATTAGGAATATAACACAGAAAGCAAAGATTAATTTCCTGTAGGAAAAGACAAGTGCACTGATTTTAGCACAATGGCATCAATTGTCACTGGTGAATTTAGTTACCTTAAGAAAAGAAAAATCAGGCAAAGGAGAGTAACAGCATGATTCTCATTAAACATTTCTTTATCTCATGAAAAGCAAGCATCTAAATGAATCAGCTCACTTTTATAAACTTCTACTGAATTAGAGGTATTGTTCTGCAATCAAGTCACTTGTGTCAATGAGTTAAATAACATTTTCCTTTGCCCATTAATGCAGTGGTTCAGAAGGCATCTCTGATTTTACATTCCAATAATAACAAAAAAATTCCAGCCCTGAAAGATTAGTAATCAAGTGATTCCTCCAGTACAAGAGGAACACTGCTGAGTGCTAAACTGATCATACATAACAAATTGATAACCAAAGACTCAAACCCTTTACTTCAAAACTCCAGATGGCTCTTAAGCATATTTCTTTCCAGAGACTAGAAGAAAGTGTTAAGTATAAGCTGAAAAAGGGCAAAAGGGCAAAGTTTCTCAACATGTTATCTTTTCCAAACTGAACTGCAAGGTCAATACCCTGAAAACTTGTGCGATATTTCCATCAATGTCATCAATAACCATTTTGCTCACAACGCAGTGTTCTTCTGGAAGATCTAACTCAATTCTGTAGTCTGCAGGAAGAGCTGATGTTACACTTTTTCAGTACGAAACAGTGTACAGTGATAGCAATCTATTAGAAGCAGATACCTGACAGGAAGCACATGATAGATGTACCTTATATAGGGTTCATAGTTTTGTTCTTTAGCAAGAGAGAACTGTACTAAAACAGAAGCTGATCTTTTACCAAAGCACAATTGACATGCACATACCTTAAAGTATCTGTAAATGCAGATAGCCAAGTAACTGAAATGGAAACAAATTTGTGCATCCAATTAAGATTAGTTATTTTAAGTGGGCAGAAGAGTAAGTGTTTGTTTAACTAGTGTTATTTGCAATCCATTTTACTCTTTGCAAACACATTTGTATGACATTGTTCTTGCTTCTCTGCAAAGAGATACTTCAGGCCTTTGAGGGAAACTCAGGATCTAGCTGCCATAAAATCTCATTGCCAACCAGATGGATCATTAAAAGCTTCAGAGCAAATCATGCAAGGAACCACAAAGATTTTCCTGCTCTGGAAGGATAAACAAGGAGAAAAGTAGCTGGCTCAGACCAGTAACACCCATGTAAGCTTCAAATGAAAAGCAGAGCTGGGAAGGCTCAGCCAATGTTATTTACAGGGAAGTCAGGTAGATAGTAATCTACAGGACAAATGCTAGGTTCCTGGAATAAAATAATGGCTGTTGGAAGATGTCTGGGGAAACCAGGAATGGTCTTGGAAATGTAAAGCTGAAAAATTGGGAGTTGACATAACTGGCTGTTCCAAAAAGGCTGTTATTGGAGTTAGCTCAAAAAGCCTAGTAAACTGCACCAATGAACTTTGTAAGCTGCAAGATAAAGACCAAGACTCCTAGTTATTATCTGAAATATTAAGAAAAAAAAAAAAATCATTCCAGCCAGCAGTAAATAGTCATAAAAAACCCAACCCAGCTACAAAATTAAAACAAACCAGAAACCCAAAAAGTCAAATCTGTTTGAACATTCAGACAAGTGTGGTCCTAATAATAACACAGGGGTGGGGAAGAGTCCTACTGAATCAAAGAGATTAGAGGTTGCTTAGATCCTAAGCAAAGGACTATTACCACAGACAGCCAAATGAGTTATTTATTCTTGTCCAGAATTTGCTTGCCTCAATATGTCATTACTTATCAGGTAGTCAAGACTGTATCTGGAGAGGAAGGTAAAACCAGGTTACGTGTTTTCAGGAGGAACAAGCTGTTTGCTTGTTTAATTGCATTTTCTAAGAAGTGCAGAGATTGCCACACCAGACTTGTGCTGTTTCCCCTTGCTTTCTCACTGCACTGTTAACCTCCACTCTGACAAACTACCTCAAATAACTACCATTGAATACACTTAACACCATTAATACTGTCATATTCACAGCATGAACATTGTCATAAAAGGACTGACTGTAATATTTATTGGGTGGGAAAGAAAAAAGAACACTAAAATTGTCTAAACTAGTGGCAAAGTAAATTAGACAAATCTTCCACCTTTTCCATATAACCACTGTTAGCTTGGAAGTGTCAAAAAGACCCTTTTTCCCTGGCAGAGTTCAAAATTGCATCCCTGAGCCACAGTCATTACCAACAAGGCAATATCAGTGAGACAGTGCAACCATTTCCACACAACTGGTCCAGCAAAATTTTACAGCACAGACTAGACTGAAGTGGAAGTCAGTTTCACAAGTTCATCATCAGTTCTACTACTAAGCTTCAGAGATTTTAGAGATTCACACCGGGATGTTGTCTGAGCCAGAAACCCTTCAGATAGCTTCTTGTCCCTTGCAGTTAGGGACAGTTCCTGTGACAAAAGCCACACCTCAATCACTCACACACTGACTTCCTTGCAAAACTCTGTGATACTCTGACTGATTCTTAAAGTCGTGTAAGCACAACTTAAACCTCCTTATAGAAAATATTAGTTCGAGTGAGGTGTTATGTCTTCACTGTGTGGCAGGGGTTTCGTCAAGGAGGAGCAATAGTGATACAGTTACAACACTGGCTGAGGTCACTGCTTCTCCTCATACCCTTAAAATACAGAAGGTGAGGCTTTTTATAGCAACTGGAATCTGCTTTTAGATTTGTCAAAGGCATTAAAACTGTGTCTTGGAAGTTTTGTGCAATTACCTGCAGCACCTGCTGTGAGGTCAATAGCAGCCTGAACAGCAGAGTTGATCCTCATGCTTCACACTTGTTTATCAGTTATTTCAGAGCAAAGTCTCCCCTTTCCTGGTAGGTATGGAGATACTTGTCTCCTGAGGGAAGAGAAAGATGGAACCATTTACAATAACTTGACAGGTGAAAGCATTACAGAAACACCTTCAGATCCACTCTTCCATTTAGAGACAAAA